>CM043018.1:53439938-54143222 GCA_023690525.1 Holotrichia oblita | reverse complement strand
ACAATGGTAGTGGGAGTCGACCGCTTCCCCACCCATTTGGTTACCAGAGATTCAATCTGTATATATATGTACATTCATACACATACTTTCAGGCCGCAGCGGAACATAGAAGTTACAATAGCTTTGTTTTGATTCGGAATTCAGGATTAGTAACAGAACTGCGCAGAACGTAAGCGCACAACATTATAATTCCAGAATGGTTCCGAACTTTTAATAACCAAAACACATTTTAGGAGCCTCTTACTGCCATCTTTTAGATACAGACTAAAATACAAACCAACGAAATATCAATAGCGAATGTTCTGGGCTAAGTGTTTCAAATCCTGTCTCTGTCTTAGGATACCGCTCACTTTCCATAAATTTTATTCCCAGAGCAGTAAATAACAAAAAAAATCAAATACAAACGGAAGAAAATCTCAAACTTTAAAAGACAACGTAAAAATCAATGTCATTGATGACGAACATATCGAAATAACTCGAATTTCTACCTATCAGGTAATAGAAAATATTGTTGAGAATGTAATCGTACGATGTGTATGGCCTTCGCGTATTACCTATAGATATCATAAACTTGTTGCAATTATAAATATCTACAATATAATCGATGGATTTAGCCATTTTTTTGATACTGTATTTTGTTGTAATTTAATTAAATTAAGTAGTTTAACAAAGTAAATATTATTTCTTTTATTTTACAATATTTGTACTCCACATTTTCATTACATGGATCTAACGTAAGTGTAGAATATAAGCTATTGATATCAAGCTGTAAGAAATGACCGATTTTGTACTTCAGCAAAAGAATGCAAATATCTGGTTTAGACTACGTTTTACAAGAAATGTGTATTAATTATGCATATATAGACACATCGAAAAAAATCGTAATTAGAGTAGGCTATGTGAATGGATTGTTACTTTAGCCACTTTCACATAATGACATTTCTAGACATTTAATTTGAGGTTATAAACTTTGATTACAATCAAATGTCAAATAATAAATGTCATTATGTGGTAGTGGCTAAAGCAACGATCAAATACATTTACATAGCCTAGGTACACCAATTATGATTTTTTCGATGGCACTACTATGTATGTACAGTCAAATTTTTGGATCTTGTCCGTTGCGTCATTAACAGCGTAATTAAACACAGTTGTATATGTCATGTTGACATTTCTCTCTATAATGTAGTACGTTAAATGGCGGTGATGAATATTTTACGTGTTGTAATCACGAAAGATGATCCCTGCGTCACTTACATAGAACTCAATCAACGACATACAAAGAATCATTTTCATATCCAAGTATCTATTTGTATGACAAGGACAGCCTGGATGACAGTTTGTTTTTCGAAACTTCGGCTAGCACAGACGTACGCCTCGTGCAATTCGCTTGAATAAGACAAAGGCGAGATTAGTTCGTTGTCTGCGCTTAATTATTTACGTGCCATATACAATAATTAAATGTGTAAGTTAATATTAAGAAAAATTATGAATATTTAGATACTATTTTGGCTAAATTTGAAGATATTTTTAATATTAGACTTAACATTTTGTCAAACCTCTCTAAATGATATTAATTTGCAATTAAAACTAAACTAATTCTTTAGATACGTTCTATTTTATATAATGCATTTGCACTGAATTTAATAAAATACAAGAGGAGATATGTTTTTTAGTTGCTGAAATCTTTCAGTATGAAAAGATACTATAAAATACAAATGACTATTTTTCATTCTCGAACGTCGTTTTAAATTGCCGCTTGATATTTCGTAATTCTGACTGGATCAACTGAAAATCCTCGCAGAAATGTCAAAACACTAGTGAAACATAACCTAGAAATAGCACTTTAGTTTTAGATCGATTTTTAGGTATCCTAGACTGATCGCAAAAAAGGGGGTCGTTTTGAACTCAGTAAACGTGTACTTTCCGTTAAACTGCATATAAATTGTCAATTCAATGGACGACATACGGAAGTTTAGCCAAGGTATTTTATAAAAAATAAATACACACATCTTCATATATTATATTTATTCTAAAACTGTCAAAAATCATGGTGAGGTAAAATCATGTCAAAAGCCATTTTTGTAAACAAGAAATCTGGAAACAAAGGTGACGCGTGCGCATTGTGGCCTTGGTACACTCGAAGATAGAGATATGCAGCTGCATATATAGTGCTATCACGGTTTGATTTCGGATATTGTGAAGATCAAGTACCCATATAATGTGTATACAGGAATAATCTCTGGTGACGAAACGGTCGAAGTGCGCAAGTCGCGTCCCACTATCATTGAAAACATTCTCCCCTGGTAGATTGCATGGTAGTGTAATAGAGAACGTACACACCTTATAAGAGCTAAGTGAATACTGAATGCTATGCTAATTTACTTCAATCTTCGGTATCATGATATGTTAACTATATCCTACATGCGTGCGTTGAGAAGTGGAGTAGGGGTTCTGACTTTCTCCTACCGTTTCGTCACCAGAGATTATTCCTGTATAATAATACAATTCTTCGGTGTAGCGGGTGTAAGGTATTTCGAACGCTACCTCACACTGCTTAATATCCTGCAGCTTTCCTGCATAAACGTAACAGTGTATATCAAACTTATCTTATTTTCCTATATATTTTTTAATGAAATGCACAAACATTTTGATTTCTTTGTAATTTTTTGTTTTATGTAGACATATATAAATTTAAAAAAATGAACAAATTTTCTATTTCATCCATAATACATTTAAAAGTTTGTTGTATTTGATATTTATTTCTTACTGCATGTATAATTTATGCAGAACGAAATAAATTATTTTTAGTATAGGTAAACTTTCAAATACATACATACACAACCTTGTATAAAATTATGTAAACAATTTTGAATTTAATTTTTTGTTTTCTCATAAGATTTTATTTGTTTACACTAAATAGAAAACGTACAATTTGATAACTTGCAAACATTGAAACACCTATGTATTCGGAAAACATTTTTGTTGTAATCCTCGTCTATATCTCCATATCTACCGGTACATAGTTATGATTTTTAACTTATCTTATCCTTATAAACATTATGTTTTCGACAGCGATTTCTAAAATATTTTCGTCTTATTTCTTAAATTTCTTAAATTAGGCAACCTAACAACTCGTTGTTTGAAATAAATTTTGACGTTATTTTTACAAAAAAAGCTTAGTCTCTCCGGAGGCATCATATCTTCATGTTTAATACAAAATATACAATTAATTCTTTCTAAATCGGCCAAAAGCTATAAAAGTTTAATTCGGTTACCGACTGATATGAAATTGTATTATATGTTTATTAGTAGTTTTATCAGTATTGTGTATATAACCAATGGTACGCAAATGTTGTGCAATTGGTTGTAATAATACTTCTAACCTCTTCTCTATATTTTACCGCTGGAAAGTAGTTCCGGGGCTAATCGACTATAGCGCTACGAAGTAACTTGCTGCTAATACAGATGTGATCGGGGCATGGTGTATACAGAACATTCAGAGCGACTGAGGCCAACTAGAAAAGAGATAGATCTAGAGTGAGGCGGTTGTAAAACATATACGGAATAGCACGCTCGCCCGTGCGTTAATTCCGTATATGTTTTACAACCGCCCCACTCTAGATCTATCTCGTTTCTAGCTGGCCTTAGTCGCTCTAAATGTTCTGTATAGCAACCAATAGAAGAATTTTGGGAGATTGTTTAAAATGCTTGGCATCAAATTCTTATAAATGGTCGTGTTCAGCACATTGCTAAGTCACCGGTAGATACAGAATAGTGAAGTAGTGAACTGAATACCTACTATATACACTGTAGGTATGTATTATATCTACTATTAGCTATTAGTATGTATAGATATTCAGTGCGATACTTCACTCATTACTACTTAGCGGTGACTTACCAATGTGCTAACTGAACACGACTACTGTTGTACAAAATATTGTTACTTTAATGTCTAGAAGATTAAATGCAGTTGTAAATAATAACGGTAAATAATGAAATACTATTTTTTTAATTACATTCTTTCTCTATCGTTTTTAGTAAGTTTTATTTACATATATTTTTTAAAATGTTTAATAAACGTCAATGAAACGCAGTTTTTACATTTCTGATTTAGTCACAATTAAACCGACGCAAAAACAATCCCCCGTTTTTTTTGCTCACGAGAGTACATGCACTTTAGCAGGGCTGCCCGATACCTATATTTTCGATATCAAACTATCGATACTTATGGAGGTATCGATTCTGAGTACTGGAATCAGTAAAATATCTACAGCTATCGATACTTTAGAACCGATACCTTAGTACCTATCCGTACTTAGGAATAATTTTTAGGTATCGATTTTTCAATAATTATATTGAATAACATATCTACGGTATCAAATTTACAACATTTTATGATACTTTGGGGCTTTTTTTTATAACATTTATAGTTATTGTGTGTGAATAATTACAATATCTGTACCCTCATTCATTAGTGTTTGAGTTCCATAAATGTTTGTCTAAAAACAATTCTTTTTCGAGATGAGGTGATAACTTAAAAATGTTTTCGTTTATTGATAGCTGAAAACCGTTTTGACAGATTTCAATATATAGTGCCAGAGGGAGGAGGGAATACTTTAGAATCGCACAGTATAGTTTTTAATTTTTTCGCTTCAAAATTTTTACAGTATCTTAGTATCTGTTATGAGGGCTTCCGGGTTTTGACCGCGTCATAGTAAAGTACATATATACAATATAAAATAAAATAAAACAAAAATGAAAAAGAAAAATTACAAAAAAATATATATACAACTTACTCAAAACTCGACGTTTCGCCACTAATGTAAGTGGCTTCTTCAGGAGCAAAGCTAGGTGAGGGGCGCCAGAAGGTCACGGTAACTCGACGTGTCAACCACGCTAATCTTAGTATCGATTCGTTGGTATCGGTACGCTAATATCATTGTAGGTGTCGATTTCAAGGTATTAATTCCAAAGTATCGATACTGATGTTATTCAAGGTATCGAGTACTGCATGATGTATTGCCCAGCCCTACCCCCTACCTACCGATCAATAGATTAGAGATAGGGAGGCTAACCACCGTATCTTCTCTTGCACTCGGACTGGCTGGACAGTTTTTGCCCAGCTGCACCAATTAGTGAAGCAGTGTAATAATTACCTATACCGTGGGTATTTTACCGTTAACGATGTAGAGTGTTACATTCAGTATGATACTTTACTCCTCGTTACTTACCGGTGACTTACTGATGTGATAACTAAACATAGCGAATCGGTACATATGCCAGGCAGTGTACGCATGCAACTTTGCAATTAATTTAAATTATAAGTGCATAATAATTTGCAATTCAAAGTTACTATCATACGTATTTTCTAGCTGGCCGATCGTAAACTAGATAACGCTTCCCGATATGTGCTTACGTCGTAGAAATATGCCATGTTTAGTGATAACTGAACACGATCAATGTATTCATACAATTCTACACACATATTTAATCGTTTCATTTTACTTCCTTTTTTTATGACATAACAACAAAAAAATTTTCATAGTAAAAATGCAGTGTTTTCATCTTCTGAGTCTGTAGAAATAAAACCGAAAACAAATTTACTGCGTTTCTCTGGATCCAAAGTGCGGTATCGAGTACCGGAATCGACTAAGTATCGATATATTGGAACCAATACCTTGACTCGATGCTTTGGTATCGATTTGTAGAAATAATTTGTAGGGATTGATTTTTTCACATAGATTAGGTACAATAATTACATTCTTCTGCTTTTTACTCTTTATGGGTTAATATATACTTAGTTACTTATTTAAGGTTTTTATTTTTTCTCGACCTCGAAACGACACACGAAAAAGACCGAGGAGCGGAAAAAGTAAGGTTTTGTATATGCAATCACTTCAAGATTTTTTACGATAACGTAGAATTGATTCGTTGGTATCGATACTACAGCATTTGATTACTCGGTATCGGTACATTAATATCGTTGAGTCGATACCAATGTTATTCAAAAGCGATCAGGGAATCAATAGCAGTCATAATATCGAGTCCTGGACGATGTATCGATACCTCACCCAGCCATAACAAAATTTGCCAGTGCACAGATATGTGTCATGCAGGAAAAAGTAATTTTTCTTGAAAATATTGCGGCGTTCCAGGTGCACGTAGATATACAGAATGATTGGTGAGAATGGCCTATTAAAAGTATTATACAAACGGAATGGAATTTTAAAATAAAATTTTGTAGTTGGATATGATTGAATATGAACTATCATGTGAAAATATTTTTGAATAAATATCACTTCCGGTTAACCGAAAGTGGGCATCAACTTCGATTTCTTTAAATGGCATGCTATAAAATAAATTACAAATTCAGCTTCTATGACAAATTTTACACATATTCCCTATAGCTATGGCAAGTAAGTATGTAAAACAAATGAGCTAAGCAGCCTTGCTTCAGTAAATTGACATATCTGAGCATTTTAGGTACGGAGGTTAATTAAATCGATATAACTTATTCACCTTCCATTTTAGGTATAGGAACACCTAATACAGATTAAAAGAGAGTATTTTGTAGAATCAGAATATCTAATAAAATATATACCTTTCCATTTAAAAAAATCTACTTTCCGCAGATGGAACTTATTTATAAGCAACTAAGTGTTTAAACACCCTGTATAATGTGATGTAATATCACTATAAAGTAAGATCGGTATCTGTCACTTTGTTTCTTTAATTGCAAGTAACTCAGTAGGCATGGTATTTAGGTATAGGGTATGATACATGAAATATGTGTAAAATTTATCATAGAAGCTGAATTTGTAATTTATTTTATAGCATGCTATTTAAAAAATCGATGATATGATATTTATTCAAACATATGCTGCATGACATGGAAACTGCTACTCCAAGTAGGGGTGCGAATTTTTTGACCATACTTGGTAGAAACGTATAACTAGTCAAAGGCAATAATTGATTAAAATTTTGTTGTGATAGATCAAGTGGTCATGGAACATCTGACACTTCATTCAGTTTTCGCTGACATTACTGTGTGGTGTATTTATTGTTTGTTTCAATTTAATTTCAACGGTTTTGTCTTATTATACCTTTGTTTAACGTGTTTAAAGAGTTTTATTATGCCTAGAGTGCGGCATATTTTCAGGTGATAATTTATATTCAACCATATCCAACTGCAAAATTTTGTTTTAAAATTCCGTTCCGTTTGTATAATGTTTTTAATGGGCCATTCTCACCACTCATCCTGTATATATTATATTTCATTACAAAACATGTGATAGATTGTGAAATTTTTCTGAAGTCATACCTGTTGTATGGGTATAGAACAATTATACTTTACATCAATAGGTCATAACAATAAATAGAACAACGTATTTAAAATACATTTTATTTGGGCATTCATAAAAACGAGTAACAATATATAAACTATTATCAAGATATTTATACTTCTTTTAATGAAGTACAACAAAATCATATATTGCAAAAATCAATCAGTGTCATTGCAGTACACAAAAAGTGATCTATATTGTTTGCTGACAATTTAATAACACTTGATTTAAATGATGTGCGTACGAAATATAACACACCGTAACATTACAAAGATTAGAAACATTGTTCAAGTTTAAATATCAAACAATTTTGTAAACTAACAGCTCTTATGCTAAACATCAACCGCTTAAGGACCAAGTTACTTTTTATCTGTAAATATTTCCTTTTTTTATTGCTGATTTGGAAAGAAACCAATGTGCTTATTGACAATCCAAAGTAGCAGAATATCAAACGGAAAATTGAAACACTCTTCGACATGAGTTAACTCTAGGGAGAAACCAAGTGTAGAAGAAAGCACAATTTGTTTATAAAATCATATTTTCTTCAAAATTTTTTCTAATATGCCTTACGACACATAAAATAAAAACAGTGTGACTCAAATCGATTTATAAGTATAGGTAGGTATAAGAAAATACGCACATATAGTCATGGCCTAGTTATAGTCTAAAATGTTATGTCACGTGCAGAAACTTGATTATTGACGTTAGTGAGCAATTGTGTATCTGTGCGTGGGTATAAACAGTCTTAACGAGATAGTTATTAGGTGTGTGCATTTTAGCTGGTTACTAGTTATTCGCAAATTCCTGAGTGGTTAACCGGTCAAGGCATGCATCAAATATTTTAACACTAACTGTCGGGCAGATTTCATTGAAGTTCTTCTTCCGCCAAAGTATTTTTTCTATCAAAAGAAACTCATTTCGATGTTGTACGGAGAGTATTTCAGTAGTTTGATTTTTTTATGCAAAAATACTCTGAATTACTTCCGTGTGACATATTGACGCATGCGGCGTATGTACATCACTATTTGTGAGGACGCCATATGCGTCATTCCAACACACACAGCAGGTTTATTCCTGTCTGCCCTGTACGACTGGATAAACGTATTTTATTAGTATCGTCGTTCTCTTGCGATATATAGGTATTAGTTTTTGTTGTAAAAATGTTTCGTCTACTTATCAAATCGATCGAAGCTTTGCGTTTCTTCTTTCATTGTGTATCCAACGGGATGGTATGGAAACAGCAAGAAAAATAGCCAAAGCAGTTAGAAAAATGGGCGGTCGAAATATTTGATGGCACTTTTAATAAGTTGATTTTTGATATTGACGACTCCGTTGATGATGCCAATTATTCTCCAAGTTCAGTCGACACTTCTGAAGGAGAAGTATATCTAACCACATCTAAGCGGAACAAGACATATTCTGAGGTGATATACATATCTAAAGAGAACAAAAAAAGTTCGGAAAAAGAAATTATATGCATTCACATCTGGGGGTTATTCTCGAATCTGAGGGAATGGAAATTTCAAGAGAATTGTCAAAAAATTCCTACAATTTCAATAGTTCCTATTCTGGAGTTGACTTTCTCACTTTTTCGTAACGAGTAGTATCGAGGAGTGAGCGGTGAAAGTTATTCCCTGGGAGTGCTATTTTTCCACTGTTTCGAGAATAACCCCCTGGAAGGAATAACAAGAAAGGTAAGATTTTTCGTATATAACGTCTAATATTCACGTTCTAATGGTCACTTATTCTAGGTGCCGAACCCCAGGCACCTACATTGGTTACTGATGATGCGAATTCTGATCCACATTAAGAAGGCCAAATCTTAGAAACTCCGAATAATGACTATGATATTTCTGTGGTTGTTGAGAATGATGATACCAGGTAACCTCTATCTTGATGGGGATCTCCATCATATGGAGAAAACCGCCTGGCAGTAATCTGAAAAATTTCATATTCAATGCAGATAGTGGCATTTCTCAAAATGCTATTGAAAATTTAGCAGGAAAAACGGAATTGGCAATCTTCAAGTTATTCATTGATATGATGGTCCGAGAAAGGAATCCTTATGCAGAACAGATTATAATTGGAAAAATTGTTACCGAATCCATCACAAGTCAATCTCGTGTTCAGGATTGAGTGGAATTAAATTGAAATACATGTTTTACTAGGTATTCTCATATGCGTTCACTAAACGCGGATGTAGAATTAGTGATGAAAACCTAGCAGAAATGTTCATAGAAATATGTGTACATTCGCTGTAACATTCGCTTAAGATATTTAATATTCGTTTACCGCACAATGAATATCTTCTTTAAAAAATATGAGGGCCCAAACATAAATTATCTGAAAGCAGCATTACAGCCACGTATATTTCTATAAGCATTTGAGGTAGATTTATTTTCGACACCAAATTTGACCTGAAGAAATTTGAACTGAAGAAAAATCATCGTCGATGTAGACGCTTATGTCGATATATTTCGAGTAGGATGTTGTACACACTATGCAGATATGCAAACACCTACGTATGTGAAGCGCAGTGAATGCGTTTAACAGCAGCAGTTAGATGTAACAATTTTCTACAAATACATATTTCTGAATGATTACATAAATAGACTTAATACATGTTGCTAAAAATAAAACTGAAATAGTTTGCATTACCGTATTTATAATATATGTCAATAATATTAAAAATGTTACTGATATACAGTGAAGTAAGTACGTTTAACACGAAACTGACGGGACCGAAATATTTTATTCGTGTTAAAAGATTTTCGTGTTAAAGGATATTACAAAAAGTGTATACATATGTATACAGCCTGTATATGTACATGTACAGGGTGGTCAGATAAGAATGCAAAGTGCTGTATCTCTGAAACTATTCGTCGTAGAGACTTGCGGTAAAAATGTTTAAAACTAAATTGGTCAAAAGAAGACCGTAGAAAACATTTTCAGATTTTCGAGATGGTTGCCAGGGAGCGTAATCGGCATCTTAAACTTTTAAAGTGATTTTTCACTGAAATCCACCTAGCAAATGTTACCAAAAAATATATGCTTTTTGATGCTAAACTTTACTCGAGTAATTTTTGTATAACACTTTTTGACGTATCTATTAAAATAAAGTGGTGGAGGGGAGGGGGAGGTGGGGGGTTAATTCAATGCTTTTTTAAATAAACAGCGGTAACTCCTAAACGACTGAACGTATTTTAACAAACTTGGTCTTATTGGAAAAAGCATTTATTTTTCCATCAAACCTATCTTACCTGTGATATGTCTATTTCTTAGTGATGCCTAGAGAGAGCGCTTTTTGATATAATAACAGAAAATTGCAAAATTCTCTAAAAAATTAAATGCAATAATATGACTTTTTTTCATAAAAATGTAGTGAAATGATACCTAAACAGGCTGGTGAAAACCGTATTTCGATATCTTATTCGTAGCCTGAAATATTGCAGAAAGAAAATTTAGTTATCATATAATTTTAAAAAGACACCGGTACACTGGTATTTATTAATTTTTAAATAATAAAAGTATTCTTAGTTCAAAAAATTGTAAGAAAAACGTGTAGGGGCATAGTTATCAATGCATATAATATGCAAGTGCAAGGTACGCAGAATATGAAGAGAGGGGCCATGGAGGAAAAACAAAAGTCTAAAATCAAGTTGTCAACAAATTATACTTATAGAGGCAGTTTAATTTATGTTGTTTGCACACACAAGTAAGGTTTAAAAGTATTAAAATGCTTTTTAGAAGTGATGGAAACGTTAATTTGCATAATATGCATTATTGGTCTGACAACAATCCTCACTGGTTGCGCAAGGTCCTCAAAGCCATTGGAGTCTCGATGTATGGTCTGGCATCCTGGGCGGAACTATTATATGTCCCTATTTATTTGATCAACCACTAATTGGTGCTGTGTTTCTTGATTGTCTGGTAAACCAATTGCCTATTTTATTAGAAGTTGTGCCCTTGCAATTACGGCAAAATTTGTTTTTGCAACTAGATGGTTGTCCAGCACATTTCTCAAGAAGATGTAAGATATCACCAGAGGTGGATTGGGCGAGGAAGTCTATTTCCTTGGCCTCGCTGATCACCAGACCTCATCTGTTTGGACTTCTATCTCTGGGGTCGGTTGAAAGATATAGTTTACCAAACTCCACTAACAACGAGAGACGACATGAAAATACGAATACAAGAGGCCATTCGTAATTTTTATATAAGAAAACCTAATAATAGCAGTATTTGTAAAAGTATGCACGCGAAGAAATATATCAATTATTTAATACGTTTCGTATTCTCCAATTACAATCGTCCCTTGCTCTGCATCCTCTACCGGCCACTTTAAACGAAAATACTGAATACAGACAATTAGCCCGTGCGTATGTATGAAATTCTCTCGGCAATAAAACTGATAATGACAGAAGAGCAAGCTGTATCGCTATAGACAGAGGTATAGGTTACACTTCTGGGGTTCTGCATTAAATTTTGGAGCAGTGTTCGACAAGAAAAACGAATTGTTTGTAGTGTAATGAAAAAACTTGCTAGAGGGTCGTCTAGATAATTATTTCAGGAATTGAAAATGTTGTCTCTGCCGTACATGACATTTGATGCACATACCAGCAGCGTATGCCGTATTGCATTTAATTTAACTTATAAGAAAAAATTACGCAATGTATTCGCCGTCGGACGGTTAAACGAGCTCACCAATCGTGGAATATTTATACACGCCACAACTGCATACGAATTTGTAATTCAAGAATTCTTTCACACGTACTGTGACCTACAGATTGCAAGTCCAATAACGTTCGGTGTATTTCCCGCTATGTACGTGGTACAAACATGCCATGTTTAGTGATAACTGAAAAACTATAAAACGAGATATATGGATAGTTTACGAGTGCCACTTCACAAGACGAGTCTTTATAAGCGCGGACAGGAGTGTTAAACAATGTTCCTGAGAATAGCCGAAGTAAACAAAGTTTTTTTTACTACATTCAAGACGGAATTTTAATTTTTAAAACTAATTAAATACATATATTGCAAATTTATTCTTCTTTTACTGTAGTTCATGTCCAGAAATTTATTATGTTTGCTATAATGACGAAGCTGATATCCTATGGATCTTATGGTTAATAGAGAATTATTATTATTATTGTAAGTCATAATTAAAATGTAATTGCGCAATTTTTGAGACACCGATGAAATTTCACAAAATTACATATGTCTGTTAACTAGCTGTATTTTTGAACCAGTCATACTGGTTTTCTGCCTGCGGTTAACCAGTTACAAACTCTAATAGGTATATTGACGCGAGTTATCTTGGGACCAAGGGAATTGTTTACATTACATAGAAAGAGTTAACTCACGTTATGTCCTTAAGTGGCTAAAATCTCCACAAACAAAATTGAATAATAAAAATAATTATGATTTCTTAAGTTTCTTAACTTTCTCTTGGTTTGCTGTGTAAGTTGACGATGATGGTAGTAAACCAGTAAAATCTGGCTTCTGGTATTCTACTTTCTCAGTACTGAATTTGTCTCGCAAACTATCCATTAAATCAATTATTGTTTGGGGATCACAAACAAACTTATATACATATACACCTCCTACAAATAAAAATTATATAATTAATTTAATTGTATAAACTGTACATTCGTTCAAGTAACATTAATTATCATTACGGATTTAACAGGAATGTAGGATTCTAACAATTGGTATTGTTTTCTGTTATAGACTTTCTCAAAATGATTTTCTATAAGTGCATTTTCAAAGTTCTCTGTCAGTACCTGCTTTTCAGGTAAGTTATATATCTACTCAAAATCAATTAGTTCAGATGTTGTTCATTATGGGATACCGCGTATCACTTTTCTCATCTACTCTAGTTTATGTTTTCCCACCCTTCCAGCGCTAGCGTTTTGTTAATACAAATAAACACATAACTTAATTCTGTTTAATATCAATAGCCATGTAAAAACATATCCGCATGTTTATTACAGCTGTTTCCTGTATTACAACAATTTTCCAAGCGAAGGCAGCACAGTGAACAGATTAGTTCAGATATTAACATAACTGATCCAGGAGTGAGTATCTCGCATTGAGGTAGAATAGGTAGGGAGACGACATCACGTGGTTAAAACGGGTACAGATCGGCCATATTGGTATGTATGGTTGCATTAATTGTTTATTACAATTATATGATATAGTAAACTATTAGTAGACATTATGGTTTCTTGTGCTCTACGTAGTTGGAACAGTAGAAACAGCGTTGACCAGAAGAATTCGTCTAAAATAACATTTCATAGGTCAATGTATGACACAAAAACAATGTGCAGGGTAGTAATTGGAAAATTTCAATTGGTGTCTCTGTATGTAGGTACATAAATAAACTATTACATATTAAGTATTTATATTGTCAAATTATGACATTTATGGGCCTAACAGGTGTGGAATGACGTAATTAATTGTAAGTTTTTCTGTTAAGTGGAGGCTTAAAATAATACTTATAATTTTCAGTAGTCCGGACATGGTGAGGCAGCCATATTGGTGCTACACTTAGCCCCGCCCAGTGCGCCGTTTTGACGGTCTTACAATTGATTCCCAATAGATTACAGAAAAGTTTGTAAATGCAATTACCAGATATTTTTTATATTCCTTAATAATACTGTTGAATTAATATTCTTGTTCATATTAAGCAAATACAAGATCTGTTTATAATTTGGTATTTCATATAATAGCTGCTTTCCAGGTGTGATCAATCTACAAAAAATCAGATGTAGTCCGTTCCAAAATACTGAATATCATTTCTTGCTTGTCCTTCCAGTACTGCAGTTTTATCAAGAGTAATACCTAACCGCATTTTTATTACATTTGTATTATCGCACTACTTCAAGCATCCAGGTATTATAGCTTAGTGAACAGATCTCTTCAGATACTAACTGCTCAAAAAGTCGGTATTTGGAAGGCAACTAATAATGAAATAAACACAAATAACATTTGCATTCGAATAGACATGCATTAACATGAACATAACCTAGTTTGATATCATAAATGACAGCTACACTGACAATCTCTTAATAAAGGCAAATGCATTGCCAAGGAAAAACTTAACCGCACACCAGTTTTAAACTTCGTTAAAGGTTGTATACAATCGCTTATAACCATGTCCACAAAAACTTGGATAAAAATCAGGTAAAGCGATTCTATGATTAATTCTGAGTCGACAATGCTGATTCAAAAGTTGTACGTCATTCTCTAAACCACACAAGCAACTCAAGAGGAGTGTAAATTTAGCAACACCTAATCACGTACGTATTTGACTATGTATTTATTATGGATCAGGTAAATCCGCACATTAATGGAAATGTTAGGTAAACTTTTTCACATTTAGAAATAACAAAAATTATAAATGCTCACATTGGTACTCATTAGTTTCCAGTCACAGTTGTAGTTTTGCAAGAAGCAAATTCAATTCGCGCCGCAACATATCTGAGGTAATTAATTAAATCGCTGCGTTAATCTTATTAACGCTATTCCTGGTCATTGGTTGGAGGCGCTGCATTTAATAGGATCCAAATTAAAAAGTCGAGAGAATTAATATCAGGAGATCTTCCTGGCCGTTGCAGCCCATCTATCGATTTGGTAACTTTTCGTTTAACTACTCTCTCGAAAAACTCGGGAATTGCAGATGCACTGTCATGCATGTATAAAATGTTGTGCCTCAGATGCGATGGAACATTATCCAGCACTTCTTCTAATACATTTATATACTCGATTCTATTTAGATGGTTAGGGCGGTTTCACACATACCGATATTATCGGTATCGGTGTGTGTGAAACCGCCCTTAGGAAGAAATATCGGTCCAACAACTCGAAGATTTAAGATCTCGAGTCAGACATTTCAATTTTTTTTTCATTTGCCCAAATATGAAAATTATTACAATTTATCGCTCTTGGGAACATGCAAAAGTTCGGGTCTTCTTGAATTTAGTTTAAAACATTGTTCTTTACACATTATTATTATTCATGCACAAGTGTTAAAGTTTTCTTAGATGAAATAGTCGCAAAAGACCTTTGCAGTTATTACGATCTTAGCCTAGAGACCCACAAAGTGCAGCTGATACAGGAATTAAAGCCGGCTGATTATGAACAATACTAAGCTTTCGTTTATTGAGTGTTGGAAATGCAGCCACGATTTTTAGGAAAATCATTTTTAGCGACGAAACACATTTCGCTCTCAGTAGGTTTGTCAATAAACGAAACTGCTCCATCTACGGTTCCGAGAACTCAACAATGGGTTACCGTTTGATGTTTAATTACCTAGGCGCGTTATTTCGCAAAACGTGGGCATTAATTTATTCTCCAGCTAGCGCTTTACTGCGCTAGACTTTTTCTTCGACGCTGTATGAAGGAGTCTATGTTAAAGCCCGGAAAAAATTGCAGCCCCCAAAGCCAATATTCGCCAAATAGAGCTTTAGTTATGCGAAAGTGTCATGCAAAACTTTCTCAACAAAATTACCATTTGTAGACAGAGTTGAGGCGGACATTTACTCGACATCATTAGATTTTTATTAAGTACTCGCCATTAGTTAGTTATTTGACACTGCATAGTTAAATGATAATTATGTCGCGTTCCAGTTTCAGTAACGAAGATTTCTTAAATCCTATCATAATCTTTTCTTGTAACTTTACTCTGTAAATTCAGTCTAATTCCTATGCAACGTCAAATCAGTAAATAATGATGGGTACTTCATTTCTTATACTTTAGGTTTTATAATTGTTTTGGTACGTTTTCAGAATATTATTCAAAAAGAATACATGACCTCTACAATGCTATCTTTAATCTCGCTACTCTGGCAATAATAGTAATCTTCTCCAACATATAGGTACTATTTTTTCATGCATAAACAAAACGAAAAATAATCTGTAGTAATACCCACAAATCACATATTATACAGGGTGTTTCCTAAGTAATCTAAAATATTATATGGGGCGCTTCGTCACTCAATTTTAAGACGAAAAGTTCATATAAACATGTGTGATAAGTCTTGTCGTTAATGAGATACAGGGTGTTTTATTATTTTATTAGAAGCAACAACATGTGTTAAACATAAAGAAAAATATATTTCAGAGCATATGTTCAAAATGTCCACCTGCAGCTAAAATGCAAGCATCTGCTCGATGTCTAATTGATTGCCGAATACGTTCGAAGATACCAGGTTTGTTACGAATAAGATTACAGCCTTGTATGATACGATTTTGAAGATCTTGTACGTTTAATATCGGGGTTGTGTAAATGAGCGATTTTAAATATCCCCACACACAAAAAAAACCCAGAGGATTGTGTCCCGGTGATCTAGGGGGCCATGGGTGTGGAGATCCTCGTCCGATCCAATAGTCTGGAAAAACGTTATTTAAAAACTCGCGAACAATCAATGAAAAATGTGGAGGAGCTCCGTCATGCATGAACCACATGCGCCTTCTAATAATAAGAGGTACAGTGGCCAGCTTTTAAATCGACACCACGGCAAGCTAACGTCGACCTTATCTACTAATAATAATATCTACTATAAATCCTAACTGAAGGCCACACAATGTAACCCCCTCTACATTGTTATTAAGGTTTAGGAAATTCCGTAACGGTATCGATTATGCTGCTGTCCACTGTACATCTTCTAAAAGAACTGGAAGTTCATTTTCTAGAAAATGAAGGTATGTCGCACCGGTCAACCGTGCAGGAAGGAAAAATGGTCCTATTAAATAATCTGCGATGATGCCAAGTCAAACATTGACCGAAAATGTTTGTTGAAATCTTTTTACAATTATGGCATGTGGATTTACATTTGCCCATATGTGGTCATTATGAAAATTCATAATGCCATGTCTTGAAAAGTTGGCTTCACCCGTAAACAGAATATCGGCAGCGAAATTGGGATTGTTTGCTATTTTATTTAAAATCCATTGGCAATACTGTATGCGAAGCGGATAGTCAGTAGGTAGCAAATGTTGTAAACGTTGAACGTGATATGGATACAATAAGTTATCTTTTAAAATATTCCAAACAGTTCTGTTACCAACATTTAGTTCATCAGCAATTTTTCTGGTACTCGTTTCTGGATGTTGATCAATTATTTGAAGAATCTGGTTTTCCAATTGTGGCGTTCTCACAGTTCTGGGTCGTCCAATAATATTCTTTGATTTGGCAAAAGTTCCAGTTTCTTGCAAACGAATATGTAGCTTAGTAAACGTATCTGAACATGGTAAACGATTATTAGGATAACGCTGGGCATACATACGTCTAGGCTCTAAGGCATTACCATTAGCTAATCCATACATAAAGTGCATATTAGCCATTTCAGCATTAGTAAACACAGGCATCGTTGTTAACTTAACACAAAAAGATCGTATTATTAAAAATTTATTGTTCGTTGTTTGCGTTGGTTTTTAGGTTTGACACAGTTGTCAACGTTACTTCAAACGTCACTTATAATAAGCATGTTTTTCGTATTACTTCTAAAAACCAGTAGCGTCACCAGGAAAAATTAATTTCAAATTCAATCACAGCTGATTTATTACAAACAATTCAACACCCTGTATCTCATTAACGACAAGACTTATCACACATGTTTATATGAACTTTTCGTCTTAAAATTGAGTGACGAAGCGCCCCATATAATATTTTAGATTACTTAGGAAACACCCTGTATATAGACGTGTAGCTTGATATGATATCCGTGTGCAATTTTGCGGGGTATAGCATCCGAACAACGTGAGGGGAAGGAAAATAGTTATGCAACCTAAACGTCACAGTAGTATTGCATTTAAATTTATTTATGTTAATAGATAATGTCAAATCTGAGATTTCTAAATTAATACACTCTTTCATCACGGTGTGATTTTTAGATTAATCAACTCAATTCATGTTGTATTGTTGTAGCTAAATCTCTACTATCAGAGTAATGGTTCATCTAGGTAACATATTATTAACAGTAGCAGGTATGATATAAATTATCTATTAACTAACCCGTATGTCAATCATATTGGTCAATAATAATACGGCTAACACATCAAAAGGTCTTAAGTAGTTTCGCGGGTTACATGAGTAACACTTATAGTATGTACTAATTATGTATAAATATATTTTTTATACGAACTATAATTGTTTGTTATCTTCCTTTGAATTTACATTTTCTTATACACTTTAAAGATATTCGAGGAAGAGGAAAAGAACTAACTAGACTATGGAGAAAAATAATGTTCTGTTCAATCAAATTATGTATTGAATTAAATTTATATAATTAGTTCTGCATTACATATATTGTTTTAAATATTAAAAACAGGCCAAAACCAAAGCAATTAAATAAACCAGCTTATCTAATTCAATACAGAAGTTCACTGAGTAAAATATTATTTTTCTTCATACATGAAATTTGAATAACCGCAATAATAGGCTCAGTACAGCTATGTTGGTTGCATACACAATTACCCCCTTCCCCGCACGGTGACAAGCCCTCAAATTACACGTAGGGATATATTTTACTATTAAGTTACACATCTATATCATTACTGATCTGTGGTAATACCATAAGAGCTTTGAATTTATCGATAATTTCACGAATGCCTGTTGCATAGCGACGAAGATGATGAGTATCAGTTTCAATTTTGTGTCAATTTTATCGGAAAATCTTGGTCACTTGTTATATTACTTATGATAAAACTACAAGTGATTTTATCACTTATTAATATTCACACGTGAGTTTTTCGCTATAAAATGAATGTCATTGGCTTCACCCCGTGTGTTTATTATAATTATTACACACGGGCTGTAGACCAATCACATCACTCATATTTTCATTCTTCAACGGTTAGCAGACAGAAATGATACGGTATAGACGTATAGTGTCCGTTACCTAGCAATCGCTGAACAACTCATAATTGTGCTCAGAATTTTAAACGTCAGCTCGCGGTTTTGACACAATTGTAATGACATTTATGTCAAAAACGCGGGCTCACAGCATTAATTTCTGAGTATCTATCATGTACCATCTTTGGCAAATTAATTGCAAATCGAAGTTCAACAAATCTTCGATCGTTTATGCAACTGAAACTACACCAACCGAATACCTAGCGATGTGTAATTCAGAGTTTTTCCCAAGTAATTTTCAATTATTATTCTAGTGAATTCTATTGTTCCTTGCGATTTTATTATTCCTATTAGAATCTGGGTAATTATAGTAATTTTCAAAAATATAGCAGCAGCTCTGCGTAGATTTGAGAAAAAAAAAATAATCGTGTTGTCATATATTCCTTAAGGTACGGACAGACGTGCTCAAAAAAAAGCATGCTCATAAGCTTGCTTAAAATTAGCATTCTTTGCAACTGTTCACATTTGCCAGCAATAAGCATGGTTGTTTTAAGCATATTCATAAATAAGCATTCTCAAAGCAAACGTACGGACAGACGTGCTATTTGGCACCAAGCTCTCGGTCAAAATGGATGTACAAAAATATAGTGACAGTGCTATCCGTACAGAACTCAACAAAAAAATCATATTGCTTGCAACGGAATTGTGTAAGAACATTTTGGTGAAAAAGAAAAAAGGAGAATGTGTGTTCCACAGACATTCGTAACTTCGATAATATGACACAAAAAGCAAAGTTTTTTCTTCTCCCCAACGCGACATTATTTATTTCATTCGTTTATTTTAAATTGACGCACCAACTGTCATGGATCGAGATCGAAGCGATAATAGCATGCTCATAAGCAAGCCTGTTCAGACGCGCTCGGGGTACGCCCCCTTCTACCCGCGCCACTGGTATCATGCTCGAAAATCAAACGTCGGTTGATTTTTTAGCATGCTCTAAATAAGCATGCTTATTACTAGCAATGTTGTTACACACGTGCTACTAACGAGCACTTGCTCAATAAAAGCATGCTTTCGTGCTAGTAAGGAGCACGTCTGTCCGTACCTTATTGAATGGGCTATTTAACTTCGGGTGATGAACACCTGCATAAAAACGAATTTATCATATATTTATCTATTTCGGGCATTCATACTAGTTCATACAAAATAATTATTACGTTCGTTATTATGTCGCACGTATAGATATTTTACGAATAACTTGAAAGGTTATACTGGGTTATACCATTACTTATCAAGAACATTGCAGTTGTCAAATTTGAATGATGAAGAGTACTTCATGAGCGATACATTTTAAATAGGTATATCAAATGCTAGATAAAGTTGGAATAAAATTAATGAGTAATTCGAATTTGTCAGAAAAACTGGGGTATTCCATAAATAATAAAATTAGTAATCATTTCTGATATAATTGGAATCAGTCAAATATTTTAGCTAAAAAGCTTTATGAAAAACTTGATGCTCAAAATTTTAAATTTGTTCTACAAATGACTAGCGAGATACTTTCCACGCAAGCTAGTTGTATGCACTGTAGATTATTAGCGTATGTGTTGTATATTATGTCAGATTAGGTTATGTTTATATTAATATATGCTAAATTGAACATAAACTTTCAAATATTCTGTGTAAATCCTATATGTGGAGTTATACCATCATTATATCTCTACTTAACCTTATACTTTTGTTTTCAAATGCACCTTAGGTTAAGAAACTATGAAATTAATTTTGTCTACTTTTTTCAAATGTATATGTAAAAGTATTGATAACCGAGAACTTTACAGTTACGTATTAGTTAAAAAATAAAAATTTCATTATTTCCATCCTTATTGTATGACAGAATGCATACCTGCAACCTTTTGCATGATGCCTTTTTCATAATAATAACGAAATGCTCTACTTAATTTTTCATAGTTCATAGTCAGCCGATTTTTTTGTAAACCCCATCGACGTGCTACCTACAAAGTAACTTTTATAAATAAACCTTTGAAATAAATGTACTTACTTCATCTGGATCAACTAATTTGAATTCTAAACCCCTTCCAGTCCATTTAATAAAACTAGCATTTTGAGGTACAGCTAGTAAACCAACTAAAAATTGCCATAATTGTAATGAAGGTGTATTGCCTTTGTCCACTTGATCTCCTTTTACTTTATCACTTTTTCTGTTGTCTGACTTATCTGGTAAAACAAGTATTACATACAACACACTGTATTGAACTATTTCTTACATTTGCCATGTTTGTATGGAGTTCTACGACTTCTTCTTTCCGATTGAAACTGTGGCTCAACAGGTATTTCTATGATCTCTACAGAATCACCCCCTTCAGCATAAATGTTGCGATCCTCATTAGGATTTTTCAGTTCAGGTTTTCTTCTTTGCTCAGAGTCAGTATATTCTATTTTCACAATTTCAAGTTCCACTGGCGATTCGTTTGTTTTCAGTCTTTTTTTTGACCGAGTTGTTTTTGTTTTATTTAACTGGATCTCTGTTTCCATATTGCAAATGAAAGTACAATCTAGGCAACGGATATGGGTTTCCGGAATAAAAGCCTATTGTCTTAATATTTACAATGTGCTAGGTTTTGTTTTCATATGGTGTGGAGTATGAATACCAGTGATTAGATACCTACTTGACAAAATCACTATGATCACTATATTCATCTTCGTTACATAGCAGAAATTAAGGATTTTTTTTTCTTTTTAACATACCATTTCGTTATCACACAGTGTTTACTGTTATGTGAAATGGTATTACAAATATTATTGATTGTCAATTTTAGTAAGTTTAAAATTGAAATTAATATAAAAAATAAGACAACTTTCAACGTAAATGAATTCCTATAGACCTACCTATTATTTTCTTTCCTACATTTCTAGAATTTAAACGAAAGATGTATGCACTTTGGTCTCCATCATAGATAATATATCGGGTGTCCGTAAATTAGTGATGTGTAAAACTGCTATTTTTTATTAGCAGCTACAAACTGCTACTGCTACTTTTGTTGCAGTTTCTCATAGCTACAACGGAGTAGAACATATGAGGTTTGTTCCAACAAAATATTGGCAACTAGTCGGCGATAAGTGTATGTATCGCTTTACTGCGCATGCTTGGTTGCAGACAACCATCAGACAACTTTCGGATTAGGCGATTCAAAGGCACTTGTTGGAACGGTTGACAACACAGACTACCAACTACCTAGTCTGTGATAACAAGGCGCATGCGTTGCAATTGTACTACGTCGATTTGAGAAAAATCTTCAAATCGTTCTGATAGCCGGCAAACTGTCAGCAAATTACAGAAAATTTGTTGGAACGTCTGACCTGCGGTACGTGATCTTTTAGTTCGAAGTTGTTGGAACGCACTTCTTATATTACGCATGTGCTATTCGATCACCGACCTGTTTCCAACGTTGTAGGAACAAACCTATGATGTCTATAGAGCTGCTACGTCAGAAATATTTACATCGGAAAACTGCTACAAAAAGTAGCAGTTTCCTTTAATATTCGTTAGCTGCTACAAACTGCTAACGATAGTTAGCAGAGCAGTTTGCTTCGTAGCAACCCATCACTACCGTAAATGATTGAAGCTGACAGCGACTGTCAAATTTTGGTTAAGTTTGTAACTGTTTGTAACACTATTTTCGATTACGATCGCAAGAATTAACATTAGCGTCCTACGCGGTAGCTACTTTCAGCATAATTATTCCTTTTGGAAACGTTTATTGCTAACTAAAATTAGTTAAGAATATAAGGTAAGACTTCCGTATGTCGACCACTAAATTGACAATTTAGCGGAAAGTACAGGTTTTACTTAAGTCCAAAACGGCCCCTGTTTTCTTGCGGAGATCAGTCTAAGATACTTAAAAATCGTTCTAAAGTGTTATTTCTAGGTTATGGTTCGCTAGTGTTTTAACTTTTCTGTGAGGATTTTCAGTTGATATCCGGTCAGAATTACGAAATATCGAGCGACAATTTTAAAAAACTTCGTTCAGGAATATAAAAATAATAATTTTTTATTTTGCAGTATCTTTTAATACAATTAGTAAGTATATTTCAGTGTCTAAAAAACATATCTTCTTTTGTCTTTTATTAAATATACAGTGAAATTTGATGTTGATGCACGAAATTTATTTTTAAAATAATTATTTACGTGTCATACACAATAATTAAGTGAGTAAGTTAATATTAAGAAGAAAATTATGAATATTTAGATACTATTTTGACTAAATTTGAAGATATTTTTAACGTCACTTAAATGTTATTAATTGCAATTAAAACTAAGCTAATTCTTTAGATACGTTCCTATTGTATATAATGTATTTGCACTGAATTTAATAAAATACAAGAGATGTTTTTTAGTTGCTAAAATCTATCAATTAATTGTATTAAAAGATACTATAAAATATAAATGACTCATTCCCGAACAACGTTTCAAAATTGCCGCTCGATATTTCGTAATTCTGAGCTCCAATGTTTTGTTTACGCAGGATCAGCTGTCACTTCTGGCAAACAGCAAATCACGTTCGGGTGGTGTCTGCTTCGGAATCAATCGGAGTACCGCGCTCTCGGAGCACTCCAAGAGCTTGATACACTGCACCGGAAAGCGCCTCTGACTGGATATCAATTGAAAATCCTCGCAAATGTCAAAATACTAGCGAAACATAACCTAGAAATAACACTTTTTAGAACGATTTTTAGGTATCTTAGACTGATCTTCGCAAGAAAAGGGGGGCCGTTTTGGACTCAGTCAAATCTGTACTTTCCGTTAAATTGCCTATAAATTGCCAATTCAGTGGTCGACATTCGGAAGTTTAAGCGAATATAATTATAAAAAATTATAACTATAAAACCATTGCACTGACAAAAATACAAACCCAATGAAAATATAGACGTACAACTATGGCCAGAAAGGAATAAACCAACTGGCATTCGGTGGTAAACTTTAAGCACAGATATTACATACATTTTGACAGACGTCGGCTTCAAACATTTACGGACACAGTATGACGGTATACATGTCATAGATAAGATAAGGTACCAAGAGATCGGAAACTCACGTATAAATCCCTGGAGCAAAGTACATATACTCCCTCTTACGTCCTTAGTCATGAACTAAATCGAAAAGGCGGGTAATATGAATTATTCAAATCATGTATTATGAAAATTTGTGTTCATTGACCTCTTTTAACAGAGATTAATTGCGATGCCTAGTTCATCTACCAGTAAGTAGTAAGATGAACTAGATTTCTAAATTAATGTCCGTTAATAACAGTGAAAAGAACAACTATTGCATAAACATATCTTGTTTTTATTAGAAATATATAATAAGTCTATGTGCCGTTTCACATGGGGCGTATGATCAGGACGGATCGTCAGCGCTGACCGTACGCACCGAATTTCCACACGCGATGTAGGGTGAATCGAAAAACGCGTTTTTTTCTGCAATACAATTCTAATAGCACGGAAAACTTGCGCATAGGCGTCATTATAAATAAAAAAATATTTAAAATTTATTTTTTCAAAATTTGAAATCGGGCAGAAGGCCTAAAGTTACCAAAAAAAGTCAAAATCCCTGTAAATTAAAAAAAAATGCAAAAATTACAAAAAAATACATTTTTTGTTGTAATAGTGAAAAGAGTGTTTTTGAGAGTGTCTTTAATGCATACAAACAGTAATTAGACCCATTCTTGTTTTACTGAATTCGCGCAAAAGACCTAAACTTGCGAGCAGGGTTGCCGCCCTGAAAATATTATGTTGGCTATGATAATGGATGAGAGACCACACATTAGAGAACTTGGCTACAGGAGGATCCTTAAATCCAGAAATGAGTCATCGGCTGAAGGTTACGTAAGAGACTTCAAAATACCTTCAATAAATTTTAGTGCAAACCACTATACCGAAGTAATTGATTGGTCAATCTGCAAGTTAACACCGCCGCCACTACTGTCCAAGATGCCAACTGAACACATTGCTTCTTTGTTGAAAGACAGAGCGCTATCAGCGTTTAACTACCTGAAATTCCCATGCCACACCCAGTCAGTTGAGAGGTATGTATAAAACTGGTTACAGAAGCAACAGAAAAAGTGTGCGCGGGCATGAAAATCGAGATGGTTATATTAGAGTTACTTTAAAATCAAGACAACTGATGCCCACATTTAATTAAAAGTCAGAACTCAAAGGGGCTTCTATGTAAATAATCTTTTGCCTACAACGAACATATGCATTGTACAAAGTAAATAGTTACTGTAAATATTGTAAATAAAATTCACCCTGGTTGGTTGGTTGCGTAGGGTGGATGTGGAAATCACTTGTTAGAGTTATTATTACAAACCTAATGTGTTAAATAAACACTCATCAGATATGGAAAACGGCGTTTTTACGGGACTATAACTTAACTTATACTATAAATTAGACCCTTTGCACGAATACGGTTAAGGAATAACAGGTCTGAAAGTATTTTTTCTGGATTGGGAAACCTATTTTGAATGGTTTTTACACTATTACATATTAAAAATAAAACTTATGGGTTTTGGCACATGTTTAAAAATCGTCGAAAGTCATAAAATATCGTTTTTTTGCGATACAACCCGCAAATTTAGACCTTTTGCGGGAATTCAGTAAAACAAGTATGGGTCTAATTATTTTTTGTATGCGTTAAGGACACTCTTAAAAACACTTTTTTCACTATTACAACAAAAAATGTATTTTTTGTAATTTTTGCATTTTTTTTTAAATTTATTTTGACTTTTTTGGTAACTTTAGGCCTTCTGCGCGATTTCAAATTTTGAAAAAAAATTTCTTTTAAAATTTTTTCATTTATAATGACGCCTATGCGCAAGTTTTGCGCGTTATTAGAATTATAATCATTTTAGTTCTTGTGTTTTAGGTTTTCACGCAAAACCCTCGTAAGTATTTTCATTGAAAAATCTGTAAAATTACAATATAACCAATTGCACCAATGACATTTCGTTATATAAAAAATAAACATAATAATGAATGAAACGTGTCGTTCATCCCATAATCACTCTACCATCCTTTGCAGCATTCATCCTCGGATGGAGAATATCACAAGACCAACCTCTTGACGCCGCATTCGACGCAGAATTTAGCCGACGTCACCGGATAACGGTTGCCGCACTCGTGGCAGAATTTCGACATCTTCGGCGCCACCGGCGACGACGCCGGGATAACCGCCGACGATTCGGAACTGCTCGAGTTCGACTCTCCGCCGCCAAATTCCGTTGGCTATCCAGCGGTGTTAGTTTTGTCGATCTGGCCCTCACTTTCGGCGTTTTCCTATTCAAACTTCCATACGCCGAATCTCCGCTTAATTTTATACTTTGCTGTTGACTCTGGTCATCCTCATTAGCCGTTAGGAGACCTGATTGCCTGATAATATGTGATAGACTTTTATATCTTGCCCCCATACATATTCTTATTCATGTAATTTCTTAATTACATAAATACTTAGAATTATAGTGAAATTGTATGCGATAGCGATTTAACTATACATATGTTAAGCTCGCATTAAGAAATTATCGGTTTAGGAATTTATAAATGATCCCTTGCATATGAAACTGGATTTAATAGAAAAATATATTGTATATACATAGATAGTAATTTACATACAGTTGACCATACTATTACTGCTTTGCATTCGGGGGCCGCAATAAAGCATACCTTTAACGGGTTTTATGGCAGTTTGAGTCGATTCTAAATCAACCGAGTGTACATACATACATAATGTACCATCTATCCCAAAATAAATGTCATACGGATACAGCTTATAAAGGCAGCCCATCTATCCGAAAATAAATGTCATACGGATATAGCGTAGCTAGCTTAGCTTTCAACTGACCTACATTTTATCAATGGATTCAACATAGACTTGATATAGGCCTTGATCATAAATGTCAAATACAGTGAAGGCTGGTAAATACGGATCAATTAAAGTTGGTGCGATTCAGATTAGTGAAACATCTGGATTGCTGGAGCATTATTAAATTATTAAATAAGAGAAGAAATAAGCAAAAAAATATGTATTAGATTCTCTTTCTATAAAAATTAAACAGCACTAAACATTCTAATACAGATTGTATAAATAAAGTATCAAAAAATCATACTTAAAGAAAAACTTATTTAAAAAATCTGTCAGTTTCGTCTGATAAATGCTTCCCTGCTTCACTTCCACACTGTGGACAGGTCGAAGGCGAAGTGCCAGACTAAGAAAGACACCCCTGACCCAGCTGTCGTGTCGTGGCTAAGGGCATACTAAGGGATAAACGGTGCCAGTATCTGTTACACTATATGTGTAAGGTTACTGTTAAACCATACTCCTTCCACTGTGGTCATGTCTCACAGGTGGATGGAGTGGGGGTCTTGGCTTAATCGCCCGGACCGAGAGGAGACAACCTCAATAAAAACCTAAATCCTAAGGCGGGTGGGCAGGCTGACGGGATGCATGGCTGTCTAGAAGATCAGTCTCTACTGCTCACACTCCTGGAACACCGGGCGACCTTCCGGAGTAACAGCCTTGCGTCTGTGTGGGGCTCCACAGGCGTCGACCACCCTTTCCCCCATACTCGTGGGAACAAAATGGAAGGAATAAACATGAAACCCAAAACAACCTTAACAGGGGAACCTTCAGACAAGGAAAACCCTGAAACAACAAAAGCAGAGGAAGGCTCATTCAGCCAAGACACTGCTACCCAACTAAAGCTAACTCAGCAAGAGACAGAGGGAAGTGGTAATACCACAAGCCCAGCAGATTCTGATGCTGAGATGAAACAGGTAGCTACGGGAATGGATCGCCTGAAGCTAATAAAACCTAAACTCTCCGGTGCACAGAAACGGAGAAGGGCTATACAAGCTGCGATTGCTGCTGGGGAAACTATAAGACCCAGGAAACAACGGTCAAACCGAAGTTCGAAGGAACAAGAGGGAGAACCGTCAACAAGTCAGCAGAAAACCTCTAAGAGAGTAAGATCGGAGGGAAGTACTCCATCTTCAACGAAGAGTCAGCCGACAAAGATGAAGAAGTCAGATAGCGGCAAACCTCTTAAGGTAAAACCCAGTGCGTCTTGTAGCCAGGACACAGCTGGGGCAACCTTTAGTCAGGCCTTAACCGCTACTAAGATGGCTGTAGTATTGGATAAATACCCAGAGGAAAGATTGTCAGAAGAACAATCTAAAAATCTGCAAATGGCAATAATGGGGGAGATATGGAAGTGCAAGCCACCAACCGCACCCCAATTTAAGAACAGCTATGCAGAGAAGGGAGTCGTCTACATCATCTGTGGAAACGAGAAATCGAGGACATGGCTGATGGAGACTGTTCCTAAACTCCAACTGTGGGGAGGCGTAATCCTGAGGACTGGCGTTGCGAAGGATATCGTCAAAACCACAAAGGTAGTTGTGTGGGTCCCAACTGAATTCCTGGGGTCTATGGAAGTGGAGAAAGTTTTCCAACTCCTCGAAACCCAGAATGATGGGATAACAACCAAAGACTGGCCCGTCGTATCGAGCAAGGCAGACCCGAAAGGAATAACCTTGGTTCTGAATATCGATGAGGGATCCTTGAAGGTGCTGAATGGCATGGGCCTGAAACCCTATTTTGGATTAAACCAGCTCACCTTCAAGATAATTGGGAGGAAAGAAAAAATCGAAGATGTTGAAGGTAATACAGATAAACCTTCAACATAGCAGGGCGGCCTCTGCTTCCCTATGTAAGCTGCTAGCCTCGGGCAGCATCGACGTGGCCCTAATACAAGAACCCTGGCTGGTTGGGGACCGTGTAGCAGGCCTAGGTGAAGCCAAAGGTAATGTAATATATGATTTACGCTATGGCAGAGTAAGATCTTGCATTTATGTTAAGAACGAGCTACAACCATTAACGCTGCTTAACTTCTGTTCCAGAGATTTAGCGGCCATAAGGCTGAAGTTCTGCACCAGAGGGAGCAGCAAGGAGCTCATTTTCGCTTCTGCTTACCTCCCGTATGATGCACCGAAACCACCGCCAACGGACGAAGTGGAAAACCTGGTGAAGTACTGCGAGGATTCTAACCTCCAGGTCATCATCGGAGCGGATGCCAACTCCCACCACACTGCATGGGGAAGCACCGACACAAATAGTAGAGGTGAGTCACTATTAGAATACATTATATCTCGAAATCTGGTGGTTTTGAATGATGGTAGTGAACCAACTTTTGTAACACAGAGAAGGCAACAGGTAATTGACATAACGTTCAGCTCCGTGTACATTAGCTCACAGGTTACTAAGTGGTATGTGTCTGAGGAACCTTCTCACTCAGATCACAGGTACATCATACTGGAAATCGCGGGAGTCGATAAAACAGTTGAGATGTACAGGAATCCACGGAGAACCGACTGGGCGAAGTACAAAGAGGAGCTGAGCGATAACATCAAGCAGGTCAGACCAGATATAAAAAATGAACTGGATATTGAGGCTGCCTCCGAACAATTGCAAGAGGCCATAATAACCTCATATGAAATAAGTTGTCCTCAGACAAAACGAAACTCTTCCAGAGCAGTCAGCTGGTGGAATGAGGAATTGTCATTACTGAGGCAGCGAACACGCAAATTATTTAATAAGGCGAAAAAAACCAATGAGTGGTCTGATTATCGGAACTCACTCACTGCGTATAACAGAGCCCTAAGAAGGGCTAAGAGAAAGTCATGGAGGAAGCTCTGTGAGAATATAGAAAGTACATCTGAAAGTGCAAGACTCCACAGACTACTTGCGAAAGATCCAACAAATCCTCTGGGAACCATTCGGAAACCCACTGGAGAGTTCACGAACACTGGGACAGAAGCGCTGGAGGTCTTACTAGAAGCGCACTTCCCAGGTTCAAAGAATATTTGCCCAAATAGTGGATTAGGCAGTCAAACTCTTGAATGGCCTTTACGAAGGCCTGGGAGAGAGGACTGGCGATTAGCTAAAAGGGTAATAACATACAACAGGATCATTTGGGCGATTAACAGCTTTGAGGCGTACAAGTCTCCTGGTCCTGATGGGATTTTTCCCGCCTTGCTACAACAAGGTGAAGAGGCAATAGCATTAGCGCTTTGCCGAATCTATAGAGCCAGTCTGGCGCTGGGTTACATACCATCTGTTTGGAATAGGGCTAAGGTTGTGTTTATACCTAAACCTGGACGTAGCTCATACGCTGAGGCAAAGGCATACAGACCAATAACCCTATCATCGTTCATTCTGAAAACTATGGAAAAGCTGCTTGAGAAGTACCTTAGGGAAACCTCTCTACTAGAGAGGCCGTTACACCCCAACCAGCACGCATATCAAGCAGGTAAATCATGTGAAAGTGCCTTGCACCAGCTTGTGTCGCGGGTAGAAGCAACTTTAAACAATAAAGAAATTGCATTAGCGGCATTTCTTGACATAGAAGGTGCATTTGATAACACCTCATTTGAATCTCTAATAAGAGCTATCAAAAGTCGTGGAGTAGAAACTACTATCTGTGAGTGGATGGAAGCCATGCTTCACGGTAGGCAGGTAGAAGCGGCATTGGCGGGAGATAAGATGCAGGTGTCAGTTTCCAGGGGATGTCCACAGGGAGGCGTCCTGTCCCCTCTACTGTGGGACATGGTAATTGACGAACTGCTCGCTCTGCTAAACAATGCAGGCTTCTATACACAGGGATATGCTGATGATATAGTGATTCTCACCATTGGTGGGAGTACCAGCATAATTTCAGAACTTATGCAAAGAGCATTAAAGATGGTAGAAGGATGGTGCAAGAGGGAGAACCTTGGAGTAAACCCGGACAAAATTGCACTTGTACCCTTCACCAAAAGAAGGAGACTGGAAGGCCTAAGAGCACCGACTCTATACAATAAGGTTATACAGATTAGTCAGGAGGCCAAGTTCCTGGGGGTGATCTTGGACTCTAAACTAAACTGGAATTCACATTTGGAGAAAATGACTGACAAATGTAAAAGGGTGTTAATAACAACCCGTAGAACAGTTGGAAAAACATGGGGACTCAAACCGCATATGACGTATTGATTGTATAGTATGGTAGTAAGACCCATGATAACTTATGGCTGCTTGGTCTGGTGGCCAAAAGTTAAGCAGAAGCATGTGATAACTAAACTCTCGAGAATTCAGAGATTGGCGTGCCTATGTATAACTGGGGCTATCAAGAGTATTCCGACGGCTGCTATGGAAACCATGCTAAACTTGCCTCCCCTCGATATCTTTATCATGGGAGAGGCTAGAATGGGAGCATACAGACTAAGGAATACTAGCAACTGGAGACCCCACTATGGGTTGGGGCACACCAAAATAGAAGCAATAGTACAAAACCCAATCTTTGATATGGGGAGCGACATATCAATCATCAGGATTTCCTATGACAAACCCTTCAAGATTTTCTTGAATTGGGATGAATGGAAAAATGGTGAGGGAGAAAACCGCACGCCCAAAACTGGTATACAGATGGGTCAAGGGCGGGCACTAATTCTGGCGTTGGTGTATACGAGGAAAACCAGGGTTACAAGGTATGTGAACCACTCGGGCGATACACAACGGTATTTCAAACAGAAATATATGCTATACAAACCTGTGCGTTGGAGAGTCTACGCCGCCAACCGCGAGGGCAGGCGATCTGTATTCTCTCTGACAGTCAGGCAGCCTTAAAGGCTCTAGCATCTTATTACATAGCCTCCAAACTAGTATGGGAGTGTCTGCAAAACCTAACTGTCCTGGCCAGAGACAACAAGGTCACCTTGGTGTGGGTGCCGGGACACAGGGGTATAGCAGGCAATGAAACCGCAGACCAGCTAGCGAGGGAAGGTTCCCAAATTAAATTCACCGGGCCGGAGCCAGGTCTGGGTATCACAAAGAGTGCAGTACGTGGTGCAATTAATGAGTGGATTATAAAACAACACCAACTAAATTGGAACCATGTAGCTGGACAAAGACACAGCAAACGGATGATGGAACGACCGTCACAACGACTAACTGCTGACTTACTTGCATTAAACAGGACTCAACTTAGGGCAGTGACATGTCTATTAACAGGACACGGCTGTCTAAGAGGTCATCTGCACAAGATGGGGATCTATAAAGATGAACCCCTATGCAGACTCTGCAATGAGGAGGAGGAAACAGCCTTTCATATCATCTTCGAATGCGTGGCACTAAGTCAACGTAGGATTACTTTGCAAAGCGCATTTGATCTACCAGAGTGGAGAAAGATTTACCAAATAGGCTTCTAAACCTGATCGAGGGAACTAACCTGTTTGAGTAAAACGGAATCAAGGCAGGAATAACACAATAGGCTAAGTGGGCCGCAGTGTTAGGGATAATTAGAGACTGCCCTGCCTTGATAGCAATCAACAATCAACAACAATCCATTGTGCGCTGCCGCAGCGTTCTCGGAATGGTCACACTATTTAAATCGTCTTCATTTTCCTCTGCTCATTGTATGCAGTTACTGAAACTCGCGATTGCCTCCTCATGCTATTCTTTTATTTCATGCTCTGTACGTACGGTCCTGAAATTCATTCATCGGAGCAACTACTGATGCAGTCACTATTCAATTGCAAATGGTATTCATCGCCATTGTCCGCTCATAAATTTAATTAAAGTTTGGTTGTTTATTGTCAGCGCCAATTTGCTGCAACATATATTTTCAATTTCGGTATATAATTTTTATTGAGTCTCATTCATCGACAATGGGATATCATCATCTGAATCCCATTCGTATTTTGAATTTTTAGCAACTTTTTTTATTGAATTATGAGTTGAACGACAAAAGATTTTTCGCTTTTCTATTGCGTCAGCTGAGAATTTGTCCAAGCATTGACAAGAAAAAACAGGATATTTTCCAAATTTATTATGTTAAAAGCCCTTGAAATGTAATTTTCGTCCGAAGATAAAATCTGGACCAAAATACTTTCGATAATGCATCTTTTGGTCGAATGTATGGCGTTTTAGTTCATGGATTGTATGTATAGGTGGAGTACAGTTCGGTGGCAGGAACATGTTTATGATTTGTCCATTATCACTGGTTGGTTGCGTTGCGTCCGATGTGTGGCTTGGAGGGTTGTCGACTAACAGTATACCTATGTAGCTTTTCCATTGAGATTATTCTCCACTCGAAACTGTCTTACTTTTACAACGAAAGATCCGTCAAACCATTTTGCAAATAGGGAAGAAGTCATCCAGGCGTTCTTTGTTGAGACATGGATTATTGGAAGCTTAGGACAATTAATAAAAACTCTGGGATGTCTTGCTCATCCAATGACTATAATTTTGACTTTTGAAAGCTTATCAACATTTTTATTTCTCGAAAAAATGCTACAAAATTTATCTGAAAATTGAAGCAAATGAGAAATATAGACAATGGATGAAGACTGGTCATAAAAAAATTGCAGCAACAATAATACATTTAACTATTGATTTACATTTTATTCTTTTGTTAAGATCTCCGTACAACTAAAATTCCCATTTAACTAAGATTTAATTTTAATTATAGTTTAACTTGTTTTAACTAGGGAGGGTGCAAACGGCCGTATGAAATATTGTACTTAATAAGGTACTTGTGCAACATGAAATTATGCAATATCGCGTGGCATCACCAAGAGCAATGGCAACTTCCAGTAATTGAATTCCTGGATCTCTGCGTGATACAGACATAGCAAGAATTGTTAGAAAGGTTCAGTATGCGATTTGAATATTGGTGATTCGAACATCATATAACTGGCAGTTAAGAAAATTTGTAGTTCTGAAATAGTACGGGTCGAACTCGGAATATTTATTTCGCATGCGCAACAGCACTACAATTACTCAAAACTGTAGGTCCGAACACATTTATAGTTGTACGCTACAGTATAATTTTACACAAAAATTAAAGAGATGTACTATATTTAATAAATATAAACAATTTTAAATAAAAAAATTGACTTTATATATGTTTAAAATTTTACTAAGATCCTGTGCGCAGAATTCTGCGCAACGGTAGATAATTAGCAAGAAACATAACCCACGTACCCACCTAGACGACAAAATATTACCGATTCAAACCAGCAGCACTTGACAGCGTTTGTTGAAACGAAAGGAATTTTTACCATTATTTATAACATTCATAAGAGACATTTTGGCGTACATTGTGTGTTTATAAAGATATTATCGCAGCGGTAAATCCTGTGAGGATGGAAGAACAGTATGAAGCCAGTAATGACGCAGTCGTATTGATGTGATCGTATTGTGTGGTCTCTCTGGTGAATATTTTCGTTTTTTATTTGCGTAAACATATACGTAAATATAACGGTGTCTGATAATAGTTCTCTGTGTGAGTCCGATTTGGCCTCGTAATGTTGTGAATGTATCCGGAAATCAGTACTTGTGCTACGCAACGAATTTCTCTGGATTATCCCTTTGTCCGACTGAAAAAGGGATCTAGAAAGGCGTTAAGCTGACGTTATTCTGTGTGCCTCGTCAAAAACGGTCATCTCAGAGCGATTGTGTAAGTTTTATAAAGTTATTTTAACTTTCATTACATGCATGTAACATTTCTTTAAAATTCGTTATGTTCACGCTCTGTTGGGGGCCTAACACGTTTATTATTAAAATCAAGATCTGCATATTCGTACAGTGTACTGAGTAGTTATTTAAATCATCACTGTTGCTGTAATATTCATTGACACTGTTGGTCTAGCGTAAGTTTTACATCAAGAACGTGGTACTTATATGGTGAAAACGAGTTTTACGGGAAATAATAAAAACGATGCGCCTTCCGGTTATCAAATACGGATTCTGGGCTACAAGGTTAACCAAAGTTAAATGTCTCTCCAGAGAAACAAAAGACAAAAAGCCAGTGACCGCTCTTTAATTTTCATATACATATTCTTTAAGATTATATCTACGAATTCCATTCTTACGTATATCTCGGCGTGCATGCAACAAGGCAAATAAAATCAAAGCAGATTTAAATGTTATGAATAAAAAATGTACCAAATTACTTAAACGGAGGAAGTTTTTAGTGTACATAGGTATAGTAATAGTTTTAGGTAAGGTTGTTAGGTTTCGAATATATTAATCCCAAGGATATAATCATCAAACCATAAAGTAGACTACATACAACTACAAGCTTGGGTATTGCGGCTATTTTGTCACCAATTAAAGCGCCTTATTATTTTTCTATGCAATGCAATTCAAAGAAGCACAACGCACAATGTTCTAATTAATTTCGGTTGTCGTGTTTCGTTGATAAATAGAATTTATGCTGATGGAGTTTCTGTAATTACAGTTCATGTTAGAAATACCTAAGTATTTGCGAACGTAATAGGGGTTATTAATTAAGGAATACAATTAAAGTGATGTTCTCGGTTTTTACCTTTAACTTTTTATGCACTTGCATTATACATTGGCATATGTATGTACATATTTTGTACAGCACTTATCTTGTTTTTTAGATTGGAAATATTGTTACATGCATATGTACAGTGAGCTGCAAAGATATCCGGACACGTTTAGATAGAGAAATACCCTGCGCTCAATACTGTATTCCAAAGAGCCGCAGGGCAGCTTACTACCTGCTGGGTGGGACCGTACTTTGTCACTCGTACAATAACATTGTATTATATAAACGCATATATGTAGACATATTATATTATAACTTAAAATGTTAGAATTAAGGAATTCAAGCAAGTGAGTAAAATGGTTGTTCTATATCACGGATATTTTCCGAGTTGTCCGTTTTACTAAAACTTAATATATATAATAAATATATAATATATATATAATATATAATAAATATATGACTCCTTTATTGAATTGTAATCATTCAACCTGCTATTAAGAGGAATAGAATCTTTGCAAATATAGACACCAAAAAAAAAGAGATTGTTGTTCTCTGATACAAAATAGTAATATATGTATGTTCACATTATATGTCTTGACCAGGTGAAAACTATCAGGTGCCTTTTGTTATAAGATGCAAGAAATGAAGCGTTCATGAAAAAATAAATTATAAAAGTTCTTTCCTAGACTTTGCTGTACCTGATTATTTATATTGCAAACTCACAAAATATTTTATGAAGTTCTAATATAGTAGAGGTCATAATAGAAAGTAAATTGTTAGGCCTTAACAAAGCTAATGGTGTTGAGGTTATTTAATTCTGTTTAGTGAAAATCACTTTATTTATATTAACAATTTTTTAACATTAAGTTAGTGTTCATTCATGGCTCAATGTATCAATGATTTATTTGGTCATACTTAAATATTTTTAATAGGCATATCTGTAAATTTTGACTATAAAGACTACAAATCACGAACTGAATTACGAAAATATAGGATTATCCAATCATAAGCACCTATAAGCTCGACAAATATTTATAACATACATACATCTTTAATCCCTTTTTGCGTTTTTCTTCATATAATATATGTATTTCGGTTTTAGTAATACTAAGAAGTACTGGAATGAAATTTCTAATTAAATAACTGTTACCTGCGCTTGGCTTAACTGACTCATCTTCAGACGAAAAATGTTTTTAAAACTAGGTAGGTACTTACGGTATTACTAAAATTATATTGCTATACGGACACATTTGATTTTACACGTAATTCGCCAATACGCGTCACTAAGTATATGTTTAAGATGTAACTTTAATTACTGCAACATCCTTATTACGTGGAACTAGCTAGTTTTAGAGAAATTTTGTTTCGAATTTTGTGCTGATATGAAGGTTATTATATTTTCAGTAAGCGATCGGCGAAAGCCCCAGATCGCTTTTATAATTTTAAACTATATTTATCTACTATTTATAGTAATTATATTATAAATGAAATATTTTTATTCTCAATATGTAATTGAGTTAAGTTTTAGTAAGTTGTTTTCTATTTTACCTTACAACTGAACACAACATACACACACAAAAACTACACCGCGAGAGTTGCAGTGATAGCCAGACAAGCGATACAGTTTACGGAGTCACTGCAACTAAGCACCCACCACATTAAAAAAAAACTGACCTAAAACTCATACACCAAACCATAAATAAGAACACTAACTACATGTTAAAAAATATAAATAAATATAAATACATTAGTTATTATTAAACTGAATTGAATTATCTCATATTACTACCTTTATGAAGCCTTAACAATTTAGTTTCCATTATAACTTCTATTACAGTAAGCTGAGTGATTTATTATTCACTAAAGGAGTAATACATATGTATATTTTAGATATTGACCAATTTTCGTTAAAACTCAAATAATACTTGCGATATTCATTTCTATACTTACATATGTAATGCTACCATAAGGAATAATAATCTACTTGACGCTACAGAAGCTTAAATTCCCATATTTTAATTTATCCATTTAATAATAATCCATTTAATATCCATTATATGTACATATATACAATACCTACGTATTATACGCATTTGTATAGCGCAGGGTATGTCTCTATCTAGACGTGTCCGGATATCTTTGCAGCTCACTGTACATACTTACATTTAGCATTAAGACAGAATGAATTTATTTTGAATTCGAAGAAAGTTAGATAGTGCGTTTAAATCAAGAACTGAATCCTCGTACAGGTGGCTATGAGTTATGGTAGAAAGTTAAATTTTATAAGTTACATCTCATAATTTGATTGTTTTTTTTTGCGAAATGATTGTTTTATATAATTGCCTTGTATTGTACTTATAACAATCACCGTGCAAAATATTATACATACATATATGTTACCTCCTTTAACCTGGCAGTATCAAATCAGCAGAATCAAATCGGACCGAGTAATTTATTTAGTATTAATAAATACCACAAAAACAATTGTACTCCGTATCATTAAAAAAAAGCTGGCACTGTTAGTACAGTACGAACTTAGCAAGATCATAATTAAAATAATAAACAGAGAGCGGACTTACGCCGGCCGTTTTCGATATAGTCAGACGCTTAGACTGTGTCGCTCGCTAGCGATAGTATACGCATATATAAATACGGAGTACGTGTATGTATTTATTATGCTCATCAATCGCACTGAATCAGTGAGCAGATGTGCACTTATGTTAGCATGTGATTTCTTTAAATGATATCGAAGGCTTCCACGGTCTGTGTCTCTGTTATAAGGGCTTCCGGGTTTTGACCGCGTCATAGTAAAGTACATATATACAATACAAAATAAAATAAAAACAAAAATGAAAATGAAAAAATACAAAAATATATATACAACTTACTCAAACTCGACGTTTCGCCACTAATGTAAGTGGCTTCTTCAGGAGCAAAACTAGGTGAGGGGCGCCAGAAGGTCACGGTAACTCGACGTGTCAACCACATTAGAGGCGAAAACCTTCTGACTGGGAGAAGGTGGACGTGCGGGGGTATATATACCATTGTGCAGGGAAACGGAACGGTGGGCGCGAGGAAACGATTCGGAACAGTGCGCACGGGTCGACAAAGCGGAAAGGACGGGTTTCCAAAGGTTTAGGTCTTTAAACCTTTAAACAAGATCTCCCAAATTCTTCCTTCGCCCAAGGACACTCGTCCTGCTCTCTTCCATAAAGGCATTTACAAAATTCCCTGTGACTGTGGTTCCGTGTACATTGGTGAAACTGGACGTTCTATTCAAACTAGAATTAAAGAACGCCAACGGTACGTTAAGTCACGTTCCTCAACACACTCAGCCTTAGCCGAACACTTTATTGATACGGGCCATAGAATTTGTTTTGATCAGGTATCTTTTGTAAGCAAGTCTCATCGCTATTTTCCACGAAAGGTAAGGAAAGCTATCGAGATCCAGAGACATCCCCAAAATCTCAATCGTGATATTGGTTACCCACTCTCCAGTATCTGCAAAAATTTTGTACACTTATATTCTTATATAAATTATTAATCTGAATAACTTTCTTAACAACATTTTATCGTATCTCCTGCAGAAAAAGCACTTTATTACTGGAAAGAATAATTTGTTTGTAAATTTTCAAAGTATGTTCGATCTTTTTCAAATTTTGCATACTTTCATAGTTTATTATTCTGAATAACTTTTCTTAATAACATTTTGTCGTATCTCCTACAAAACAGGTACTTTATTAGTGATAAGAACTACCATTTTGTAAATTTCCAAGGCATGCATGATTTTTGAAAATTAAAAGTATGGCACAAATTACTTTCTGCCCAAGCAGGGTTGAACCCCAGAAGATGAAATTTCAACTAAAACATTTACAGACTTATACCTATTCATGCGTCGATACGGGGACACACTGTATATTCTACAAAAATTAATTTCAGCTAGGTCCGCGAAGTTTGCACCACAAAATGGTCAAAAATCCACAAAAATGATGATTGACCATTTATTGACCACTATTGACCATCGGCGATTTCGATTGACCAATTTTCGTTTAGGCTATAGCTACTATACACATACTTATTTTTGAGTCTCATGGCGGAAATGCAAAAAATTTGAAATATAGACATGTTGTTTATTGGACACGATTGATCATGTTTGACCATCAAATAGTTTTTTGAAAACTTAACAATCTTACAATTGTTTAATAAAATGAGGTCAAACGCAGAGAATGTTACAACCTCGCGCGACCTCCTCAGACGACACCGATGTGAAGTTAGTAACGATATGCAGCAACTAATTCTAGTCCGGTTTTCAATATCATGTAGGCGGCAATTTCAATTTTTGGGCATAAATAAAATCTATGTCTTACTAAGAGCTTACGGTAAAAATTTTATCGCAGCACGAGCAGCAATCTACTGATAAACGATTAACTATACCACAGTTATCAAAAAATCAAAACTTTTTTAACTGAGGGTCCCTACCACTCCCTAGGTTTTCAAAATTTTTGGGCCTAAATAATTGAATTGAATAATTGATAATTGTAGAGAGAAGAAGGCTTTACCAAATACCCAATATAGTGGTTCAAACGCAAAAGATTTTGAACTTGCTCATTATTAGCCATCCAAAACAAAGAAAAGGTAACAAAGGAGTTCAATTAAGCCCAACGTGTACAATATAGATTTTGTGACATTCATGCCAAATTGCAGCCTGTTTACCCAAAAATTCTTTTGTGCTGCACTTTCACTTTCCCAGCGTCGAATCCTAACTATATCAAAACAAATTCGTTAAGGTGGGGGAGTAAAGGAATGTAGAGGAGGTGATAATCGCTCAAAAAGTTACAAGCAAAAAAAAGAAAGCAGTTGTTGCCTTTATTAGTAACTTAAAGGCTTTGCAGTCGCACTATAATAGGCCAAAAATCTGTCTATTTGCCATCAGAATTAAATGTAACCAAGTTGTTTAAAATGTATAATTCTTCTGTTGACACACCGCTTCAAGTAAAAAAAAACTGTTTTCCAATATTTTCGCTACATCATTTAATATTGGATTCGGTGGTCCCGCTACAGATGTATGCAGTTTTTGCTATCAGAGAAAAATTCAAATCAAAATGGCACAAAGTGAAACAGAAAAATCCCGCGTCATGATGCAGCTTAGACTGCACAGATTGTCGGCTAAGCAATTTAATTTAACAATGAACTCTGAACCTGAACAATCAAGCTTGTCATTTTGCTTTGACTTACAGCAAGTACAAGTTCTACCAAAGATACCGATTCAGGAACCTTTTTATTCCACATAATTTGCGTTGTACAATTTTTGTTATTACTGATATAAAGACCAAATCGGCAGTTTTTTACAGTTGGTTAGAAACTCAAGCTGGCCGAGGTTAGCTTACTTTGGCGCGTAATTTTTATCGTCCTGGCACTCGCTAAGTGTCATTAAATATTTGCAGGTATTTGCAACTTAGATAATTGGATAACAATTTTGGACAGCTATGTAGAAATGAATAAAGGCATCAATGACGATATTCGGATAATTGCGATTAAAAATACCTGCGGGTTGACTTTAAACATTGTTTAGTTCGTAATTCAGAATCCTTGAATTTGGGCTCATAGTTTCAATGCAATTGCACCTCCCCGGTTGGTTCCTTATTCGTGGTTTTAAGTGATATTCTGCGATGATATACATAGATCAATTGAGCTTTTAGCAATTCGATTCCAATCAATGGACACAGTAGAAGTTTACTACTTACTTACTACTACTACTACAACACTTTTGGGATTTAATTTAGTGATGGGAATAAAATAAATAGTGTTTATATAAGTAAAAAAAACCAGCGAATAGATTTAGTTGGGGTCTATTCAGCTAAATGATAACATGCTTTTGCCAACCAGAAAAATGCTTTTAATATGATAAGTTGTACAGGGTATGTCCCTTCAGACATATTAGTAAACTGAAAAGTGATTTAAAGGGAGGAGTTCGCTAAAGTAGGACATTTCTGAAAGATCAATTAGACTAAGGTCTAAAGTATGAGTGTTGGCAGATAAATTGGGATATTCGTACAGATTTGACATACTTATGTATGTATATACTCGTAAAACATTTAATGCGAGTATTTAATGAAATGTTACTATTCATTTTCACTGTATTGCAGGTATGTTTATTTGTGTATAAAAATGTTTGCTGCTGGTTTGTGTATTTAACGATTCATTAAAGGTTAGTTCAGTTGCAAACTCCATCTGCAGATCAAATTTAGTCCATCTTGTGAAAGTTTAATAGTTATACTTTCAGTCACATTTATACTGTATGTTCCGCGATGAACTGCATCGATCGATAATGAAAAAGTTCATTAGAAAAATGTAAAAATTTCGTAGGTAGTACTCATAGTGATTGGGTGTAGTCTCGTAAAATACATACAAATTCGTAGCATATCTGGTTATGTTTGAAAACACGTAAGTACCTACTTTAACTTTAACTCAAATATCCTGCATATTTTCCTGTTTTCGAATTCATCTTAAAATTTGGGCGCTCCCTATATCTGAATTTATTTTAAGATATATTTTTAATAGGTTTAGATTTGTAATATACACTTTCCAGTTTTTTTTTTGTTTAGTTTACCTAGTGTAGATTGATAGCAAATCTATCGAAGCAGTACACAAGAATTAGATCTTATTCAGGGCTTGCAAAAAAATAGTATTAGTAAGTATTGCTTTTGAAAAATGTCGAATCTTAAATTTGCTATTTTTGCTGTTTTATTATTTGCCATTAAAAATAAGGACCACTTGCTATTATTATTACAAGTCCTTCATAAAGTAGACCACACTGTTATTCACTATATTGGTGATATAACAATTATAGCAACTGGAACCAATCTGGCTTTAAAGTGTATTCGGCAGACAGACACGGACTCAGCGTGTCTTCTGGTTTGGGGCAGTATATGGGCATATTACAACCAAATATACCCTATATCGAAAGCGGCATTTGTTATCAGAGAAAAATTTTACCAGCAGAAGATTCTTCATATTGACGGTTAGATCCCAATTTTGCTAACGTTCACGTTTTTTCTAAAACAAAATACTTTCATTTTTTATTATAATTATTATATATTGTCGATTATTATACTTACAATTATAACATCCATTTAAACTTTCAATTTTCTAATACACGTTTTACTAAACACTTTCCTCGTGTTCTGTTTTGTTGGTTATGTAGTCTTAAAATGCATTTAAACACGCGCTAAGATGCTACTAAAGATTTAGTAGCGTATTAAAGTTAGCTAGAAAACCCGACTATGAATACAGGATTTCTTAGTAGAATCTTAAAAGCGTGTTAGTAGCGTGTTAGTAGCCACTAACTCGACTATGCATAAAGGCGAATTTACACGTATCAAGTAGCTAAAGGAAGTAACTAAATCAAGTTACGAAATTAAGTTACTTGCGTCGTGTAAATATCTTGATTTAGTACTTACGGAAGTATTGCATTTAGTAAACGACTTGAGTCAGTAAATAGAAACAACTTCTATTTACTTGCACAAGTAGCTTCCCCACCCCTGTTTTGCGGCAACTAAACACGAACTAAACAGGTGTAGACATGTTTGATTAGTAAAGCACATTAGTATAGGCTGATTGTGATTACTGGTGAATGATCAACGGATAGTATACTGCCAGGGCTTTCCTAGGGTTTATAATTTGTATACCTTGAGGGCTAGTAGCGGTACTAAGAACCTACTTATAATAGAAAAAAATGTGCAACTTGGGCTTATTTAATGGCATTGGGAAGCAAACCCTCGGTGTTGAGAGATTGACGCTTGCACAGGTAAAGAGCCTGATGTCTATTAAATAGATACTGTGATTCTAAGACAAGATTCTTTGAGGATTTGTAATTTAAGAGCGCACAATAATGATAATATTCTTAAGTTCTCTTCACCTAGATGCAGGCATGTCTACATAAATTGGAACCAGAATTTTGAGAAGAATTCAAAAATAGACAATATATAGTGTTTCGTTTAAAATAAGAAAGTTTATAAGTTTAGCATATTGTTAAATTTTCTGACGAGTATTTGTTCATGTAGCGATCGATGAATTTCGTCGTAGAACACCTGGATAAGTACGACAATTTGACATATAATACAGGTTAATTTAAATGTGCTCGAGACGGGAAGAAGGAATTATTTTTGCCATATACATGTTGGACAGAATTACATTCTCGGGTCTGGTGCGTCTCAGTAGTTCATTTGTTAAAACATTTGCCGTTTATTATACACAATTTATATTATTATTATTGGATGCGGGAATTCTTTGAAGATATAATGCATAGAACTTTATACAGTTGTGTAGGTGCGAAATGACCTACTTTATGCGTTTTCAATCTGACTGTACGGTACATCGTTCGAACTATAACGGGTTTTATTTTATATAAGCTTTTGTTCCCGCTTTAGTATCTCTTAATTAATTTTATATAATTAGTACTACTAACACCTATATATAATACTACGTAATATATATAATATATGCATGGACGTTTTAGTAAATTAAGTAGATTATTATTTGTAGGATAATGACCATTTTTAGTAATAGATATACATAAGTATATGTATGTAGTACTTGTTGTAATAACAGTCGCCTGCAATGTTGTCATAAGTACAAAAAGGCCCGCTGTTGGGTGTCTCCAATGGTATTTAAACTTATTAACCTTAGTTATACCAGTTTAAGTTTCTCTGTCACTTGTTAGTTTTTTACGTCATCAAACGATAATTATTGTCTTCACGATTGTAATGGGCTAAGGCTAGTAAGCATACATTGAAAGATGAATGTATACAGCATTATGCGAAAGAAACCCGCGTGTAGATATGTATATTCACAATAAAGTGAATGCAATCAGCTGTTATGATGTATTTAATTAAAACAATTTGTCATCTGTTTAGTATTAATATTATTTATACTTACAAAATCCTGAATAATAGTAAGGTTTCATATAAAAATCAGTTTTACTGCTATTTGAACTTTTTCCTGGTTTTTTTTTTTTTAATATTACTATACTTAGGGAGTTCAACAAGAAATATTATTGTGAGTGGAAGTATTGTGACACAACGATTAACTAGAACAGCGTTTAACCAGAAACTTCAATTAGTGTAGCGTAAATCTAATAGAAGTGTTAACGGTTTCGTTTTGGAGGGTGTTAAATGTGAATCGTATAAATTATTATCAATGGCTACCTGTAGTATTAATCACATCACGGCGCCACATTTCTAATTAAATTGTTTATTGCATTTTGTTCAAGTTGTTGCCGCTCATCTCATAAACAACTTGAGAACTCTACCTTCTATTCACGACTCAGGATACACTTTTGTAACATATTCCACATATCCCAACATTTTTTCGTCCTGCGCTACATGTCGAATATTGTTATGAATGCAAAGTAGACACAGTCTACGGTCGATTTCAATTTTAGCTAAAATCATTGCAATTCCGCTTTAATACCTATCTACTTCTGGCTAAACGATTTACACCCCAAGAAATCTGGTCTCAAACCTAATCCGTATTTACCAACAATAGAGAAAAACGCCAAGATAGCCACGTGCAAGGTCTAACGGCTATATTCTCACCAAATTTTAAATAGACCATTCAAATATACTTTTTATATTTGTCTCTTATACTATTTTGTGTTTGTTTTAGTTTGTATGTTTAGTAATGTTAACGATATATAAGAGATAGAATACAAATTGTACAACAATTTCAAAAAGAATCTTCCTAAATTTATTACAAGCAATACGTTAGAGACACTGATATAGTTAACGCATTCATTAAATATTTAGGTAGATCTCTGGATGCATATATTTGGAAATTTGATACAATAGAATCCAAGCTGTATTGTTTGTCGGACTACGACTGCAGCTATTGCTGTGTATTTTTTGTGTGCTTAAATATGTTTTCTACTCTTTGTTACAACATTTTCTCATCAGAACTAATATGACATAGTTAAGTGTTTTTCAACTAATGATAATCGGGCAGGGAAATGATCCTCGTGAGACGCGTCACAATGCCGCGGCCAGCTTTCAACTAGCGCAACTCTGATCTAACACAACCAGAGAACAGCCGCTCTACCACTACTACCATCGAGCCTGTAATTATAATAATAATAATAGCTTATTATCTAACCTTTACCTCAATAACATAATAAAAATTAAAGTAATATACATACATACATTTTACGGTCCAATTGTTTTATTGGACCTAGCTGCTGGAGAAATACTACTAGTGTAAGGATTTTTCACAATAAACGAGTGAGTTTATTTTAATACATATATTGTCATAAAGAAATAAAAATAAAACATAAATTCCAGTTCTTTGTACATGAAAGGCACAAACTAATAATTCTTATATAATTAATATATGTATTTTTTGACCTTTATGTACTTATCTTTTAATTCCTGATTTATTTCCACTTAGAGGTCAATAAAACAATAAATAATTAAATACCAATTTATTCCATAACATATAATAATATGTTTTCGTTAAATTTAACGAAAACATATTATTCTTATGACATCTTATAACATAAGATTCTTATATAATGTATAAGCATATAAAATAATATTTACAAATAATGTATCTCTTTCATGCGTATTAAACGCTATTTGAAATGTGTACTTTATGTACTTCTTGTATTTAACGAGCCAAAAGGATGTATTTAGTGCCTTAAGCACATTATATTTATTTGTTTGAATTAACGAGAGCCAAAAGAATGTCGTATCGGAGCGATTCCTGAACTAGGGAGACAGTGAATAGTTTATCACTACCGCGTAAAACACGATACAACTCAAAACTACGTCCAGCAATATCTAATTTCTCGTAAATATTTCATATGCGCTTCTTACTATATGCTCCATCCACTGACCCCCTATAATAATAACGAATCCACGAACCACAGTTCGTGTGATGAACGCAAAGAATCCAACGGAGGCATGTCCGTGGGCAACTATACCACTAACAGACCGCGCAAAGTCAGTTAGATGTAGTTTCGAGGCTAGCTCCGACGCAGTTGCATTTACGACGATAGGTGCGACGCAGTTGCATTTTACAATTATGTGCTATCGGTGGCTCTTGTTTCTATTAATTCGTTACCATGATTTTACTTATTTATATTATAATTATATTATATTAAGCGTGAGATTTATACATATTAATTTGACAAAATACTGAATATATAGAAAATGTATATAAAATAAAAAGAATGCTTGTTTTAAATGTCTTTGAGTCCTTAAAAATGCACTTATACCGCCTGTAATCCTGGTAGGTCAACGATGGAGGTGTAAACGGTAATTTAGTGTTCCAACACAACGTCTGACCGTGATATGTACGAACAGCCGTTTGTTCCAACACACTGTTAGGCGGTACATGAATCGGTACGTGTACGATCAAACGAGTACGTAGATTTTTATCGAATCGTTCAGCCTCGGCTGTACCAGACATGCGCAGAACGTAATAACCTCAAATGATTCCCTCGATTGTCAGCAACTGTCAGTATCTCTTTTGATCTATACTTGATTTTTGTGTGTTATTACTGTTATTTGATATTTTGTTTTATCAAATATGAGTGATTCAGATACGGAGGGATTCTCTGATGACATTAAGACCGTTCCAACATAAAGCAATGAGAGGATCAGTCAACTGTAGTACAATGTTAACGCATGCGCATAAAGTGATTCATGAACAATACATTGTACGATACACAAACTGCGTGTTGGAACGAACCTTATATGTTTATTAAGTAGCGATGTATAGTCAATTTCCCGATCTGGATAGTCTACATTGGGTTTAGAAGACATATAGGTACTATGGTGGACTCTCCAAGGTGGACACCTAATGTACCCTGTGTAACAAGTACTTAGTCCACTGACATTGGTATAAGTCAAAGCGACACAACTGACGGAAGTGTCACTCATTTACTTATATGTTTTATTACGATAATTTGTACAAAATGCCACAACTAACTAATGTTGAAAGAGCTGTTATTATTTCTAAATTAGAAGACAATTGGTCTTTACGAAGAATAGCGGCGCATATGCATGTAAGCAAATCATGTGATTTTAAAATTAAAACCATTTGGCAAACTGAACAGCGAACAGAGAAAAGGCCCAGACCTAATGGACTTAGAAAGATTTCTAATGAGGAAGAACAGGCTTTAATTCAATATGTATTGGAAAATCCGTTTACAACATCTGTTAATGCCTGTGCTGAAACTCATTTTCCCGGTTGCAGCAAAACAGCTCGTAGACTTTTAAAAGAAGCAGGTATCCATAATCATGCACCCGCAGGTAAACCATTTCTAACAGAAGTTAATAAGCAAAATAGGTTAAATTTTGCTAATGAATTTATCAACCGCGACGAAGATTTCTGGACGTCAGTTATATTTTCAGACGAAAAAACATTTCAGTCTTGTTACAACGGTAGACTTCGCGTGTATCGGCCCCGCAATACCAGATACGATTCAAATTACATTCATTTTCTGAACCGAAGTGGACGGTTTTCAGTAAGCGTTTGGGGTTGGATTAGCGCAGATGGTATTGGTGTATGCCACAGAATTCCAGGCACCCTGACGGCTCTCCGATACCGAGATATATTTTCAATGACAATTTTGTTTACCAACAGGATAATAGTCCAATCCATACAGCCAACATTATAAGAACCTGGTGTAACGAAAACCATGTAGATGTTCTCCCATGGCCTGCCAAAAGTCCAGACCTGAATCCCATCGAAAATGTCTGGGCTTACATGGTAAAACGAATTTATCATACTAGAAATATTAGACCTGCTAACACCGAAGAGCTTTGGCAGGAAATACAAAATGCATGGGAAGCAGTTCGACAAAACTACGATATGCGATCGTTAATAGGATCAATGAGAAAAAGACTGCAACATACAATTGCGGCTCACGGTGGGTCTACAAAATACTGACTATATTTTTATTGCTGTTTAGTTCATATTTCACTTTTACATTAATAAAGTTTAAAATATTACGCCTGCCTTTAAATGCTTTTAATTAAAAAAATTCTATATAAAACGCCACTGATTGAAACCATATTTACAATACATAAAAATAAAAAAAAATACTATAGCAACTAAAAGGTGTCCACTTTAAAAAGTCCACCGCTGTACATACATATATATTTCCTTGAAGTGGCGCTGAAGATGAGATTTATAGTCGTTATAATGAATACATCTACTGTCTAAACAAAAGTGAATTGTATAAGGAAAGAGCTCAGACCAAAGTAAGAAAGTTTATGAAGTAAAATTGCATGATCAAAAGCGCTATTAAAATCAGTGTACACAATATTATTTTATTTATCCATGTCTTGACAAATGTCTTGGCAAACGGTTATAAGCTCGATGGCCGTTCGCGTAGGAAACCATGTTGAGAAGGCGTTATGAATGATTTAGTATTCTCATGTAAGTGTGAAAAATAATTAAATTGAAAAAATTAAATAAAATTGAATACTGAATAAATCCTGGTTCGCTACCATAAATCGGGAACGCAAAAGCTGCTCCAAATTTGCGCAAAATAAAAATGGAATTAAATTGTCTCCGGCTGGTTTGGCATCAGGAAAGTCATAATTTTAATTAAATCTTCTTCAACGATAGGTAGTAAAAATGAGAAGCGGCTAATATACCACTCCACGGACACAAGTAGAATAAAATGTTATAGCAAAACAATTATTGAATGAGAAAAAAAAATAAATTACGATATCCATTGATCTTTTATAGCAAACAGAGTATTTGTAGTAAGCACAACCAAAGGCTAATAGCAGTCACAGAATTCCATGGGGTCATTGAATGAAAAAAAAATGCAATAAATTACGATATCCATTGATCTTTTAAATGGCTAACTGTAACACAGATCAATGGCTCACTTTCAAACATAACACCGTAGTAAGCACAACCAAAGTCACTAGCAGTATGAGTAAGTTTATATCCCACTCGTAGGAGGCAACATACAGATGCTCTTATTAAAATCAAAGTATACAAGACCATAAGCTGCCCCAAACTGGGCGAACATCGCTACTTGTCATTGTAACGATAGGAATTTAGGGCTCTTATTAAAAAAAGTTGAATCATGTAACACTAATTTTAGTAGGATTCAGTTTGATAGTGTGATAATGATAAAAGGAGAACTGTAGACAATTTAATTTTATGACTTTCAGTCTGTTTTATTTACTATTTTGTCTTGTTTTAAATATCTATAGCAACATAGTTGTGCAAGCATTCGGATCAGCATAATTGGTAATTTTTTATAAAAGCTAAAATATGTATATACGAAATTTATGTGATTTAAAACCATTTTCCGTATATTTCGCGTGTTATCCACTGTAACAATAAATTGTATCAATCCGGCAGTGTTTACATTGAATCATCGCATACATTCCAAACCTTCAAATGAAAAAGCATCATCGCATGTTGAAAAAAATCAGTGGGAAAATATTTGCTAGTAAAATTACCATCTGTGCACATACGTCAAGATTACTAACTCGCTGACCGAAATGATCTTAAATTACAGGCAATATCCTTGGAAATATCAGTAACAGTCTTTAGACAGAGCAAACCGCAACACATATCGTATCAACTTGTATAGAGTTTGTAGAAATACCAAGTAATATATTACATCTAAATTTAAAACTCCATGAAAGTTTGCGCATTTAGACGTTTACTGGAATTCCTAATTGCATATTACGTTTAATACTCATACAGAAACTTTCGCTCTACCTTATCTTATCATATTTAGATTTCGGGTTTTACGCGCGTTTTACCGCGCTCGTTTCACTTTAACGAACGCTTGAATAACCACAGTTCGTTTCGTACCAATCACTGCTGTGTATTAATTTTTGCTTATTGATTTTTAATAGTTGTCGAACGTATTGTTTTAACATACTTAAAAATAGCATTGTGTGTTTGTTCATCATAATAGTGTAATTGAACATGACTTGTAAATTCATAAAATTGTTTTAGAAACACTGTGTTTTTGTGTTGATAGTGATGAATTTAATAAATTGTATCAATATGTGATTGCTGTTATGAAATATGGGACTTCTAAAGAAATCAAAATCTCTTTGTATACGGGTAAGTTTTTTCCTGGAAATATGTACGTGATTGCACATAATGATATCTTGAGTGATTCACTCTAATAAAATATTTTACCTTCAAAATAACAAACATTTAAATAGAAACGTAGCGCTCGAAAATGAAATTCTTACCATATATCTTTATATGAGCCTATTTTACTTCGAGGGTTTTTGGGGTATACTTGGTTACTTTGGACATGTAAAAATATGAAATAAACATACATATTCGTTAATTTATGATACTATGGCATTCAAATGTTTTATTTCATTTGTTATGTTTACATGCACATGTTAGTCTAGACTTATTTTAGACGTTTATGTTCAATCGATATACATTTATGTTTCATACTTCGAATTATGTATGTAGATACTCTATATATACATACATAAACGTAAGGATCTTACAGATAATGTAAGTGACGATAAGTTTTCGTTTTTACGTTTTAATTTAATAGAAATTATATAATTGTCCAAATCTAAGTTTGATAGTTAAAAGTCAAGCTAACGTCTCATGTACCAGTTGTTTAAAACTTACTATTGGGATCTCTCTTGATGTAAAAATACACTTTGTATTTAAAATTCTAACAAAAAATCTTGAATAGGTCCACGACCTACTTAGTTATTAATTTGTACGTATATATTACATGGTTTTGAAAATTTAAAAAATAAAAACACTTGTTAAGGTAACTGCTCGAGATAAGTGTGCAGGAAAGTTTCGGAAACCCTGAATTATATTCAAATTGATTTATTTTAACTAGAAACATTTTTCCATTATTGTCTAATTAAACAGCTTATTTTCTTTTGATTTCGATGACATATGTATGTTGTTACATACATATGGTATTCAATTGTAGCTGGAGCATAATTAGTACAAAATATAGTTTTCTTAAAAAAGGAAGAAACAGGATCCTTTAAAAGATAATTGATTACGTTAATTTTCGTAATACAGAATTATTTTCTGTAATACATAATTCAATTCTTCTGTTTTCGTTTTGAATGGCAAATTCTAATTTTTTTTATATATAAGGAAATGACCTTGTACTGCATTTTAATATTCACACTAAGCAATCTAGTTTCTGATAATTAGGAATAATATTTGTATATTAGCGGGAAAACTTAGTAAACTATTGTGAACTTAGTGTTGTATGTGCAAATGACACGCTAGTTGAAACTTTCTATTTCCATGGTGTTGACTGTTGTAAGTGAAGGCGGATTATCTAAAAAGCAGTCAGCGTTCGTCTCTCATTTCCTGTGGCCCAGATCCATAATAAGGAAACTCGATGCTCTTCCAGTTGTAAAGAAGAGACAATACAAAGCGGAACTAAGGGAATAAGCAATACATTTAGCGATAGTTACGACCCACCTAATTACTTTTATACTAAATCCTAAATTTTAACCAGCAACCGTAAATAGCATTCTAAATACAGTGACAGCATTGTTTAATGTTTTTTCCCATCTATCTATATATACTACTATACATACGCATGTTTAAAAAAATACTGTACGCTAATTGATATGAATTAACTTCGTAGTAGATAAGATGCGAAGCTTGAGTCATTAAAATGAACTTTAATTGTTTAAATTTTCGTATTAAGTGATGATTACTTTATTTATTTGTACTTATCTTTATAAAATGGCATACGATTATCTTAGCGTCAAATAAAGTTAATAGATTTAATAATTTTTAGTATTTCATAAGTATAAGATACATCGTAAGATATGTTTAAAATACAATAATTATACGTACAGTTAATATTCAACTTTCAAGTAACCGATTCTCGAATATCATTGACCGTCATCAGCAAGGAGTTGCGAGTTTATCACAATTTTCTTTTATTCTAAGAAATAATGTTTTTTTTTTCAGTGAAATTATTTTTAATTGTATCCAAAATTTCAGAAATTTATCATCAGATGAGTTCTTATATGTTATTAGAATGAAATTGTAGTTGAAGAATTGAATAATATTTAACTTATTCCTAAAATGGAATTTAAGATTGTAAAGTAGGAAAAATCATGATTAAAAAATGGAAAAATAAATTAACAAAATTATGATTTTTATTCATGTAGGTACTTCTTCAGTTTTATTTAATTATCTGCTTTAGTTTTTTTTTTGTTGGTTTCACATTCCCCGTGCAATCTACAGTTATGTAGAAATATAGAAGTGTTATGAAAGGTTTGTTCAACAACGTTGTAGGCTGGTACAGTGATTTATAAACATGGTATATGTGTACCACATACATAGTGGGACATATTTCGAGCATTATCGGGCTTGCGATCGGCCAGCTAGCAGCTACTAAGATGATAACTTTGAATTGTAAATTAGTATGCAGTCGTGTAGTCTAAAAATATGTCACGATCAGTGAGCTCTCTTAACCGTCCCGTGTGGATTTTTTCTTATAATTTAAATCAAATGCAAAATTACATACGTACGCTGCTGGCCGTGTGTGTACCGAATTTGGCATATTTAGCAATTTATGCAAACTGATAGCGTTGTAAAACGTAAACCAGTTGGGACTCCGCTAATATCAACCGACGAAACAGTACTATAACAGACAAAAGAACTGAATCACCTATTTTTCGGGGTGCCGATAGCGATTTAATCTCTGATTTACTATTTGTTTGGTCAACTGTATGCCTCAGGTATACGGCTTTACATATGTATAAAATACGCTACAGTTTATATCTGCATATACCGGGTGTCCAGCCTAAGATGCAACGGTCCACCCGACTTATTATTAATTTTTTGAAAAAATGTTTCAAATAAATGTTACCTCGAATCAAATTCTACACATTTTAAAATTAGTATAAATAATGGGTAAATAATGGTACGGTTCTACCGTAAGTAGATACCTACTAACTTTATTATTTTAAATGGAACACCCTATATATTATTGCTCTTTTTGATTCCTTATTAAATTTAAAAGGCACTTTGTTAAGCTTGCATTCAGTCTAAGTTGTACCGTTTCTGAATTACGTGACGTTTTTCGAAAAAAAAATGGCATCTGCACCGTCTTCGGTATTTGGAAATATCTCCGTAACTGCAAAAGTTAGAAACATGCGGTTTTCAGTTTTCGTTTAATCATGAAAGAGGGTACGTGTTTTATTAGAAAATTGTTGCATTTATATTACAGGGTGATTAAATAGGGATCTGTTTGACATGACATGTAGTGACGTAACGAAACACGTTTAAACAAGGAACATTTTCAAAAACTATCTCTAAAACTATCCTAGGCTACTAACTCGTTATTTCTTTTTTGAAAAAAAGGAACGCACAACTTTGACTCGTTACTAGCTTGCTTAACGCTCTGTACAGCTACATTTTGAGTACCTAAATTACATTTTGAACCACAAAAGATAGTTCATGCATTGATCTCGGTCCTTGTATGTATCAAACATGTATGCATATTATAGAGGAATGTTCTGTCATATTGCTATATCGGGTGTCAACGAGATCATGTACCAGCCCGCCATTTATTTATTGTTAAAATAAAACTTTGAAATTCGGACCGTATATATGAATGATTGCTGGGCTTCGTCAGGTACACTCAGTTTTTCTATAGCATTTCCGGTCAAACCGGAAGTGACGTTAATTTTGAATTCTTAAATTTTTTTTTTAATGTGTGGTGGGTGCTTAGTTGCAGTGACTCCGTAAGCTGTATTACTTGTCTGGCTATCACTGCAACTCTTGCGGTGTATTATTTTCTGTAATAATTTCAACGTGAAATACATGTTTCCTTCGCCAATGGGTGTAAATGTGAAAAATACGTTTCTTAATTGTTTTAATGATTAATTGGTGGTTGCTACATTTCGACAATTGTTGCGAAGCAGTTACACTTTAATGGATAAATTTAACAGATACCGCCATCTTTGACAGAAATGTCAAAAGTTGATCTGCACTAGATGGCAAATTTTTAGAAATACAGAATATGAACAGAAATAATACATGTTGTATTTAAAAATTCAAAATTAACGTCACTTCCGGTTTCACCGGAAGTTCTGTAGAAAAACTGAGTGCACCTGAAAAAGCCCACCAATCACTCATAGGTATATACGGTCCGAATTTCAATGTTTTATTTTAACTAATAAATAAATGGCGGGCCGATACATGATCTCGTTGACACCCGGTATAACTATATAGCTACTTTTTTATTTCTACCTTAGTTATAGAGATTTTTGTTGACAAATCGAAATTTTTAATGTGATTGCATTGTTTATTTCTTCGAACTTTAGATACTTATGTAAATAAATTTGTTTTGTCTATTACATTAGGTATACATATACTGAAATACTTTTTCTATAATACATTCAGAAAACATTTTCTAATAATTTCATCTTTTTTATCATTTATTTCACAACTTTGTCTTACACATATTTTTGTCAAAACATTCTAAATATTATGCACTATCTGCCCTCAAAATTACTTACCGCATTGCGAGAACACAGTGTATACAAAGATTAATTTACACACATCTCGACTTACTTATTAGTCGAAATGGACAAATGCATGTCTGTACATATTTAGGATGTTTGTGATACATACATACATATATGAGTTTTCAAAACTTATCATCTCCATAGAGATAATCTGGTGAGGTTTATAAAACCAAAATGTGTCATTAGATGGTGGAAGGATGGCAGTTAATTAAATTGTAATTATCATTAGTTTGTTTCAATATTAAGCCGCTACAACCAAGATTAATTTTATTATTATAAAAATATGATTATTAATATCATATTATATTAGCTTTTTAGATAAGCACTGTGTTAATTACGATAAGTGCTTGTACATTTACTATAAAATTCCATTTACTATTTGAAGTAATTATAAAAAAGCTATTCTATAATTTATAGTTCCGGTTCATTCTGCTGTGGTTTTTCCTCTTTACATTTTTTCTAGGATATTTGGAATTATAATATTAAACTGCATAGAAAAACCACAAACACCATGGGAGAATATCGTTTGGTTCTAATTATCTAAACCGGAAGCCAAAAGCAGTGTTTTGTGGAGAAGATATACTGAATATTAGAATAATGCAATAGGATAATTTAATACGAAAATCCCCATTACATTATTATGTCTTAACAGCTCTTTTTCCTACCAGATACTACCAATCAAATACCATGTATAATATGATTATTACAACAACTAATAAATATTGGCACTCATAGACCTGTTTTATTCGTATTATTATAACTAAATGGAAAAATCAATAAATATACATATACCTATACATATTTACTATGTTGCAAAAAGGTACTAACAACAGATCATTCTATTTCGATTGTGCTAAATACATTTTATCTATTAGAGATATATTTTTTAAATTGTATACCCACCTAATATTTTAAATTTTTTATTACTTGCAGCTTCAATTATATGTACCTAGTTGTTAATACTCGCATAGATAAGTACATAAGTTTACAAAATACCATTGAAGTTTTAGCATATAGTCAATAGTCAAATCTTGATGTTGCTTTTCGATTAATACTATTGCTTTCAATCATACTGAGCTGTTCCAGTGCCGCTAAAGTCCATTGAGGATATCATCCAAAAGCTATTATTCTTATTCTGCAGTTGCATTCTCCCTGTATTTGAAATATTTTCTATTCTACCACGAAATGACGTGTACTAACTTAGCACACAAACGGCGTCGCGTGCGGAAGGTATTTGTATTGAAGAGTTTTTGTAAGAGTATTTGTATTGAAGAGAGATTGCCGAAGGAACACAAATATACTTACGATATTTTTGTTACAAACACTTTTAAGAATGCTTTAGATATTTAAATATAAATAAATAATACCATATTGATTTTTATACTATTATATTTTAATTGAATACAATTAAGAAAATCTATGTGCGATATATTAACGTTATTCATTTAGTTTAAAAGTGTATGTGAAGTGCGAACAATTGTTTCTTTACTAAATCATAGAATACTGCTTTGTAGGGTGTCAGTTTTATTAATAGACCGCCTGGAAATCTATTAGTAGAAGATGTATTTAAGATACAAGTAATGCATGTTGTAAGGTATGAATGAATTCAAAAGATAAAGCAATAAAAGAATCCTCTTAATCCTTACCATACAATTTTATTTATTCTAGGACATGTTTCCGCTAAATAGCCATCTTCATCTAACATCTATGTGGTATATATTTCATTTTATCGTAAGAATTAAGAGGATTCTTTTATTGCTTGACCTTTTCAAGACAGAGATGTATTTGCCATCTTCCAAAATTCTGGCTGCTCTCATGAAATACATACATATACCTACATACTAATCTATACACAAATGAATAGATTATCGGCATGTAAATGTAATATAAATGTCATATTAAAATAGAACTCATTCGATCAAACGTTAATACTTTTAGAAAAGTATTTTTGTATTTCACCTGAAATTGAAACAAAAAATGCTGTTGTAAATCCATATTTAACTACATACTAAAGTTTACATTTTATTTATTTTTAAATGTCATCAGATATATTTAATAAGAGTATTCAGTGAGAGATTGAGCAATTCCCTACCCTTATTTTTTTATCCGATTTTTACAACATTTTTATGACTAAACATTGGTCACCTTTTCGTTGTCTACGACATGCTGGTGTCGCATTACTTTGATGACTCAGATAAATGTTTAAACTGTATAGGTATCTGTCTGCTAACGACGATATTTTGAAAGGAGATAGAGATATAGATAAATTAACCGAGAACAGGAAGAAAAAGATCAACATAGGATACATTTGCTATTTATATTAAAATGGCGTCATGTATTTTACGTAATATGTCGCTTACTCAGTATTAAACGTTAAAATGCTAATATATTATTCCAAGCACCGTAATCAACTACCTAGCATTTATTGCTGGTATTTAATTAAATATTTATATTCCGTTGCTTATTGACGATAACTGTTAATAATAATAATATTGTATTGTTGTTTTGATTGAATAATTTGTAGCGGCGCATCACTTACCGTAATAACAAAACAAGTAAAGTAAATGCAATGTCTCTACAGTACAAAAATGAAGATAAAACATGATTCCAATCTAGGCCGTCATATATTCCATAAAGTAATGAGAGCACTAAAAACAAAATTCTCGTCTTGGCAACTTTAACAATTATAGCGACCTACATAATCACTTAATTTGCATAGTTTTTGTTCTAGTTCTAGCGTATGTTTGTTTTCTATGCATTGTTTGTGTAAAGAGATAGCAGTCAACATCAGTGAATTGTATAACCAGCTTGTTACTATTGTTGCTGTGGGCAAATGACGACAGAAAAGAGGAGTAGGAGTCGTGAAATTACTCTGTGTTTCTGTACAAAAATTTCTCTTCCAGGAGATTTACTCCCAAAGAGAAAACACATTTTTAAACGCAATTTCTAGTCGTTGAAAATCCGGATGAATTGATAATTATGCTGTTACATTAAATACAATGTAATAGAGAAACAGTTGCAATTTAACCATCTTTTCTTTGGCAAGAAGTAGTTAATATAAGCAAAAATATAAGTTTTATCCTCAATTATAAACTTTTTGTTGATTATAAGTATAAAAATGGAATAATAATAATATGTCCAATATGTGGTAGATTGTGTTGGGTTAGTGATGTAGTTAATTCAGACTTGCCGCAAGGGTGTAAAAACGTGGAGAAATGTATAATAAGGTAATGGAACCGTGTTTATAAAACCTACATTTATATGTACTAGGTGACCAACTAAGAATGGCACTCGGCCATATATCAGGAATGGCTTATAGTACAGCTTCGGGGGAAAATACGGATTACTAAAGTGGCCCCGAGAAATATCTGGAAATTATTTAAGGAATTCTCGGATGACCACTAGATGGCGTAACTGAACACAAAAAAATTAAATTCTTATTTTATGCAAAATTTACCAACTTAATTCAGGTGTATCACAAATATTAAATCGGAATTTTCTGAGAATTCCGCACATTTTACACTGACATACAAATAAGTGATGGGGAGGAAGGTAAATTTTGTTTTAAGGAAACACTATAACTCAGGTTCTGTTGAACTGAATTTTGCAAACTTAGTTTCATTGAAAACAGCTCTACTCCTCCATTTTAAGACTTACAAATATGAGCTAATCCAATAAGTGACGTGCGTGCTCGAAGTCGCTGTTGAAATTTTTTCAGTACTTACTTTTGTTTTTTATCGAAAATATTAAATGGATACATGTATTTTTTTGTATTAAAAAGTAAGCTAAATTACTAATAAATCAGCGAAAGCGGTAAAAAATAGTGATACCCGGTTAGAGCGAATGCTTAACACTGAAACACTGGGTTCATTGAGTAGCGGATGTTGTTTAGTGCAGCTTCTACTAAGAATATTATTTTTGCATTGTTCAAAAATGCATATGATATGATTTTTTTAGTACTTTTTGTTACTTTATCTAAATTAGAAATATGCCAGTAACTCAGCAACAAGGTGGCAGTTACTACTGTAATTTCCTTTTGTAATTTATTTTTGTAATTTTTAAAAAATATTGCATCGAAATTTCAAGAAATATTAAATATTTCCTAATAGCTATTCTTTTCAGTTAATGTTATGTATTTGGCATCTTAACTTCAGTTAACAGGCAGTGTGACCTACTTTTACTAGTTCATATAACAATATAAAATTCTGCTGAACATTTGTTGAAATTTACTTGTACGTACCATATTGTGTTTATTATGTCATTATTAACTATTGTTATTGTGTGAATTGAACTGGGAATGCACTTGGTAGACAAATGGTCTTATAATTTTTTATATATGTTGATGTAATAGTTATTACATAATATGGGTACTTCCTTTGTAATCTTCTTTCTTAATATGTATTGTATATTATACCGCATACCAATGCACATGTGTCGGTCTTTATAAGGAAAAAAAAAAAAAAATGTTTGACTTTGAGCAAACAGATATTTATGTTTATAACTTATAATATATTATGATCAGAAATTTTAATTATATAGATAAAATACCTTGTAATAGTTTGAGATTTTTACGATGTTATCAAAGTCGTATAGACCGAGCAAAGGTCATAGAAAATATATCCAATTTGCCAAATACCTACCAGAAGTATCTTAAACAGTCTTAAAAAAATCGCATTTTGTTTTGGGTCATTCTTGTCAAAGCAATCTGTGCTTAAAAATTAGTGGAGAATTAGTTTTTTCGCTGGTTTGTTCCATGGTCTTATGCGACGGTAGTTACCGAGTTAATTAATTAGTTCTTTTGTTTTTATTTATTCATTCTGATGTCCATAGCCTGATCGACAAATTTAATACATTTTGCAAAATAACTTTAAAGTTATGACATTTAATTATAGTGAAGTAAAGTGCTGTCCCTAATTTGAAACCTATATACTATGTCATAGAACTAAAAAAGTTTTGTTAGTGTTTGAAAATAATAAGATATATTGATATTTTATGGATAAAAAGTTTGGAAATCTTTCTGAATGCTAGGGATCTATTCTTTTTTAACGTTTATAATACCGCATTTTTGATACCAAACAGTTTTCTAAATACACTGGAACCTCATCTATATCCGCGGTCGGGAAACGTAAACATTCCCTTACATCCGCTCAAGAGGGCTCCGCACTCTTATCCCGTTAGCGGAGAGGAAAGGCCGTGCTACGCGCTGATTGGCTCATGTGAATACGTACACTATAGGGTGGTGGATGCCGAGCGGATATAAATGAGCGCTATAGTGCGGATATGAATGAGGGTGGATATAAGTGAGCGCGGAGATAAACGAGGTTCCAGTGTATTTACCCATTGTTTTGGTCATGAAGAAGCCACTTACATCAGAAACTTCGAGTTAACTTTTACTTTTATTTTATTTTGTATTGAATATATTTACTTTCCTATGACTCGGTCAAAACCCGGAAGCCCTCATAACAGAGACTCGGACCATGGAAGCCTTCGAGACTACGTGTCGTTTTTCTGTTCAAAAATACTACCATAAATTTAAGCATAGATACAAGGTGATTTAGAAGGATGTCAATATTTTAGGTACGTATTCAGGGACCCCAAAAATAAACAGGAAGGTTCCGATAAACATGGGTTCTATTCTTAATTGTTACAGAAATACAGGGGTAAGCAATATTTACTGAAAATGTTTTATTACATTCTTTATAACACACTAGTTAATACTTGCCGGTCTGTTTCTTATAACTGCTGCTGCATTCATTATACGGTCTAGTAACGCATCTCTACTGTCTACTTTAGTTGCGTATACTAAAGATTTAAACCAACCCCAAAGGCAATAATTCAGAAGATGAAGGTCTGATGATCTAGCTGGCTAATTATGCGCCCTACCTCGACCAATTCACTAGTTTGGAAAGGTGTTGTCCAAAAAATTTCTTACTTATAGTCTGTACTGTGCAGGAACTTCATTATGTTGTAAATAGGTCTTGCAAATGATTTTGTAGAAAATTTCAGTATTCCTGATTAATTGACGATTTAACATATCACACCACACATTAATGTTACACCGACGTTGAAAATTGTGTTTTACGCTAGCATTAGGATTTTCATCGGACCATCAGTGCGCGTTGTGAATCTTATTAATACCATCACGGGTGAACTGTGCTTCGTCAGTGAATAGAACATATTTATACAGTCTTCGATTTTCATGTATCCAATTGCAGAATTATATCCTTCACACAAAATAATCATCTTACAAATGGTGAACTCGTTGTATATGGATTACAGTCCTAGTCAGCGAAAGTGGCGAGATGACACCATAAATACATATAAACATGGTCTATAATCTATCCTCCACTCTTATTACATTTACTGTTCATAAAATATTTACCCTTGTATTTCTGTAACAGTTGATAATAGGACCCATGTTTATCAGAACTTTTATGTTTATTTTGGGTCCCTGGAAATGTACCTAAAATATTGGCATATCCTTCTGAATCACCCTGTATAGGTATATATAAACAAACAAAGTGGAATAATTACAAATATCAAATTGTGTTGTTACTTCAAACTACAATTAAGTACAATGGACATTCTTACTACATGCAATACTATCATGAAATTATTATATTTAAAAGTGATAGTTTGCATGTTTTTTAATTTTCATATTTATTATTGCGTATTTTAATTATGTTACCCTATCTGTATTTCGAAATTTTGTAAATTTGTTAACAATAGTAGCAGTAAGGTCGTGAAATTGATGAAAACTCTTAGCTATTCAACTCTTCCATGTATTGTTTAATATAAACAACATACTAAACGTATTGAGTTCCACGCCAAGAAATTTAACCATTGGCTTCTGCTGTGTATTGACGTCAAAACAGCGTGTAACAGGAAACGAGGACATAGCGCTTGGAACGGAAACTGTAACCGTTGAGGCATATCTCCATACATTCACGAATATTTATACATTATACACTTGCGTATGGTTTCGATGTGTACTTGAAACAAGCACATGTACTAGGATATTTTAATGCATACACGTTTACGCTATTATCATTCAGAGTTGGCCAACGCTGTGAATAAAACTGTATAGTGAAATCAAAGCAATGCTTATGAAGGAATGTGAATATTATAATAAGATTATATTTTTATTAAGAGATGGAACAAAATACATTCTTGTATTTAAATTTGTAGTTGACAATTAAAAAAAAAACAGCTATCACTGAAACGCAACATAATTTTGTAATCTAGTGTAATTAAGTATTGCAGTGACTTCTTTTGAAATTCACTCTAGATAGAAATCACGTGTGTAAGGTCAGCAGCTGAGATAGGTACACCAATTCAATGCAATACGTATGCAGTAAAGACCTTGTGTGCTGTATGTGTACTTACATACATACATACGTTACATATACAGGTGCGGCTAAAGTATTGCACCAAGTGGAATAACAGGCAAACGCTTAGAAATTTAGATTTGATATTTGGTAGCGTTAAACTGTATATTATAGCCAAGATTTTGACATAAATTTCACTTGTTTTGTGCAATTGATGTGGGCAGGACGACGCCATCTTGCTTTTTTAAAATAGGAACTTTTAGTTTAACTTTAGAGCATTTGAGAGCTACTTACTCCCAAAATACAAAGACATACATTATAAAGTTGTTTATTGAGAAATAATTTTACAAAATCGTGAAAAATTAATAATGAAATAGAAATATAGATAAATAAACAAACTTATAATAAATGTTCAAAATGCAGAACACCTACAGCATTCATTAGACGCTTTTGTAAGACGACTTTATTTGTGTCAAGAAGTGAACGGGCAGCATTTTGAACATTTACTAAAAATAACTGATTGTCACTACAAGTAAAAACTAATACGGAAATGAAAATTGAACAGAAAAACTATAGTAAAACCCAGCGAAAATACAGACGTGCGACTATGACCATAGTGGAATAAACCAACTGACATTCTCAGGGTGGTAAACTGTAAGCACAGATATACATACCATACATTTTGACAGACGTCAGCTTCAAATATTTACGGACACAGTGTATACAGGCTAACAACTTGAACTACGAAAGCCTATTGATAGGGGAGGGTGGTGGGAGTTAAAATTAAATGTATCCATTTTGCTATTGTCAAGTTTTTATATGACAGGACTGTCAGTGGTTATGTCAAATACTTTCCCGAACCATCAAACTATCCTAATGGAATACACAATTAATGAAAAAGTGCAAATTATAAAGTGGTTTTATAATTTGCCATAGTATTTGACATAACTACTGACATTCCTGTCATACGATCAGTTGACAATACTAAAATGGATACATTTAATTTTACCTCCCACTACCTTCTCCTATCAATAGGCTTTCGTAGTTGAAGTTGTTATCTTGTATACCTATATATCTAAGAAAATTTGTCTGAATTTTTCTCTGTCGTGCAGTTACTATTATGAGATTGTGTTTAAATATGTAATAGTAGTTTGAATGTAAAAGAGAAGAACTCAATCTTTTGTAAACGACGAAATTTGTCGTTTTAATCAATAATGAATAATTTGTTACGTTCATTAAAATTTTTATTATAATTTTTAATGTGAGTTATACTGAAATTTTGCAGACCAAATCAGATCTTGTTATTTTGTTTTCTGGTAATTGTTATTCTTATGGTTATTATTACTAATTTCTACTATAGAATTCTTCACTCTTGTTATTAAACTGGATGTAATATAAAAAAGTTTAAATTTGCAAGTTAAATTAATCAAGATGTGTAAACGAAAGTTGAGAAACTGATAATCTTATCACTTGCATTGATAAATATAAATATTCCATATTCTTGTTTTTGTTGTGACATTTGTCAAGTTTAATATCTGGCAAGGGGAAAAAGATTTTGTATGTTGACGGGTATACTGACGAACCAAATAAATTTAGATATCTGTGTATATTTCTCTAGTGCAAGAGATTGAGTGCATGTAGTTGTCACGTTTAGCGGAAGATATTATTGAAACGAGTAGAGATGCAGAGGTTAGCCTTTATTCGTGTATCAATAACTATGTATACTTATGTATATAAGTGACATCGTTGCATTTTTTCGTCTTTATGTAACACTGCTGTTTGTAATTTTTATTCTAGCAAAAGTTAGACAAAATGAAAATAGTATTTATATTTTCTTCATTCAAGAGGGTCGATAGTCGCAATTGTTAGGTAGCTACCCAGTAATGTAAGAGATCGCTGTGGTTCTCGATTCAATTCTCTAAGAGGATGTTGACATTTTTTCAGAGAATTGTATCCCGATCGATCTGCAAAATGATTAATAGCGCACCGTTATAAAGAGCGAGATAGTGCTGTAATAAGGTAATTGTTAATTATGTTTTTCCTGAAATAGTGTTTTGCTGTTTGTTTTTGTAATTTTAATTTTAATTTTTGTGGTCAAGACGTGTATTTAGACTTATTTCTATTTTAGAATATAATGTATAAATGATCTGCAATGGTCTTAACTATTAATAAACTAAACAAACTTTTCCTAATATTTTCAGCTTCTTACCAAATTATATACTACTGCATCATTTTCACTGTGAAATTTAATATCTACATATGTATCGCTGTACTACATATTTACATATGTATGTAGATATTAAATTTCACAGTGAAAATGATGCAGTGGTATATAATTTGGTAAGAAGCTGAAAATGTTAGGAAAAGTTTCGTAGTAATGTTAGGAAAAAATTCGAAAAAAATAAATTAAATATATTTTATCTACTATTCTTCAAATATTATTTTAAAAATAAAACAAAAATAATTCGAAAATGATGCACCTACAATGAATTGACTATTTTTGAAAAAAAAGATAAAAAGAAGCAATTTAAATTTAGTTGGGTTCTTTTTAAATTTTATAATTAATTGTAATTTATTTGAAAGAGGTTCTGCTAACTTACGCATATAATTTGGCGAAATACCGTTCCATTCGTGTAACAGAGTATTCTTTAGGTCATTCCGATTGAATATTCGATGACTAGGCAATTTTGTTACAAGAATATGCCACCAATTTTCGATAATGTTTATGTTAGGCGACTTAGTTGGAGTTTTCATCGTACATCGTACGAAAACAGAGTGAAAAACAACTAAGATGGGAAGGCTAATGTGTGGAGGAAAAAGAGTGAAAAATTAAAACCGTAATATTTAAAATCTACTGTTAAGCATATGGAGGTGGATATGTAATGGTAAAAGCTGAAACATCTATTATTATTTGTTGTGAAATCATACTGAACGCAAATATTTTTCCAGGCGATTCAAGTAATTGTTATAAACTTAGTAAACACCCATAAAAAGAGATTCTTTCAAATGACCAACGTTCTTTTTTCAGCATAACATAACTCTATTTTGGAAATTTCTGTCATATTTCTTAAAATTTATGATCATTTCCTTGGGTATTTGGCATTTCAATGTTGTCTAACCTGAAATAATAATGATGAAGAATAAACACCGAATTCGTGAACAAGATTGCCAATAATGTGATACGTAAAGAAGCATCATCACGCTAAAACAAGTGTCTATCATTAACATCTGGCGGATTATTTATTAGCAGCATATGTATGAAACTCATTTTGCCAAAAATTCAAATACATATCTTTAGTTATACTGCATTTGAAAACATGTAGCATGTTGTCCATATATTCAAGATCCTATATTCACTTAAAAACTCTGTTGATTATCTACCACCCGTAATAACCCGGGCTTTTCATTTGCATTATTGTGATAATTTCCTTGGTTGGCGCTTCATGTGTTACAAAAAATCACTATTCAGCAGTGAAAAACAATGGCAACAACATTTTCTTCTTGGTTGTTTTTACCGTGGAATATTCACAAAACCGCAGTTTCCCATATCCAGGTCTGATAATAATTGGTGGTACGCATAGCGGTAAAGGTGAAACTGTCAATAATTATGTTTATAATAATTCCCTGAATCGCCTACAAAAATATTCACGTTCAATACGATTTCACAACAAAAAATAATGCAAAGATCTTTCAGCTTTTGTAGAAACAAGCCTACTACAATAAAAGAACTACTGCAAAATAGATAATACATAAGAACTTAATCATACTAAAACTTCTTATAGACTTGTTGGATTATTTTTTGAACAGTGAACACTTCGCACAATTTCTTCTAATTGCCTTTTTTAATTTTTCGGGTTTTTTTATGGAGTAAATTTGAAGTGATGCATAAGTTTACTCACTTTTTACTATTATATTACGTTTTTTACTTAAAGTGTTCAACTTACATAGGTGTAGGAAATGCTATAGCAAAGCTGTAGAATATTTAATTAATCACTAATATACAGGATGTTCCATTAGAATTAACGGAGATTTTTCATATTTTTCTTCGTCAAATTTGACATTTTCTGCATATCCTTCATATGTCAGTTTGTGACATGATGTTTTGAAGAACCATTATTGATTAAAAAATATTTTTTTATTAATTAGCGTAGCCAAAAAATTTGCCATATTATAATAATTCACAAAAATTTACTAGAAAAACATTATCTTAAAAACCGTCAGTTTTTTCTTATGAATACCATACCTAATGTCCCTTTTATTTTTCATGTAGATTCAAAATAGATGATAAAAAATATGTGTTTGTAATTAAAAAACAAAGTTGCTTTCTGTATGTACAGTGAAAATGGAACATTCTGTATAACCGGCATTATTTTACGTTTGTAGATCTTGAGAAAGCTAGACATACATATGAAATGAAAAAACATTCAATTATCTCTCTCATCAATCAAGATATTGGACTTCCGCATACTAGGTGGGCACCTATGTACAGGCTGGTCCATTTAAAGTGTAACACTGCAATATCTGTGTTATGAAGAAAAGTATTAGACAAAAGTTTAACTATATGAAGGGGCTCGTTCGATGGCGTTACTGTTGTCACTGCAAAGAAAGACACAAAGGTCATAGCAAGGTCAACTCTTTTTTTTTCAAATTGCATATGGTATTTTTTTATCAAATTCTAAAAGAGCAATAAATTGTGAATAGAAAAATAATAAACCACATATAACCTCAAATTAATATTAATCGAGATATTTCGAAAAAATGAGGACATAAGTGCTGCACTGACTTTTAGCAAATGTTTCTTATTTATTTGAAAAGTAGGATATACATGTTAATAGTAACTACAAATTGTTTACATAAGGTAAACAGTGCAAAAAAGCAGACGACTATCGAATTAAATGTTCAAATTGGCGACCGCCAGCCTCAATGCACTTTTGTATTCGCACAGAAAAAACTCTATGCACACGCAGTAACATGTCTTCAGAAATGTCTGCACATGCATGTCTTATTTTCTGCTGCATGTTTTCTAGTGTTGTTGGTTGCGTGTCATATACAACAAGTCGATATTGTACACTTAAAATTCGCGCACTTGTATTCGCGATTCTTCTGCGCGAATACAAAAATGCATTGGGGCTGGTGAGCGCCAATTCGAACATCTAATTCGATAACAGTCTGCTTTCTTCCACTGTCTACCTTATGTAAAAAATTTGTAGCTACTATTAACATTTATTTTCTACTTTTACATTTAACTAACAAATAAACAACATTTGCTGCCCCGACTTTTATTATCTCCTCATTTTTTCGAAATATCTCGATTAAACTTCATAAATATTATTATCTTTAAGAGCTTCGGGATGCATGACACCGTTACGGGATATACTAGGATTACACCAACCTCTAAAACTAGAATTGATAACATATGCACTAACATTGTAGATTGTGTGGTAAGTGTTTTTGATCCATGCCTATCGGACCATGAAGGAGTGTTCCTGTTACATAAAACGTTAAAACAACAACGTATGATGGAGGAAACCATATCAATAGAAATTATAAATGATTTTACCATTGATAACTATAAACTTACACTACCTATCCAATATTGACTGGAGTTCATTTTATCATGCAACAAATGTAGATCTAATGGCAGAAATTCTGCTAAACAGCATAATTTACGGCTCGAACAGTTCCCTCCCCAAAAAAACATAAAATGTACTAAAAAGAGTAGAGTTTTTAACAACCAGAACATAAGAGAAATGAAAAATAATTTAATTACGCTGCACAGCCTTAGTAGAAAATTTCCTGAATTATCTCAAAATTATAAAGACAGACAAGAAAAAATACCAAGAATCTTTAAAGAATATTTCCATTGAACAATAACAGTAATTTAATATCAAACTCTAATAATATGCAAAAAACAGCATGGTCTATCATAAAACCGAGTAAAGATACTACTAAGCTTACCGATATCACATCGGATCAATTAAATGACTACTTTGCGGAAGTGGGGGAAGAACTAGTTTCTGCACTAGGAGATGATGGACTTGATTGTAATAGAGGCACGACTGTGTCATCATCTTCTTTATTTTGCCAGTAACAGAAACCGAAGTAATGAATCATATTAACAGTCTGAGTAGTTCCACATCTTTAGACATATACAATCTAAACAGTAATTCTTTGAACTTTGCTAAACAGGAACTATCAGCAAAAATTGCACATCTTATTAATCACTGTTTTGAGAGCGGTACATTTCCATCATGTTTAAAATTATCTAGAGTCATACCAGTATTTAAGAATGGGGAAAGAAGTCTCCCGAGAAACTATAGGCCAATCTCTTTAGTACCGGTAATCTCAAAAATTATAGAATTGTGTTTCAAGGATAGATTAATGAATTATCTAGAGAATAAGGGTAGCTTTGGAACATGTCAGCATGGGTATAGACAAAATAGATCAACAAAAACAGCCTTAATTGACCTTATGTCATATGTTATAGAGGAGTTGGAGAGGGGGAACATGATGATGGCACAATTTTTAGATCTAACAAAAGCTTTTGATAGCGTATTACATGATTTATTGCTTTTAAAGATTGAACAAATAGGTATTAGAGGTAATGTGCTTTTTTTTGTTAAGAGTTATATAACGGATAGATATCAAACTGTTGACGTGGGTGTAAAAATCGCAGTTGCGGCTTGTGAAGTACGGCATTCCCCAAGGCTCAATTCTGGGACCGATTTTATTTATTTTATACATTAACGATATAACAGATTACATTAATTCCAAACACATAACGTACGCGGACGATACGTGCTTGATGACATCCGCTAAGCGAGTAAATGATTTGAATGTACTATCCAGTGATACTCTCTCAGAAGCAGAACTTTATTTTGCAAAAACAACATTCACATTAAATTGTGACAAATCAAAATCACTAATCTTCACTCTAAATCTCTCTCTCTAAAAGAAGATTTGGCATTTTGACCTGCATAAATGAATACATTTACGAAGCTATCATGTATGCTTATGATAATATAAGTGACCTTCCTAAACAGGAAGCTTATGAGACCCGCTTTCGACTTGTGGCCGCACCACAATACAGATTATCGCGAAGTTTGAAGTCTTTCAAGTTCACATCTATAAAGTATTACAATAAACTTCCAAATAATTGGAAAAATATGAATCGGTCGCGCTTTGTAAATAAAATTAAGAACTTCTTGCGGGAGAATGTGTTCTACGACCTGGGGGAATTTGTAAACTATAAATTTTAATGTGTATTTTGTGTATGTAAGATGTAAGACATGTGAAAGAAGAATTGTAAACTTTTAAAATGTTTGTCAATATTATGACGTGTGTACACAGCTTTAAGCTGTCTGACATAAATACAGATCTATCTATCTATCTAAACCCGTGGTCAAAAACATACATTAAATACCGAGTGGGGTCCAAATATACCCCAACATTTTTCGGCTTATTATTTTTTTTAATGTTATAATTAGGGAATATTAAAAATAAAACACATTCTGCTTATAAAAAAATATATTTTTACATAAAAAACTTGTCAGCATTGATAAATGAGTAAACGCATTTTGAAAAAATAATATGAGATGATTAGAAATAATAAAAACAAAAATAATTATGAAAAAAGAGCAAGCATTTTGCTGATATTTTAAATAATGATTTAATTCTCACACTTGTTACAAACTGTTACATATTTTGAATGTTCTGCACATACGAACTGATTGCACCGAATACAAAACTCTATAATTAGTTACAATAAAAAGCAATTTATTCAAAATTTTGTATACTAATTTAGATATATATTTAAGCAACATAGGTCGAGGGAAATTAAGAAAAAAAAATATTTTAGAAAATATACCCAAAAATTCATGTCTGGGGTACAGCTGTACCCCGCTCGGGTTTATGAAGGTTAATATTAATTTGGGGTCATATGTGGTTTACTATTTTTCTATTCACAATTTATTGCTCTTTTAGAATTTCATAAAAAAATACCATATGCTATTTGAAAAAAAATGAGTTGACCTTGCTATGACCTTTGTGTCTTTCTTTGTAGTGACAATAGTAGTGCCATCGAACGAGCCCCTTCATATAGTTAAACTTTTGTCTAATACTTTTCTTTATAACACTAATTGTTGAGATGATTTTTCGAAAGAATAATAAGTAGACACCATGGCCTAAGAATAACACTTCAAAAGCATCGTTGATAAACACGCTGTAATTACCACACAAGCTGGTTGCTTAGAGTCATCGGTTTTTTGTTTATATTGATACGCTGATATTCAATGGATTTACTCACCATAGTAAATCCAACGTTCTGCTATATCCTATTACGATGTTATTGCAGAATTATTTATAATAAAATCTGGAATACAAAAATAAATATGCTGAAGCAACTAATGTGTTTATACATATTTGCAAATTACAATCTCGTTTATACTATGTTGTATTACATAATGTAACTGTTACTTGTACAGTACTTTTCAACTTGCTTTTCTATTGCTCTTGTTTTTATTTTTGTTTTTGCTTCGGCATTGGGCTCTTGCCTGGACCTCTGGTTTCGACGGGGTCACAGGACACAGCCCTGGTTTTCCCTATCATATCTACATGGCTCGTATGTGCCTCATGCTATGTAATGTATTTTCGTAAGTAATTTTCGATTCCAAAAATAGAATATAATGAAAATCGAACTTTGAATTCATAATATACTCAAGATATGTATGTACATACATGTGTATATAGCAAATTGGCATTACAACAACGGTTGATTTACTACGAAAGACATTTGTGTGTAACATCTGTGAAGTAATACTGCATGTTTAAATAATTTTCTTTATTGTATCGTTGCTGCTGGGATAATTATTTTTATTTGTTCTTTTTTACATTTTTTTTAATCTTTTTATGTTGGCTGTACATATTTATTTTTATTGACTTAAATATGTATATTTTTGTGATAATTTATGATTTTTGCTGTGAATCACTATATTATATTCTGAGCTTAAAGGCTTTTGCAATTTTTACCTAATATATTTAACCCGTAAATGTTTCGAGTCATAAGATAAGATACGTAATGTAAACTATAAAGATTAGTCGTTTGAAATGAACAATGCTGCCCTTGGTGTCCAATATCAAATCCGCTGCCTAAAGTAAATTATTAATAGGTATCTACATAGGTACATATTATATCGATTTTTTTCTGTATTAATTTTTATTGCATTAATTCAGGTCTTTTTTCTGATTTAAGAAAATTGAAACTATTGCACTCTAACGTCAACGCATTCTATTTTTTACATTAATGTATGTACGCTGTATGCGAGGAAAGCTATTCCTACCTGCACGAATGTAAGTACTGAAGACCTTCTCAGAACTATGCGTCATAGCGTTACCATAATTTCTCTACGTAGCTCTTTTTTAGTTCACCTCGAGTTTAGCACATTCTTCATCGATTCGTCAAAGGAATTCCATTCAGGAATCTGTAGCGTGACCGGTTTCACACACAAGCTAAAGATTAGATTGCTGTAGTGAAAAGCGTGGAAGTTTATACCTACGACATGTAAACATGAGATATTCTCAGAAGAGGCCATAGAAGCGTTCTTGCGAACTATTTGACATCACTTATTCTTAAAAGAATAAAATTGATAGCTTTTGCGCTTATTCTTCTGTATTTTCACCGGATTCATTAACATATGTGTTTAGTGTTAAATTTATTTTTACATTTTATCAACATTTCAATATTGACTTAGTCGTAGTAGTACAGGGTGTTTCATTACAAAGTACAAATGTTTCGATGTTGCTGTTTGATGTTGCTGAATTGAGAATATGTATTTTGTGTACTATGTATTATATATTATTTGGCTTGCGACCGAAAGCCGATGTTAATATAAAGCTTTTCAATATATGTATATATTTTTAGCTGTCACAATACAAAGTGTTGCATTATGTACGTATATAATTTTATTCTCTAAGTAAGTAAATAATATTGTTTCTAGTGTTGGTCTCGCAATAGATAAATACTTTAATTAAATTCGAAATATTTGTAACACACAAACTTTTTTATTTAGTAATTATTAATATTTTTTGTCATGGTTTCTTGGATGCTTTAACTCTCTCAGCAGGATCAGTCCATCCTACGGATTTGCATATACAAAACTACTTATTGTTCCTACAGAATGGCGATGTATGTATGTATATCTTACTCAAAAAAAGTTTTAAAATCTTGTGGATTCCATCCCATAATCAACATTATAAGACCAGTTAACAACATAATTTATAATTTTTAATTTTCCTTATGTACTTAGTTGTGGCCATACAATTAGCAACGACTACAAATGTATATGTTTTGATATATTTTATTTAAGTAATAGAAATATGTATGTTTAGTTTTAAATATAAATACCTAACAAGGGAACGTTGCGAAGTGACACCTCCCGATCGGATTGAAACTTTGCAGATTTATAGAACCCATTGAGTGTTGTAAAACGCCGTTTACCCTTTCGGCTGAATCCAAGGTTTAGGGGATGAAAAGTGGCCCTGAACTTTCGACGATTTTCGCATTTTTGCAATTTACACCGTTATTATGAACAAAAAATTCAATTATAGATCACTGAATGCCTCTTCTGCAGGTCAGTAAAAGTAGCGCAGATAACATTTTTTCCACCCTCTTGCCATCATCCCCCACCCTCTTGCGAAATGGGGATTAAACGGAGGAGAGGAAAATATAAGCATAAGTAATCTCCGGGGAAAATCATTTACTTCTATATCTGTGCTTGCTGCCCTCTCACCACTAACTACCCCGAAAAAAATGAAAAGTAACTAGACATACTTATCGGAAGCCATTCATTCAAAGCTTCAAGTATTGCGCTCTCTATAAGAATTTTAATTTAAAAGTTTGGGTACGTGAATAACTTCCGCTGCACTATTTATCTCGAATAAAATATTTCGAATAATGTCAGAGATACCTTTGGTACGGGAAACGTAAGTAAATGCTAACTACATATTATTACTTATTACGTGTTTGAATTGTAGATACATAATTTGGCTTGTACTAATACTTGCGCCAAAAACGGCTGATATATGTATATACTTATAAGAATGCCGTGGAAGGCGCAGAACACAACTTTAAGAAATATTACGTAGTTTTTTTTTTGAAAAGTTAACTTCAAAAAGAAAATGTGGATAGTTGGGAAAACTTGCTATTATTAGGAGCTAAAGTTTATCTACAATTCAAACATGTAATAGAAAATAATAGTTGGCATTTACTTCCGGTACCAAAGATACTTTGACATTATTGTGTCTTTTATTCGGTAAATAGGTCCAACACCTCTCCATAACATGCACCCCTTCCGTGTTTGACGGTCATTGTGATGTGCTTAGGATTCCACTCACTTTTTGGTCGTCGGTAAACATACAATTTTTCGCCAGAACCGTACTAGGTTACTTTTATTTCATCCCTAACTTACACATTTTTCCATTGACAGATTGTCTAATTGTAGTATTCTCTCGTTAATTCAACACGACGCTTATGCTTTCATTTACAAACCAGGGGTTTCTTGCAAGCTATTCTGTCAAATAAATTAATTTCATTCTATCGCCTTCAGATTATTTGGACTGAAAGTTGGTTTCCTGAATTTTCAAACAATTTCCTATGTATGTCAACAGTCGATTTTTTTTTGAATCAGCCTTCGGAATGCGAATTATGCAGCGCCAGCTCTATACTCTAACAATTTCCTTGGTTTCTGGTCCTTATAATTTCTGTTGTCTTTTTTTGGAAAATTGTGCTGCATTATACACCATTGTTTTGGAACAATTTATAGGTTGCGATTTGTCCATAACACATGTGTTTGCCTACTAAGATATTTGGACGCAACTCTGGAGTACAACTTTTCTCTATCCCATGTTAAATTAATTGTGAACTGTATCTCCTAACATTTAGTTTATTGTAGGATGAATGTTTGTTTTATTAATAAATTTATTTAATTTAGTATTTTACTACTGCGGCTCACAGTATGTCTTACTAAACGGCGGTTTAGCAGTTTTTCGAATTAGCAGCTGTGTTCCTATAAAAACACACAAGCGCCTATTGTTACTTGATTTACCATAAGATGTTAGTTTTGTTTGTTCAAGTAATATTGAACAATATTCAAAAAAATGGCATTGTTCCCCGCAAGTGTAGCGTTATGAATTATATTTATGGGCAACCGTATGTATTATTGTCTATAGGTAAATGCAATATATTTATTGTTATTATTAAGATAAATTCTCAAAATTTAAACGGCATTAATCATCATATACTATATAAACATTAATCTTATAAATTGCGACGGTATATACGACGGTTTTAGAACTGAAATATATTTTTCATGCCAGCAAATTTGAGACAAGTTTAATTTTAGAAAGTGTATTAATTGCATTTATTATTGCGATTATTATTTATCATTCAGTGTAATTAATGAAAATTACGTTGTTAATTAATTTACCACCCTTGAAGCATCTATGTATATGTATCTCCAAGTATGTCATTGCACTCCCTAATCTCATTAATTAGTATCATTAAAAAAAATAGGACATGAAAGTTGAATAAATACCCATTTAACAATTTTCACAGGGTAATATAAAGGTGTACCACATAGAATAATGTAGATATTCCTATTCAATGTTTACCCATTAATATTTACGATTATACAACGATAAAAGTTCCAATAAAATCGAGACTGTAAAATATTTAATTCTAAACAGGCATCGGTTGTTAAATGTGTTGATTTTTTCTGAATAATCACAGTTAATCATCGTCGGAACTATTGCAAAATGGTTGCATCCTTAATTTGTTAATCCGTATAAGATTTCAAGGAAGCTTGTTTATTATTGTTACAACTTACTAATCATCAAAATCATATGAGAAAATATCTGGAGACCTTGAAATCACAGTAGTGTGATCAAAAAGCATGTAATAATAAGTGTCCGTGTGTATACTGAAGACTATGAATCATGTTCCTGTTTATACCCACCTTTAATTACATACTTACGCAATGTTTGTTTTGTGTTCTGTTTACGTAGTAGAATAAAGTGCTCTAACAAGTCTTTGTTTTATATTCTATTCTTTTTTGAACCAAAACATGTACTAGAAATATCATAGATTTAGTCAATGTAAGAGCTTTAGTACATTCAAAAAGTAACGCTTCTGGAGTATTGCAATATACGATGTATTACATTACATACAAGAGTGGTTCCTGTTTACAAGTCCGGTAATAAATGTTCTGTAAAGAATTATCGGCCAATATCTCTGCTACCCACACTTTCCAAAGTCTTCGAAAGGCTAATAGTAGAGAGGATAACAGATTTTACTAGCCGACATAATATTATAAGAAATGAACAGCATGGGTTTCAGAAAAGTAAGTCAACTTCCACAGCAATACTGCAATTTATTGAAGATTTGTCCACAGCAATACTGCAATTTATTGAAGATTTGTACTGGCACCTGGATAGAAAAAACAAATGTGTGGGTGTATTTATGGACCTCAGTAAGGCCTTCGATCTAGTAGATCATGCTTTATTATTGAAGAAATTGGAGTCCTATGGATTGCGTGGAAATATTAATTTATGGATAAAATCATATCTACATGATAGGCACCAGATCATTGATGTCAACGGAGCCCAGTCTGGAGCATACAGTGTGAGTTGTGGTGTACTCCAAGGATCAGTGCTTGGACCACTTCTCTTTGTCCTTTTCACTAATGATTTACCTAATATTGTTTCTAATGGTCAGATTACTATGTATGCGGATGATACCACCTACTTAAACAGCGGCTTAGACACACCCTCTCTTGTCTCGAAAACACAGGATATGCTGGACAAGTTCATCGCGTGGTTTGGTCAAAATCATTTGTTACTCAATAGGAATAAAACACTCTTCATCAACTTCTCAACTCAGCCATGGACAACCGAGTCATCACTTTTATTAAAAGCAGATGGCAAATCACTTAAGCAAGTAGCGTGCACTAAGTTCCTTGGTCTATTTATAGACTCAGGCCTGTCATGGTACAATGATACTGAACAGCTTTGCCATAGTCTATCTAGTGTGTGTTATGCTCTTTATCGTTTGCGACATATAGCTCACAGAGATGTACTGACAACATATTATTATTCGGCTTTTGAAGCGAGAGTGAGATATGGTATTCCGTTTTGGGGATGTGCAGCTAGTATGCAGCGTGTGTTTATATTACAAAAAATGGCAATAAGAAATATAATTGGATTGAGAAAATATGATTCTTGTAAACGCTGGTTTAAAAACTTGAAAATTCTTCCGCTACCATGTTTATATATCTACGAGATATTATTATTAGTTTACCGGCGTCTACCTCAAGTGCCCAGAAATGACCACTTTCACAATTACCAAACACGTCACAGAAACGAACTTATGATGCCTATACATAACCTATAGCGCTCACTGAACACAGTCCACTTCTGTATGGAATTAGATTTTACAATAAGCTCCCACACTACGTAAAAGATACCACAAACGAAAACATGTTTAAAAGAAATGTAAAAAATTATTTGCTTGAACATTGTTTCTACAGCCTCGCAGAATTCTGATTAGTAAGTGTATTGTTGATTTGTTTTATCTTTTTATCTTTGATGTTGCGTAAAATGTTTTGTCAGTTCAGGGGCCGAACGAGGCAGCCGCTTTTTAACTGTTTCGTCCAATATTGCAACTCTTTGAGAACTATTTGAAAAAAAGGAACAAATTCCTTTTAAATTTGTAAAGAATATACGGACATTAGTGTTGGCAGAGGCAGCATTCAACATAACTAAATTTAACTGATACGCGTAGCAGTGCACGTAAGCAGCATATTTATAAGTTTGTTTAATACGTGCCTGTACCCCATTATGCGATCCGCCCATAATGGCTGCCCCATCATATGTCTGGGCAATCACTTTTGTTTCGTTATCTTTAATGTGTGTTTCTAGTTTTGCAAGAATGATTGTAGATAACGTTTTCGCGTCATGATCTGACGGCGCTGAAAAATTCCAAAATCGTTCAACAGGCTTACCTTTAGTTATATACCTAAATACCACGGCCATTTGATATTTATTTGATACGTCTGTAGTTTCGTCAACTATTACAGATAAATAATCCGCTTCTTTTATTTCTTTAGAGATTTCTTCTTGACACACACTGAACATTGTTTGTAAAACTTCATTTTGGATAGTTTTAGAAGTATACTTGAAAACAGTAGCTTTTTCTAAATAGTCTTTTAAAGCAACGTCCAATTCAACACTAAAACTTATTAAACAACGAAAAACACCCGGGTTAGAGGACGAAATTGATTCATTCAGCAAGTTCAAAAGCTCCACAAAAACGTACACAATTAATCATAATGTTCAGTACATATCGATTGTATTTAACTTTCTCGTTGTGCAATGCTATATTTCTTCGATATGCACTGTCCATCTGAGCAGCAATATCCACATTCCCAAAGAGCGATAATTGGACTACATTTTTCATATGCCTTTCGAAAACCCATGCGTTTTCGAAACACGTGTCCCGAATAATTAATCACAGTTGTGGTGTGTGGTGATACCGATGCTTATTGTTATTACGAGCCCACAATTCTTGAAATCACTGTGTTATTCTCTCATTTATTTAACGTATTCATATCCAATTAGATATATCTATTATAAGTAATTTATAATAGTTCATTTATTCTGTGAGGTAGTACAAATTTTTAATTTATAATTTAAAAAATGTAGAATTACGCTTTTTTTTCATTAAATTAAATCTATTAGTTTTGGTGGTTGCATAAACCTGCAAACCATAGCAGAAACCGCCACTGTATCTACACTGACTTACTACGCGCTGTATTTAAGATTTAAATAAATAAATACTTGGTGCGTGGTATTTGTCACGAATTGTTAACAAACACTCGAGTGTTTTAACAATTCGTGGCAAATGCCTTGTAGTTTATAGCGAAATTTAATATAAGAGAATTAGAGTACTTGCGTATTACAATTTATTAGAATAATAAGTGCTATTCGAGTACGTCCAACGACAAAATGCCAGTAACTCCCACGTCTGCATTTTAGTGAACAACTGATATAACGTATACCTATACATATGTAAAATGGGAAGGCAGATGTATCCAAATAGGAAATTTATCATAAACATCGAATAAGCAGCGGTTTTCCACACGTTTGTGGGTCGCTGGTAATTAAATGCAGTATACCATATATAAAGATTTATACTTTCAAAACTCATCGGACAATAAATTTTGCAAGGCCACTTGATTTCGTAATTTGGCAATAATAATTAGATATGAAGCGAATTGATTGAACGAAGAGAACATCAGCGCATGTTATCTTTTTGCGTATAGGATATATGTATACGCACAATAGCGCTATGCGTTTGTTTATTTATCACAAAACTGTCGGTTCGCCCGATAATAATACTATCCATATCGCACAGATACATATACACAAACTATACGTATACAATATACACATGTTCCGATAATACACGGTTAAATGTTACTAGTTGAAGGAGAAGGTTTGTGCCGTCGTGTGGTTCGGTCGCATTTTGTTATTCTTCAGAAATGGTAGCTTTAATCTTACTGTTATGCTGTTTTAGTTCCGTTTGTCCATTATGGACCAGCGCGTTTCATAATTGTAGTGACAACTTGACAATTATTTTTCTTTTATTTTACAGCTATTTCGAAAAAGTAATCGAAGTAGGTGAAATACAGAGAAAATGTGTTCTATAACGTGCTGCTGTGGAATTGGTAGCGTAAAACCGCAATCACCTATGGTAAACTGTTTTTCTTTGTTTTTTTATTTGTTTGTGTTTGGTTTTTGGTTTGATTTGGCTTATTGTTAGATCGCAAGTACAGCAGATGCAGCGTTTACAGACTGTTTTTATTTATTAGAAATATACGCGTCTAGCAATAAATTCCTGAAAGGATACGATTAGTAGTTTATATTTTACCTTACATTATTAACAATGCAGAGTTGTATATCTTAGAGTGGAGTTTGTAGTGGTTTTAATTTGCTTGGCATATTTGATAAGAAAATAATAAACAATTACGTATATCATGTAAGATACATGCTCTTTGATTACTAAACAGATGTTCTTCTCAGAACTCTAATTGTACACAGAATTTATTGACCGTTTTTTACACAAGATTATCTTTATTTATTGTGATTTTACATCTAGGTTAGAGGAAAAGGTGTACCTTCGTGTAAATTTAGGAATAGTAAGGTTATTAGTAGTAATATGCCGATAAGGTCCCATAACTTAAGAGAAGTTTTCAAATTAGTTTTCACCCTTCGTCGTCTCCTCATACATTTTAAATTATTCATTGGAATACCGGGAATTAAAATATAAGCTGCTTGTTACATAACATTATTTCATTGGTGTTTAGGATACATAAAATAGCAATGAATGAACTGAGTACAGCAGTAGTTGTTTATAGCACGCAAATGTAACTTGTTTCCGGAACAGGAAGCCAACCTATTTTGTATTAGTCTGCTAAACAAGTTGCACCTAATTGCTCTATACGTGTATTAAAGTGTTTCGGCTAGTTGTTACTTATTAATAAAGATAAAATTTTAGGTCCATATAACTGGTTTTGTCAATCATAATTAGAACCATTTGAACCATTGCTATCAAAAAATCAATTTTAGTTATGTTATATGTTTTACACTTTTTTAATCAAATGCAAGTTAAACTCGGGTTTATCGGAAAAAAATAGTTTCATTCCTGAGGTTCTTCTGGATGTGCTTTTGTTTTTAAAACGAACTTCGCAGTTCTTGTTTATGTAATCTGACTGGATTGCGGCTTCATGGAACTGTAGGACTATACATTACCACGTTTGTCACATTTTTTTAGTTTTGCACTTCATTCTTGGGATCTGGATGCGTGATCTTGTCACTATGCTAATACTGATCGCTAATTGCTTTTAAAGATCTTTGTTTTTCAATGGCAAAATAACGATTTCCTCCAGTTTTTTAGTAGACTATAGTATACTCCTTCGACCAAACTGTTTAATTCATTTTCAAAAGGTAAGCATTATTTGTATAAGTAGGGCAATTACTACAATGCATAAGCAATTGATTCCTACAATTTGCGATTCATTTTTAAGATACTATTGTTAACTTATGAGAAAGAGTTGTTCGAAAATATCTATCTTTATTTTGACTGTTTAATACTTTTTAATCTATATAGCATTCAATAGTAACGTATTCTACGGTATGGATTATGAATCATCATATACATATACAGGATAACAACTTGAACTACGAAAGCCTATTGATAGGAGAAGGTAGTGGGGGGTAAAATTAAATGTATCCATTTTAGTATTGTCAACTGTTTGTATGACAGGAATGTCAGTGGTTATGTCAAATGCTATGACAAATTATAAAACCACTTTATAATTTCACTTTTTCATTAATTGTGTATTCTATTAGGATAAAGTATGATGGTTCGGTAAAATATTTGACATAACCACTGACATCCCTGTCACATAAAAAGTTGACAATAGTAAAATGGATATATTTCATTTTAACTCCCACCACTCTCTCCTATCAATAGGCTTTCGTAGTTCAAGTTGTTAGCCTTAGCCTGTATATCAACTACACTGATATAAATACCTCGATTCTGTTAAGTTTGATGGAGAGTAAATATACCTACTGATTATCTACGAATGCAGAAAAAATACCGTTCTAAAGTCAAACACTAATCATTTAATAACTTGTCAAGTTCACTGTTCACATACAGGGTTTCCACAGCCGAGCGGGACATAGGGAGAATACATAAAATCGGTTTTCTGTGAATATTATCTATACTTCATCGAAATTTAAGTGGCGCATATTATAACTGGGCCAACAATGAACATTTCCACAATCATAGTACACAGAAAGTCATTTTAGTAAAACCACGGCCGCTTGCAGGATCTCACATGTTAAAAACCCTTATTAGAAATTTACGTGCAATAGATTTACAAATAATAATTTTCTGTCTTTATTAAAATGACTTTCTCTGTACTATGATTGTGGAAATGTTCATTGTTTGCCCAGTTATAATATGCGGCACTTAAATTTCGATGAAGTATAGATAATATTCACCTAAAACCGATTTTATGTATTCTCCCTATGTCCCGCTCGGCCGTGGAAACCCTGTATAATTAATATCTATTCAGCAAAAACTCATGTAAGGTTTAATATTTTTTATTCTCGTTATTGTAATCTTGACTTCTTAATTGAAGTTAGTTTATAATGATATAATTATGCATTATCGTGGATATAAAATCTGTGCGTACCATTCCTTTCAAATTAAACGCGGGGAATTACCATTTAGTAAATAGTGGCTTTTTCTTAAAGCGAGTTTCTTTTGTCTAAAGAAAGTCATTGGTGTCATTGCTTTGATGCATTTCTTTACCGTAACTATAATCACTTTAAATCAAAGCGTGTATTTACTAAATTTATGTAATTCCCTAGTTAATTATTTGCTAAAGTTTTAAGTCAAGAGTCACTAATGTAAGTTAGAGCATCAATACGAGTAGTTTACGGCCAGGTTGTTTAGCATATTTGATACGGTTATGAATGCCATAATTTTGACTTTTTAAAATTCGATTATGTTATTTTCATATTTGACAAGAAAAGTTTAGCACCAAACGAACAAGTGACGAGTGCAAAATTTGATATGGAATTAGCTCGGTTACTGCTGCACAAAACGTTGTCGTAGTAAACATTTTGGAAATGGCTGCTGACTTTATGGGTCTTTAATTACTTAATTATTTTTTATATTACTTTTTAGTATTCTCTTCTTTTTCTGAACTAGCTTGATGCTTACAGCTAGTAGATGTAAAAATAATTTACTACGTTGTCTATTTTCATAAATCTGCGGAGGAAGATTGTCGATATTTGTTACTAACTTTTTTAATTAATTCAGAATTGTTGTAATGTTTCGTGCTCGATTGTAAATCATCTAACACAGGTAATGCAATTAATTTATCGTAGTAGGAAAGAGAAAATACTTTGTTCGTATAAGTTAATTATTCGTTGAACGTTCAAATTTTCTATGAACAGATAAACTGAGATGTAACCTTCGTGTGTACGGTTATCGATAATGAAATCACAGTGTATACCTACCATTATCTTTACGCGTGCACTTTGAAGGAGAGCTTCATAGTGAGCGTCCAAGCACTGAGTTTTTGTAAAGAGAAAGCTCTTCCTAGAAAACTTTCATTACTAAACCTAATGTTTGATTAGTATTTATTGATACTTTTTTGGGTCCACTAAATGCTTCTTTTACCTTATCTTCTTATTCCTGGAAACGAATGGGTTGGTGATTGTCCTGCGGTATTTCTCCCTTCATTATATAATTGGTAATTAAATCGTTTCTGGAGTTGTTGATATATTCACTTTTGCCAACCAATACACCTACACCTCTTGTTTTTTTTTGGTTTTTTATTTTTGTCTAATAAATTTTGTTACCTCATATAATGTGATTATTTGTATGAAATTAATTAAACCAAAAAATTTATGTGTGTTTGTAAACGACTAGGAATATTAGAGAAGTCGAGAAAGCTAAAAGTGACGGATGAAAATTTGTTTTCGTTCGTTTTACTTGAACGAATCGAATAAAAGTGCTATGAAAACTTGCCAAATTTGTCTGTATCTTATTTAAACATTAGAGATACAATGCACATCGAAAACAGAATAATTGTGACTTAGAGCATATAAATATAACTCATTTAATTTGATATAATTAAATCAATGCAGTCTATTTATGCAATTATTAAAAAAGGCAGGAATTTCATATGAAATGGTCAGCCTTGATATATTTCAATTTTGCATATATAATTAAGCCATTGTTAGATGATTTGTTTTATTTAAAAATAATATGCAATACGAAGACATTAATCTTTGTAACAATGAAGGACAACATTCAATACCTTCTGATTTGGACTAAATTGCAGCGTTTATGTTGCCTTCGGACGGAAATTGAGTCCAGAAAAGCTAATGACAAATATAAGTATGTATGTACGTGCACAAAAAAGGTAATTATAGAAATGTCTAGAATCTATGGCAGAGGGCAGTAAAAATGAAAGTATATAGAATATTCAAAGTAGTCAGCCTGAATGCGTAATACGTCCTCCTCATGAATGAAAAGCTTTTATGACGAGGTCAGAATAAATATAGAATTTTAAAGCAAGACATAGTAGGTGTATCCGACAAGTTTATCTCTAAAATATAGAAGATTTACTTTTATCTATTAGATCTTTATAAAGAGATTTATGTAAATACATTGTATGATTAAAGCTAACGATACTTATATTAAGATAAGCTATATTTGTTACAGAAACGTCATTAACTGATTCGATGTTTGCGCTGTTATTTCATTTTAAAGCGGTTGACAAATGCTTAGTATTACAGTTTTAGTAAATCTAAATATAAATTGTTACTATTAAATAAGCAAATAATGTGAAAAGTTATTATGGGTAAGTACACCAAAATAACAGTTTAAAGTAACTAACAACAATTATGCAAAGTATCGAAAATCATATGTTTTGTTTTTGGCAAGTTTGCAAATAATATACCATAGAAATAAAGTGAGTGGCTGTAAAGTTGCTAAAATTGCGCGTCATGAGTAAACATGGCAAATTCATTAACACATACCAGCAGCGTACGTATGCAATTTTGCATTTAATTTAAATTGTAAGAAAAGGAAATTCACATAGGACGGTTAAGCGAGCTCACTGACCGTGGAATATTTATATACGACCGAACAGCATACTAATTTGCAATTCAAAGTTGCTATCATACGTAAGGGTAGCTGGCTAATCGCAAACCCGCTCGAAACATCTCCCGCTATGTACAGTGTCAGACATAAGTTAAGCAACTGCATGGTCGTATAACAGATAATAGCAATTGAGCTAAAAATATTAAAGGAAGTCATAAATTTGTTTAGTAACATTGAAAATACAAATATAACACACATAAATTTAAAAATAATATTTCACAAACCAACCTCATTTTTTGAAAATCAATGAATAATTGATTTTTACTAAATTGCAGCGCGACAAAAGTTAAGCAACTTTTACTATGCAATCGCAGGGAAGTCCCTAATTCTGTGATCTTTACACATTTGATTGTAGTGGGATTTAACGTTATAGAATTTAGTGTTTTATTGGCTGTTATGCTGTACGGTGAAGTCGTACAACACATGTTTTCAGTATGTCACGAAAAGTGTATAGTAACGATTTAAAATTACGAATTGTGAAAATGTATCGGAAAGGAGAAGCTCAAAGTGTTATTAGTAAGCTGTTTGACATCAATAAATCAGTTGTATCACGTATCATCAAACGATATACCGAAAGGGGTACAACAGTTGGGCCAGTACGTTCAGGACCCTCACGAAGCACTACCAGAAGGGAAGATATTTTAATTACACGACAATGCCAAAGTAATCCATTTCTGCCAGCAATTAAAATAAAAGCTGAACTAGGGCTGCAAATTAGTTCCCGAACAATTCAGCGCCGTTTAGTAGAAAAAGGCCTATACAGTAGACGTCCAGCAAAAAAAACTTTATTAACTAAGAAGCAACGAATAAACCGACTTAATTTTGTACGAGAACATTTGAACTGGACTGTTCAAAAATGGAATACGGTGTTATTTAGTGACGAATCTAAATTTAATCTGATAGATTGTGATGGTATGTGCCGCGTAAGACGCCCTGTTAACAAAAAACTTGATCCCAAATATTATAACACAAGTGTAAAAGATGGGGGGTGGAAGTGTGATGGTGTGGGGATGCTTTTCCGGCAATGGTGTAGGACCGTTACACGAAATAGATGGAATAATGGATCGGTTTGTATACCGAGACATATTGCAAAACATCATGTATCCATACGCGAACGAAGAGATCCCTATAAGGTGGGTATATCAGCATGATAACGACCCAAAGCATACGGCAAAAGTGGTTAAATCGTGGTTGCAAGAACATAACTTTCCGTTCTCAATTGGCCTTCACAGTCACCGGACTTGAACCCAATTGAGAACCTTTGGGAAATCCTTAATCGACGAATTAGAAACAACAATACGTATTCAAACAAAAACGAATTATTTTCAGCCCTTGTGCAAGCATGGACAGAAATTCCTCAAGGTACAATACAGAATCTTATAGAATCAATGCCACGATGGTAATAAAAAACAACGGTTATGCTACTAAATATTAATGTTTGTATGGTTGCTTAACTTCTGTCGCCCTAATTTTAACGAACAAACCGTTATTTATTATTGATATTCCCAATATTCTTATTTAAATAAATTTTGAGTTGTGTTTACATATTTTGATATGTTTATTTTCAGATTCCTACATTAAATCATCCACTGTTTTTAACAGCCTTTGATAGTTAGCAATAAGTTCTATACAAGGGTGCAGTTGCTTAACTTATGTCCGACAGTGTATGTGGTACAAATATGCCATATTTATTCATAATAGTTAAATTTACCATATGACAAACAAAAAATCTTACGTTATCTTACGTACGGCTAGTTTGCTGATCGTAAACCCGATGATGCTCGAAATATCCTTCGCTATGTATTAGTTTAGTATTTATGTAGCGTCAAACAGAATTACTTCGAAATAGTTTTGAGACCATTATTATTAAATCAGTGTTTAATAAAAAAAAATATTGATCATTCTGAACAAACTCTGCCTTAGAACTATTTTAAACATATTTAAAAAAACGAAAATAAGAACATGTAATTAAAAAGTACACATATCTCATATTAAATTCGTCGAATTTTCTTGAGTTATTTTAATCTATATGTAGGTATAACGCGTGTTATTTATACTTATATAAACAAGAAAACAGTCAATGTGAACATTCTTAAAAAAATAAAACAAACGATCTTAATAGAAATGAAATCGTTCTCTGTGTAGAGATATAAATATTTCCGGTTTTCGTTGATATGTGTGTGCTGTATGTAATTGGTCACCGTTTACGAATAGTTTCCTGGTTTATTTTTGATATTTCCTCTCCGCATTGTACATTTTGCCAGCATAAATTCCCATTTTTGAATAATGAATAACATTACTTATGCATGTATGTATTTCTGAGTCCTAACAAATTTGAAATTAAGTTTCAGTGTGTTTTTTTGAAGTATTAGTTTTATAAGTATTATCTATTCCGATTCATAACTTTGTTTTCGTTATTAGTGTCACTGTTATTACAGTATAATAAATATACATATATGCATTTATAACGACTCACCTTTATCTTTTTCGTATGAGCTACCTGAAATGCTTATTTTGTTAAAATACATGTTTGTCATTCCCGAAGTTGATTGCAATACCCGCTACCGAAAATGTCATTATTGCACAGCTCTACAACAGTCAATAATCTAGTGTTTGAACTCTATTCGTTCGTAATTTGGATGTTTTTTTTCCCGCTGTTTGAGAGAAACTCCGTTAAGGGCAGTTTTCGGACTCATAGATTTATCAACCATCCAATGTATTGCAATGAGTACTTTTCCATTTAACATTATGTAATTTAAGACATACGTATGCACACGTTCTGAAGATAGGTATTTGCATGTTTAATGCTTCACTATTTGGTCTGAAATAATACGTTAAACTGAGCACAACTTTTTTCCTACAGGCCCTTTCTAGATATGCGTCCCTGAATGACTGCTGGAAATCGGTTTTTCTTGAATTCTTTTAAAGTCCGTGGAGGCACTTTAACGGAATTATTGAAAAACTTCATAAGCCAACATGGGCTCCATGAAGACTGATACACTCGCGGTCACGACGAATTAAGGACTGTTGTACCCGCAACAATAACCCAGCCGTGTTCTTTGTCACATCACACAATAAACAAGAGTACCTTGTTTTAGTCTAAAGTTCAAGCTATCCAGTTTAATTTTTTTGAAGTCTTCTTCATACGCAGGATATTAAAAATTTAGGGATTAAGTTATAAAGATTAGCCCGTCCCTGGTAAACTAGAAAAGCTAAATATTTGGAGAGGTCTTTAGAGGTCCATCACATTAAATTTTTATTAAATTATATTACGTAAAAATTCAAGAAAAATCGATTTCCAGTCGAATACTGGACGATGTATCGATACTTTGCCCCGCCCTACTGTTCAGTTTCTTGATATATGAACTATATGACTTACGCCTACTTGGTCGATAATCTGATGCAGTGAAAACTAGTGGAAAAGCAGGCTGCTTTCTAGACTTCTCTATTTCTCTTGTCCAACATTAATATTTTATGTTTGCGTTGCGATTTTCTGCGCGTAAATATTGCACTCATACGCGTATATAGACTTTTTATTGTATGACTGCGCAGAATATTTCTGAAATTATACGTAGGTGTGCCAATTAATTCAAGAAGCTAAAGATAATACAGGTTTATTTAACAATAAAGTGTAGTTGTAAAAGAATCTAAGAAATGAGTTTTAATTAATCTAAACGATAAATTCAAAGAAAATCCAATGTCGGGAATATAGACAATTGATTTAGTAATACACGTATTGAACGTATTTGTAATAATTGTATGTATTATATAATTCGTGATAGTTGTATAAATTTCTATACATTTATAATAGATTATTTTATAAAATAATTCGTGTGTATTTATTAACAGGTTTTCTTAAGCCCGAATGTTTTATCATACGAATAGTGTATAGAAAAAATGACAAAGATAATTAAACTTAATTAAAGACAGCTCACTGGCTTTTCTGACTACATTTACCAAGTTTAATTCGCCCACTACGAACAACTACACACACCAATCATTTGTTAGGTCTTATAAAATTCCAGCTGTATGCATATTATCATGGAGTTGTCACATTTTAATAACATCTAAGTATAGAGTGTTTAAGAAATTTTTATTAGCTACTATAATTAATAACAATGTAGGGAGAATGAAGGATACGTTTTTTAATGACTTGCGCTATTTTTAAAGCAAGGCTTGCGTAATAATGCTATTAATATACCAAAGATACGTTCAGTATATTTAATACAATTTCTGCATGTAAGGTTGCAGGTATTCTAAATATAGTATGTATATAGTTTCTTTTTGACTTAATTTAACAGACATATTAAAAAAATGTGCATAGCATGTTCTCACAGTTAAACTTGTCGTAGAATTACATAATTTGTGAACAGGTTATAAGAGTAGTAATCAATCAAATGTTTATGTATTTCCTGTATTTTATTTCTTGTATCTTTTTGTGTTTCATAAACATAATACACGGCTATAGAAGTCGAATTAATTGTAATCCATGAATTTTATAATTAGATGTTTCACTCGGTTATTTATCATTAATAATAATCGACATCCAGTAAAAACATTCAGTAAAAATCATACGTCCAAGAACCATAGTGCGAAAACTGATTTATACATATAATTGAAATATTAGTACATTTTCTTTTACTAACATATTAATACTTCAAAAAATTGATAGTCGTAAAGCAGCGAAAATCTTTCAATAATATTGATAAATAATAATGATTGCTGGGCAAGATATATAAATAATAAATCTGAATTTTTTTATTAAGAGTTATTATCGGCTAGTATTTTAAAATAAGTCATTGTTAAATATCATTGACAACGATGTTTTAATGAGAGATTTTGGCAACTAATAATCCCAGATTCACTCGAATTAAACTAGTTATTTGAATAAACGAATATCATTAATTAATGATAAGGTTCGCACAGCTGCTGCCAATTCATAGTTGCTTCCCAAGGAAAGTCTACGTATGTATGTGGTACACTAGGAGAAAAAAGTATCCGGACAGTGCGCGAAAGAAGGAGGCTTCTTACTCAAACCCTACGGGAACTTTATTGTCCTAGGGTGCATACAAATAATATCTGTGCCACAGACAGTCCATATACGTATACTAAGTCAATAAAGTACCTGTGCATTTTGAGTAAAGGGCGTCTTTCTTACATACACTGGCAGGAAACTTTTTTCTCCTGCTGTACTAAAACCCACTTATTCAGTAAAACGAATAAGAACATTTATTTCGAGCATAACTAAGGATGATTTAGTACGTATCTATAACGTCATATCTTAAACCTCGCGTAAACAATGTGTAATATGGTAACTGCAAAAATTATGTGCAATTTATTTCTACTACTAAATGATGCTTATTGAATATTGCGATTCTAATATTTAATACAATGAAAACTCATTAACGCAGTAGTAAGCTGTACAGCTTCGTAAAATGCTGCAGCTGCATCCATTATAAAAAATAACAATTATTGATATATATTTTTTTTAATTTCAGCGTGATGGGATGATCGGTCTGCAAGACTGCGGGCCAGTGCCTCCCAAAGTGCCTCCTTCAGGTGGTAGAAGCAGGGAGCGCACGGCCCAAGCTGTCGAGTACTATAATAATCACGTTCAGAAAGCCCGCGCCAATGCCGGTTTGACCACCATTCGCTCATCGTACAACGACCATTACAATTCTCACAATACTGCTCCTAAGAGGTACAACAATTTTTCGCCCGAAGTTCTCTCGCGTAGTAATTCTAGTTTGGAGCTTTTGGACCATCATACTAAACAATCTTCGGATATCCAATCGTCAACCAGTTTAAAGAGGGAATACGGAAGTCACGGGTCTATCAACGTTATTGGAGATAGACCGCAACCCATTTCGGGTACCAACGAGGCCTTCTTCGACATGCTCAAAGATTATCGACCAACAGTTTTAGGAGGCGTTGGTACTGATCAGAGATCACCTGGACCATCCGAGTATCTTAAAGGAAAAGTAGATTCTGGATCCTGTGGAGAGTATCTAGGACACTGCGAAGACTTTCACGCGACACCTCAAAGTCCGAAATTGCGCGTTAAGTTACCGCGTTTCTTAGGAGGTTCTGGAAGTGTTAGTGGTAGTGGTTCTGTAAAACATCCAAAACAGACAATGGATGATAGTGTGGTTAATATAAACTGTATCAACACAGTTCCGTCAATGGAATCTGAGGAGATAGCTAAAAGAAGAGCATTTGCTCATTATGATTGTCAATCTTTAACTACAAATTTGACTTATTCAGTTAGGATTCGTAAAAATTTGTTATCAAAGAGAAGAAATACTACAACCGGAGCTTCAGCCGCGTCTATGATTGCCAGGTCGTCAACTCCTGATGGTGAAAATGGTGAAGAAGACGTTGGTGATGGACAAAGTAACGATTTAGTGCAGAGTTGTCCGTTTTTCAGAAACGAAATAGGCGGTGAAGAAGAGAGAATGGTTAGTTTAACAAGGGTACAAAGTGGAGGTATATCTCAACAAAATGGTATTCGGAAACCTTTACACAGACCTTCGTTAGCTTACGGTGTTGCAGTATTGGAATATAAACCTGGAGAGACTCATTGGAGACACTCCACATGCCCTTACCAAAGATTACCACGACCTATAGAAAGTATTGATCAAGGAGCTTTGTATTACAGAAATTACTTTAAAGGACTAGGTAAGCTCATGTAACATCTATTTTTGAATTTCTTTGTGTATGGAGAATGAATGATTAGTATTAATAATATATAATATACAGGGTGTTTAAAAAAGATGCGGCAATATTAAAGGGGGTGATTGCCCAGGTCATTTTATACAAAAAAGTTAAACATAGGTCCGCAAACGCTTCGTTACCGATCTACAGCGTGTTGAAGTTTAATAAAAAAAAAAAACAGTAAAAATTAGATTTTTCCAAAATAACTTGAGATATCATAATGAAATTTTAGGCGTGCTAATAGCTGTGGGAGACACATAATTTGCAATACAACACGATGTTTTAGTCGTACCAGCGGCGCGCATAAATTGATTTTTTGTCAGATTCTATTTCAAGAGCGAATCATAGTTTGTTTGTGGTGTAAGCTGGAAAAAATGGAGGATGTGTTTCAGTTTCTAAAGCAGCGACTGTGATCAATGAACCATTTGAAAAACCGTAGATTTAAATTATTCTACGGTTTCTAACGGTTTTCCCTAATTATTCCATGCAACAGCAGAGGAAATGTGTTTCTACAGCATAGCCATATTTTTGTTTGTAAAAGCCGTCTTTAGATTTGAAATAAGTAGGAACAGAAGGAAGTTTTAAAGCTTCCAGAAATAAGGTTAAATTTAACGAAGTATGTTTTTAATTAGATGTCATTTATTCTTAATGGTTTCTTTTGCTAATTCAATTGGTATATTAGTATATAAGGAAATAACATCCAGGCAAATTAAACTATTGTTGTTAGGTAAAGTAATGTTATCGATATAATTTTTAAATTGCCAAGAGTTATTTATGTAGTAACCATTAATACCGAAAGTTTAAAAACATGGTCTAGTTTTTAATCTACATACACATATTCTACAGCCCTATACCAAGAATTACCGTTTGATTTATTAATATTTAGGGTGATGATGTTTTGTAGTGTTTTCTTCAGTGAAAGTTGGTTGAAAATTAAATTTTCTCCATCTTCTGGGAATCCGTATTGATAAATGATTCGTTCCTTCTGTTGTAGGTTGAATTCAGGAGACTGTTTTTTTTTGGTTTGTCATATGGTAAATTTAACTATTATGAATAAATATAGCATATTTGTGCCACATACATAGCGGGAGTTGTTTCGAGCGGGTTTGCGATTAGCCAGCTAGCCGTACATATGATAGCAACTTTGAATTGCAAATTAGTATGTAGTCGTGTATAAATATGCCACGGTCAGTCAGCTCACTTAACCGGCCCATGTGGGTTTTTTTCTTATAATTTAAATTAAATGCAAAATTGCATGCATACGCTGTTTGCATGTGTATCGAATTTGCCATCTTTAATTATGAAAGTTCGTTTAATTCGTTTATTTACGGATGATAATGGTCGTTGTATGACTGCTTTTTTATTTCCAATTCCGTCATAGATTGTAATTATCATAAACACCTCATCTATTCCAATTGATCCATTAATAGCATCCAAACAATAAAACAAATAGAAATACGATGACGATTTTTGTTTTTCCTACATAATAATTATTGTGTATCAATATACTGATTTCAATCACACGTTTCTTCTTCACTGCAGTGCATGTTACTTTGCAAACGGTAAACTTGTTTTGTATTCATTAAATCAACGTTGTTAACCTATTTTAATAATCTATTATACTTTTCACATGTTTAAATTATCATACAAGTAAATATTTGAATATATTGTATATTTTTACATTACTGAAGCTGCTTTGTTTTAATAATTCAGTAAAAATAAACGTTTTTGTTGTGGCTAGTCGCTAGTAAGGTAGTTGACATTTTAATCGGTGACTTGAGTTCCGTTTTAATTCTCGAAAGAATCTTCATCAAATATTTCCATTAAGACCAACTTGATATAATATATAAACAAGTTTTATAGTATCGCTTATAATTTCAAATCTACATAGACGTATAATGTAATATGCAAGTATGAGTATGATTGTTTTACCGTTCTAACTGTTTTGTAAATGTTTAGAGATTACAAATAACAGTTGTACAGTTAAAAAACTGTTATCCATGTGCTTTTTAAGTATTTCTCATTTCTTAATGGTTACTTTGTCGCCACATACTCGCGCACGTTATTTAACTTTTAATTGGATAAGCTGACATATGTATATATGCATATATTGCAGTTATTATGTTGTTGTCAAGAACTTGCTGTTTAAAAAGAAAGTAATTGTTGTATGTACAAATTGATTTAATTTATCCAACATAATTCTATTGCCATTAGGGACATTATACGATGGATTAGTGTATTAATTATAGTACAATCCGTCCCTTTGCGCTCATATCTTCTAGGAAAAGCTAGATGCCGTAATAATACGCTATTGTTTGATACAATCCATTACTCTATTATATTTAAAGAAAACCTTTGCAAAGATCTATACCTAACGAATTGAGGTTTATTTTAATTTTAGATTAAATTCTTTAAACTTCTTCTCGAAAAGCCTAAAATCTTAAGGAAACATTTAAAATCTAGACATCTCAACAAAACTCAATTTAGTACCTGCAATGACGTTGTTGAGAAATACTGTCATTCTTTCATAGATCCTGACCGTAAGTCCAAATAAGAATAATTAAGTAGAATATCTCAATTCTAGTGCGAGCACTAAGTAATATTGACACCATCTTTAAGTTCAAATTAGCAAATCAAAACATAATTCCTGTTTTTGTGGAACCTCCAATCTGATCTCAAATATGGTTGTTGTTGTAATTAACTGTTCTATGCTTTTAAAAGTATGTTTATGTTGTTTTGCCCTTACCAAGTATATTTCACGTTTGAAAATTAAAAATGTGAGATCTATCAAAATCATCGAAAAATAATTTCCAATTGTGTGAATATGTTCTAGATTATAATAATTTATTCGAGAATCAGTCGGATTTCATTATGGATAATTGTGACACTTCATTTTTGAGGCTGATGATGACATCTTGTGCGTTGTAGATACGAGAATGTTGACGGTTTTAGTCTTTTTTTATTTTAGGAAAGCGATACGACTAATCACACATCTAGTGAATACTATTGCTGTAATAACCAGAAAAACTCTAGTTACTTTTACAAAAATACCATAAATTAATCTGCATTTGAAGTAGAATCAGTCCGCTGTTACGCGGTCTAGCTCTATTGAATGGTCTTTTCCATGTAATAGTAACAAAGTTTATAATGTTATCCCAGGCTTTACGAAATCGGTTTTACTAATAGTTCAAATCATCAATGCATAATCCATTGTTATTGAAACAACTGCACAAACTATCGTCGTATATGTATGTATATGTGAATGTATTGGTTTCTTTCTATCTTGGTTTACGATAATACAAAAGCGTGTAAAATTAGATGGTAGAAATATTGATGTGTTTTTACATCTAAAATTAACATCAATATGTCTAATACTTGCGAATAACAAATGTACTAAAACACATTTTGGTGTCTTGTGAAGAACATCCTAATTGTCTGTGTTACTGTCTTACGTGTGCACTACTTTTTGCTGATGACTAGTACTATTTATGCTAGTGGGTATTGCATTTTAATTTATGTATTTCTAACTGCGGTTAGGAAATATTTTTTATTAAAAATGTGGATTCTTTTGAAAACCACATCCTTCTTGTTATTATAAAAGTTCTAATAAAATGTTTCTGATATTTTGTAGTGTAGTTCTAAATTAAAAAGTTACTTCCTCTAAATACATCTTATAAAATGCGAGTTTTGTTGATATTTATTGTATTTTTTTCAATGCCCTCGCATTTAAATTAAATTGGTTGAAATTTTCTGGTTTTCTATGGAGCGTTATTTCGTAATCTATCGGGTTCTGTGGTCACAAGTATTTTAACAATATTTTATATTACAATTTATATTGTAATTTGTTTTAGTTTCAAACTATTATTTTAGCTCTTTTAGTTTCTATTTTGTTATCATGGATTGTATTAGATCTTAAGGTACTTTGATAGTAATGTTTAGTGTCTTCTTTGTAGTCTTTATTTTCCTAATTTCTATGCTTGCGCTGAAATATCTTGAATTTTCACATTTATTGTTGCTGCAGCCTAGTTCTTAGTCTTCTTCAGAATGAAACCTTCACTTTACTAATAGCATCACATCTCTAATATTAAATGTCAATATTATGAAAGTTTGCGTGCAATTAACATTAGTGATGGGCATAATTAAATGATTTTGTTTCATTAATTTAATTATTAAAATAATTCGATAAATTCTAGGAACATTGAAAACAGTACGCGCTAAAATCACTCGATAAAAATTTGGAATTAGTTTTGTGTGTGTAAACACAAGTGTATTACACGTAGAAAACATACTCCATAATTAATATTTGGATTGTGAAAGTAGTTTGTTTTTATCTATAACTATTTTCTGGCAAATGACTTTCGTCGGTTACTTTTTACTTTTCTGAGGAACGATTTACCTACCTATTTAGCGAATGATTTTTCATTTTTTGGTATTTTTTTTAATGTGTGGTGTGCTTAGTTGCAGTGACTCGGTAAGCTGTATTACTTGTCTGGCTATCATGCAACTCTTGCGGTGTAGTTTGGTGCGTGTAAGTTGTGTTCAAATGGTTTTGTGACAGCATCATATCGTCTTTTATGATGCCGCGCTGTTAATCACTTTGCTCCCAACAGCGAATGGCAAGTCGATCCGGGATTAAACTCTCTGAAAAAATGTCACCGTCGCTCCAGAGAATTGAACCTCGGCACCTATCGTCCTCTCACAACGATAGTCAGCCGCCTAACCACTGCGGCCATCGATCCGTTAAAGTTTATTAATTAGTTTGTAGTAATGGATGTTCTAGCAAATCATCTGATTCTAAATAAAATTCATTGATTACGATTCTTCGATTACTAAAACCACTTGTTCACGCGTTCGCTTATTGCTAATATATACAACCTACCATAATTAATTTAACATTGTAAGTGAACATAATTTTGTCATGGACATTTGTTCCTATTTCTGTTCTTTATCTAGACAGCAAAAGTGCTGTTCATAAAAGTTTCCCGAATGATTCTATTTCAAGTTAAATTCTTTAATTATCCACTTGACATTGACATTACTTTTTCTTATACACATTTTTCTTTATTTGACAGATCATCAAAACTGGTTCGGTATAGACGAGCAGCTCGGACCGGTAGCGATTTCTATAAAACGCGAACGCATAAGTTACGTGGACAATTCACTTATGCAATACCAATACCGACTGGTTATCCGCACCTCGGAGCTGTTGACGTTACGCGGAGCAATCCTTGAAGACGCAATACCTAACATAAAAGCAACCAACAGCAATAAGACAATGAACACCAAAGAGGTGCTGGAGTATGTCGCGCCGGAAATCCAATTAAGCTGCTTACGGCTCGGCGTTCACGGCCAGCAAACGGAAGAACAGCTCCTGAAACTCGACGAGCAAGGCTTAACTAACCACTACAAGGTAGGAATCATGTATTGCAAAGCGGGTCAACAGACGGAGGAGGAGATGTATAATAATGAGGAAGCGGGTCCAGCGTTTCGGGAGTTTCTAGAAACGATCGGACAACAAGTTCGCCTTCAGGGGTTTGATAAATATAGAGCCGGATTAGATAACAAATGTAAGTGTGATAAAAGAGCAATTTAAAATTTTTTCATTCAAGAAAGTACACTCGCCTTGTAACGTATCTTGTAATTCTGTAATTATTTATTAATATGAATGGTATCTGCTAAAACATGAAGAAATAGGTATACGTAATGGTAGCTGTAATTGTATAAATACATAATTATACAAATCTATTAGAAGAGTTAAATATTCTTTAAATCGTTCAGATAATTTTTCTCTTAAGGAACTGTTTTTTTAAATGATATGCCATATGTACTGTTAAATTAAAAAATCTTTGTGTTTGAATTATAAATAATTTCTTAAACTTGGTTTAAATTTGTAAATATCGAATTAATAATATTTCCATACATTTAGCATGTTTGTTTTAAACAATCTAATAAAACTACCAATGTATGAAAAACCTGACCACATTATTTCTGCAAATGAATGTGATTAAATGGAATTTCGTTTTCTATGAAATTAATATACACCTGCTTCTACAGCTGAAATGAATCAAGTGACAAAATACAAGCCTTAGATTGTTGATTGAATTGGATTTAATCATTTTTAAAAATTGCAGGAATTTTGTTTAACGAAATTTTTAAAATCTCTTAATTACTATACTATGAAACAATTCTAAAAAACGTTACGAAAATTAATGTTTGTAACTAAGGCATATACAAGTGAACTATTTGGTTCAATTCAGGCTATAGCCAAGTTTTATTATTGTTTATGCTAGTTTGGTTTTCAAGATTTCCTGTTCTTAGGGTTTCGAAACGAAATTGAAGCATTGTCAAATTTACCGGAATTGGTACTTCGAACGTGACAAATATAATTTTTGTCATTTTGTTACAGTTTGTTAGTTTTGTTTAATGTTTCTTACTATTGTTTAAGAAATACTCTCAATGTATAGAAATGTTATGTTGGATGATTGTGACTCTAACTTAACCTCGAATAATTGTTATAATGAATAATTAGGAAAATGTATTATAAAGTTGAATAATCTAAAGCCCTAAAGCCAAGAAAATTGTTTTAAATTCTTTGAATTCTACTCATTTATCATTTGCCTCGTTTTAGCTATTCTTATTTATTTTTACTTTATTATTTAGCTGACTCAACTGGAATTTACTCCATTTACTCCAAATATCAGGACTGCGAGATTATGTTCCATGTTTCAACTATGCTGCCTTTCACGCCAAATAACCGTCAACAGTTGCTTAGAAAACGACATATAGGCAATGATATCGTCACTATAGTGTTTCAAGAACCGGGCGCTTTACCTTTCACTCCTAAAGGCATACGATCCCAATTTCAACACGTTTTTGTCGTGGTAAGGGCTATCAACCCTTGTACGGAAAATACACACTATAGTGTAGCAGTCAGTAGATCAAAAGACGTCAATGTATTCGGACCACCAATCAAAGAAGGTTCGATATTTCCAAAAGGAAAAGCCTTCGCCGAATTTTTATTAGCGAAAGTTGTAAATGCTGAAAATGCCGCTCATAGATCAGAGAAGTTTGTTACAATGGCAACACGAACGAGACAAGAATATTTGAAAGACTTGGTAACTAATTGTTCGTCAACGACACCTGTTGATACAGGACAAAAATTTTGTAAGTAGCCCATGTCTGATATATATATATTACTACTTATTTTTAATTAATATTTTAAATTTTAGCTATATTCAGTAGCAAGAAAAAAGAAAAAATTCGTCCACGGTTTATACCAGATTCTTGTCAACGTGGGGCTATCCTATGGCAGGTACTCTTGGATGATAGTGGTCAATCTCAGCGTATTGAATGCCTACTTGGAGTATCTGCAGATACTTTAGTATTGATAGAAGAACAGACAAAGCAAATAGTTTTCGTAACACCTTGTAAGTCTATTTTGGGGTGGGCCGTTCAAAGTAGTAGCTTGAGAATCTATCATCATCAGGGAGAATGTACCACGATTCACGTTAAAGATACATCAGAACGTGACGAATTGTTGGAGATTATGGAAAGATTGAAAGCCGTTACACAAGGTGTTATGGTGCAGGAGTTGTCATTGAAGAGAAATATTATGGGCCAACTAGGCTTTCATGTTCAACCAGACGGTACCGTTACATTAGTTGAAAGTCAAGGTCAAGCATGGCAAGCAGGCTTAAGGCAAAACTCACGATTAGTAGAAATATGTAAAATAGCAGTTTCTACATTGACATACGATCAAATGGTGGATTTATTAAAGACATCAACGTATGTTACACTGACTGTGATACCTCCGTTTTCAGATGGAACAGTGCGAAAGGGTTGCACTTTGCAAAATTGCAAGTATAATGATACGAATTATGATGGCGACTACGAAAATGTTGCCGATGATGTTAAAAACCGTAAAGCACCGCAGATACAAAAAGCAGTGCCTGGAAATCATAGAAAAGTCTATGATAGAAGTTTTTCTCCGCCTAGATCAAGCAATAGTTCGGGCTATGGCACTGGTAGTAATGAAGGCACGATGACAAGTTCTTCTAGTGGTCATTCAAATGATGATCGGTGGTATGAACTTCTCCATGAGCCTTTTGAAGATACCAAATTGAACCATCCAGTAAGGTCACATTGCAACAATACTTATCCGTCCACGCCAAAGAGAAATAATGGCCAAATCACACAATTACAAGTGTCTCAATCTCATAATCATTTTCCTCAGCAGATCCAACACAATAAGATTCAGATTAGCACTTCATTACCTTTGCAACATGTCAATTATTCTCAACCACTGACTGCAACTATACATAACACTAATGATTTCGAAATTCCTTACAAATTAGAAAAGAATAATATTACGAAACAACAGCATGAAAGATCACGACAGGATGATTATATTATTACGCGACCTCCGAAATTGGCTGATTTTAATGTAATAACGCATGAATTAAGAAATAATGACGGACATTCGACAGACAGCTCTATTAGTGAAAGGTTGGTATTTTGTGTATTTTTTTAACGTAAGATAGTGTTCAAATGGTAATTTGGACAGATTATGTGTTGTTAGTTGCTAACTCGTCAATTAATTCTACACGATAATAGTAGGTTCATGTTAAAGTCTACAATTTTTATATTTCTTGTTATGCAGATTATATGGTGTTGCGAGTGAAGATGAAGTATCAAATGGTAGTGGAAATGTATCGCCAAAATCTCGTAGAAAGAATCTAACAACGTTATCGAATTCAAATAGCAGAAATAATAGTCCCAGATCTGTAAACAGTGAAGCAAAATTGAGGCCGGGTGTGACTTCACGTTCCTCAAATCGAAACAGTGCAAACTTATCTAGTACTTTTCATGAAGACCTGTTAAGACTAATAAATCCTGACAACATCGAAGCCCCAGAAAATAATATTTCCAAGGACATGAAAACTCATTCCAGAGAAAACATAAACGCTACTTTATCAGTACATAAGACCCAGCCAGAAGTGATCTTAACGATGGCTAGACCCGCTACTGTCATCTCAAACGCCAGTACCACTTCAAGCCCACTTTCAGTGGAGTTTAAAACTGGTACTGGTAGACTATCACCAAGTATTACGTGTTCCACCAAAAACAAACCAGTAGTTACTGGTCCAGAAACGTTACCACTTCCGGAAGATATGGACTGGTCAAGTTTGGTTGATACAGCAAATAAAGTAATAGGAGATACGGAAAGCACATCTGTTAATAATGCCGAACGACATCATCATCACTGGGAAGATGAAGGTTCAACTGATGTTTCTATATCTTCAAAGTAAGCATCTTTTAAAACAATTTGCTGAAATCTTATACGTATATTTTATGTGACCCGCTATGTGGACGGAGAAACCATATTCGAAGTTCCAAACGCAATTAAAATCTTTTTTAATTAAAATTTGTTATTCAGCTAATTAATTTATTGAATCTATAACATTTATGTAATTAATTACTAAGATATTCAACTACTACACACACATAAATGTCATTGCTCTTTAACATATGTTACATGCATATTTACTCACACACTTGTACAGCCACAATTCGTCAGTTTTGACGTTACCATTATAACAACAAATAGTTTTAGTTAATTTGAACAATATAATAATAGTAGTAGACCATAAAGACTATATAAGTGATATTGCAGAAATTATGTGTGCTTTATGAACAAGTTAATTGGAAATAGTTGGCTAACAGACGGTTGTGGTAGGGGCCAATAAATTTGTATATATATACACAGATTATTATTGCCTTCTTAGTTTTCTTTATTATACCTTTGCATTATTATTGCAGTTACTATTTAAGCTCTTTTTATAACTTTTAGACTATTTTTTTCTTGGTTTATTTTACTGTTTACTTATATTTTCTCTCAAAATTACACTGCTTTTTCTCTTGGACAATTGTCTGATTTCTCTATGATATATTTCATATATTAATTATAATAGGTATTATTTACGGTACATATCGTAAGACATATTTCCAGGTGTTCTTCTTTATATTCTATAATTTCTAATCTCTTAAAGACTTCTTTATTTTTGCTTATTGCAGCTTTCTGCAATCACTGATATTATCTTTTCTTCTTTAACTTTTTTCGTAAGCTTTGTGTACACTAAATAATGCAACCACTAAGGTACGATCCTTTTCTCACTTTTGTATTCAATACGGTTCCTTTGTTTTGCCCGAAGAATAGTAGGTAGTCATTGTTAACCATATATTTCGACAGTTTTATTTTGTTGTGAGAGTTATTAACATTTCTTGAAGTATGTCGTCATTCTGCTCTTAACCGTCCGTTAGTGCATGCATGAGTTCAACATCGACGAAAGCTTAGAGCTAGAATTTTTAGGAGCACACTAACAATTAGTTTTGATCAAGTTTGGAAAATATCCCAGGTAGCACGAAAACGTTTTTAAAAGTTTAAATAAAGGTTACTTGCAACGTTCAACGTTTATAAACGTTAAAATAACGTTGCGTTTTATTTTTGTGACATTAAGACGTTTCCTAAACGTTATATAAACGTTTTTGCTAACGCTTAGGAAACCTTTTCAAAACGTTTTACAAACATTACATGCTACCTGGGATACTTACTAAGTATATTTCTTTTACTATCATGTATATCACGAGTTGATGGAAATGGGTATTCTAAGCCGTATCTGTAATAATAAAACAACAACATTTTAGACAATCAAGCAGCCCTTTAAAAGTACGAAAGCTGGATGGTGAGTTCATTATTTCTGAAGTATTCCTGATTGCTTCGAAATTCTGAAAGGAATATCTAAAACGAATGATCCATATTACTTTAATGCCACACTGTCATATAATTTAAAGAAAAATGTATAAGTAATATTTTCTTTTTGTACTCTTGTCTCATAGTTTGAACATTATTTTCTTAGTCGTATGGCATAACTTGAATTCAAGTAGAATCTACGCCTATTAACCTTCGGATGACCAGGTGGGGTCATTTTGTGACCCCATTGCGTATATTATTGCAGTATTTTTTTCAATTTTTAATATTAGAGCTTCATGTTTTTTGTAGCTGTGTTTTTTGACTTTACTGAAAGTATAGTACGTTTATTTATTGTTGAAGTCAATGTACGGATTTCAGAAAAAAATAAAATTCAATTGGGGACACTTTGTTACCCCACGTGGCCGTCAGTGTACTACCACAGTTATCTAATTGTTTGGACAAAGTAGGAGAATATATGTACATGCTCTCGTAATACTAAGCGCTGGCCATTACTTTTGTTCTTCTACATAGTAGATTTGGCAACCATCAATACATTTATTCTCTTTATCAGCAAATACCAAGAGTACGAAAAAGGTAACATGTTCCAAAAGCGATTACTTCCTAAAGATTGAGGAGTGGCATTAGTAAAACCTCTAATCGCTCAACGGCCTCAAGACCTAAATACATAAAAAAACGCCATGACAATGATTTTGTATACTGACGTCACTAAAAATGAACAAGAATTGAATAAACTAAATGAAAACATGGAAATTGTTACAACACAATGAATAAATGTGATAAGTAAATGCCGTAAGTTTATTTGCAGGAATCACATTACACTAATGAAATCAAAAATATGTAATTCATGCAATGAAAACAATAACTAATTGTATAATATATGATTGCTATCTTTTTTTAAAAATATGTTTTTATGGCAATTGACAAGTCTTTTGTGATGTATTAACACTTATTATAATAAATATTTGTTTAATATCTAATATTATGTTGATTTATTTATTCAAACTGGTCGTTTATGATGCATATTTCACCTGGTCACCCGAAGGTTAAACTACTTACAGGAAAAAAAAAGCGTGCGCAGAAGGAATGTACGAATACAGTAGACGCTCTTTTAACCGGCATTCTAACAACCGGCACGCTCTACTAACCGGCATCAGCCGAGCGACTCACGATCGACTTTTTGCGGTTACGATCGGGCCGCCTCGAGCGGTGGCAGACGTAAATAAACACTTCCCGCCCATCTATTGGCAACCTATTGGTCTTTGCGCGCCATTGTCTTTGTCATTTAGTGTTCCTCAGTTTGTCTACGTCTGATGCAATACTTAAAATACAGATTGTGCCCAGTGTACTATCAGTGATTTTATTAGTTTTGATCGTGAATTTTACTGGTTAAACCTAATTCGATCTATTCTACCCATATTCTATTAACCGGTAAAATCGGTTAACCGGAACGTGTCCGGAACGGTCCTGAACGTGCCGGATAACTCTAGGTTACATTAAACGAAACAAACTTCCAGAACTGAAGTTGAAGCTTCGTTATTGGTTTCACTAATACTACGACACATGAAACAAAGAATTAGTTTCGTGAACGTTAAATTTGAAACTACATTATTTGGATGATGTGGATATCACCTATTTGATCAAGGTGAGCGACGCACCATCAGACCGCAGGCGAATATTCGCCGGGGTACCACAGGGTTCGCTCCTGGGCCCGGAGCTATTTATTCTATACACGAGCGACATACCAAGGTCCACTCATCTTGCAATATATGCAGATGACATAGCACAACAACTCGCAACGCCGCTTTGATGTATGCGGTGGCGCTGGCCAGGGGTACCCTTCTGAGGGCTTCCCGGTCGGAGAACCCACTGATCCAGCACTTGGGAGAGCTAGATTCTGACAGACCCCCTCCACGTATACAAACCAGAAGAATTCTATCTTAGACAGAATAGCACCCGGCCGCGATTGGGCCGCCCTGTTGCAGATCTCCGAAAATCCCCACACCGTGTAACCCTGTGGTGAGAAGAACCACCCTCATCATGCTGACAAAAAGGCTTACGGATATGACCAGCCTTAGAACAACTGAAGATCTATGCCATTTGTAAGAAGAGATTATATTTATATTGTTATAGTATTAAGATCCTTGTTGTATTACGACGCTGGTCCGATATATCAGATAAAGGACAAAATGAAACCATCGATTTGTACAAATAGTTTTCAAAATATATTGCACTAGGTTTAAGAAATTATGCCTCTTTATGGGTTCTAATGCAAGACAATGATTTAAAACGCATTAGCAAGCGATTTGCAGTTAATATGCATAAGTCTTTGATTGATCAATTTAGTTACAAGATTCTATTAAAAATCTATGCGTTCATGATAAATAAACCATGTACAAAGTCGATAAAATGTTAAAAAAGTTAAATGTTTGGAAGAATTAGCGTGACTTACTGTTCGTATAGAATGCACTTAATAACGTGTCCAAACGTTTTAGCTATTTTAACAAATACTACTTACGTCTCAGACTGCTGTATTTGATTTATTACTAAAATATTATATCATATGTTTGTATTATTTCTACTTTTCTACGGCAATAATAGATTAGTTTATTATTTCGCACTATTTTTGTCTCTCATTTTGTCTAAGACTGGTATACGAGGCAATAGACTGTATTTTTTAATTTTTCAGTGTTAGTACCAGTATTAGTGTCCCAGAATTGCAGAATCATGTTTGTGAACTTGAGTCTCGGGTTACACGAGAGACTAGGCGGCGGTTATCATTGGAAGACGAAGTGAGGCGCTTGAAGGAGGAAAATAAAAAGTTACAAGATCAAAAACAGGCTGCTGTCCAACAACTCAGGAAAATAACCGAATGGTTTTTCAAAACCAACGTGCAAAGGCAATAGAGTAGAAACCTAAATTTTCGACATTATTAGCTTTCATATCCTTAGTAAATTCTTTAATATTTTATAGGTAAGGAAATGTATAATATTTATTTTATTCTCGTTTGTTAAGTTTTTTTGTTATTTATAATAATTCGATTTTTTAACATTTAGTTAATGCACTGTGTCTGTTTATTTTTTAATAATTATATGTATAGTACAAAATTTTTATTTATTTTTCTGTATATCTTATTTTTCATAATTCTACGCGGTCAGTATTCTGTTTTTTTTTACTTTTATAATTTTTAAAACTGACTGAGTATTGTAATCGTATTTTTTTTTTCTATTTAATTCTAATGATTAGATTTTAATAGTTACCATATTTTAAGTTATTTTTCTCTAATATGTTCTATTCTAAATTGGTCTTTTATTTTTTGTTTCACTATAAATACAATACTTCGAAATAGATAAACGATAAAACATTCAAAATTACACTGTATTATAAAAGCGTGATATTGATAGTAGGAATTGTTACATTATAATTATATGAAATTGAAATTAGTTGATACTTGTGCCTCAGTTACTACAGACTAGGGAAGGAGGGTACAGTGAGGCATAATAAATATCGATGCTGGCGTTAAGTAAACATGACAGTATTGAAAGTTGATGTTTTAGAGTCGTACTATTAATTATTTAGTTTTTCAACAACAAATGTTCTAATGTTAAAGTTATTGGCTATTTAAACAAAAGTTTATAAAACGATATTATTGTAATATATATACATATTAATAAAATTCAATTATAAAAATAAATAAATAGAACCATTAATAAAAGGTACTTGTATAATTACATTAAAACGTATGTCATTACAACAATTTGTTGTTGAAAATGTGCAGAACGCATCGATACATCGAATGTTAAAATAATGTATTCAAATTTTCGAAATTACAGACGTCGATACAAGATTTTGTTACATACATCACATTATTATTTTTATCAGTAATAAAGTATACTTATTCGAAATAAAGAAAGGATTGATAGATCTTCATGTAAATATTATATATATTACTTTAAATTATAAATAATCTTTTATATTAATTGACATAGTATTAATTTTCTAGCAAATCTTATGTCCTTCCTATTCTATTTTGTAAAATTTTGGAAAAGAACTTCCACTTAATTACATTGCACTATTTTTTAGACTTAAGTATACTTCGCTGCAACTTAACGATGTTCAGATTAAAATTTTGGAATACATTACAATTATGTAGTTCGTACATAACCGATATGGTATAAAAAAGCAAATAATATTTACTACGCACATTTGTACATGATTTTTAAAATTATAGGTATTTCGCAATTCAATCTTGTTTCAGACAATTGTGATTGCTCATAAAAATATGTAATATGCGATAATTATTACTACTGTTCTAATACATACTCTTAATCGTGCTCTTGAGCTTATGAGAAAGCAACACCAAACATTTTTAAAGTATATTGTTATATTATAAATAAATTTTTAGCATTATCATTTATAATATATTTAGGAATACCATTCCTTAAATCTTCATTGTTTATATTATATACACATATGTATAAAAGTAAATTTTTAATAATATGAAATTTGTGACCTGTTTTATGCCTTAAAGATAAAAAATGCTGTTGATATAAGGATTCTAGTATTATTATATACATTCAAATATAAATATATACAATATTATATTATAATTAGTAATTGTTTGATTTTTAAGCCTGTTCGAGTTAAAAAAGAAAGAAAATCGAGTAAATAAAATATTTTTATTAAAACTAATTATTAGCGTAGCGATTTGGTCAAGAGAGTATATATTAGTGCAGTTTTATAGCTGATATGGTGCAATCCTTACTGCAGGCACTGGGAGTAGATAATATGCTCAACAAATTATCACGTTTATCAAGATGTGCTAGTAACATTTGCAAGTATTGTAGTGGCTGTTGGTGACGGTCGTTGTGATGGTATAATTTAAAACAACAAAATGGTAATGATACCTTCAATAGGCGATAGACAACTACATTTCTCCAATTGAGTGAAGTATCTTGGACGTTACACCAGGAACTCGTCGCGAACACAAATAATGAGACGTCTAAAACGGTATCAGAACATTATAATCTTGTCGATCTCTCTTTAGAATTCAGAGACATGAAGCTCAATTAAATCAATTTCGAAATCTTGATGGATCGTGAAATAATAGCTACAGACTGATATTTGTTACACATCGACTGCAGAAATTTGCTGTCATCCATCGTATTATGTAGACGTGGCTATAAACATGATAGATTCCTATTAATTATTGCAGGGTTTAGTAGATGAAATCATTATTTACTTACTTCGAAAATTCAAATCTATATTTACAAGGCCCCATATTTATGCTAAAGGCATGCTATTGTACTACTGCAACGTTTCGGTCATGTAGAACACGAAACTAAGTCTCGGATGTATTTTATAACGCAGGAACGGAATTATGGGGCGCTAATAGCATTTTATCAAGTTTTAATATGCTGTCGCATTATTCATCGAATTATACGAATATCGAATATATTATATACGAATGTTGTACTTATTCTATATTTATTAGCAATGTGCAAGTATCAGGAGTAAATATCAAACATAATATCTTGCTATGGTTTTCTTACTTCAACGTATACTCATGAGAGATGAAAATTGAAAGAGATTTAGTTTTAAACGTAATTGGAAGACAGTAACGGAGTACTGGTAAGTAATATGTAGGTATAGTATTAAGCTTGATACTCCAAATAATGTTAGGCATTATTTTCAACATTATTTGTAGTATCAAGCGTTAATACTATACTATCTAAACGTAATACACCATTGAAATATAGGACAATGATACTAATATATGTACGCTAGCGAATGTAAGTCCTTGGACAGTAGTCTTTACAATTATTACATTTTCCAAGAGATGATAAAGACCTGGTACTTTTCACTGTAGTATCTTTCACGGAGACATTATAAAAATACCAGGTAATGTGATGAATGGTACCATATGATTGCCATTTCATATGAAATATGATAAAAGTAAGTACTACTGTCCAATGACTTACGTTCGCGACATAGATACATTCAGGTTGGGACCTTCGCGTTAGCTGATATACGAAAAGTAGAAATGTATTTTCAAGATATTTCTGTTGAGAGATGGATCCGTTAGGAACATATTTTGAAACATAAGATGGCAAAATGAAAGTGACACATCAAAGTTATTAAAATTTCACATATGTGTATATTGCGATGGAGTAGACTAAATAAATGCACGCTAGTGATGTTACCTACACTTGAGAACCGTTTGATATATATAGATATTAAAAGTATACTTTAATTTATTGTTGCAAAATACGTTTGTCACACAAAATAGTTAAATTTGTAAATTGAAATTCAGATCATAACAGAAGATATGTATTTTATATAGAAAACATAATCTCCACTTTAAATCCAGTAACCACGGCAAGTTACTACGCATATTTTCGCAACGCATATTAATGATGTAATTATTTAACTAATCATAACTAACTAAATTTAACCATGGTTACTTACTTTCGCAAATAAAGGCCTATTCATAGTGTTATGATCATACTGTATAACAGTACAGTTATACATTATAAGTATGTATTTAGACCAGTGGTTATCAACCGCTGTTTGATACATTGGTGTGCCGTAACTACATGTCAGGTGTAACACAAGATTCTTAATGTCTTCTAATATCCCGTAGATATTCTAAAATATAAAAATATTATCGTCAAATCGTTTCTTGTCAGAAATCGCTCATTATATGTAGGGGTATCGCGAAAGTTTGAAATGTACATACGTACTTTGGTCTGCCTCCAAAAAAAATGTCGAGGACCGCTGTTCTAGACCATAGTTTACTCTCTTATTTTGAATTTTAAAGCATATTTTGCAACTTACATACGTTAACACAAAGATGTAGTATTATTGTTATCGCTGCAGTAAAAACTAACTAAAAGAAAAGAAATGAAAGACAACAATACTAAAAGGTCAAGAAAGCACGAAGAAAAGTATATGCAGGATATTCTTAATTACATGGCAACTATCCATTCCATCTTAAAATTATCACAAAATCTGAGGAAAGTTTACGTATGTCACATTATGATTTCTCGTTTGGGAGCATATCGTATGAATTGAAACGTTTGCGATTGTATCGTGTTTAGGATACATCACTATTTTTTGTTTATGTTGAGTTGTTTTATTTATCACTGTTCATTAATAAATGTTGGATGCAGCGTTCTATTGCACACATTACCTTCTAGCTGAGAGAAGTCAGGTTCGCAAATTAACTATTAACTTGCTGCGATTTCAGAACGTCATTTGCTTCGGGATATGTTGATCGTCGAAACCCAAATAATTCGGACAAAGTATTCGAGTATAGAAAAAATAGAGTACTCGCAGCATTACTGATTAATCTGTCTCTGTTTTGGTTTCCTTGACATGTGTTGTTTTAGGAAGAAAACCACCCGGGAGAATAGGCGATAAAGACATTAAAACATTGTGACCAAAAACTTTTGGGGGAATATATCTAGCAACCAATCCAGGAATACGTTGTGAAAGTACATTTGAAAAGTTCGCATAAATAAATCAATATCAAAGATACTGAAATAGTACAAAATATATAAAATTTAAACAATGCTTATAGCATATTCTGTTTAGTAGTTCCGACGTTAATCAATTGTTTTTTTTTTGTTTTCAAAGATGTAATAATTACAATAGAAAAGCGAAATCATCATTTTGAACAAAATTTGGAGCGAGGAATGAACCGTTACTGAAATAGAATGGTTGTTGACCTTTGTACAATGGACAGGATAGGTCAAACAGAATGCCGTGGCAGTGATGACGCGTTCTGCGCATATAGGTTGAGCGTATACGACAATATAACAAGCGCGAATGAGCGCTCTCGGCACCTCTCTGACCTAAGCGCAACTTCCACGGGATTCTGGTCGATCTATTGATGTATGCGTCGCTTACAGTCAACCATTATTTACATATGATTATTCAATCTGAATAATGTCAACATATGTTTCCCTTAATTTGAATAAACATATCAATATCGGGTCGATGGCCGCAGTGGTTAGGCGGCTGACTATCGTTGTGGGAGGACGAAAGGTGCCGGGGTTCAATTCTCTTGAGGGACGGTGACATTTTTTCAGAGTTTAATCCCGGATCGACTTGCCATTCGCTGTTGGGAGCAAAGTGATTAACAGCGCGGCATCATAAAAGGCGATATGGTGCTGTCACAAAGCCATTGAACACAACTTACACACACAAACTACACCGCGAGAGTTGCAGTGATAGCCAGACAAGTGATACAGCTTACGGAGTCACTGCAATTAAGCACCCACCCACACATAAAAAAAAATGATTCTAATAAATATAGAGGGCAACGCGCCTAATTCGCGTTGGTCTTTCTATAGAGGAACGTGTAGATCTATTAGCAGCATGTTTTAAAATTAGTTTAATATGTACGTATAGCCGTTTCAAAAAAGTTTAATCATTTACATGTAGTGTATACTATTTTACATTTTAATTGCACGGATTAAAAATGGCAAGTTACTGATGGTATGTTTCATATACCTGAGGCAACAGGATTGTGAGATGTTTAGTCATTTTTAAAATCTAAGGGTCGTATTTGCTTTACACGTTTAAGCTGGATATCTTAAGTTATAAATTATAATGTTTTACTAGCCCAAACATTAGAATTAATGGAAAAACAAAATTATACAAAGTAGCTTCAAACTTATCTTGAATTTTAGATATGCTTAAAGTCAGATAAGTTAGTTATATCCCAGTACACGGATAAGCTGTGCAGGGTCAACCAGACCAGTAAGATCTTATATATTATATATGAAAACAAAAATTAGAAAAATAATAATATTGGGAATTAACAAACATTAAAAACATTGAATTACTAAAAAATTGAAGATAGTTATATGGAGGATTAAAAACATTTAAAATATTATTTTGTTGAATACAGGCGGTTATACTTAAATTAGGAAAGTTATTTGGCTTTAACGATAGCTAAAAGTAAAGATAAGGTTTTACCCACTCTGAAGCGGACTACATGGTTTCGACCTTCTAGGTCTCATCAGCACAACAGAAAATACAGCTTCTGAGGTTTGTATTCTAAACTGTGAACCGAAGAATTTTGTTTAGACATTTGTCGCCTCTAATTGTAACTTAACATAATGTAATATAGTCTTCAGGCTTTCACGGCCGCTGTTGATGGCTGCCCTTCGGTTCTCGGGTTCTCTGCCGTGTAGAAAAGTTGTGGTACTTAACGTTTCGATCATCTTCTCGTGATCTTCTTCAGAAGTGAAGTGACTGGTTGGTCGAGGATCGGGTTTATATATCGCCGTGCGTTGCTTGAGGCGTGACCGTTCCGGTTTGTTGAAGCGTATCCGTAGTTCCTCGTTGCGGTTGGAAGAATCCTTTCCAAATCCTGGGTAGCTGTAGTTCGTCTTCTCTGTTGATGTTATTCGGATTCTTCTGTATTTCGATGGCTTCTCTGTAGACTCTTCTCCAGTAATGTGGTTCCGTTGCTAGTTTCCTGCATTTGTCGAAATTGATTCCGTGTTTGGTGTTTGTAGAGTGTTCTGCTATTGCTGATTTGAGAGTATATTCGTACTTAGTATCTCGTATATGTACTTTTAATCTGGTGCTGATGTTTCTGCCTGTTTGACCGATGTACACTTTTCCACAAGTGCAGGGAATCTCGTATACTCCTGGATTTTGGAGCGGAGGTGTAGGATCTTTGGGTGAAGGTAGTTTGGTGGATAGTTTCTCAGGAGCGTTGAAAATTACTTTGACCTTGTGTTTGCGTAGTTTTCTTCCGATTTTGTCCGTACATCCTTTGATGTGTGGCAGGCAGGTCGTTCCAATGGTGTTCGTTGGTTCCTCTTTATGTTTGGGTTGCATGTTGATGGTTGCCGAGATGTCCTTGAGTCTGTAGTTGTTTTGTTGTAGTGTATTCTTTACATATTGCAGTTCAGCTTCAAGATGTCCTTTATCTGATATAGTCTTGGCCCTGTGTACTAGTGTGTTCAGGATACCGCGTTTCTGTGCTGGGTGATGGTGAGAGTTTGCGTTGAGGTAGCGGTTTGTGTTGGTCGGTTTACGGTACACCTGGTGTCCCAAAGTTTGGTCTTCCTTCCTCTTTAAAAGCACGTCTAAGAAAGGTAGGGTGCCATCCTTCTCCAGTTCCATAGTAAATTGTATTTTCTTGTGTTGTGTGTTGAGGTGTTCCAGAAACTTCGTTAACGTGTTCGTCCCATGTGGCCATACAACAAAGGTGTCATCGACGTATCGGTACCAGCACTTCGGTTTAAGTTCACAGGATGCGATGGCGGTGTCTTCAAATGCTTCCATAAAGATGTTTGCTAGTACTGGTGACAGTGGTGAACCCATGGCGGTTCCCTCTACTTGTTCGTATAATTTCCCATCGAAGGTGAAGTAAGTTGATGAAGCACAAACAGCAGTTCTGCAAAAAAACTATCAGTAGCAGTTAAATCATCATCAACGGGTCGATGGCCGCAGTGGTTAGGCGGCTGACTATTGTTGTGAGAGGACGATAGGTGCCGGGGTTCAATTCTCTGGAGGGACGGTGACATTTTTTCAGAGAGTTTAATCCCGGATCGACTTGCCATTCGCTGTTGGGAGCAAAGTGATTAACAGCGCGGCATCATAAAAGGCGATATGATGCTGTCACAAAGCCATTTCAACACAACTTACACACACTAAACTACACCGCAAGAGTTGCAGTGATAGCCACACAAGTAATACAGCTTACGGAGTCACTGCAACTAAGCACCCACCACACATAAAAAAATACCTAAACAATTACACCGGAATATCATCAAGACGGGCTCCAGCACACCAAGGTTATATGGACTGCCCAAGATACACAAAGAGGGAAATCCGATGAGACCTATAGCATCAGCAGTGGGATCCGCTACGCATCCTCTAGCCAAGTACCTGACCAAGAGCCTACAACCACTAGTGGGGAAAACAGAGACGTACATCAAGAACTCTGCTCACTTCCTCGAAAAAGTGGAGGATGTGAAAATGGAGGAGAACGACGTTCTAGTCAGCTTCGACGTCAAGTCACTGTTCAGGAATATCCCAGAAAAAGAAGCTATCAACATCATCCGAAAACGTCGCCAGGAAATTAACATGGAAGATGACATCGTGGATTTAATTGAACTTTGTGCTTCATCAACTTACTTCACCTTCGATGGGAAATTATACGAACAAGTAGAGGGAACCGCCATGGGTTCACCACTGTCACCAGTACTAGCAAACATCTTTATGGAAGCATTTGAAGACACCGCCATCGCATCCTGTGAACTTAAACCGAAGTGCTGGTACCGATACGTCGACGACACCTTTGTTGTATGGCTACATGGGACGAACACGTTAACGAAGTTTCTGGAACACCTCAACACACAACACAAGAAAATACAATTTACTATGGAACTGGAGAAGGATGGCACCCTACCTTTCTTAGACGTGCTTTTAAAGAGGAAGGAAGACCAAACTTTGGGACACCAGGTGTACCGTAAACCGACCAACACAAACCGCTACCTCAACGCAAACTCTCACCATCACCCAGCACAGAAACGCGGTACCCTGAACACACTAGTACACAGGGTCAAGACTATATCAGATAAAGAACATCTTGAAGCTGAACTGCAACATCTAAAGAACACACTACAACAAAACAACTACAGACTCAAGGACATCACGGCAACCATCAACAAGCAACCCAAACATAAAGAGGAACCAACGAACACCATTGGAACGACCTGCCTGCCATACATCAAAGGATGTACGGACAAAATCGGAAGAAAACTACGCAAACACAAGGTCAAAGTAATTTTCAACGCTCCTGAGAAACTATCCACCAAACTACCTTCACCCAAAGATCCTACACCTCCGCTCCAAAATCCAGGAGTATACGAGATTCCCTGCACTTGTGGAAAAGTGTACATCGGTCAAACAGGCAGAAACATCAGCACCAGATTAAAAGAACATATACGAGATACTAAGTACGAATATACTCTCAAATCAGCAATAGCAGAACACTCTACAAACACCAAACACGGAATCAATTTCGACAAATGCAGGAAACTAGCAACGGAACCACATTACTGGAGAAGAGTCTACAGAGAAGCCATCGAAATACAGAAGAATCCGAATAACATCAACAGAGAAGACGAACTACAGCTACCCAGTATTTGGAAAGGATTCTTCCAACCGCAACGAGGAACTACCGATACGCTTCAACAAACCGGAACGGTCACGCCTCAAGCAACGCACGGCGATATATAAACCCGATCCTCGACCAACCAGTCACTTCACTTCTGAAGAAGATCACGAGAAGATGATCGAAACGTTAAGTACCACAACTTTTCTACACGGCAGAGGACCCGAGAACCGAAGAGCAGCCATTAACATAATGTAGTTTAATCTCTTTTAGTTTCTATGTTGGCATACATGCCCAATGTCAACCAAATATTTGATAGACGGTTCAAAGTACGTATAATGTGATAATACTGAATAGAAAAAAAAATCGCGTACAATCGAAAATAGCAAAATATACAAGGATTAGAGAAAATTGGCTTCTGAAACTTCAAATTCGGCGCCTTTAGGACCAGGCGCGTGAACTCCAGCGTGTTTATAAGGCTGCGTTCGAATAGGCGGACAGAGCACACTTTTGCCTTCGACTAGGTAATCGGAGTAAGCGTCCTTGCGTTTCGTTGAAACACCGAGTTTACTCAGAGCGTGTACTGTCTATTCCGAATTCGAAAGTGGTGCTCGTAGCTCCGCATGCGCACTTTCGTTTTTGTTCAGATAAAAATGTACCTACATGTGTTATCTGTGTCTGATAGTTACTTGTCTAATGTTCTTGAACAAAATGGAATTAACAGAAGTAAATAGAAATAATGGTCTGTTTGATTAAAAATAAGAGAGTAAATATATCACGAATTGTTTTTTACACTGTGGACGTTGGAAGGCCAGAGAAACGTTACTATTAGTAAGAATCATCGAAGCAAATTATTTTTACTTTCTCGTAGACACCTTTGCGTTCGAGTTACCACTTGTACTCTGTGCGTGACGTCATAAACTCTGTGCGTGACGTCATAAACTCTGCTCTGCTCGTTCTCTCGAACATCATTTCGAACGCACCCTATATCAGTCAATCGGGAAAATTCATTCTCTACTGGGTGTCCTGAAAAGGCTGGGCTGGTTATACACAGTCGTGTTTCTTTCATGAAATTGAACAAAACAGTTAATATACAGCATGGTTCTGCAAGGTTGTCGATGACTTTTGCTAAAAACTAAGATGCAAAGTTGCTATAACAGTAATTGTTTATTAAAAGATAAGTAATTGTTTATTTAAGTATATTTTATTAATTTCATAAAAGAAATTCGCAATGCCAACCAGGCGTTGACATGATTAGTGTATTCGTTCAAATTTCCCAGAAATTATATCGTTGTAGAATTATTTTCAATCCTTCGTAAAAGCCAGTGATTCCACAGATAGAAATAAAGCAAACGTGTACATAGGTCCTGACAATAAATCACCTCCAGTAAAAGTTATCGACCGGGTAAGAAATGGAAACTAAATTTTTGAGGTTCATATGTATGTATTGTTATCTAGTTATTATGTGTTGCTAGGTGGAAACGTACACTTTTCCGTCCTACGTTTTAAGACATGCCAGGGACTGAAAAGTAAGAAACAGATAAAGAAAGAATTAACATTTTATGTTTTATATAAAATGCAATGATTTTTTTCTACTTTATGTTTTTAACTATTGATATTTTATGCCGTACGTGTATATCCATTTTTTTGTATGGTTTAATGAGAGGAATGCAATTGGGTTATCGGGTGTTAATTAATAAGAAGGTCAATGTACAACATACGTGCTGCTGTTTTTTTTGCACCGACCTGTAGAAAATTAAATACTCAGTGTAGTAAGTATGTACTAAGTCAAATCTCATTGTATTATGTATTTGTGTTCATTATTACAAACGGTCCAGGTTTCTAACAAACAACTTGGTTTCATTAAACATGTCCTGTTATTATTGACGAGACATAATAGTACGTATCCAAATTTGTCTGTATAACCGAACGAGCTGGATTGTACACGTCAAGGTATGCATGGAGTATTATAACAATAGATTTCCTTATATTTTGATTCAAAGTTCGTACATTCTTTTCTTAATGCGCATGTTACTTCTTTACTTAATAAATATTTTATAAGGGAATACTTAATCTGGTGGTTACTTGTATTTTATTCTAATATACGTTGTATCCAGGTAAACGTTTGCTTTCTACCTGAGTATGTTTCCCTACGTATTGTTAGATATGTGAATGGTGTTAGTACTAAAATAACATCACTTATGCATTATTTACCAGTAGCATAACAACCAGTCGAGTTCCGATGTTTGTAACGTTTTTAGGGGGACGTAGTCACCTGAATGTAGCGATATCTTGGTTGCGGTTTGATATTTAAAATGTCCGCGCTAAAGTAGTTCATAAACATATTTTCAAAGTGAAAATATGCACTTGAAATACGATAAGAGATATTGTGTTTGCCTGATATAAATTCGTATGCAGAGCAGAAGTTTAGTCATGAATACGAGGCCCACGCTGAAGGTTATGACATCGAGTATATTTTTATTTATAAAAGTTCGTCATTGCCAAGAAGCAGCCGCGCGCAAATAAAATATTATTGTATAATTGTCAAATGCGTTATATTACGTGTACACAGGTTCGTTCCCATTCCAATGAACATCTCACGTGATAATGGTAGAAGCTCAAGACAAGAAGTGTTGGTCTTGTTGCTGTTCTTGCTGTTTCAAGATTAAGAAGAAAGATCAGGAAGACAACCTGGCTGAGGAAGCAAATGGCAAACCTCGTGAACGAGCATATGAATTCTATGAAGATGTTAGTAAGAGTATTTTATTTTGTTTATTTTGGTGATTCTTTTTCCTAGAAGACAAATAATTTAAATGCTAAGTTTTAGTAACATATCGTTTTTAAAATTGTATTTGTATTATCAATTATTATGATAGAATTAAATACGCTTGTTTGTATTTTACATTGTTTTTAATTTTTATACATGCTTATTTCCATATTGAAATTCATTTTCGTTATTTGTTTTCGGTCGCATTAATGATTTGATATTGATTAGTTGTTATCTACTGTTGATCAAATTTGTCATAATTTATTTTACTTAGCATGGAGTGTGGCTTTTTTCTTTGAATAATGTATAACATTGTCAAATATTTTCTAGTATTCGATTTTTTTATGACAAAGTAAATATCCATGAATTATATACGTCGTTATCTAGAAATTTATAAGTGAATATAATTTCAACTTTTGCGAAGAATCTGTTAAAAATATTTAATGTTGTAAAATTAGTACAGTTTTTTTTAACTGAATGTTATTTTTATGATAAAAATTGGTATTTTCATGAGAATGACCATATAATAACCATCGCTAATGTGCGAATTCTTCTTCAGTTCTTAAATATTTAATTTTTTATATATTTTCCATTTTAAATTTTCTCGGAAATATTTAACAATTAAAGAGATCTAGAATAAAAACCAGCAATTACTAAATACGAACATTTTTCAAAACAATTAAATATATCCGCCTACGAGATAAGCAATATCAACATAACAATTTGTGATATTTAAAAATTAATTTCAAATAGTTGTGATAAAAGGTATGCGATGATTCATTTAATGAGTGTAGTTCTGATATTCATTTCCAGTTTGTAATATATCGCTTGAATTGTAAAACCATTTATGCAGTTTGATAGCGGCAGTTACATATTTTGTTTGACTATAAAAGTTAATTATAACGCAATAGAACTTCGTTTAAATGTGTGAAACTCAGAAAATAAAAAACACTACTATTTGGGAATATACACCGCGTTCGAACTTAAATGTTTACTATTTGCTAACTTTCTTATTATTGACTCTATGAAGTTGGCTTAATACCAACTTGATGATATTTTTTATTCTCATTGAGATAATGTATACAAAATGAACACAAACAAATGAATCCGAGATATTTACGTTTCTGATAATCACAGATTATATATAGACTAGTAAATATAGAGTGAAAAATTCATCCGTGCATTATTATCCATGCAATATTAATTTTTCTTTAAGATGGTGCAATAGCAAAATACATATTAAGGAAAATTGTAAATATCTTAGAAACAGTTGAATTTAGAGATAGGGTACCCTAATACAAAATATTTGCAAATAATGCGTAGAATCGATTGCACGGAGAAAAATTATACCATTGTATTTAAAATTACAAAGTTTATATACTTCCGGTATAACCAGAAATCAGATTTCGTTGAAAATATTTCAGAACAGTAGAACTAATACCACAAATGCAACTGCCAACATTTCAGAAATGTGTTAAGAGTAGATTCCCTAAACCTTCTAACTAACGGGTTTCGTAAACTTGACTTTTGATTATGCGTTTAATAATATTTACTAAAATATGTAAATACGTATTGAAGTGCACGTCAAGTTAGTATTTCACACAGCAATCACTGCTATCAAAGTAACTTTATAATAACATCAATTACATTATTCCTACGTGAAATTCCCCTATTATAAAAGCATGACTTTTACAATAAGGAATTCCAAGACAGTTGTAAATATATAGTTGCTGCATAAAATGCACTTTTATAGTAGTTACTGCTATGTGGACGAAGCATTTTAAATACATCATTTTAAATTTGTCGCCTTGGAATGTAATTTACCGTTAAATAGTAATTTAGTCTGTTTGATAATTAGAGTTGAGCAAGTTTCAGTGCAGTGCGGAGAGCAACGTTTAGGGGGTGTTTGGTCAATGCTACTGCCACTTGTTAGAGTCTACCGATGATTTCTTGGAAGAAACTAGAACACGTAATAGAATATTCGAAGGAGCTAATAGAATTAAATGTCGCAGTTAGAAGGTGCGATTTCGAAGAAACTATTTGACGTGTACAATTAAAGCAGGTGGAATTGTGAACGCCACTTAAAAAGTGTAAAACACGGTTCTGCACAAATAACATTTCATATAGCTGTTTGTTTGATTCTATGTAACCTAGTGTTCACTAGACCAAGAAGCATTTGTCTTCTTCTGGAGCAAGTATTCCGATTATATATTACCAAGTCGAATATCGATAAGAAACGTTATGTCATCTCATATCATTATTTTATGTGTAAACATTTATGGGTCCGCATCGCCTATACACACTCATGAAAGTCATGAATATAAATGATGCGGCTGCGCAGCCTTTCCACACTGTTCTTCGCACTGAACTGAAACTTGCTCCTCTTTGCCGAGTCTAGTTATCAGAGATAAATAACGCTACCAACATGTGCGTTTTGTGAAGCACCCTGAGAGGTGCTCCCAGGAACCCTGCTACTGTAAACTTAAATATTTATACTTTACCTCGAGGATTACTATATGATTGTAATTTATAAATCTGTAACAACATAAAAACTCTAAACAATACCAAAACACATATATAACGTATGAAAAAATATTACTTCGTACGCCCTTTCTAAAATATAATAAGAAATAATAAGCATTACAGTAATATCAAAATAAATATCCGGGATGTCCAGTTCCAAATAAGCAGTATTTTTGATGTTTATACAGAAAATTTGCAAAATAATGAATTTGCATTTAAGTAAAGTTGAGTAACTGGTATTTTTAAAGAAACTATTCAATGAAAACTATTTATTTAACAAATATCATGAAAACCTGTATGTGCTTATTTATACCACAAAATTCAGCCATTGGCTACTTACACATTGTTCAGAAAGTATAAGGCTTTTTATTTGTTAACCTTTTGTTTAAAATATTCAATTAGAATAAAAAATAAAATAAACACTTTACTTTGCATATGGTGTATATTTACAACAAATTATTACGATCTTTTATGTTTAAAAAACGAATGTTGGTAAAGTAGTTTGATTTTCGTCACATATAGGATTCAGAAAAACATATTTTAACATTAAGCTTCCAATCAAAAACTATAAACGTTACCAATGTCTAAAGTTAATGAGTAAAAACTTGTTAATGATATTCCCTAAACATTATTTGAAACCAATGCAATGAGCCATATATTTAAAACTGATGTATGGAATCTTTTGATACATTATGTTAAGATCCATCCAGTAGCGACTGCTATTAATATGAAAGCTATGTCTAAATTACGGATGGCTAGAAGGATTGAAGGTTAAGCGATACATCGCGTTGCGTAATGCTGTGGCGACACCAAAATTTATGGATGTTTGCGATGGGGGCTATGTACAAATTTCCGAGTGTGCACACTGAAAACCGATCTGCGTTTGGGACGTTTTTAAAACGCCTAATAAATTTTAATTTTATTAGCAGAACATTTAGCTTTTAGACAAAAAGCAATGATGAGGATATAATGTTTTGGGGCATTGTGTAATGAGTTTAACAATTAATTAAAAGAGTTGCGTAAACACGTAATTCTATGATTACATTTGTCAATTACTTCGAAATGGCATTCTACTGTAAACAGACTGGATTTCACGTATGTTTGAAAGCGATAATCTACGACACGTTTTTCAAATGGTTCTTATTAGCTTTGTTTTGGTTCGGAATTCAAAATGGTTCTAGAGTTGTTGCGCACGCGCATTTACAGTTTAGCGTTTTGGTTATTTAAGAACGCGAACCGAATTTTTAGTCCGATGTTTTGGTTACTGACAGAATCGATTCAGAATGATTGTGGAACCGTTCAAACAGTTCTTGCACTTCCATGAGTACCGATTCTGAATTATTAGTTCGAAATTACGTCATCGGTGCATGTGTTCAGAAATTCGAGTTATTTCGATACGTTCGTCATCAATGACATTGATATTTACGTTGTCTTTTAAAGTTTGAGATTTTTTTCGGTTTGTATTTGATTTTTTTTTGTGAATTACTGTCCTGGGAATAAAATTTATGGAAAGTGAGTGGTATTCTAAGACAGAGACAGGATTTGAAAGATTTTAGCGCAGAACATTCGCTATTGATATTTTGTTGGTTTGTATTTTAGTCTGTATCTAAAAGATGGCAGTAACAGGCTCGTAAAATGTGTTTTGGTTATTAAAAGTTCGGAACCATTCTGGAATTATAATGTTGTGCGCTTACGTTCTGCGCAGTTCTGTTACTAATCCTGAATTCCGAACCAAAACAAAGCTATTGTCTTTGTCTCTGGTACTGCTGTAAAATGCACAGCGTGTTCGAAGAAACTGTTCATGAAACATATGATATTGAGATGCAAAAATCATTATTATAATATATCCGATATGGGGGGTTAACACTCTACCTAAGATCGATTATATCTCAAAAACTAACGAGGTACAAAATGTTTGCTTTGTGGTACAAAACGGTACAAAACTAGTACAATTCGATGGCATAAGTGAAATTTTGAAATTCCGATATGGGGAGGGGAGGGGGGAGGAAGGGCTAACACTCTACTTAAGATCGATTATATCTCAAAAACTAACGAGGTACAAAATGTTTGCTTTGTGGTACAAAACGGTACAAAACTAGTACAATACGATGGCATAAGTGAAATTTTGAAATTCCGATATGGGGGGACTAACACTACCTAAGATCGATTATATCTCAAAAACTAGCGAGGTACAAAATGTTTGCTTTGTGGTACAAAACTAGTACAATACGATGGCATAAGTGAAATTTTGAAATTCCGATATGGGGGGTGGGCTAGCACTCTACTTAAGATCGATTATATCTCAAAAACTAACGAGGTAAAAATGTTTGCTTCGTGGTACAAAACGGTACAAAACTAGTACAATACGATGGCATAAGTGAAATTTTGAAATTCCGATATGGGGAACTAGCACTCTACCTAAGATCGATTATATCTCAAAAACTAACGAGGTAAAAATGTTTGCTTCGTGGTACAAAACGGTACAAAACTAGTACAATACGATGGCATAAGTGAAATTTTGAAATTCCGATATGGGGAACTAGCACTCTACCTAAGATCGATTATATCTCAAAAACTAACGAGGTAAAAATGTTTGCTTCGTGGTACAAAACGGTACAAAACTAGTACAATACGATGGCATAAGTGAAATTTTGAAATTCCGATATGGGGAACTAGCACTCTACCTAAGATCGATTATATCTCAAAAACTAACGAGGTAAAAATGTTTGCTTCGTGGTACAAAACGGTACAAAACTAGTACAATACGATGGCATAAGTGAAATTTTGAAATTCCGATATGGGGAACTAGCACTCTACCTAAGATCGATTATATCTCAAAAACTAACGAGGTACAAAATGTTTGCTTTGTGGTACAAAACGGTACAAAACTAGTACAATACGATGGCATAAGTGAAATTTTGAAATTCCGATATGGGGAGGGAGGGGGAGGAGGGGCTAACACTCTACTTAAGAACGATTAGATCTCAAAAACTAACGGGGTACAAAATGTTTGCTTTGTGGTACAAAACGGTACAAAACTAGTACAATACGATGGCATAAGTGAAATTTTGAAATTCCGACATGGGGGGGCTGGCATGTCCCTGGCCCCCCCATCTAAAATTGAGTATATCTTCTAAACGGGCGAGGTACAAAATTTTTTATTTTTGGTACAAAACGGTACAAAATGGGTACAAAACTTTAGTCCAGAAAGAATTTAAAAAATCGATTGTGGGGGGGCTGGCGACATGCAGCCGTTATTATAACGTTGCTGATACTTTCCCTAAACGTTGTTATTGTTACGTAGTATCAACTATATTCAAACGTTTCTATTTACACGTGATGGTAACCATGTTAGGACGTGTACGCATTTCTAAAATAATCATTTGAAGATTCGTACGTTTCCATATCCACGTTACTAGTTCAACTTTTTGTTGTTGTACTGTTCTGCTATACCTACCTACCTGTATATTTAACTTGAGCTAATCAAATGCACTAAAAAGAAACGACACTATCGCTAAACTAAAAGAAAACATTTTTAAGCCAATGTAGACATAGACCTATATTTCAGTTTTCATCTCTTTGAACTAGATACAACATAAAGACTAGAATAAACCGAGAACCGAGGTATAAAACATATATATTATATAAACGTATAAAATATTTAACTGCCCGCAGAATTAATACGTTTCCAGATTCTAGAAATGCAGAATTAATATGTTTCCAGATTCTAGAAATGATTATCACATTGGGAAATCACTGACCATAGCATAAACAACAGTTAGAAACAGAATATAACCACACTTAAATATATGCCAAGCATATCCAAGTACTAAATGTGACCAAATGATCAATTTGGATCAATTATTCATCGATACTTTTAGCAGACGCATGTGTGTTTGATGTTTAACTTATAAGAAGCCTTATTCAGCATTATTTACGCGACTGAATTACAATCGCAGTTACAAAATTAATCCATTTGCTATACAAAAAAGGAAATAAAGTTACTCGTTGGTTAAAAAATAACTAAAATTACACCGGTTGCCATCGAAAGACACTCATTTGATACTAATAATGTTATAATAACAATCTAGTTTTCCTATGATCTGAATTACCATGTTCACTACAATATTACCGTACAAGAACGTTACAAAATTAACTTCCGCCGCATTGTATGTAACTTCAGTCGCAAATTGTTGCTTGGGTTCGATATGCGGACGTCCATCGAATATTCGTCATATGCACAAAGGATGCCCAGTAGATATCCACCGGAGAGCCATTTTCTATCGACATTCATAGGATGTCCGTTTCAGATTCACCAAGTGATTAAAATATTGGGTTATTAAAAACCGTCACTTTCGGTGTTACATCAAGTGGAATTAATTAAATTGTCATAACATCAAAATCCTAAATGAACACGTGTTCTTCCGATATGTTATTCTCAATATTATGGAACATTCGTATAAATCTGTTATTTGGGTGTCCGGTGTCCGATATACCCACATATACCTACCATTCAAATTCATATATTCCATAAATGTTCGTCAAAGGATAATATCCACAGTGTATGTGTGATAATGGATAGGATTATCATACGATGGACGTTCATTGCACAAACGTTTATGAATATTCTAAGAATATCCATTATTCGGATATCGTATGGATCTCCATCAAAGGATATTACAAAAGTCGTCCATATCTGCATATCTTATGGATATCTTATTTATGTCGATGGACATTCGGACTTATTATGGACCTGTAATAAATGTCCAGTGGAAATCGTGTGTTATCACGGTATACAATTTTTTCGGCTAGCTTGATATGATATCAAACATCATAGAGTAGGCGTTGTTGCAATGTTATTAGATCGAAAGCAATAATTGCATTGTACAGTAATGAATCACACTATTCGTATCACATACCATGTGTGGGCGTTACCTTTTAAGGCAATTGACAAACTAACGTTTTTTTACACCGAATGTTCCATTTATTTTAATGAATTTTAGCTGATATCTAAATCATACTTAATAATAATAATAAGATGATGACCTTAACAAGATTGGATTTGACATGAAGCAAAAATAAAAGGTATGACAAAATTACAATTTGATTCATAGACACGTTGTCAGTTTAAATCTGAAACTTTTCTGAGCTTAAGTATGAATTGCATTAATTTCTAATAAACCAAAGATAAATATTAACTATGAGATTGGGATTCTTCCGTGTTGTTTTGTCTGATTAGTATGAATCACTTAATAATTCCTATGTTTACAAATTTACATGATGTAGGCAATAAATAATACCAGAGAATATAAATTACACAAGCAGATTTTGAACCGGTGACCCAAGTATTGATGTTAGTTATAGTTGAAGTATTTAATTGAAATAATAAAAGTTTTTAATATATCATACAAAATATGTAAACAATTACACAGTTTGTTTTTTTTTGCAATATTATAAAGAAGCCCGGATTATTAGTTTTATTCTAAAGCTGTTCAATCATATCTGCAACTGAGTAGTAGCGTAGTACGAACCGAAGTAATAGGCTCGTTTGGTAAAAATATTAATAAGTATGGTGTAGTCAGTGTAGCTAAGTGTAACTCTCATAACAAACGCTTATATTGTGTCTGGAGTGTAGTAATGATGAGTTATTCAAGTTGTCATTGTTTAATGCTTGTGTAGATAGATTATGTGTTATAAAAAGTTTTTATGCAGTTTCTTTTATTGTTATTCCAATCAATCCTTTAACTTAACATTTCTTTTGACTGTTGTCTTCTTCATAATCAATATTATAATTACTTTCACGTCATACTAGTTCAACAAATTAATATATATTCACTTTCTTATGCTTAATTTTATCCATATATCCTATAATGATCCATTACTTACTGTTGTCAATCATTATTAGAGTCGGCAAAGAGGGGCAAGTTTCAGTGCAGTGCGGAGAACAAGGTGGAGGGGCTGCGCGGCCGTATCAAGGCGGGTGTTCAGTAATGTTTACGTACTCGCATCGTTTATGTTCGTGACTTTCATGAGTGAACACGGGGATACGGACGTATGAATGTTTACACATAAAATAATGACAAAAATATATGCTATAATGTGCTGAAACATTTACTGTTTTAAGAAGCTTCCATGAAATCACAAACAGGGTGGCATCTATTAGACATTTGAATCATTAAATATGTTTCCATACTTGTTTCAGTGAAATGAGTACGGCGTGCGGAATAAATATTTTTTAATGATGAAAACGACCGTTCCACATCGAGTGATGTTATGTTTGCAAATTTAAAGTAGTTCTTGTGACAACTGAATGGATCTTTCGACGCACCTTCACAAATTTCAACACTTTCAAATAACAGCCACAATTTTTTGTCTTTTAATTCTACTGTAATTTTTCTTTCAACATAGTGACTAGCAGATAGCATAACGTTTCTTATCGATATCAGAGCTGGTAATATATAATCGGAATACTTGCTCCAGAAGGAGAAAAATGCTTCTTGGTTTAGTAAGTGAACGGTACATTACATAGAATAAAACAAACAGCTATATCAAATGTTATTTGTGCAGAAAAGTAGTTTATACTTTTTAGGTGGTGTTCATAATTCCACCTGTTGGTACACGTAGAATAGTTGTCGCACCTTACACATTTAATTCTATCGCCTTCGCATTGTAAATCCGGCATACTCGCTATTACGTTTTCTAGTTTCTTCGAAATACGTCGTTTCCGAAACGTAAATGCGACATTTTCTAAGTATGTGTGTACTGATAAGCACTCACAACGACCAATGGAATAATACTGAACAAGTGTGCTTTGATACAGACGCTCGAGTTGACGATGACAGTTGACAGTTTTATTTGACAAATTATTAAGATAATTGTACATATTACGTGACTTTGATTTTAAAACTTACTAGCCACTTATAGGCTACTTTTGTAGCTGAAATGAGCATGATTATGGTCTCATAATTTAATGGTGTTAGATAAAACAAATTAAATCTTCTTTTAACAATTTGTATCTTGAAAAAGGGCGATCAGACATTAGTATATATGGCAATTTTTACTATTTTATGGTCCTGTATAATTCTGTGGTAGTACCTATAGTGTTTTTCTATTTCATTCTATATGTAACATTAAAATTATGAAGAATTTGAAAGTTAATTTTTTTATTTATTTATTATTTTTTTATTTATTTTTTCATTCAAACGTTTTACATCAAATGTACATTTATCATAAAGACAAAATGAAATGCAAACACATAATACATACTGAATTAGTGTAGTAGATAATGCAGTTTATTTTTAATTGGTTTTAAAGTTGGAAACCAATCGATAAAATTGCATGTGTGTGCTAAGAGTGTGCGGCAAATATGACCCATTTTCTACGTAGTTTTTATTACTTTTCTTCTACAATAGGTTTATTTACTATTGCAGCGCATTTATACAAGACGTTTTGCACTTAAGAGCGAGATCTATTGTAGCTAACATTTTGTAAAAGGCGACTGCTTATTACTCGTCACTTAATTTGATTAATGCGTATTAGAACTTGGGTAGAGTTGATTATGACCTGCACTTCACCTTAAATCAGCATTGGCATAAATAAGTCACGTTCATGTGTCCACGTAATTCATATTAGCGATCTATTGTAAATTAGTAAACATAATGCAACCAGTCTCATATAATTTAAAGTATGACGAATCTTTAATACCTCCACAGCAACTCCTACCGTACGTCGGCGAATTGCAGAACTTGAAGGTCGGACAGCTGATTTGTGTCACCGGATACGTAAACTTCAGATGTAGAAGGTAAGTGATCTTGTTATGTTAGAGTGATGTCTTTGTAATTATGATTTTATAAAATATTTATCATAATAATTGCTTAAACTTATCAGAATCACCTAAATTAAAACATTTTTTTAGTTGAATTGAATGAAATATTAATTCTCATTAAAAAGTTAAATTTCAGAATGACTGAACTGACCTTGTTTAGTACATAATGTATATGCATTGTATATGTATCCAATGTGATGGTAAAACGGATCGTTATTTCTATTCCAACGTACCTTTATATTTTTAAGTTTTGAGGTTAACGATGGTCAACATATCGAATTTTAAAATTAATATCTGACAGATCGTTCTTTTTGACGTTTTTGAAGATAAAGATGTTCATATTCATTTACATAAAATTTTATAAAACGTTTCCTAGTTATATAAAGAAGATAGCTTTTTGATATGTACCTACTTTTAGGAAACTGTTAAATCAACTTGTGTGCTCCTAATCAGTAGAATGGGTATACACAACAGCACCACAACAGTTTGGTATACACCGTGTCCGCAAATGTTTGAAGCTGACGTCTGTCAAAATGTATGCAATATCTGTGCTTAAAGTTTACCACCCTGAGAATGTCAGTTGGTTTATTCCTCTCTGGGAGTGGGTACCCCTCTTGAGAGCATATGAGTGAATGTTTACGTTTCGCAACCGCGGATATAGACGAGGTTCCAGTGTATATGGAATAGTTACTTTGTAATCAGTTTTCTACGAAACTCCTGAAAACGCTAAAATTTTTTGACTGAATTTAGAGTCTTAATCATACCTTGTTCGATTTTTTTTTAACATTGAATTTGGGACACTTGGTACACAGTGCACTTCTATGTAAATTCCCGCGACAGATTGCCCGTGTTCAGTTAGCACTGAACGCGTACCTCTATGGTACAAAACTTATGGTATATATAGCTATTCAATACACTACTTCACTAATCAGTCACAAATCACTTAAAATAGATGTTCAACTCAATACAAACGATTTTGCTTATAGGGGAGGACGTGCCAAGAGACGGAACGGGGTGTTTGTTTAGTGGGTTGCAAGTCAAAACAGTGGTGATAATGACAAGAAATTATTTTTATATCGAGTTTTCTAAAACATTCCAATGCACATGCGCGATTACACTCGGTCATCCATTTCTCCAAGTCTCATGTGTTTACGTCGTTGTATGGAAATATAATAGGTTTTTTCTTTCGATGAACGATTAGTGATCGGTTTCCGCACAATTTTATACCTCTGCTTTTATTGGTTAATATACACATGAAACATATTGGCATAAAAATTGTTCGTTAATCGATCATAAAACGTCAGTAGAAATAAAAATATTTTTGTAAATAAAAATATGCAACTAGATCTTATGCAAATTAAAATACAGAATAGTAATGTTGGTTGCCTACCCTTTTGCGCCTAATTTTTTCTTCTCCCCCGATCTTGGCACGGGATCCTTGTCACGCAACTTTTTCGATCAGCTGATTCAATAGAGTTGAACATCTATTCTAAGCGAATTGTGCTAATCAGTTACCTACCGGTGACTTACCAATACGCTTACTGAACACAACCATTGATTTTTCATTTTAATTTACTATATTTTCCTACAATAATTCAATATACACTGGAACCTCGTTTATATCCGCCGTCGCGAAACGTAAACATTCACTTATATCCTCTCAAGAGGCGTCCCCACTCTTATCTCTTATCTTAAATATACTCTCTTATCTATCGTAAAACCCTTGTTCCTATTTTAAGAAAGCAAGATGGCGTCGTCCTGCCCACATCATTTGCACAAAACAAGTGAAATTTATGTCAAAATCTTGGCTATAATATACAGTTTAACGCTACCAAATATCAAATCAAAATTTCTAAGCGTCTGCCTGTTATTCCACATGGTGCAATACTTTAGCCGCACCCTGTATAAGTTGATTTACCGACGTAGTTCGTTTTAATAATTAAAGTTTCTGATGAAGCATGTTGACATGAGCGACACGTCAATAATAAATATTTAAATTTATTAATACCTACTTCGTTTTTTAATCAAAAATTTCCGCACAACCAAGAAAACAATACAAAATTCATATATCGAAACGGAAACGAAAATATCCAAGGATCATACATATTTTTATATTAAAGGCCCTATATACAAGCTGTCCTAGCTAACGCTAATTGTATTTGTATAACTTTGTACGGGCTTATTTTCAGTACTAATAGTGATATGAAAAGATTTATCGCTGAGCAAACTGAAAATTGTGAAAATTCTACTTATTTTGATAATTAAGTTAATTTAAAGAAAATGTTTAGTATGTATACTCGCTTGCAATAAAATTGCGTACGCTTTATTATACCTGTTATTTGGATGTAATCTGTCATCTATAATTTGTCACATTTTGTTGCTGTCAACCTACCTCTCTGCTATTATACGTATTATAAAATTGTTATTTACGAACCAAGTGCGTGAAATCATATTTCGCGAATGAGTGACCAGTTTAAAGCGCAAGCCGGAGGCGAGCGCTTTATGGACACGAATTCCTGAAATGTTTCACGCACGAAGTTTGTACAATATTTTTTGTACCACAGTACATATTATACTGTCAATTTGACATTTTTAACCTCATTTTGAAAACCACATTTCAATACATCGAAAAAGCATGGACATTGGCATAGGACTTGTACGCAGATTTATTGCAAGCGACTGTATATTAAACAGAAACGAAATTGACTACTGCAGAAAATACTGTAGTGGGAGAATGTGATATGAATTGCTTGGTTGCATCAGCATGACACAAAAAATTTATACAATTAAACATTTACGAATACCGACATTTTAAAATTCGTATTATTTAGCGATGAAACTACATTGAGAAATACCGTAATTGTAAGTAGTTGCATTATTATGTAACAAAAAACTCATTTTGGTTAAGACCAATTGATTTTCAATATTAGTGGTTTGTGAACGTGTAGGCGAGTATTCTGAGTAGCTATATTGTACATTGTCCCTGTTTTTTGAATTCTGCAACACTTGTTCGTCAAATGGTCAATTTGGGAAGCAATGGATAGCACGCGGTGAACTTGTTCCGTGACCGGCAAGATTATCTGATCTAACTGTGCCAGACTTTTGCCTGTGGAGTTATGCATGGGTTATGTAAAAAGTCATATCTATAAAGCAGTTTTGATTAAAGCGCAGGATTTATTTCGACATCGTTCTTCTGATGAAAGCTTCGTTCCTTCATGGTTTTAATTTAAATTGCCGAAAGCCGAAAGTAACATGATTGCTGTAACCTAGAAAAAGACACAGTTACATACATATTACGAATATTAACGATACAATAATTTGGTAAAGGTTAGCTTTATATGGAATCACCGACAGTTAACTTAAATGCAGTTGGCCAACTTCTGAAATTGACGGCATAATGAGTAAAGGCTTTAACACTATACACTTCAAAATGAATACGATTGAACTTGAAAAGCTACTATTCGATTTTGTAACCATTCACAATAAATTTTATTTTAATACGATTATTATAGAGAATAGCTCGGTACAACCTTATACAAATATGATTCTTTTTTTTAATGGGAACACAATGCACTAACGATATACATAAATATACATAAATTTTTGGAGTAAATTAGATTTTCATATTTTCGAAATATTCTTTTTGATTAGTGCATTTACGTTTAAACTTACTGTAACACTGTAATATTAAAGCCTAGATAACGGAGCAATTTAACGGAACAATATTTTTTATTGCTGAAGAAACACCGCTTCCCAGAAAAATATGATATTAAATGTAGCAGTTTTTTCAAATTTCGCAATAACTCTGTAATTTAAAAAAAGATCTATGATACGTACATTTTGGACTAATCTTTCCACCGTGAAGTAAAATATGTAAAGATATAGAGAGTGACTTATTAAAAAAAACACAGGTATGGTCTATGCCATAAATACTGAACGTCATGTATGGTTGTATACAGGGGTGGTCCTAAATAAGTGCGAAAAATTGCACTGGGTTATACCTTGGATTCTTGTAAGAAAAACAGTTCCTATAAACATAAGACATTTAAAATTTATTTGCAAAAACTATTGAACAAAATTATAATAAGTGTTGGAAATGATCGCCCCCAGTGGTGATACATGATTCTGACCTTTTTCTCACTGACTGGCGAACACGTTCAAAAATCCCAGGCGTATTCCAAATTGTTTCACATGATGCAGTCCTGCGATTCCGTCAATCTTCAATATTTTCAATCGGAGTGGAATAATCCAAAGATTTCAGGTGTCCGTAGCGAAAAAAATCCGATGGAATCAAGTCGGGAGACCGAGGTGGCCAAGGTTGCGCTCCTGCTCGACCTATCGAACGATTCGGATAAATAGCATTTAAATGCATACGGACAGTTTGACTGTAATGTACTGGAGCGCCGTCATGCATAGACCACATTTGGTGTCGGATCTGGGGTGGCGCATCATACAGCAGTATTGGTAGCTCCTCTTCGAGAAAATGGTATGCATCACCAGTTAGCCTCCCTAGTAAAATGTGCGGCCCAATTAAGAAGCGGTTGATGATTCCAATCCTTACGTTTAGCGAAAATCGATGTTAATGACGCGTTGTTATTATTGCGTGTGTGTTTTGTTCTGCCCAAACATGATTATTATGAAAATTTGTTATGGCTGTCCTGGAGAAATTAGCTTCATGAGTAAAAAGCACTTGTGCAAAAAACTGCGGATTATCTGCAAACATCTGTAGAAGCCATTGGCACAAAAACGCGCTTGTATGCGCGGAATGTGATACGGAAACAATAGCTGTTGTCTTAAAATTCTCCAAACTGTTTGGTGGCTAACGTTTTGTATAAGAGCAATCTGCCTTGTACTTGTATCCGGACGTTCTTTAATCTGATTAATAACTGCTTCTTCTAGCTTTGTTTGTTCTAACTTCTCGGTGTCGTCCACAGTCAGAAGTTCTTTTTTGAAAACTTCCCCTTTCCTGAAAGTGGTGGTGTAGACGCACAAACGTGGAGTGATGAGGTAGTACTCGTCGACGGTACATTTCTGCGTAAAGACGCCTGGTTGCTAATGAATTGCCATTAGCACGTCCGTGTACAAAATGCATATCGCACATTTCTGCGTTTCTGTATTGATTCATGGTATAGAAACAATACTGAAATTTGAACACTTGTACTGTAATATACTATAACATCGTGTAACTCCGTAACAAACCAATTCCGGACATATGTTTATAGGAACTGTTTTTCTTAGAATTAGTCCAAGGTATAGCCCAGTGCAATTTTTCGCACTTATTTAGGACCACCTATAAGATAGTCCTTATTACTGATTTCATACGAATTATTTGATATTATGTATTAATAGGAAAGCAGTAACCTTCTTTTCTTCTTAAGCATAATTTCTTAATATTAATGCAATTTCTGGAATCGTAGTCTATTGCGTTAATTTGATTCATACTGTTAAACAGATCATGTTTCATTGCTTCCCTCATTTTATCTAGATATTTTTTTGAATATTGGTTTTTATTTTTCCAAATATGTAATAATGTAGACGCGTCAGATTAGGAGAATGAGGGAGTCACAATCTACAACTGATAATTCAGTTATCATAAAGTTGTTTTAAAAAATCTAATGTTGTATTAAAACATCGCTCAGTTAATTCATTGTCATGTAGTTGCTGCATGAATGGTTGTAGAATATCTACTCGATATCTTTAACCCTTTCAGGACCAAAGCCGTATATAGTCGCCAAATAAAAAGTGCTGGATAGACCAAAGCCTTGTCTACACGCCACAGCGGAGGCATGTGTAGGACCAAAGCCGTACGATTACGTCAATATAATTTTGTAGCTACACGCTTTCCTAACCTGTTCGTACCACGGTGCCGGTTACTTTCGACAGTTATTGGCGCCAGCGAGCGCTTTGTTTGGGCGGTTGCTCTCCCATTCGGCGTATTGTGTACTGAAATTTGTAGCTGCAAAGACTGAGTTTTCTCATTTTAAATAAACCTTTAGGAAGGTATGAGTTAAAATTATATACAAAAATAATTATGAGAAGGACCAAAAACGTATATACACGTGAACTCTCTGCGTACCACAGAACCAAAGCCGTACGAACACGCAAGGCTGTCGGCGCCGGACCCTGCGGTATGGTGAGCAAATTCGCCTCGGTCCTGAAAGGGTTAAGCATTGAGGGTGTTTTGATAGAATATAGGTTCTATACAGGGTGTTTCATAATATATGCGCAGGACTTCAGGATGTGATAGCTTGTCCAAAAAATTGGAAAAAAGTTTCTATCAACTTACCTTCTAAAATGCACCATTTTCGAGATAGAGGGTGTTGAAATTTAATTAAAAAAATTCGTTTTTTGGAAACATCTCCGGAACGGTTTATCGTAAAGAAAACAGCTTTTGTAACCATTTTCTACTTATAATAAGCTAAGTTGTGTGCGAGAAAAAAATTTTTAAGTCATAATTGGTTAAGATTTTGAAGGGCTAGTGGTTGTTTTTCTTCCCAACTTCTACGCCACTGGAAAAAGTACGGTTTTGAGACGCCCATTTGAACCGCCAATATTTTCTACACAAAAAGGTACTGTTGGTCATGAGCTCTAAAGTTGACCGTTTTCGAAAAAATCAATTTTTATGTTGTTAACGTTTGCTTTTCTTAGTTCTGTTTTAGTAAAATAAAACTTTTATTTCAAAAAATTTACCATGTTTTTCAACATAAAAGTTGATTTTTCTCGAAAAGGGTCAACTTTAGAGATCATGACCAACAGTACCTTTTTTGTGTAGAAAACATTGACGGTTCAAATGGGCGTGTCAAAACTGTACTTTTTCCAGTGGCGTAGAAGTTGGGGAGAAAAACAACCACTACCCCTTCAAACTCTTCACCAATTATGACTTAAAATTTTTTTTTCTCGCACACAACTTAGCTTATTATAAGTAGAAAATGGTTACAGAAGCTGTTCTCTTTACGATAAACGGTTCCGGAGATATTTCCAAAAAACGATTTTTTTTAATTAAATTTCAACACCCTGTATCTCGAAAATGGTGCATTTTAGAGGGTAAGTTGATAGAAACTTTTTTTCAAATTTCTGGACAAGGTATCACATCCTGAAGTCATATATTATGAAACACCCTATATGTATATTCTTCATTAACGATTGATTAGTTTCATTGAATGCAATTCAGTTTTAACAGAATTATGAGGATTTTCGTTGCCCCAGTTCTATAATTCTGGCAATTTATGTATTCCGATAATCATTCTCAAAATAAAGAAATTACGGTCTAAGGTATCATTATTTAAATGTTCATTAAACCATCTACAATACGTTAACCTACGCTCGACATCTTATGGGTACAGTCTTGGAACAGAGAAACTTTGTATTGGTGTATGTATATGCAATTTTTTCTTTTTCACTTTCGACCATCAACTTATCACTGATAAACCTAAAAGGTTAAATACCAAAATACTTAGTATTTTGTTAGGCATTTTAGAATTACTAGTATGTACCGATAATTTTCGTAAAGGTTTTGTTGGACTATGATGATATGCTTCTGGATGTTATCAATGTTTGGTGCTGTCAACACAGTAGGTCTCTATAGACTTTCCCCTACAGATGTAGTGCTTGTTTTCAAATCGCTAACAAGTAAGTAATACTACGCTTCTGGGTACCAAATGTTCCATAATCAATATTTACTACGGAATTGAAGAGTGTAAATGCATATTCCCTCTGCGTGTCCTACTGTGAAAATGTGCCATCAACACAACAGCACTTTGCTGTGTAAATACCATCGTACTATTGTGTAAATACCATCGTAGTATATCAAATTTCAACATTAATTAGATGTACAACAGGAGTAAAATGTGGATAGCGATACTTACAAATAATGTAGCCACGCCTTTAATGAGCTCTAAAAAGAACTATTCGAAAATATATAATGAAACAATCGGCAACAATATAATTATAACGCGAAAAATTTCAAGGATAAAACTGATATGTTGATAACTACGCAAATGAATAATTTCTGTTAAGTTTGATGAATTTGGAAATGCCTGAAACTCAGGAATGCTAAATTTTAAATTTTTTGACATTCTAGTTACAATTCGTTACTCTCGTGCATTATACAACATCGAATACTTAACACAAAGCCTGTGGTAAATGTTTGATGTTTTCTGAGTAAAATAATGCTTCTTGAGTTATACCCAGTAAGACACTTTGTAATGTAGCTACCGGGGTCATAGGCTTACAACTTACATATAAGGATAATACTAAAATTAAGTTTATTTATGAATAGACTATATTTATAGTAACATATAAATGTTATTTGATTTTTCCGAATTATATCAATGAAACATATATGTTTCGAATAAGTGAAAAAAAGGTAGAACAATTGGTTATGCTAAATAAAATGGCTATGTTCAAACCTCGAATGCCACTATGCCAAGCGAAGCTAGGTGACAAAGGAAACACTTATCGTAGATAAAAGTCTTATGGTCGTAAGAAACTTATTTCGTAATACGCTATTGCGTAACAATTTGTATTAATATTTGTAATTACGTTGTATATAGAAATTGCATTATCATGTGATGTTTTCCGCCAAAACAAGCATAAGAAATGTAATGCAATAATTCGTTGTGTTGAGCTTAATTTTATATTTATTACTAGCGCGTTCTAAATATAGAATTCATTATTTACTGCTTTAATCGTTTAATTAATTAGTAAACTGAAATTGAGTAACATTTGATATATATTACAATATGTGCAATATAGTAGTAGAGCGCATAATTATTATTATTAATTATATGAGAGAACTTTTCGCATAAAAGAGTCGACAGCAAATAGACGTAGGCAAAAAACAGTTTTTTGTAACAAATTTTTCTGAAAATGGTTTTGTGTTCTTGCATCTTCAGTTATCTCAATATTTTCTAACACACCAAAATGGATAACCTTAGGATTGATATTAAATTAAATAGGTATTTGAAAGATGTTTTGCATAACAAAACATATTAAAGTCAGCGCTTTTGTAGTTAGAAATCGTCTAGTTTGTCCGTTCTCATTTAGCTATGATACGATTCTATTACCAGTAGTGGAACTCTATAAAATAGAGAAGTGTTATCGTATCGCAAAATGCGATTCTATTCTTTAGTTTGGTACTCTATTCACAATTCTACTTCTTTCCTCTTACCGCACTCCGCCCCCATTGCTTCGCTTGGTTTCTACAGCTTTGAATGTGTCGACAACGGCACAGAATAACCAGAAAGGACAACAGTCCGTTCTCATTTAGCTATGATACGATTCTATTACCAGTAGTGGAACTCTATAAAATAGAGAAGTGTTATCGTATCGCAAAATGCGATTCTATTCTTTAGTTTGGTACTCTATTCACAATTCTACTTCTTTCCTCTTACCGCACTCCGCCCCCATTGCTTCGCTTGGTTTCTACAGCTTTGAATGTGTCGACAACGGCACAGAATAACCAGAAAGGACAACAGCTGATTTTTCTATTGTTATCGAGGGTGCGTCGTTTGAGGACCTTGAATTCATTGTATTCGAATCCGCCATATTGTAAACTCACAATGTTTATGTTTTGATAGTTGACAGTTACCATAAAAATGGTGTATTAATTTTTTTTATAGGCAAATATATACGAAACAATTTTTAGTTTTTTTAATGTCCAATGTCCAACACATTGCATTTAACTGCTTTGTATTTCAAATTAAGAATAAGCGAAAGAAAAAGGAATATGAATTAGTAAATTCATATGTATTTACATATGTACGTGGATATTATAACTATCGTAACTTGTAAGAACGGATAGATGAAAACTACTTGAACTTATAATGCACACTTGAGAATTCTTAGTTCTTTATAATAAAACAAAGGCTATTTACGTACGGCTATTTATTACAACAATCTGAAAACATTATAAGTGCTCTAATAGGTACAGTCTCATCCATCTCTACAATACACTTTGTCGGTGATGCATCGACTGTAATATTTTACAATAAATTGGTATACTTTCATCGCTCAGTAACATTAAGCATAAATTGGTCAAAAGTTATTATTTATAATTCACACCTAATTTTATAGCTGTTAATGGTTTCGCTGGATCACAAATAAATAATGTTGGCATGTGGTTTCAAACGATTTTACGTGAAATTTAAAAACATTCTATCTTCAAAATGTTTTCCACATACATAGGTATTATATAGCTGTCCAATTAATACCTCTTTCTAACAAATCTTCACGCTTACATACTTTTAGCCATTCCAAAGCACTGCAAAAGACCAAAAATTGAAATAGTTGTCCAACGTAACAAAACACTTACAGTTTATCATTTTTAGGGTACAGGAAGAAGCTATATCCCTCTGTTAGAGCTCTTTCACACTGGCGATTTAGCAGTGCGAGTTAGCATCGCGATTTAGTCGCTTTCTATGCGGTTCTATGCACAGTCAGCCGCGCTGCTGAATCGCTAGTGTGTATAGGAATAGGGAATACATCGGTAAAATCCGTGAGCGATTGTCGCGCTGTTAACTCGCGCTGCTATAAATCGCCAGTGTGAAATTAATCTTAATGTCGTATTGTTTTTGCAGGAGCGAACACTACACCACCGGCGATAAGATTTTATAGAAATTTAGAATAAATTAAAAATAACTGTAGCCTTAGTAAACACACGATACGTACTAAACATAAACATTATTCCGAGAGTTGCTTTATTCATCAACACCACATCGCCTGATGTGATGACGTCATAATTAGATGGATTTGTGGTCCATGTAATTTGCGAAGATTAAAGCAACGATTTCTGGTGTTATGGCAGTGTTGACTTTTATGTTGAGAGGTTATGTTTACAGTTTATGACATTTACGCATCATTTACGTTTCTCTCGTTTTACGAAAAAAGGTATCTTTACGTATTCGTCAAGATTGCGACACCGTCGATTATAGAATCTTTTATCTTAATGAAAATACTACAAGTTTCGTCATCGGATACAAGTTTAAAATGTGTAGTTAAATATTTATATTATTGGCTGAATTGTGTTTTTAGATAGCTCAGATAGTTCATCTTAAACATCTCAAACACCATACATACCGTTCCTTAATATCATACTTTGTTTATCTGTTATACGCGTGCAAAAGCGCACCCCATTATATATTCGAATTCATATTCCATATCTGCCGTTCGTCTAATAACCTGTAATAACCTTAAATTTTTCCGTTACGCCGATATAAACAAAAACAGCTGACTCTCCCCACTTCTCAATCCATCGCTAACATCGAACTCGAAGTTCGGTGGATGTGGTGTAACCATGGTGTAACACCATCGATTAACCGGTGGAGAAAGCAACCATTTATGATGGAACATCAGGAAACAACCGGTGAATAAAGCAACGGCTTGATGCCATCTGATGGCATCACTGATGTACACCGGTGAATAAAGCAACTCTCGGATTGTGAGTTTTCAACATGGCGATTTACGGTCATGCGCATAAATTCCATGATCGGGTCGTGTCCCTTCTGGTTATTCTGTGACAACGGTAACATAACCAATAAAATCAAAAACGCACGAACTGTGATATCTCGACTGTATGTTTCGATATTATTAAAAAGTTGTAAAATGCATTAACATTAAGAATTTTTAGATCTTGATCGCAAATCTAAAAATTAAAATCTTTTTTGTTTTAAATACATATAGGTAGACATATAACGTACTATTTGAATATTTTTTGAATGGTAACCTTTGCGGTTTATATAATTATGTTCCTCTATCTTGGAAGCAATTAGTGCAACTTGGGTACAGGCTACAGCCTCAATAACCCCAGGAGATCTAAAATTTCTCATGAAACATTGTTTAATTTGATTTTTTTCTCTTGCTGTCTTTGGAAATATAATATATCTGTGGGAGAGATGATCCGCAAATCTAAAAATTAAAATCTATTTTGTTTTAAATACATATAGGCAGACATATAACGTACTATTTGAATATTTTTTGAATGGTAACCTTTGCGGCTTATATAATTATGTTCCTCTATCTTCGAAGCAATTAGTGCAACTTGGGTACAGGCTATAGCCTCAATAACCCCAGGAGGTCTAAAATTTCTCATGAAACATTGTTTAATTTGATTTTTTTTCTCTTGCTGTCTTTGGAAATATAATATATCTGTGGGAGAGATGATCCGCAATATCAGTTACCTACTTGCTTTATGCACCTAGAGATTGATTGTTACAATAATGATACCTATATAATGCTATAATGTATGCTATATATAATTGTCCAACATTGCGCTGATATGTTCCTGTTCCAAAGAAAATTAGTGCTGCGAAAATTTTTGTAAAACATGTAAAAACCCTAAAAATTTGTAGTAATTTCGCGATTAAACTATTGGCTACCATGAAATTTTCGCGTATTTTGACAAATTTGCCGAAGATTAACGAAGCACAATTCTATAGCATAAGCGAAGTTGATAGAGTACAACATAATATATACGATTCTATTCCAGACGATAGAATCGCTTTGGTCGATTCTACAGAACAGAATTCTATTTTATAGAGTTCCACCACAGATATCATGTATTAATGTTTATATTCATTAATAATATTTTTATAATCAGTATCTATTCTTATTCATATTAAGTAAATACAAAACCTTTAATTTGTTAAATTTCCCCATTTGTTTTTTTAATTGGTAGTCTTTCAAGAATATCAGGAGGATAATTAGGAAAGATATATGGGTGATTATGTTCTAACTGTTACCTACTTATTTTATTAAAAAATTTTGAATTCTATAATTAAACTTTTTTTGTTTCTTTATGCATATTATTACTCTATCTTATTGTAAGAATGAAAGTGCGAGAGGATTTCGCTACAACTTCAAAATATTCAGAATCAGAATCATACTTCAAATTTTCCATGCCACGGTACTGACTCATTCATCCACGGTACTGACATAAAATGAATGTGGTAGACATTCTTTAGGAAAATTATTAAATTTATTTATGAATTGTATTATAACATTTTGAAACTCCTTTGTACTAATTATTTAACACTTCAATAATTCGTACTATAGTCATAAGTCATTTATAACAAATGATACATTATAATTTATATAAAACATTAATCAACTGAAATCTAACAAATATAATATTTCGAAAATTAGATTAATTTAAATTTAGTTTTTGGTTTTAATTACAGTACTTTTCGAATTCTTGAGCTTTTACGCAGTAATACAGTCTGCATTTTCGTTGAATAATCACTAGCAGCATTTTTCTGAAGACATTTTAGAGTTTTAGCCAGCTTTAGTGATTTCTTAACAACTTGCGATAAATCCTCCGATTTTTTCGTTCCTTGCATCAATCTTTTGTTTATTTCTCCGACTTTATCGTTTGAAGAGTAATCAATTTTTCCCATAGAAAAGTGTCTGCATAAATTCTCATTACAGCAATCAAAGCAACTTAACGAATTGAATAAAATACAATTATGCTGTAATCTATTCCACGTATATTGATGTACTTTCATAGTGCCTACGAAAGGCTTAAAATTTTCTGGTAATATCGCATCAATGTTCGATATTTCCTCTTCTGTAACGCAATCAATGTATACAGATTTGACACGATCACGCAAAATTGATAGCAAAGAATCGAAATTTGATACATCAGTGCCATATTTCACTTGGTCATCCGCTAATTTTTTTATATAACCTCCAATTCCATCAGCTGAACTTTTTCCATGGCCAGCTTCGCTGAAGTTATATGTAATATCTTCTAACTGAGTATAACACTGAGGCAAGTACTGCGTTATGAGATAAAACATTTTTTTATTGCGGTACTGTGTCGTTGGACCATCACTCATAATATGTAATTTTTTTATTTCTGGATTTGCTATAAGATAAATGTCAAGTATTTTTTATGTGAATAATTATAGCAGAAGGATCATGTCTGAGTGATTTTGATAAAGTAGCAAACCCTTGCGAAAAATGTGAAGTATAAACCATGCCAGTGTGTAAAGTACATTGTACTCTACTAGCCCCAAAGTGTACTGATTGAACTTCTGTTTCATATTTACATGAATAATTTTCACTGAAGTCAATAAGTAATCCTAACTCATTGCTTTGTAGGAACTGAGTTATTTTTTTCATGGAGGTTTTTTGATGAGTGATTCTGTATTCATGATCTATGAATAAATTTAACTCATGTTCAAAACGATTAATTGCTTGTTCTATCGTACATGCAATTTTTTTTTTAATAGTAGTTTTAACCGTTATTGGTTTTTTTGTTTTTTCATTCATTCTTTCTTCCTATTTCATGTAGAACATTTTATCATTAAAATTAGTATCGTTCAGATTAAATTCTAATTTTTTAAATTTACATTTCTCGCATGTTTTTGACAGACATAGCTCAGAATTACTATCACATAAGAGACTGCTCAAAATTTTATATGAAGTATTTTCTGTCAATATCTTATGACTATGAAAAGCTTGTATTAGCAAAGAGAAATTTTCATGAGTAAAGCACGCACATGTATTTCTATTAGTGATCTTCGGTTCAATACAATACCTCGGGCGTAAATTTGCGAATGTTGAGTAGCTGATGCGATAAGTACTTTGAGAACAAAATTTTGCATGTAAATCTTTTATAGTTGCATTCATATAGCGCTTGATTATTTGTTTACCATTTATTTTAATACAAGCTTTTTTATCGGGAATTATCTTACTATTTTCATCATAAAAACGTTTCACTTGATCTTGAATAAAAATTTGATTTCTTTTCTTATTCCTAACATATTCCAGTGGATTATTACTTCTATGAACTCTTGAAGAAATAATAGGGGCAACATTTTTTCTAACAGCAGATAGATGACGATATTTTTTTACAATTTTTCCGCTTAATGCTCTTCCCAATATATGCTTAAATTTCAAACTTTTCGTGTCTCGATAGGATGATTGTATTTGTCGTACCATAACTTCATGAAACAGCAATGTTTTGCGAACTTCAGGGTCCACATTTCTCCCTTTCAACAGCCTGTCAACTTTAGATTTAGGCGATGTGGAGTCAGGCTTCTTGATTTTCAAACGTTGCAATTTTTTATATAAGCTATTCATTTTCATTCGGAGAGTTTTGTTATCGTTCAATAATTTTTTGTTGTCTCTAAAACATTTGCGTAAATTCTTTTGTACTCGTTTCTTCCCTAATTTAGCTTGCTTTGATTCCGAATTATTATTGATATCATCTTCAGTTTTTTCCAATTCAATTACTACTTTTCGTCGTGCCCGTGAGTTTTTTTTTTCCATAAATTTTGTTGTTTACGACGATCTCGCTTTTCTCGATCTGATAACTGATGAATTAGTTTGAGTTTTCCTTCTTTTTTCCTTCTTTCATTTCTTTCTCTTTCTTTTTGACAGTAATTTTTGTAAGCCTCTGGATCATTTCGTATTTTTTGTCTTCTTAATCTTTCTGCATTACGTTTTTGCTCCAAACGACGTTTTTGAACTTCAGTATTAATCTTGTTTCTACACTTTCCTGTTTTCGTCGATGATAATTGTTGATTTTTAATACATTTTTCGTCAATAGTTTGAGGCAGTTTTCTTTTACGTAGTATTGGAGCCATCTTCAATAAAAACATTTATAATTAACTATTAAAATCAATTTATCAGCGCACTTGGACCCTCGAATAGCGAATCTTCAAATAGCATGGAATACGGCTCTGTTTCTTTGTCAAGCGCTTGACCTTGAAGCGAAGATCCATAAGAATATACAGTATGTCTAGGGCTATCCCGTTCAGAAAGAAAAGAGAAAGAGGAGCTGCCGCTACGATAAAGTGTTTTAAAACCGCACCACTCTACATCTATCTCTTTTCTTTCTGACCGTGCTTGCGCTAGACGTACGGTATACCCTCTCAATAGCGAGCAGACCCCCGAATTTCTTATTATTTGAAGCTCCGAGTGTAATTAAATATATTTATATTATTATTTAACATGGTACTGACATTTTGAATTTAAATAGCAACTATAATCTTTTGATTATGAATTTGATGATATCCAATTATAGTGTGATTTAAGCTAGTATAATAAGTACAGAAATTCATTATTTATGATAAAAAAAAAACAATAGTTAGTTAAGTTTATCAATACCACGGTACTGACGAATAAATTTATGACATACCTTTTTGAAAATTGAGTTTTAAAATTACGCAAACTCGTTGCACTATTTCATCTGCGTGACGTTTGAAAACATAACTCAGTTGACGTCCTTTCTATTGGATGACTAGCTGTTTCATTAGTTTCGAGGTAGATGGCGCACGAGTCAGAAACATTTAAATTGAAAAATTCGCATTAATCTGAGGACAAAAGTTATTAAGCCGAAATTCAATATTAAATTGATATATTGGAAGAAAATTCGTCAACTTCTTTAAGTTTGATTATATACATTAAGATTCATCGGTTAACTAGTTTGAATTATTTATTGCGACAAAAAAAATAATCAATTTATAGGTAAATCTAGCAATAGACATGACACGGTACTGACATTTAAGTGATGTACTGCAAGTTTTCTCTGGACTGAAACTTATATTATACAAAGAAAAGTAATGGAATATGTTTATAATGATCGCATTGATAAAAAAATTACATAAATTATTTGGTAATGTATAACCAGCAAGAGTAAACAATACAGGACATGAAAAATCACAGTTAGAATAGAATCAGCCATATCAGAAGTTGCTAATCGTAATGGAAAATGAACCAGGAACATCTGTTCTGCACTTTAGCCAACAAATTAACTTTTCTCGGGACACAACGCGCGATTATTAAAAAAAAAGATTTGTAACTTCATTGATACCGTATCACAGCAGTAATTTTGTAAGTGGTTTTAAACATAACGAATAGTAACGGAGAGCTTCAGCAAAGAAGAACATACTTCATCAGTAAAAATTATAATGATGAAGAATGATTTTGATGTCTTGAGCCCTAGTTCACAAAATACAAGAAAATGGAATCCTGACTATCCATATTCAATCGATGAAGAACTCGTGTATTTAGAAACAATCGGTATTTGGACAGCGTTAAGCCAAAGACGAATAGTGGGACTAATATTTAATTTCTCAAAGATATTACACGAAATTCAAAATATGTATTTTCAACAAGATATGGCATCTTGTCACTGTACTGCAGACTCATTGTGTTATTTAAGAGAACTTTTTATGGTTGTATAATTAATTGAATTCCTGAAATTTCTTTGCGTGCACGCGTATGCGAGAATTACATTTATGTTAACTGGCACTTATTTACGACTTAGGATTTTTTACGATATTTTAAAATATGATCCATTCTCAATGATAATATACCTTCCCAAAAAAGGTTATACTGGGTGACTATTAACTATAAATGATGGAGAATTTTTGTTTTAAGATGGCAACAATTCTGCAACGACTAATGTTTAAAATATAAATATATCAAAAATTTGAAAAATGTCATTAATTCCCCAACGGGTCGATCCAGCTATAAGTAAATTTTTCTGGGTTGTCAAATGGCATATTTCTTTTAAAATTTTTAGTTATACGGTATTAGGTAAATAGCATAGGAAGTAATGTCTCTGGAAATTCTTAAAATGAGTAATAACTATGTAAATTATAAATCCTTTGGCAAGCTTGTAGTATCTATATACATTATTTAAGTTTCGATGTTAAAGTAATTTAGAATATCTACAAAAATTATTATTTACTTAGTGTGGTTTCTCTTGTCTCTCTAATTTGCAGTGGCTATTATTTATTAATTATTGTTGCATATTTATTTATTTTACCGTTTCTTTTCCATTTTAGGTTTTCCATAAACCTATTGTGCAGTCAAGATGTTAATGGCGATATTGCACTTCATTTCAATCCCCGAATGGAACAACGTTACGTAGTACGAAATTGTCGTATAAAGGGTCACTGGGGCGATGAAGAGACCTGTACCTTTGCTAATTTTGATTTCGTAGTTGGGAAACGTTTTAAAATTGACTTCTTAGTAGCTGAAAGAGAATTCATGGTCTCTGTAAATGGTAGGCATTGGTGTGCCTTCACATATCGTGTGCCTATTGAACGAATAGTGGGAATGGAAATTAGAGGAAAGGTTGATATACAAGAAGTTGCTATAAAGGAAGTAGATAGTTATCCGATAATTCCAGAACCGGCTACCCTTATTGCAGTAAATGATGATAAACTAAAAAGCGAAGTAAGTTATGCATTTTTTATGTATAGTGTGAATATGCATAAAGTGTGCGGTGGTTAAAGGGAAGAGAACACGTTGAATGACGTCTGTATGTTCAGTGCCCGATTTTACCTATTAACATACTTTTATTTATTTTTCAATAATATGGGTATTATCTTAATAGATCTTTTACGAGATATAATATATTCGAATGATATTTATCAAAACTTATTTTCGTTAGAACTGTTCGATGTTGTCTGTCGATTGCAGATAAACACTTCATATTTGGCGTGTTACTAGCTGAAATATGGCTTGAATATCGAAATAAGTGGTACTATATCTGTAGTATAAATACACGTAGTTCATAGCTATTAAGCAGAAAAGTAAATTAAATACATTACAGAAAGGAATTGATAGGATATGTATTTAACGACAATAATATCCAAATTTAAGCCAAATGACTTAGACAAATATCAATACAAAAAGTTAAAACAGAAAATTAAACAAAAAGCATTGAAAAGGAATAAGTTAAATATCTATTACCTATATGGCCGCCATCCTGATCTGATCATATTTAAGTTAGCCCATTGCAATGCCTTTTTATTTAGCTTTCTTGTTGAGTCTTTGTATTCATATTTTTCTAGGCCATTTGGCATAAATTTGGATATCTGTCGTTAAGTACTCTATATGTACTATTCATAATTCTACTGCATTCTCGATGAGTGGAAAATAAAACGAAAACATCGTTATTTTCAAAGTTATTTATTTCATTCGCCATTCTGCTTGACAGATATAGAGTACGTGTATTTACAATATAGATAAAATATTACTTATTTTGACATTCAAGGATTACTAAGATTTTGAATACATTAAAACGATATATTTTTCGGACTTTTACCATAAAAGCACTTAAGTATATCTCGAAAACCGTAAAAAATACAAGCTAATATGTATAATAATGAACGATAGAAAATTATTAAGCGTATTAAAAAATGCAATAATATACAGAATGTTCCATTAAAAAAAATCTACGTAAACTTGATGATGTGAAATGAACGTTAATTTTGAACGGCCCTGTATACGTATACGTGTTTTTGAAGACGTGGATTTGATGCCCTATATTTGAACTAGTAACATGCCAAATATAAAGTCTTCACCTGCAATGTTTTCATAAATAAAGAATTTTTAACATAACGTTGCAGTTGGCCGTATATTTGAAAAAAATTGAACTAAAAAACGGCTATATACTATTTAAATTAAAAAATTGACGTAAACCGGAAGTGATACAAAAGCGTAAATAATTTCGCCAATAAGATCAGAGGACACTATATCCAACTACAAATTTTCAGACTTGTAGGATTTCGGGAACATCAAAAAGTTCTAACGAACCAGTTCCGTGAGTAATCCTGTATAGACAAGATTGTAAATTATTAAATATGGCTGTCACAAACATTTGCATTAATTTATGTGGTGCAAAAATATAAAGACGTGTTCTGTTCCTTTATTGCTATATGTTTCAAAATTTTCTGAAAGGTAATTGATTTAAGTGTATGCCTTTCCTTGGAAAACTCTCCAAGCCGTTAGCACTAGGATGGGCGTTAGAAATATGCGGCAGATTGAAAATGCTTCCTCAAAGTTTTTATATCAATTTACAAGATAGTGTCCAAATGTGGCCTCATCCAGTTATTCCATTGCATTTAAATCCTCGATTTTGTAAGTACCTACTTACTTTACTTATTTTTGCTTTTGGTTTCAAATTAATTTAATAATTACGATTACTTTAGGTACAACCGCTGGAGTAGACGTTTTCGTCAGAAACGCTTGGTTGGATGGAGATTGGGGACCTGAAGAACGTGCCCCAATATTCCCGTTTTTGTCGGGAGCCGATTTTAAAATAATAATACGAAGAGAAATGGATTGTTTTACTATTTGGGTAGCGGAACAAGTGGTGGCTATATTTAAATTCCGTGGAGGCATGGACAAAATTAATTATGTCTATATAGCCGGCGATTTGACTGTGTCCAATGTAACGTTAAGAGATAAAAAGAGCGATTTTAGACTGACAACTACGGATACCGAAGATCACCCAAGTCCTACAGATTAAATTTCGTGTTTAGTGTACTGTTTAAAGAAATGAATATTAATAACGGGTATAAGTTTTATTTCTGTATGTATTTATTGCATTATTTTATATTTTTATTTATATACCGCACGTAAATAATGTTTTTCTACTTTTAATTTTTATTGTATATTCAATAAATATGATATATTTTAGTGTTATTTTATTCCGCAGTAGTTTGAGAATAGTGCGATATTTAGATTTACATGTACAGTATTATACATAGTATTATACATATCTACATACATATTTAATTTATGCTGTTATAAAAGTTTGTTATAAAAATTTTTCAAACATTCCTTTCAAGTTAGGGATTTTTATTCGAAGTATTACCAACCTGTACAACTGGTTGCATAAGTGTTATGTAACGGTATTTTATGAACTCACTATGTATGAATAGTTGCTCGCAATAAAACTCGAACAGGGTTCGATTCAAACTGATATGACTCACGAATGTCAAATACAGACGCGAGGATCTTCATTTTATAAGGTTTTATTAATACTGATTAATATAAAATATTTATGATAACAAAAACATATTTAATTTTAGATGTAAATAATATAATTTTATTTTGATAGTAAAATAACGATTGCAATAAAAGTCGGGCAACATGCAAATGTATATAAAATTAATAGAAATCATTTAATACTTAGTCGAGTATCACTTTGCGTTAATGCCTCCGATCTAGTGGAACCGATTGCACTAGAAAAAGGAGGTTACATATTTCCTCATTCTTCTGTAATAGCCCTTTTTACTTCTTGTTTCTTTGTAATTTTGCGTTTTCGCAATATTTTTAATTCTTCCCAGACATGTTCAATTCCATTTATGTTTGGCGATTGTGTAGGTATTTTTAAAAACTTAAGGACAGTTATAAAGCGTGTCTCAAATGTCAAGTTTGTCTGTGCTTGCTGCTAAAATCTGTTTTCCATCTTATCTTCAAAATATCTGGAATTACGCATTTTAGGTTTAAATTCTTCGCTCTTGTTTCTTATCCATCTTATCTTATAAATAAAATCTACACAAACCAAATGAGTAAAAATATCAAGAATTGTTAGTTTTAGCTTAGACCAAAATGCAAAATCTTTGTCAATATGTTCTCGTGTAAAGTTTAACTTCGCTTTCCAGTCTATACCCAAATAACAGCTTTTTCCTGGCACCACTACCATGTAGGTACACCAGCTCTGTGAAATACTCGTCGAACGCTGTCAGGATGAACGTCTTTTTTTAATTGTTCCATTTTCGTCAACGCTGTGCTGTAAGAAATGGTGTTTACTTGATTTTTCGAATTATAAATCGTCGATCTGTTGCATTTAGTTTGCGTTTTTGTCTAAACCTTTTGATTATGTGAAAACCGTAAATTTGCTTCTGTTAATGCTTTCCGCTACTTAACGTACCGTTCTTCCTTTCTCGTAATTTCAAATTAGGATGTTTCGCTCTTCGACAGTCGATTAGTTCATTCTCCCCACCATTTTAATAAAGTTGCAATGTTCTTAGTATCATATTTTAAAGCCACCTGCTTATTAACAAACATTTGATTATTAGGTCTCAAGAGAAGAGGACTTGTCTGTGTCCTTTGCTTTAAAAGCTAATGTATTGAATCAATAGTCATCGTTCCAACATGTTCTGACAGGGGTATTCAATATCGAAACGTTAAGTACTATTTCTGACAACAAACACCAACTTTGATTTCGAGCAACTGTATGCATGTACCATCTATCCCAAAATGTCATACAGATACAGTGTATAAAGGCAGCGCAGGATGCCTTTTATTTTATTTTGGGATAGATGGGCTGCCTTTATAAGCTGTATCAGTATGACATTTATTTTGGGATAGATGGTACATACCTATATGAGACTATTTCTGCTACTCGTATGTATACAATTTCTCACGGTACATTGTGACAGATAGTATGCTTAAGTTGCATTTTCTTTTCTAAAGAAAGTCATCCGAATGTACCGTTGTGATAAGTAATATAAAACTTTATCAAATACGGTAAAATCAAATTGTGGCAAGGTCATGATATATTTCTGAAGCGGGTGAGTAATATTATTCGTAAAAATAAAAATAAAATAGACTAGTACATGAGTGACAAATTACAAATAGAGTACAATATTGATATTAATGGCAAAGGTATCAGAATGTGTAGGTATGTTCCACAACATGTGAGATGTCGCTTATTTATCGTGCATATTAACTTTAATGCATACTAGTTTTAGGGTCTGCCAGAAATATAGCGGTTGATTCAAAAATGTACAATTTTGCTGTCTCATTACTATTCACATGCGATTATTGAAATTTCTTGTATACACGGGCTGCGTTTCGCTATTCACTGCAAGTGCTTCGTATATGACGTAGTGTAAGTGCGTTGGAAAAACTGTTCCGTTTTAAATAAGCGTGTTTGGAGGTTACTGTAAGATTTAAAAACGGAATGAATCGTAAAAGTTATTGAAGTAGGTTATGTATGACTGTTATTATTATTACTGGTCGACGCCATTTTGTACTGTAACTGCTCCACCTGTCCGCAGTAGTTAGGGTGCATTCCGAAATCTGCTGAGAGTACTGACAGTACTGAATTAGCGTTCCGTAATCAGTTTATACATACTGAGGAAACTCTACAAAGCGCCATGTCAGTAAAGAGTGACGTCATAAGTTACTGCTGAAACTGCTGTTGGTTATAAGGTGAAGTCAAGGCCATATATAAACGGGCTGGCAACTATTTGAAAGAAAACATCCTATTATCTAATTAGATTCTTCACATTTTGATATTGGTTGAACTGGGTGTGCCATGTGTAATGTGAACGCTGTTGACTGTGTATTCTAGTAGAGTTTATATGCTGTCAAGCACTGATACATCAACCGAACTGGTGAATGGCTGAAATCGTTCCGAAATTGCGTGACGGGATATGTTCAATTACTTTACTGAACTATTACGGAACGATCTCTGCTCTTCGATCTCAGTAAAGCAGTAACAGTTATTTCAGCAGATTTCGGAATGCACCCTTAAAGTATCAAATGATGACGAAATCAATGATGTCATAGGTTTTCATTCTACTTTGGCAGTGAAGGACTTGCAGTGAATAACGGAATACAGCCATGATTATGATGTGTACTGTAGTAAGGATAATTGAATGAAAATTTTTGTAAGTTTGGGGATAAACGAAATATGTTATTGCAGTTTCTTTTTTATTATTATTTGTCAACAAACAACAAAATATAATTGAGAAACAGCAAATACTTTATAGTTGCAACATTAAAAAATAAGGAATTAAAGTATGTCGTGAATATACAGGTGCAATTAGAAACTAAATAACGAATGCATAATATATAGGTACACAAAAAAAAATGTGAACAGAAAAACAAATTGTACACTAAATAAACAATTTTTATAATCACAAATTATAGATTATCTTACTGGATATAGGTATAACAAAAGCAAAAACGAACTGTTAGAAATACGTGGTCAAACACTCTCTCACTTGTACTGGCGCAATGTGATACATACAGATATAGTGTTTTAAATTCCCTAGGCGCTGTATTTTTGGTAGACATTTTTTGATTAGCATTATTTTGTACCCCATACCCCACGTTTTACCATCTCTGAAACTTCAAAGCAGAGTTGAGAAGCATAGATTTCAGACAGATATTATGCCAAAGCTAGTGATGGCAATAAGAGGTTATATTATGCATTGATGTATTTATTACCCAAAGATATGACCTAAGACGAGTGAAATCTAAGGATGAATCATGCACAACACGGAATATTGATAGTCATCTCTGTACGATGTATGTATACATTAAGCAATGACTTTGTCAGGTATCCACTCAAAACAACATACTATTTTTTGTTATCTAATAGGTCCGTAACTAAAGATGTATGTTTGTGAACGGATGTCAGTTAAGTTAACCAATTTGTTGAGACTGATTAGCCATATATGGTTATGATCATTTGTTATATGAATTATCTGTGGTATTGTCCCTTTCTTTTTAATTAATTTTCTTTTCTTTAAGGAGGCGCTTAATCAAACTTCGCGGCATTGTTCGACAATAATTATTACAAATGTATTCACATAATTTAGAAATTAAAATACTATTATATCATTCTGATTTTGTAGATATGATCTTTGTTGCAATTCTAAATATCTTCTTTAAAATTAATTGTTCTTAAATTGTGGGAAAATATACAATTTGGATAATATTATCGTTATAATGTGTAAGCACTAACGCCTATATTTGAAGTGTCTAAAACTATAGAATATTGTTTTTAGGAAATTAGTTTACAGGTTGAATAGTAAAGCCGCCTTTACACTATTCAAGTAAATTGATCAAGTTAGTTGAATTCAAGTGACTTGAAAGCGTATTGAGGGGTTTAGATATTCAATGGAAGGGTTTAGATATTCAATTCGCTTTCAAGTCACTTGAATTCAACTGACTTGATCAATTCACTTGAATAGTGTAAACGCGGCATAAAAACACCATTATATTTATCAAAATACATAACTTGCCTCCGTAGGCAACCAGTTCTACACTACAAAGAATGATGTGTTGATATTCGTTTGCGACTTTGAATAGAAATTAAAGTAAAATATTTTTGTCAAAATCAATTCCCTTACAATGACATATTGTGTTGTGATGTTGTGTGTTCTATAATGGACTAAAAAAAAAGAATTTTTAATGGAAGAAGATATCTCAATTGATTGCTAATTTCTGAATAGTCTGTATAAGTTTTGTTAAAATTACGAGAGGGGCAAAATCCCCGGGGTCAGGGCTTCTGGAAAGCCCGATTAAAATAAGTGTTGATCAAAAAATGTATACAGTCAAAAAGTTTGTTGAACAAATACACGCAAATAACGTACTTTTATTATACTCTGACAGTGTAGAGTAGTAGTATGTATGCTGTTATGAGTTTAAAGAGAACAGAAAGTGATGGCTATTGACAGTACTAATTACTAGTTTATTTCCTAATTTGTGTATAGCACTTCGTATATTTTGCACCCTTCCCCTTTCGGTAGCACCGGCAGAACGCTCATTTAGTGTGCTTAGTAGAGTCAGATTATTTGAGATCGACTATGGGACAACAAAGATTGTCAGATTTGGAAGTGTTGTTTATTGAGTCTAGGCTAGCAACAACATTGAATTTTGACTCAATTATTCAAACTTTTGCAGAAAGGAATGCAAGAAGAGTGTTGTTCTAAATAAAAAATAGTTCAAAATCTGTTAGTGTTATTATGAACATTACTTAAGTCTTAAGAATTATTGTTAAATAAGATTGTAAGTAAGTTTGTTTTATTTTATGGAAAATAAGAAACTCTTGTTATTATATAATGCACTAATGCAATAGTAAGTTTTGTTTTCATAAAACCTTAATCCATATATTAATACTATTGACAAAAATAAAACATATCAAATATTGAGTGGGAGTGGGCCCGCTGGATTATTTAGCCCCGGGCCCTGGCTATGCTGACGGCGGTGCTATTTGAAAAAATTAAGTTATGGTTCTTCAAAATTTCGAAGAGTTAACGTGCCACAGTACAGTAACCACGCAATGTAGATAATCGTTCCCGTCGCTAAGATATACTCCGACATGTTATTTAAGCATGTTACGAATTCTAAATTGATATCCGAAAGATCGAGTATTCTCTGATTTTTTGAATAAATGTCCGCTATAGCAAATTTTTTTAGAAAAAATCGAATAACTACAAAACGCCCGAATCAATTAAAAAAAACTAAATGTATTTATAGAACTTAAAAATAGGTAAATCCAAATATGTAAAAATATACAGGGTGTTCAATTAAAAATAAAAAAGTAGATGGCGACTTTTGGTATAACCGGAAATCTAATAATATTTCATTGAAGAGAACATAATCGACTATACAGGGTGGTTGACCGGGAACTGCAACGATCGATTGTGTGAAAACTATAGCTAGGAATGATCTGAAATTTTGGCACTATACTAAAGTCGATAGGGGCCACTCGCCTAAAATATTTTCAAGATGGCGGCGCTTCGGGATATACCGGAAGTAGGCACCAACTTCGTTATTTTAAATAGAATATCCTGTATATTGTCACGTTTTTAGATTCTATCTGAAATTCTAAATATATTTCATGTATAATGTCATATACCTAAGTCTATCCCTTTTTGATTTATTTACTTTCTTATGCTAAATTTGACGTTTACAGGCAGATAATCAATTGCACTTTTTCCATATAAGGATTAGTTTATTATTTATTTTGAAGTAAGGTTTCTCAAGTAGATAACCTAATTAAATACTACTTGTATAAAATTGTTACAATTATTCATACAGAGTGTTCGAAATATACGTCTGAAAATGAAATCGGAAAAATTACCGAAAGTCAATTTTTTAAATGGAAAGTGGCAATTTTTGTAATTTTATCTTGTTATCATTAAAAATAAGGGTAACTTTGTATAAGCACGTCTATTATAAAAATGGGTAGTTTTCGAAATATTAGAAAGTTAGTATTTTTATCTTTTACAATACATACTATTTGCATTAGTTCTTTTTTTATTAGTTAGCCATGACAGCATTTACAAAATTATAAATTGTCAGTTGTCGAATAAAAATCATTTACCTTATAATAATTACAATAAGTCATGCCGGGGCGCTTAAATTATACAAAAATGTCTCGAGGTTCAAGGGCGCCAGTTTGAGCATTTATTTAAATAATTGTTTTTATTTAGTTATTGCGTGTATTAATAAGTTTTCTACGTAGATGGTTTCATTATTTTCGTTATTAATAATTGATTTATTTCTCTGGATCTCTGCTCTTGCGAACACAAAGTTTCTAAAGTTTTCTATAATATATATAATGGAATTGTAAAGACGGTTTCCGTTTTTGCGGTTATGGAGTTGCAAATGTATCACATGTTATTGAAATAACTTTATTACGCCCCCCATAAATAAAAAACAAATTTCAATAATCATTGATTCAATAATCACTCAAGAAACCAAAAACAAATGGTTTATTGTAAATTATATACAAAAATATGAATAACAATATTATTAGAAATATGTTATAATGATAATAATGAAGGCTGGTTTGTTCTAAATTTATAATAAATTTGTTCGTGATACAGAGTATAGAAATTCGACGCGCTTGTTGAAATCTGACACTAACGTTCTCCTAAATTCTTTATGGAATTTAAGAATGAATAAACTTTTATTCAATTTAAATTTAAAAAAATATACAATTTTCTAAATTTGGCCGCCTCAAAAATTCGGCTGCACTCCTTGCACATCCCTTGAGAACGCCACTGGCAACCACCACTACAAATACAATTTAAAAATTTCGGAATTGTACTAATAGTAGATTCCGTAAACCTTCTAACTAACGGGTTTCGTGAAAGATCCTATATACATATACAGGGTGAGGCATTAGTGCGTCAAAGCTCAATATATCCCTTATTATTGAAGATATCAAAAAACTTTATGTACAAGAATCATAGATAGTCTTAAGCTACATACTTTAAAATTAATTTCATATATACAGGGTGTTCCATATCGCTAGGGTGAACCAAACATACATTTTCTTAAATGGAACATACTATATATTATCTCAAATTTGGATTAAGCCCATCTTCCTCGTTCTTTCAATATCAGGTTTCATTGAGTTATAGCGAGTATTTCAGAAGTTATGGTCAATTTTGTGTGAAAATCGTTGCGTATTTAACATCCTGTGTATTCCATACGAAACAGCTTGAAATTATTTTTTTACTGGAATAACTTTTTTATACTGTTACACTGTTATAACGAAGTGGTGTTTTCCCAATATTACGAAAACTGTGTACAGGGCGGTTCAAAACACAAATGCATTATTTTCTAATTTTTTTTAAATGGAACACCCTGTATTTTATATTAAGAAAGGGAAGAATACTTGATATACTTTCACTTTCATTAACTATTCCCTATATCTAAAATGGTTAGTTTCTGAGATATTTAATGATTTTTAAAGAAATGTGAGCATTTTGGCAATAATTGGAATATAATACATTAGCCATGAAAAAGTGACATTAGAAAAATGCTAAATCATTAATTAAAATAATCTTTAACTACAAAATAAAAAACTTATACCGATAATTAATATTTTAGCATTTTAGCCAAAGTTTAAATACAACAAGGTTCACAATAAATGCTCAAAATGTCCTCCAAAAACATCAATACAACATTGCAGCCGTCTTTCGAATGATCGACTTACATTTCTTAACATTTCTATATTAATGCTATGGAACGCTTGTGTTATTCTATTCTTCAAATCATCTTGCGTAGTTGCTGGTGTTTTATACACAAATCTTTTACATAACCCCACTTGAAAAAGTCAATTTTAGTTAGCTCTGGGGATCGGGCTGGCCATGTAGTTGGTCCTCCTCTTCCTATCCACCTTGCAGGAAAATGTGTATTTAAATAATTATGAATCGGTCTAGTGTGATGTACCGGAGCCCCGTCATGTAAATACCACATATTTTGACAAATATTGATGGGAACATTTTCCAGCAATAATGGTAAATGGTTTTCTAAGAAGTCTAGCCTGTGAAAAAATGTGGTCCAATTACGTAGTCTTCAATTATTCCACCCCATACATTGAAAGACCACCTATTTTGACTATAATTTCCTACAAAATAGGGATTACTTGTAGCATAATAATGAAAATTATGGCGATTTACATTTCCATTTTTATGAAATGTAGCTTCATCTCCAAAAAGAACAAAATTAAAGAAATCTCTTTGGTTGCGGATTTGTTGTTGAGTCCATTCGCAAAAAGCAACTCTACGGGCCAAGTCATCGTCGAGTAACTCCCGATGCAATTGCATACGATATGGATGACCTTTATTTTTACAGAGTATTCTTCGGACAGCCTTTTGACTAATATCTTGTTGCCGCGAGATTTCTCTGGTGGATTGTCCGTAATTGCAAGAATCACATTGAATTCTTTTTCCTCGGTAAGAACAGTTTTTGCTCTTTCATGTTTTTCATATATTACAGAAGCTGTCCGAGTAAAGCGATCCATTAACCTTTCCAGGGTTATTGTTTCAGGTTGTCGTCGGACAGGATATCTCTCCTGGTAAATTAATTTAGCAAGTAGACAATTTTTCATGCACTCTCCTAGTACCCATATCATATCTGTCAATTCCTCAACAGAAAAATTCATTTTAAAGAGGTAACAAACTATACTAACAAATAAAACTAGTTGATTAACTGATAAACAATATGATTCAGACTTTTCTAATGTCACATTTTCATGGCTAATGTATTATATTCCAATTATTGCCAAAATGCTCACATTTCTTTAAAAATCATTAAATATCTCAGAAACTAACCATTTTAGATATAGGGAATAGTTAATGAAAATGAAAGTATATCAAGTATTCTTCCCTTTCTTAATATAAAATACAGGGTGTTCCATTTAAAAAAAATTAGAAAATAATGCATTTGTGTTTTGAACCGCCCTGTACACAGTTTTCGTAATATTGGGAAAACACCACTTCGTTATAACAGTGTAACAGTATAAAAAAGTTATTCCAGCAAAAAAATAATTTCAAGCTGTTTCGTATGGAATACACAGGATGTTAAATACGCAACGATTTTCACACAAAATTGACCATAACTTCTGAAATACTCGGTATAACTCAATGAAACCTTATATTGAAAGAACGAGGAAGATGGGCTTAATCCAAATTTGAGATAATATATAGTATGTTCCATTTAAGAAAATGTATGTTTGGTTCACCCTAGCGATATGGAACACCCTGTATATATGAAATTAATTTTAAAGTATGTAGCTTAAGACTGTCTATGATTCTTGTACATAAAGTTTTTTGATATCTTCAATAATAAGGGATATATTGGGCTTTGACGCACTAATGCCTCACCCTGTATGTCTGTAGACCATTGGTGTGTAAAATGAAAAGCATGAATATTCTTTTATAATGATAATGCGTTACTATCCTAGGTTATTGCTATAATTTGTGTCGGAATACCATATAAATTCTCTAAAGTATGTATGCAAATGAAGAAAACCATTTCAGTTACTTCTATATACTTTAATTATTGTTATATTTATTTCATTGTTCTTCTAGAGAAAACTAATATTTATATTACAATATATTTTCTATTAAGGTTAATCCAGAATTTTAAAATATTTTAGTTTGTATGTATCCTATGTTATTTTATCCAAAATTATATTTAAAAATTAATATGTACCTACTTTTTAACAGATTTTTACGCCATCTAATTTCGAATATATTTAGTAAAAATGCGACTTTTCCTCGCCAAGATCATATTATTAAAATAGAGAGCCATGCATCTATTTGCGACAATAGTTCTATTTAGGTATGTATGTATGTATATCAAACTAATTAAACGCATCTACAATACACATAATTTAATATATGTATGTGCTAGATATCTATCGTAGATTCACTGTCTTTGTAATCAAATCCTGTTTCCCATTCTCTTCTCGTGCTTGTCTCTTGGCACTCATCATCTAACCAAGGGTCTTTATCCTTTCTATCCACACTCTGTATTCCTATTTGCACCCGATACACGAAACTCGTTAACTGACTTCAGCAGCCTGGCGTTACCAGAATAAAATTAGAATATATTAAGGGTACCGCTGTTTTGCGGCTCTCTTTTGATATCTGCCAGAACTTTAAAGGTAGCTGTAGCGCCAATTCTGCCTTAGGAAATTTTACTTTCTTGCTTATCGTTGAAATATGTTCTGCTTCGATACATTTATATACTTAGTGCAAAGTTAATAACTGTCTCCGTAAGGTCGTAATTCTCTGTACGATATTTAGTGCCTTCGGCACCCACAAGAAAAAATTGGCAGATATGTGTATCATCGTAAAATTCCATACCCTAATTCTACTCAATTTGCAGTGTAAAGTACTAATAGATGTTTTAAAATACTATAGTGAACGCTTCAGAGTCTTCAACAAAATCCTGTTATTTGCTACAGTCCCTGTTCATATTACTTGGGCCACCACATGTCATAAACTCTTTATATAGTTGTAATAAAACTCTATTCATTTATTAAGGAAACAACTTAAATATACAAAGTTTAATGGTTAATATAGATTTTCTCAATATTTTGTACATCCACCATGGTTTCTAATTACTTCTCGCATTCGTCGTGGCATACTTAAGATACAAGAGTTAATAACTTGTTTGATGTTAGCATCATTATACCATATATCCAGTATATTTTCTTGTAGTATTGCTTTTGTGGGGTTTTCTCTTTCATACACTTTTCATTTCAAGCAATTCCAAACATTTTCGATAGCATTCAAATCTGGCGAATTGCCAGGCCATGGAAGCAGAGGAATTCCGTTTTCTTTCAAGAAAATTATGACGTTTTTTGCAACATGGCATGGAGCGTTATCTTGCATAAAGATTTGCCCAGTTGGTATACGATGACCAGGTTTTAAATGGGGCAAGGAAACATCTGTCAGTACCTTTAAATATTGATCCTGTCGCATTGTACCGTCTACGAAATACAGCGGTCCGGGGCCTTTGCCGCTTATAACACCCCACACCATCACTTGCGGTGTATATTTTATTGTTCTTTGAATACAGGATTCATGAAGTTGTTCATTTGGTCTCCTTCTTACAAACTGCGGCCTCTCCTGTAGTACTTGTAACGTGCTCTCGTCGCTAAAGAAAACCTGTTAATTTGCCATAGAAATGTAATCAGTAATAAATAATAAGGAAAGAAGTAACGGAGTGCTTTGTAACTATAAGACCGATTTGCGCTTGAAAAAACTCCCCAGACAATATGTAGGCAGAAATAAAGATGGAAAACGCCTTATATGTTATTTCTTTATTACAAAATACCAAATTTTCGCCCAAAATATGTAGGCTTCATCAGGGTACACTATCGAACAGAAAAAACGAAATACAAGTTAGTCAAAGAACATTAAAACAATAAATAAACTACTTACGTAAAGTGAAATATCATAAATTTGAATATATAAAAAATATTAAGGTCGTCATGATCACAAACCTACGAATTGGATGTTAACAAGTTGACCGCTCTAGAGCGTATATAAAGTAAAGACGAGACATCAGATGAATAAACATTTTTTTATCGGTATACGTCAATACAGATACAAAACCAATGTTAATGAGAGGAGAAAAATCGCAATGTGGGAAAAAACGCTAACAATTCGATACATGACAAAATTCAAAATCAAATACAATTACTGTTAAATAAAAATGGTAATCTACATGTAGTACAATATGCAATACTAGAAACAGCTGATCGAACGAACATTAAAATATGTATACAGTAATCATACAGAGTTACTTTAAAGTAATTGACCAAATGTTCATTATGCTATGAGATCGCAATAAATGGCGTTTAAATTCTCCAAAGGAAAGGATTTGGAGAGTTAAATAACGTTTTAGAAAAATTATAAATTTTTCAACAGAAATTTATAATTTCTTTAAAAATATCCAGAATGGTTTTGTTAGAAACGCAGAATTGTCATGATTTGAGTGTCCCACAGCATAACATGTTATTGTTTTACATAGACATCTCCAAAATGTAGAGTGGTACAGATTTACAAGTTGGCTGTAAAATTAGAACAAATCAGTTCATTTAATGTATTCAGAAAGAAATGTATGAAAACTTCATATATTTAAAAATTTCTTATTAGTTAACATTGCGTTTAACTTTATCTATATTTTATCTACATTTTGTATTTTATTGTAACTCTACCGACGCTGTCCATGTTTGTCCTCAAACTATGACAATAAATATTATTACTATTATTATTATTGAAACGCGTATTTAGAAATAGAAAAAATATGTATACCTATATGTAGTAATTTTAAAGTGTCAGTTTTGTCTACAAATTTAGTCCGCGAGCAATGCACTAATTAATTGTCTCAGATTTAGAACTTTGTTCCTAAATAAAATGTAAAGGTAAAGAAGGGTAGATCTACTTCATCATTACCTTATAGTGCATTTAGTAACTGTCTATGACGTTTGCATTCGAAATTATGAACAAACACAAAATTGTATGCATTATAATAGCTACATACATATACATACTCGAAATTCATGCAAACTACAAAAAATATGTACTGAATATAAAGTTTTTGTATTTGGGGAATTGTTTCCTCCATTTCTCGATGACGAAGATGATATAATTCGTAATAAATTGAGTTCTTTGTAAAAAGACTATATCGTAATTTAGAATATTCGTGATATATAAATTTCTATATTTTGTCTTATTTCTGGGTTTTTTACTTTGTGAATCAGAGATATTACAATATATTTGCTTGAAGAAAAAAAATAATTTGTCTTTTTCTTTAATCGTCACGATAACAAAGAATTAGAGTAAAATTCATAAACGTCTCTTGAGGTTTCCTTATCTATACAGGGTGGTTCACAGGGAACTGCAACGATAGATTGCGGAAAAACTATAGCTAGGAATGATCTGAAATTTTGGCATTATACTAAAGTTGATGGGGGCCACTCACTTAAAAGATTTTCAAGATGGCGGTACTCTGGGGTATACCGGAAGTAGGCACCAACTTCGTAACTTTAAATAGAATACCTATATATTTCTTTAGATTCTACGTGGAATTTTAAATGTATTTCATGTATAATATTATCTACCTAAGTCTCGCCCTTTTTGACTTATTTACATTCTTATACTAAATATGACGTTTGCAGGCAGATAATCAATTGAACTTTTTCCATATAAGAAGGAGTTTATTATTTAATTTGAAACTTTTCTCAAGTAGATGACCTAATTAAATACTATTTGTACAAAATTTTTACCAAATTCTAACTAAAATATTTTCTCTGGCAGGTTTCTGTAAATTATTCTCCTCTCGTTTCATTCTTTAAATTGTTTATCATTTATAAAGTATTTAATGAGACATTTTTTAGTCCTACATTTGCAGTAGTTTCTTTGGTAATTCATATTATTCCATCTATATTTATGGTTAATACTTTAATATTTTTAAGCTTTTCTGTATCGACTCTGTTAACACGACTATTCATACACTCTTTGCGCTCTCTTCGCATATTGATGGAATAAGATGGTATTCTAGTTTTTAGATAGGGAAATCGCTTACCTCCTAAAAACTAGGTGAATAATAGTAGTTTATACAACGAGTCAATAATGACAGTTATTATTCCCGAGAGCTGAGGGAATAATAGTCATTATTGCGAGTTAGTATACACTACTTTATCTACGACTAACTGAAGATAACTAAAAAAAAAACAAATCAATTAAACGAAAATAACAATTAATATATACTACGTATATCGATACGGCGTTTGAAGGTTTGACAGTCCATAAAATTATCGTAAGCCTTAATATAAAAATGTTTGAATTTTCGGGCAATAAACCAAGCTTAATTGTATCGGCGTTAAGTTTAATTTCTGGAGGTGTACATAGCTTAGATTCATCGGCGTCACTATGCATGATAAAACTAACACTAACACGTCAAATTTAAAAAACGCCGATGTTTTGACGTTTGACTATTAATTAAATACGAAATACTCGGACTTGTTTATCGTTACTATGATAACGTTGGTATCATTATGTTTTTATTGGCGGAATGCAGGAAATCATGATAACGTTATGACTGATTATTCTCTGGTCGCATTTCATTATTCCCTCCGGGTATTATGAGTACTATCATTAACCAATAGTGATTAATATAATACCTACTTTATTGTTTAGTCGTAGATAAAATATTTTATGTTGATGCGAAGAGTCCGAGTAATATAAGAAGTACACATACGTCATTATGTGCTTGTGTTGAATAGTGCTGTTGATAAGTGCGGCGCCGCTCACTTCAGATCTCGCCCATATCTGCTATAGTTCTACTCACGAAAGATGATCCCTGCGTCATCAATTACATTTGTATGAATCAAATCAGTACTTCCGCGTCATATTAAATATTGTACAACATATCAAAATGAATATGGGAGCTATGAGATTTTCCTCTTTCAGGTTAAGTGCGTGTGGCTTTATGGACAGTTCGTTAAATTTAAAACAAGTTGTTGCGGTTGTTAACGTAATATTCTACTATGCACTGCCATTACAGTTTTAAAAAGGACTAGTTTCAAAAAATTGTTAAACGAATACGTATTTTTAAGGACGAAATCAATGACGGTTCGATCAAATATCTATGATTGTCAAATGTATGTCAAATTTCTAAGTGAACAACCGGATATATACAGGTTGGACAACCCAGATACTAGGCATTGTAAGATAAAAAAATCGACTGTATCTATATACAGTCGAATTAGAGAGAAATGTCAATATGACATACGAGTCGATTCATATTGACATTACTCATGACGTAACGAACAAGATCAAAAAATTCGACGTATTATGTATGTATACAATGTGGCTGCGTGCGTCTGCACTCTAGCGATACCTGTAGTGTAAGTGAAACACAGAGGTGTCCGTGTGTTAGAACGGTAAACAAGTAGACGCAATGTTCTACTGGATTACAACAGAGCTAGTATTACGCATATCCCTTTGATGCACTGGCATTTGTCAAAAAAATCCACATTTATCGTCTATTTACCGTTCTAATAATACATGGATACCTCTGTGTGTTTCGCTTGCACTACAGTTATCGCTATAGTGCAGACGCACGCGGTCACATTGTATATTTATATCGTTATAGATTTATAACAAATAAAATTTTAATTTCTTATTCTGATAAAATGTAATTTTTTTAATGTACTGTCCTATAATTAGGCGTATTTTATGTAACGTTAAAACGTATCTGCTTAATTTGGAACTTTGATATTTCATAGGAATTTCACTTCGGGTTCAATTTAAATTGCTGTGACTTTCTAATGGGGCTCGGTTAATATTTTAGAAGGCCCGTCTCCACATTACGTTCAAATCATCATTGGAGCAGACGGAATTTATAATTCGGTACAAAATTCGTGCTGTGATTTCATCATGGGCCGTCGTCAAGTCGTAGCAGATTAATAGTATACGACTTTCCATTTCGAAGTTCAACATTTTCCCATTCATAAAAGGAAAATTTATTTTATATTTTTTTTTAAAGAAACTATACGCACAAAGTAATCGAAGTTTTGTAAGTATCTGTTGTCAACAAGAGCAATTGAGAGGAAGTGTTTAGGGATAACTGCACAAATCACTAACTGTAAGTGATCTGTGGATCACTGCTTAGAATTTTTCATTTTATAGTTTTGTAATATTAATTTATCCAACACACAATTTATAGTGTAATGCAGTTTTAACAAGATCCTGTTTAATAATAACAATAGCCTAGCTTAAAAATTCTTTATTTCATTTACAATATTTTTTATTTTGGGACTAACCTATAACATAAGGAAGAATAATGAAAATATGATTAATACCTATATGCAACTGGTAATTTTGCAGACCATTCCTTAATCCTAAGCTAAAGTATCATTCTGTTACTGTGATTGAATATATTAATCTACAGCTTTTTAATCTTTGTATATTAGCAGTTTTGCAGTAAGATTTTGATCAATTGAAAAAATACCAGCAAACAAAATGATTGTGGCCAGTTGCTGGCCGCACGTAGTCGTGCCGTAAGACACATTATCGGGCCGACGCGACGTAGGCTGTCGGCAATGGACCGAATTATTCTTTAAACGCAAAAGTAATTTTTTTAGAAAAGTGTCCCACCGGCCTGTTGCTGGCCGGCTGATGGTTTACGATTAAAACGAATAAAGTACCAGCAGTGTGCCAGCTGCGGACTACTACTTTTGCCGTTAATACGCACATTTATTCTATTCCGCTTCAGTTTTATTACACTAGTGTACCGATATAAAATAATTTATTCTATCAGAAAGAATTAAATATAATTGCTATTAAAGTGGGCGCCGGTAATAATATTATACAGCGTTGTATGACGTGGAAGGACAACTATTGTCGACTAATTTTGTTATTATTGTGCGTCGAACTGCTTGTGTTCTTTACAATGCGTTGTATGTACCTATAAATAAAATGGAAAATGAAATCAGTGATCGTGTGCACGACGGAGGAAAAAAAACACTTACCATTTTAAGCGTCTTCCAAGGATCGACAATATAAACTATTCTCGACTAATTTTGTTATTAATGTGCTTCGAACTGTTTGTGTTCTTTACAATGCATTGTATGTACCTATAAATAAAATGGAAAATGAAATCAGTGATCGTGTGCACGACGGAGAAATTAAAGGAAAAAGCACTTACCATTTTAAGCGTGTTCCAAGGATCGACAATATAAACTGTTCTCAACTAATTCTGTTAGATATGCTTCGAACTGCTTAGGTGTACTTTACAATGTGTTATTAACTTTACATTATGTATTGCACACTAAACATTTAATTTTTGAGCCATCTTATATTAAGTCCGGGAAATTCATAATAAACTAATTCACTTCGTCTGACAACGGTCGTTTTCTCGATTTATATGTCGACGATATTTTATTACGTATGCTGTATGCTTACACTTACATGCAGTCTAAGCAGGTACCAAACACATACTGAATGCTTTTTACTAGTTCTGATGCAATACAATCATCCTCATATCGGCGCATGGAAATTGGTCTGCTCTTATAATAATGTACGTATTTTCTCGTCATCGGTAAAGTGATTCATTTTTCAAGATCACGTCTGGAAAATAAGTAAATGTGTGCTACAAATATAACGCACACAAACTCAAAATAAAATGACTGACAACAGAAGTCGCACGAGTAACAGAATGAACTGCTATGCGGCGCTGGCATTTGAGACGCGGACTATTCAGATGCGGCAGGTTGCCGATTGTGTGCCGGCGTGCCGACCATGGACCGACATATGTTCGTTGTGTGTAATCGGTGACGGCAACTGGTCGGTAATATACAACAGGTCCGGCGCTGGATTGCTGTAGCCAGAAGCGAACCATCAGTGCCGGAACAAAACCAGCAGCTGGCCATCACACTAATGTTAGCTGGGATATACAGATGGTTCATTTAAAGTGTAACACTGTAATATCTTCGAAACAATTAGTGTTGGTAAGTATTAGAAAAAAGTTTAACTATATGAAGGGGCTCTTTCGATGGCGCTACTGTTGTCACTATAAAGAAAGACACAAAGAGCAAGGTCAATTCTTTTTTTAAATAGCATATGGTATTTTTTTTATCAAATTCTAAAAGAGCAATAAGTTGTCAGTAGAAAAATAGTAAGCCACATATGATCTCAAATTACTATTAATCGAAAACATGAGGACATAAGAAAAGTCAGTGCAGCAAATGTTTTTTATTTGTTTGTTAAATGTAAAAGTATAATACCATACATACACCATTAGTGAATTCTTCATCAGAACTTGAATACTCATCTCTTTCTTTTGGATCTTCTGTATCATCTAAAAATCATAATACACTCATATTTAATGCATAATAAAACGAATAAAATGCACTGATTAAAGAAAAGAAATATTTAAATTTAACTGTAGCATTCTCGAGCTTTTCTGCAATAATATCTAAAACTAATTACAGCCTACATTTTCCTTCGAACCAATTAAATTTCAGTGCAAATTGATTTTGAAATGTTCTTGTACGATATGCTTATAGTTTTATAATTGATGCCTAAATCGAGTCGTACTGTGTATCGTAATGAAAAATCTGTATTCCTATTGGATAACTTGTATTATAATGAAAATCTGTATCGTAATGGACATCATTAAAGTATAGGTTCAGCATATCTAATAATACAATTAAAGTATGGGAGTAGAAAAAATAACTAACACGACACATGTGTGTAGTTTTGCATTTGTTTTTTATTTACAACACCTAGATCAACAAAATATTCCAGTTTTTTACAAAATGCAAAAGGGACAAATTCAATTTCTTGTATCTGACAATAAACAGTTTTTATCTTAATAAAAAACCTGAACCGTGTCATGTTGAGTTGGAAGCCTACGGTTTGAGTTTTTATCTTAATTTAGCATTTGCAACATCTACTTGAGTAAGTTTGTTATCTCTTTGATACTGTAAATCGCTTCTCCTAATAACAGAAATAGAAGTTAATTTTTGAGGATTATAATGAAATGTAATGCCATAAACTAGGTATCGTTGTAAAGAGAATCGAAAGTTGAATCGAGGTACAACTCAACCTAACTTTTCATTTAAAGATTTTTGGGGTCAGTTTCACCCTGCCCAAGGGATTGCAGATGAGGGTTTGCTTGTACGCCTAATAAATGTCCCCTCAAAAACAAAGTTGACGAGTCTGAGCATTTAATTTTTATATGACATTATGCCAAAAATCAATGCCGTTTCTTTTTCGAATGGCCATCCTGTATAATAATAATTATTACAGGACTTCTCGATTGCCTTTCAAGATTTGTCATTTGTGATTCACTATTATTCACTATTTATTAAATGACAATTCAATCTTTTATTTGTGTTTCACCATTTATCATTTGCATTTCACTATTAATCAAATGTCATTCACATTAAATTAGTTTCACCTTTTGTCAAAATAATTTCATGAACTGTCATAATTGCAATATGGAGCGTGTGAGAAGGCGAAATGCGAAAATTAGTAACAAAGTGCGCACATTAATTATTAACTCCATGAATCAGGGAAAATCTTCTGTTGATGTGCGAATACAGTTTAATGTAAAACTGAATATAGTGCGTAAAATTTATGCAAAAAATTTGTAAACGGGACAGATACATAAGCGACTTCCTGGTCACAGAAAGCAAATACTTAATGAAGGTCAAAAGGAACGAATATGTGATTGGATTGACGAGGATTGCACTCTTACACTTCGTGATTTACAACCAAAATCTTGTCGCCAATGGCCCGAGATGCAAATATCTACATTAACAATTAATAGGGCTTTAAAAAATTCCATTATTCAATGAAACGAGTGACGTGCGTACCAGAAAGAAGTAATATACACAAGCTATAATACAAAATCGTTTTGATTATGCAATTGAATACAACAAAATTATGCATGAAAGAGACAAAATTTTTTCATTGATGAATTTGGTATGAATGTATAGGTACTCAAGAGTGTACTTTAGTAGATCTGCCAAAAATACTCCAGCATACGTAAAGCATAAGTTAGAGGATGAAATTATTCAATTGTAGCTGCCATGAATTTAAATTCGTTATATTTGTTTCACATACAGGATAGACCATACAATGTGGAATATTTTTCGGAGTATCTGTTGAATTTAATGAATCATTTTCGTGATGATAATATCGTAGGAGCTTATCTTATATTGGACAATGTTCGCTTTCACAAAAATGCTGAACTACTAAATCTTATTCAAGCTCATGTACACCATAGATGTACACCATGCTGTATTTATTCCGGCGTATATTCTTTAATCCAATTGAGGAATTGTTTAGTCAATGGAAAAAAAAACATCAAGAGATCACAACCAATAAATGCGGATGAGCTATATTAATCCATCCACAGAGTATCAGAAAATATCACTCACGAACACTGCTTTCACAACACATGGAGCAGGGGATAGAATCATAATAAGAAAAATTTGGCTCGACTTCTCATTGGTTCTTGTAATCACATGGTAAATTAGTTCCTTGTGCTGAAGTGGTAGCGTTGTAAGCATTTAGCAATCTATATTATTGACGTAACGTGGAGGCATGGAAAACGTCATATTTGATATTTCACTTGTTTGTTTTATCTTGCCTGAGCACCCTTGGTTTGGCTTTTGTAGTAACTGTTCTATATCTGTATTTATCTTCGTTGAAATGTTAAATTTATATAAATATGTTTTCTCTCTCAATAATATTAAAAAAGTAAATTGCTAGTTTACGCTTTTATAAATGTTATAATTAAATATGGAATATGTGTACCACATACATAGCGGGAGATATTGCAAGAGTTATCGTTTGCGCTGGGCCAGCTATATAGTAGTATGTATGACAGCATCCTTGAATTGTAAATTAGTTTGCAGTCGAATCGTGTACAAATATGCCACGGTCGGTGAGCTCGCTTAGTGGCCCCATGTGTTTTGTTTTCTTATAATTCAAATTAAATGCAAAATTGAACGCGTACGCTCGTGGCATGTGTACCAAATTTGCCATGTTTAGTTATAACTACATTGTAAATGCTACTTACATAGCTTTTAAGAATGGAAAGAACCAAATTTTCCCGAACCGTCACAGTAAATTAAATATGTAAAAAAAAACAAATCGTCTTATAATTTATAATTTAATCGTATACCCAAATAGAAAGGTTGTTAAATTTCAATATTAACGGTCAAGAGGGAAAAAATAAGAACGTAAACTTTCGGTTTAGTTGTATTTCATTCACGTCATCTTTTACTTCTAATGAATATATCGCCAGCTATCTTGCCGCTGTAATGGGACGCGATTGGTTAATCAATTTAAATTATTTTGCATCTCTTAACGAAACAGGGAGCACCTGTATTTATGAAGTACATTAAGAAAATGTTATTTTATTCTATTTATTAATTCAATGCACCAAATTGTATATACCGCTTCCTGTATATACAGTAGAACTCAGATATAACGAACCACCAAGGTGACTAAAAATCAGTCCGTTATCGCCGAGGTTCGTTACAACCGAACAAATTTTACATATGTACATACATACTTATTTGGTATGTATGTATGATTTGCATTTTTATTTAATACATACATACAAAAAATATTAGTAATTTTAGATTGATTCCTTTTTTCCAGCAGTTTTTTAAATAATTTTTTTCTACAATACTCAAAGAGGCTAGAACATTGGTCTTGTCATTTTCTTCAGGCAATGACAACCGTACAAAGCGTGTTAAGGTTTGCAATGCTTCAAGAGCTTTCTGTACAGTGTGAAATGAATCACCTGTTTGTTTCGGGTTCGATTTTTTCATCACTTTCGTTTAGAATTTATTGCAAAGTCTTCGGTTTGTTATTGTCCCATTACCGATCTAACGATTTCAGAATCATCAGGGTATTCTGCGACTTCATCAATTTTCTCATACTCGTTTAAAGTATGCTCTTCAAAATCATAAATGTTATTGTTTTGTGCCCAATGGTACAGATTGTCTTCATCGGCTTTTTCGACTCTTTGCGTTAAAATCCACTGACGAAGAGGAATGTCATCTTCCTCTGTGAATCCAGTACCGCGTAAAAACCCGCATGACGAAAACAGTTCGAAATCGCTTTTGCAAACACGTTCTCCCAAGCGGTCTCTAACAGTAAAATTGCATCAAGCAAGGAAATTTTCATTTCGATGTTTTGATCATCAGACTGAATCATTTTTAGGAGTAATTGTCTTCGATAATACGATTTTAAGAATTTGATTAGGCCTTGATTCATGGGTTGGAGAACTGAAGTCACATTTAAAGGAAGAAAAACCACTTCGATCCACTCCAAATTATCCAATTTAGGGTGTGCAGGACAGTTATCAATCACTAAAAGAATTTTTCTTTTGTCCCTTGCAAGTTCTCGATCCCAAGATAGTAGAAGATTTGAAAAAAATTCTCGTCATCCAGGATCTTTTGTTTGCTTCATATGATACTGGCAATTTCGAAACGTTTTTGAAACATCGAGGCGTTTTCGATGTTCCATTTACCAAAAGTTTCTTCTTTTCGGAACCGTCCATGTTTGCACAGACCCAGGCAGTAAGTCTTTCTTTGAAATGCTTTCCTCCAGAGCATTTTTCTCCTATAAAATACAGGTTTCGGTGGAGATAAGCCGGTAGAAAAGGCCAGTTTCGTCGCCGTTAAAAATATTGTTGTCAACATATCAACGCCGACTACCTAAATTATAAAAGTGGTAGACACAAGTTTTCTAAACAAGAAAATAGACTTTGGTATACGTACCTGTCCATACTGTTCTAAGTCAATTTTCTAGTACTACTTTGTTTACAGCACCAGCTTCACCGTGAATTTTACCGTTTTTTATATTATATCTTGTTTTAAAACGATCAATCCATCCTCGTGAGCAATTAAAATTTTCTTCATTTGACGTTCCTGCTGTCTCACTGCGTAATTGAGCCAATTGGTTCGCTTTTTCTTGCAAAATAGGACCACTGATCGGCAGATTATAGGTTCGTTTCAACGCAAACCACTTAGCAAAGATTTATCTACCTCGAATCTTTTTGCTTAACGCAGTTTTTTAACCGAAGAACTTACACTTGATTGCACCTTTAAAAATTTGTCTCTTTGAGCCTAAATTGTCGACACAGTGGACCTTGTCAAATTGTATTCACGGCAAATTTGAACATTATTTGCACAACGACTTTCTAATTTTCGAATAATTTGTAGATAATGAAAGAGATTTGCGAGAAGGCATTTTGCATGAAAACACAATAACAACATAACCGTTCGTGTTACTATTGCTTGTTGAGACATGTAATTTTTTGTTCGATAAAGTTCGGTGAACGTCGGTTCCTCGATAGTTTGTTAGTTTTTTTCGGTTCCTTGATAGTACCGTAGAGAGAATATATATAGAGAGCCCATTGAATAGGCAAATCAGGCAACATAAAATTTCGGGTAAATCTTTGTGTATTACCCAGTAATGTGCTGGTATCTGGTGGTAGAAAGCAGAAAAGACTGTAATGACCACCTATACACTAAGAGTGAAACTAAACCAAACCGAATTTATTTCCAACTGTAATTGGAAAACTAACCCAACAAAACTGTGAATGAAATAACTCCATTCATAACTACATACGGTATCAAAGTGATTTATTACCTACTGTCAATAAAAAAATGTATTGCTGTTTTCAAAAAAACTTTAAACATAATTCAGACACGAGTATTTCTATCTTATAAATGATTTGGTTTTTACTCTAGGTATACCTATATATTACGCCTTAAAACTGTAGTAATATTTTGCGACATAATTACTTTACTCTTCCACACATCTATGCTGATTATTTATACGGGGTTAGTCAAAAGTATGGAGTAGGCGGTTTATTTCGTAAATATGAACTTTACAACAAAATGTCTTTAGCAAAAAAGGTTTTTTTACTAATTATTGTCAATATCTTAGACTACTCGTTGGTTTTTCATGTCAACGTATTTCCATGTAAAGGTATTAATTTTTTTTTTAATGGCAACCAAGTTTTTGCTGAACTTTATTCCTCTTATTTTTTCTTGAAATGACTTGATACTTTTTTTCATATGCTTTAATAACAAAATTTCTGTATAAAATCATAGTTTTCAATAAACGGCAAAATGTGATTTCAAATCAGATTCTCCAGTTTTTAATACTTCTTTTTATTCATGTGAGGATAATTCTACAAAAAATTATAGTGGTCTCTGTTTTCTTAATGTCGTTTTCCATATCATTGTGAAGTACCTTTCAATAAGTTAACAAGTTAATTTAATCAAAATAGTTTCATTTTAATTTGTAAACATGGTCAAACTCAGAGAAACTGAAAGAATTGAAATCTTATGGTTGGTTATGGAGATCTACAACGTTCACATCAAGACGTTTGTCATTTATTTAATAACGTTCATCCGAAGAGAAATTCTATTGTACAATCCACAGTGTCTAAATTGGTTAGAAAATTTAGAGTAACTGGAAATGTGAAAGATATATTTCAAGGTCTGGACGTCCAAAATCCGCCACAAATCAGCATCAAGCTTTTGATGTATTACTTAGTGTTATCGATAATCCAATTACGTCAACCACCCAACTTGCTTTGAATAATGATAGTCAATCGTCGTTAGTTCGAATATTACAAAAGAACAAATACAAACCTTACAAGATACACTTTCTCCATGAGCTAAACGAAGATGACCCTAACAGAAGAATGCAGTTTTGTGCAATAATGATGGAAATAACCTAAACCTACATTGTACCTGACATGGCACATTTATTTCCGAATGAAGATCGACAAGCAATGCCAAACGACAATGTTTGGTTTCGGCAAGACAGCGCTCCACCACATTGGAGTTGATGTTCGCATGTTTTTGAATAACGTCTTTCCAGGTCGTTGGATTGGACGTCGAGGATCTATTGAATGGCCTGCTAGGTCGCCCCATTTGAGTCCCTTAAATTTTTTCCTCGGAGGTCATTTAAAAAATAAAATTTACAAAGAGAAACCACAAAATTTACAAGACCTGGTACCCACAATCATTCATGAAATTGAAGAAATACCACCTAACTGGCTGCAAAATTCATTGCGCTATTTTTGTGATTGATTAGGTTATTGTCAAGCTGGACAGGGTCTTCAGATTGAACATTCAATTTGAGTTAAATATTATTTGAGTAAATAAAGTATTATGAGTATTTTCTCTAAAATTTTATTATTAAAGCATATCTAAACGTAAATTAAGATGATCCAAAAATTATATAGTATTAAAGCATATGAAAAATATCAAGTCATTTCAAGAAAAAAAAAGAGAAACAAAAATCAGCACTTCCATGGAAATACGTTGACATAAAAAAACCACGAGTAGTCTAAGACATGGAGAATAGTTAGTAAAAAACTTTTGTTAAAGACATTTTGTTATAAAGTTCATATTTACGGAAATAAACCGCCTACTCCATACTTTTGACTAACCCTGTATATGCATACGATTTTAGTACTCTAAACAGAACTTCACGGAAGCCCACGATACAATAGCGTTTGTATTTTTAGTTTTTGGGGGCAAGTTTGATTCTTTACTCTTTTGCAATATTACTTTCAGTTATTAAATAATTTACGGAAGCAATTCATGGTGTTTAAAGTTGTATGTATATTCGTTACTTTATAGAATTTCATATATTTATATCTTTATTACTTATAACAGTTATAACTGGAGTTCCGGATGTGGCAGCCAGACGAAATTATCCAATCGCGCAGGGAGTGTTTAGATTCACGGTTTATGGAATAATATTTAGAATTGACATATCAAACATTGATGCTTTTGACGTCAATCTAGTTGCTTTTTTATTATCCATTGCTCTCGTGTTAATATTAATTTTTCAATTCAACTGTTAGAGAATTTTAGAAATTAAATTCGGACAGTAAGTTGCTCCTGTTTTATAAAAATTAGAGGTTTTAATATCCGTCAATCAAATATTTTACTGTCATAACAGGTTTTATGAAACGTAATTGTTAATATTTAGGATGACCCCATTAAATAAAACAATTCTATTTTCTAATATTCTTCTATTTTGTAAATGTGCAATATAGATGTAAATAGGTATTAGTTTGAAATTATTTTTAACGTGTATGCAAAAAAAGTATGATCCAATTTAAAAATAAAAGGCATTTCCAGATTAAGCTGACACGGTATTTTTTAAGCATTTATTCATTTTCAATTTCTTTATATTTAAAGTTTTCGGTGTGTTTTTATATCATGCACACAATCGGTGTATTCATCAAATCTTTCGAAGCACCACTCAGTGCATACAATTTGTTTTGATGATCGGACAATTAATTAAAGGAATAAAAAAAAAATTGTTTTACATTTTCGGATCTATATTGCAAATACATATTTTAAGATATAAACTTGAATATAAAGTCTGGCATTTCTATAAAATATATTATTTTATGACCATCTGTGCAAACACAAATTGGATGTGTAAGTTCTTTATGTATTTTTTTCCTTGTCAGAAAGAGTCGGTCTTGATTTTACACATTCATTCATAAGTTTTTATTATACGTCTTTTAACAAGGTTCATACCTTTGCTATATACATATTTTGTGGAATTTATATGACAGCTTGTATTCATTTTCTTTCTAAATCTAAATAATAAAATTTATTATTAAATATGAGCGTTAATACTAGTTATTAGGTACTATTTTATTATGGTTAATACTAAAAGAATATTTGAAAATACACCACGACATCTACCATACATGAGCTTAAGCCCAGGAGACGGTGCTGCTGTTAGTTTTGGATGTAGCCGTCCCTTCCTCCAGATCCACAATGGCGTGCCCAAAAAATAACATTGCATGGATTCTCTATATATATTCTCTCTACGATAGTACGTTATAGCTGAGTTATTTCGTCGCACGGGACGAAAAATTGCGTCGTTACAACCGAGCAAAAAAACATGAGAATAATAGGAATAATAGGAGCTTTTGCGGGACTTTAGGATTTGTTCGTTATAGCCGAGCGTTCGTTGTATCCCATGGCCGTTATATCCGAGTTCTACTGTATAATTTTAATGTAAAAATTTATAGTTTCTCAATAGTTAAAATATAACAAACCTTAACCTTTTTGTTTTGTTAATGTATTATTGTGTACACGTGTCGAGTGCAAGAATATCTTTTTGTTTCAAATATGGTCTAAAAATCATGTGATAGAGTGGTATCATGTAAGAGGGTAATCATGTGAGAGGGCGGTAAGAAACGAACAAAAAAACTCTGCTAAGATTTCGAAGTGTCCGGTTCGCGCAGTAGTTATATACATATTATTTGTCAATTCTGGTCAGTTAGTGAGCTTGGAATTGTTTTATTATTAATATCAGTATAACGGCCGATAGCTAATAAAAATACTGGTAAGTGAAGTTACAAGCAAGAAAACATCCGAACCTCAAGACAAATCTATTATCGAAGCGGCTGTTGCGAACGAAGTTATCGAAGGAAACGTGGGCCAGTGGTGGAACTCTATAAAACAGAATTCTATTCTGTAGAATCGACCAAAGCGATTCTATCGTCTGGAATATATGTTGTACTCTATCAACTTCGCTTATGCTATAGAATTGTGCTTCGACAATCTTTGGCAAATTTGTTAAAATACGTGAAAATTTCAAGGTAGCCAATAGTTTAATTGGGAAATTGCTACAAATTTTGGGATGAGAGGAAATTATAAATATACAACCAGCATTACAGCATTTGAAATTTATTATCTTAATTTGACGTATTAGATAAGTACGTACTTATATGTTTATATACTTACCTCTTAATGCTTACTTATTCTTTGTAGTTTGAATTTATTTTAATTGCATTAAAATTGTTAAACAATTAGGTAGTAATCTTCTAATAATTCACAAAATAAAAAATATTTACATACGTAGATGCTATGCAAGGGCACACATATTATTATTTTCTTATTTTTTGATGTCCAGTGAACTGAGGCTTATACACTTGTTTCTATATGATGATTGTCTATAAACTAGCTACTTGTCGAATATAAGTACAAACTTCGGCTTTGTGGTGAATTTACGACACACACAGCAATACGGACAAATTATTTATACTGTAATAACAAATTGTATATATTATTATACAAGGTGCAATCGTTTATTTTGTTTTATTGGTGGAACAGAACTAAATACAGATAAAACGAAAACGTTCTATAAACGCCGCGTTTAACTGTGATACCTCTAAAACATCTTTTAACACATTTTTAAACAATTGTCAAATTTACAGCGGAATAATTAAACGGTACAGGATAGAACTAAAAGAGCCGATGAAACGAATAAACGAATGCAACTAAAAATAATGACTAAATTTAATTCCTTACTTACTTAATATACATACATATATACGTCTTTAAATCATTTTTAATCTCAATTAAACCACTAATGACAATTCAATAGAAAGATGTGACAAATTCAGCTATGAATTGCTATGATCAACAAATATAAATCCATGGCAATCTACAACATCTGCCACATCGCACTGCGTTCTATACGTATATTGTAACTTCCTATGGTGCAATGCAATCTGAACCTACGTGTATGTATAGTTACGTATCTAATTGTGTGTGATTTGTGCTAAACATCTTATCGATAACTGTCAAAGTCATAACAAGATAAAATAATCCATAAAATGTATTCCAAAGATGAAAAAATTGAAATTATAAATTGGTATCAAGCCGGAAACAGTATTAGAAATATACGAGATCAGTTTGCTGCAAAATATCCCGAGAGACGTTAAATTTGCATTAAACCATTGACAAGAATCTATACATTTATTATAATCTAATGCATATAGTTCTGGTACAACCGATATTTTATATGGGTGATAATGTGATTTAGTTTTTACCACTTTGTGACACGAACCATAAGATAAACCTAAAAATAAATGTTTTTAATTAGTTTCAACATATACCTATTATGTGAAACAACTAGACAAAATAATCATGTATACCTGTTTGCTGAGCCCATTGTCGTAATGGCGTTTGTGGACTCTGATCAAGACGAACTCGAATATCTTCCACTACTTGCTCATTAAGAACCGTCCTACGGCCAGAGCTTTTTTCCTTATGAAACACTGCCCGTATTTCTAAAACGCTCTACTGTTCTCAAAACGTGTCGTGATAGCGATTCATAATCCAGGTCGATATCCGGAAATTCGATGGTTAAATCGTCAATACATGATCGTGTTGAATATTTCCATTGACCATTTTGATCATGTTCTCCACTTCGGAAATATGCTTCCAAAAGAAACTTCTTTTGGTACAAACTAAGAGGCATTATAACCTAAAACTAAGTTTTACTTGTAACATGTTTTATAAAATAGGAGTAATGCTAACGTACCGCAGTCGCTAAATATGAGCTTAAATAGCCTTTAAATAGTTATTTACGAACCAAGTGGCGAATTGAAATCATATTTGTACGAATGAGTGAACTACCTATAATAATTACATATTGTTAAATACGTTATCGTTTAGACGTAGGCGATGTCTTGATATTAATTGAAAAAAATTGAGTTGGCAGTATTGATTATTTGAAGTGACATTTAATTTAAAATTATCAAATTTAAAATGGTAATTTATATAATATTTATTGCTGTTCTGACATTGAATTATATACCTTTCCAAATATAACAATTTCTATTTCATTTACTTTTATTTTCATAGAAAAACAACGCACTGGGTAGCATATTATTAAGGTTAGGGATTTATGATTTTAAAATGTCACTAAATTTAATCAAGTTCCAGGAAGTACCAACTTTACTTTTACGCACTCGTGTTTAAAGTGACTTTTCACGCACGCAAATCGAATTGTGAAATGACAGGTTTCGATAAGCGAGTACAAAATAGTTATTTACGAACCAAGTGCGTGAAATCATATTTCGCGAATGAGTGACCAGTTTAAAGCGCGACGTTTTCGCGAAATGTTTCACGCACGAAGTTTGTACAATATTTTTTGTACGAGAACTATAATAATAATATATATTGTTAAATACGTAATCGTTTATGACCATATATTATTCAGGTTAGGGATTTATGATTTTAAAATGTCACTAAATTTAATCAAGTTCCAGGAAGTACCAACTTTACTTTTACGCACTCGTGTTTAAATAAGTGACTTTTCACGCACGCAAATCGAATTGTGAAATGACAGGTTTTGATAAGCGAGTACAAAAAAGACTTTTTGATGAAAATAAATTACGACAATAGGTAAAAAATACACAATGAAAAAAGCAAGAAAATAAACGGACGCCAATGAATAAATAAACATGAAAAATGACATATGTTCACTAATTTTTGTATACTGCTAACTTCATACGCATAAATGGAAATAAGTACACACTTATCGACTTGGGATAGTAGTTTATTTTCAGACAATCTTTCTCGATCGCCCGATAGTATCAACGACGTTACTATATATGTATATGCCCTCTGTTAGTTAAGTATTCAACATGTAAAAACGCTTTGCATGTTGGAGTAATGTTGGTTGCATAACTGCCCATGCGTTGACATGGGACAAATAAAATCGAACATAGAGGCTATGTACGGTGTTATAAAAACCTCACTGTATATAAGGATATAAGTATATTTGTTTTATTTAATATATTTGTTATTCAGTTACTTGTTGCATTTTTTTAATTAATTTATTTGCATATAAGTTTGTGTCTATTGTGCTATTATTTATTGCTAAAATACAAAAAAATCTCCATTAATCGCACTTCGTGGGAGCGTACGAAGAAATGATTAGTAGGAAATCATAAGTACATCTTGCTAGTGAGAGGAATTATTTTAATATTTCAGATTTTCTTCAATATTAAACAAATGAAGCATGACAAGTAAGGTTTGAAAATGGATTCTTAGTGAGCTTTAGAATCTGCACCGTTTTGCTAATTTAACCGTCTCTCTATGTCTTTAAATAAAAAAGTTACCATGTTGTCCCTAGGAAATCCGGGCACCTGTATATACACATATACGTATCATATGTTTTTAAATTTATGTACAAAATTTCATTTATAATTTGTACTGCACGGTTTTCTTGAAATTTTGTTTAAATTAATGAAGAGTACCTATTATAGTTACTGACATTAAGAATGATTCAGTTTTCGCGTGAGCATGAACAATATTGCTGCTATTAAAATGGTCAACGGAATATAAATACATATTTACACGGTGGAAACATTTTGCCTTTAGTTCTTATCACGTTATTATGAATATTAATGGTTTTCTAAAAAAGTGTTTTACAAATAAATATTTTACGTTAGGAAAAATAATAGATAGTTGACCATTACCATTCCTTTTTCATATTTATTATTGTTTGTGTTTATGGATAACTTCCACAACGTTATAAATAATTCCATATCATCATCATCAGTTGTGTTCGGAGGACTGGTTCGTTGACACGAGGGTGAAAATAAGCATGAGTGATCAGCCCCCGTTGGTGGCCGGCGGAAGTTTATGAAAAGAGGCGTCCAACCGTTGAAGATTATCTCTCGCTATTGTTTGTTTGGTAATCCATCATCTGAGAAACGTGTATCTGCTTGCGTTTGCTATGTATATATACAGTGTGTTCGTAATGGAGCAATAGTGATTTTAGAATGTAGGATAATCTGAAGGTAAATAATGTAGATTGACAGAGGCATTGTGTATATATCAATCTAGACGTTTCTTAACGCCAAAAATATTTTAATCGGATTTCATATAGCGTTAGTCAATGTTTAATGCATTTTGACTGTAATGAATTTACTGGGTAAATAAATAAAATCTTTAAATAATAACTTCTACGTCTCTAAATACATCTTATGCTTATAGTATAGAACTATATAATTTTCCTAGAGAAACTGTTACGTTAAAATGTCAAATTTTATACAAGTTTTGTATTTTGACTTAATATCTGCCGTTTAAAAAACTCCGGTTACATAATATGATCGTTATCAGCTGATAACGATCATATTATGCATCGATCGATTGCAGAAAAACTATAGTTGGGAATGATCTGAAATATTGGTACTATACTAAAGTCGATGGAGGACATTCGTCCAAAATATTTTTAAGATGACGGCACTCCGGGCTATACCGGAAGTAGGCACCAACTTCCCAATTTTAAATAGAATACTCTGTATATTGTCACGTTTTTAGATTTTACGTAAAATTCTAACTGGGTGAGTTCGTATAGTCGCGCAGAGCGTGCAGAGCACACTTTTGCGTTCGATTAGGTAATCAGAGTAAGCGGCCTTGCATTTTTGTTGAAACACCGAGTCTACTCAGAGCGTGCACTGTCTACTCCAAATTCGAAAGTGGTGCTTGTCGCTCCGCACGCGCACTTTTGTTTTTGTTCAGATAAAACTGTACAATATGTGTCATCTGTATCTGATATTTACTTGTCTAATCTTCTTGAACAAAATGGAATTAGCAGAAGTAAATAGAAATAATGGTCTGTTTGATTACAAATAAAAGGGTAAATATATGTCGAGTTGTTTTTCACACTGTGGACGTTGGGAGGCCAAAGAAACGTTACTAATCGTCGAAGAAAATTATTTTTACTTTCTCGTAGACACCTTTGCGTTCGAGCTACCACATGTACTCTGTGCGTGACGTTATACACTCTGTCCATGCTCTGCTTGCTCTATCGAGCGTCATTTCGAACGCACCCTATATTTCATGTATGATGTCATATACATATGTTATAAGAATATTATCTTTGTGTAGGAGTCGATGTGAAAGTTTTGTTTAGTAGTCGCCTGACGTAGTGTGTGAGACCAGCCAAAGACAATCACAGAATGATATATATATACTCGAGTAATTGTAAACATACGTATTTAGGACAATTAATTTAATTTAAACGTTATAACAAATTTATACAATTTAAGTAAACCCCATCACGGAGAAAACAATCCAGTTAAGGAGATTTTAAAAAGAAAGTCGTAGGTGGTAATGTGGTCAACAACTTTTGGGTAATGCTGTATATAGAGAATTTTGGTCGAACCTGTAAAAATTAACGACGGTTATAAACAATTGAAAAGTCACCATGCAACGGTTTTTAGAGGATTATAGGACAATTGACAATCATCGGATACACATACAAACCGGTGAGCTAGCAGTAAACGGTCTCTTTTAAGCATTGAGATAGAATAAGTAGGGAGATGCTATCTAGTGTATATGTTATGTATGGTTGTATTATTTGATTTTTTCAATTCTTATAGTTATATGATATAGCAAACTACTACAAGACATAATGGTTTCTTCTGCTCTACCTAGTTGCAAGAGTAGAAACAACGTTAACAAGAAGAATTCGCCGAAAATAACATTTTATAGGTCAGTGTTTGACATAAAAACAATGTGCGGGGCCGTAATTGAAAAATTTCAATTGGTGCGCCTGTATGTAGGTACATAAATAAACTATTACATATTGAGCGTTTATATAGTCAACGCTCGTGTCGCAAACTTTTAACTCGTGAAATAAAATTGCACTTTTAACACTTGTATCGTAAATAACTATTATCAAATATTTTGCATAGGTAGGTATGTTTTCAAATTTCAAAATTGTTTCGCAATATTTTTAGAACCTTGTATTTAGAAAAACAATTATCCTTGTGTAAGTTATTGGTTCGTGGTTAAAAAAAAAGTTTAGTTTTATTTTATATTTATATATAGGTTTGAAGAAGGATTAAAATACATCCGAAACGTCACGTACGAAACTACTGTTTTTCATTTAAATTAAAAGAAGAAACCCATATTCTGCATTAGTTGCAGTAATTTCACGTTTTAAATACATACATATACAGGGTGATTGGTGAGAATGGCCTATTAAAAGTATTATACAAACGGAACGGAATTTTAAAACAAAATTTTTGGGCATCAACTTCGATTTTTTAAATAGCATGCTATAAAATAAATTACAGATTCGGCTTTATGACAAATTTTACACATATTTCATGTACCATACTCTATACCTAAATACCATTCTTTTTGAGTTATTCGCAATTAAAGAAAAAAAACAGATACCGATCTTACTTTATAGTGATATTACGTCACGTAGGAGTAAAATTTGAAGTTCTTCACCGAGAGAAATAGACCTGCGCTGTACAATAAATCGTACCCAATATGAGAATGTATTTTACAACAACAAAAATTATTGTATTTATTATTGTATACAACTATTTTTTCGTGCTGTATAACAAGCAATTAATAATTTTTAAACCTATAATAACATTTTATGTACAATACATTTTCCTTAGTGTAATTAATTAGCATTGAAAATACACTAAATTAAGTAATCATGAATTTATTTATTATGCAATGTGAATATAATAAAATAGTAGAAAAAAAACGTATCAAACATTTAGAAAAAGATATCATTTATAACCAATGATCACCGAGAAGTTTAAAAACGATTTCTGAGAATTTTCAGGGATATAAAAAGGGTTTTAACAACCGATATGTTCGCAGAGCAATGGTAGGGAACAACATCAGTAAAAAATTACTTAAGAATTTTCCCAAATACTCTCAACAAATGCCATTTTAACAACAAACATAAAGTAAATTTACATCAAAGGTATACATAATTAGTAACAGTAGTAAAAGGTACAATAGAAAAAGCACAAGAACAACAATAATAATAAGATAAATAAATAAATTATCTAAATGGTTCCATCTAAATGGCCACCGTTCCTGTTGAGGCATTCTATAATTCGACGACGTACCTACTAAATTTTGCCTCGTCAGTACAAATAATATTAGCCAAAAACGTAGGATTCTGTTTCATATGCAACAACATGAGTTCACAAAATTCCATTCTTGCCATATTATGATCACATACTTTAATCTCTTGTACTGGTACAAGGTACGTAGGTACATTTTGTTTTTTTACAGAATTTTTTGTATTGTAAAATACAATTATATTAGACGCACTTCTAATAGATGCCTGTGGATATACATTAAAATATGCCAATTCTTTTAAACTTCTTGCTAGTCATTGGATTTAAATGTTGATATTTTTCGTTAAACGTTCGGCAATTATATTTATGTATAATAAATAAACTCATGATTTCTTCATTTGTATACGGTCTATTTTTCATAATTGAGTTGCAACAGTTTACTCAAATACGATTAACAAAATGACAAAGGTCAAAATAAATGGCAAGTAAGTATGTAAAACAAATGAACTAAGCAGCTTTGCTCTAGTAAATTGACATTATCTGAGCATTTTAGATACGGAGGCTAATTAAATCGTTATATTCACCTTTCATTTTAGGTATAGGAACACCTAATACGGATTAAAAGAGAATCTTTTATAGAATGAGAATATCTAAGAAAATATATACCTTTCTATTTAAAAAAATCACCTTTTCACGGATTGAACTTATTTATAAGCAACTAAGTTTTTAAACACACTGTATAATGTTTCAAATGTTGTGTAACTACACAATATCAGCTGCGCGTATGCAAAATTTGATTCGTCTCGTACGTGACGTAATATCACTATAAAGTAAGATCGGTATCTGTCACTTTTTTCTTTAATTGCAAATAACTCCGAAGAAATGATATTTAGGTATAGGATATGGTACATAAAATATGTGTAAAATTCGTCGTAGAAGCCGAATCTGTAATTTATTTTATAGCATGCTATTTAAAAAATCGAAGTTGATGCCCACTTCCGGTTAACCGGAAGTGATATTTATTCAAGAATATTTTCAGGTGATAGTTCATATTCAACCATATCTAGCCATAAAATTTCGTTTTAAAATTCAGTTCCGTTTGTATAATACTTTTAATAGGCCATTCTTACCTATCACCTGTATATAGAGCATAATTATAGAAGACTCATATATTAAGTGATGTATTACAGTAAATAATTATACCTTGCAAGGCTCAATAGTGACGCTTTTACTATCTGTTATATATACACGTAGGATCAGCTCACCTGCTAAAAAAAACCGGCAAGGTAATGGCGATTGTTTTGTGAGGTAGTCACAAAATTGTGTTAATCGACTATCTTGAAAAAGGTAAAACTGTAATGAGATTTATACCCATTATTACAGTGTAACCCGCTTATTGGAATACCAAAATTTACCAAGAAAATTATTCCAATAACCGGGTTATTCCATTATCCCTACCGTATACACACATAATTTGTACACATTTAACATTAAGGCATAGGTATACAGTACGACCCCAAAAAGGCTGTACTGTATGGAAAACTTTTTTACTGTTGATTTTTGAGAAAGTTCCAAACGAAGTTCCAAAATCTGAATTCGACTTAAGAATAAAGTATCCTTATTTTAAAAAATATACACATTTTATTTTTGAAAGCTTGTTTAGAAACAATATTTACGTACCTTATGATATTATACCTACGCATACTAAAAACTTGAAAAGCAAAAATTTCACATCGGCACACTACTTGCTCATTATCAAATATCATCAATGTCGGCGTATCAAAGTAATGTAAAAAAAGAAGCTATTGAAAATAAAAAAGAATTTCTCATTCTTGAATACAATCATTCGTCATATAATCAATGGTAAATCTATAATAAAACCAAGAAATGTTTTTCGGCACAGACGAATATACTGAACCATTTATCTGAACGGTAATAATCAAAAGAGATTAATTTCATATACGGCGACAAAGATTAATTTGTCACGTTAGCAAAACGCCGCTATTTATTCTTTTAAGCGGTATTATTCTATTATGCGGTATTCCAATAACGGAATAAAATATTAAGGAATACATATAGAAATAATTTGGGACTTCAAGTTTCTATTCTAATAAACGGGGTATTCTTATAACCGATACCTATTACATTAACCGGGTTACACTGTACTTGATAAGTTGAGGCCAGAAATTACATAAAAACGGTTCTGTTTCATCAAGAGAATGCACGTGGTTATACTATGGCGGTTGCTATGTCCAAATTCACGAATTAAAGTTCAAATTGCTTAAGCACCCACCGTATTCTCTAGATCTGGCCCCCGACGGCTTCTTCCTGTTTCTCAAGCTGAAAATTTCGATTGGAGGACAGACATTTTCACCGAAGAAGAGAAGCATAGCATACGTAAACACCAACTACTAATTGAAAAGGTTAAAGAGGTTAGAGCAATGCTGGGAAAAGTGTATAAACTTAAAAGAAGCTTATAATGAAAAATCAAACTACATTTAACTGAAAAAATACTATCCTCGCATATAACCACCATAACCTAGAAAAGCTATAACAATAAATTTTAGTTATTCGATTTAAAGTACACAGCCTGTTGTGTATCATCTGAAGAACATTGCTCCTTACACAAGTTTGGATTTTTGAAATAGTAAAAACAAAGAAAATTATCTGATTAAAATATAGGGATATTATGTGGTTTATGGGTTTCGACTGCGTCATAGTAATGTAATAACAATAAAAGAATAAATTAAATAAAAATAAAGTAAAATAACATAACAAAAGAAAAACAAAATCTACTAACACGGCTTTTGCAGTAGCAAACAATTGACAAGCGGTACGAGGAGGTCACGGTAACTCGATGTGTAAACTACCTTACAGGTGAAAACCTTTTGATAGATGAGAGATGCCTGAAGGTTTTCGCCGGTAGCATGGTTTACACGTGGAGTAATCCAGAACTTTGGTAGTATTCTCTACGTTGTAGTGATACAACAATACAAGCAAATATTGCCTATTCTATGTTCAGCGATGCCGTAATATAAAATTACAATAGTAAGTAAAGTAAATCTTTATTATACTGTTAGATTTTGCTAGGAAATGTTTTTGCGGAGCATAACGTAGTCCTTGACGTCGGTGATTATTTACTACAACTACTCAAAGACATTTTGCCGGATTCAAAATTATGTCAAGAGGCGTTTTCGAAAATGTAACCCAAACAACCCAATCCGATGGCTAATATCACGTGACAGATTACACGTATTTTCGAACGTCAAGATCACAACAGATTGCTACACGCTACATAACCTAATAGTGTTGTATGGTGTCTGGTATCGTCTTATCTCAGATTGTATTAATTTATTTTGACAAAGTAGAATGGCAATGAAAGACAATTTTGGATTTTGGTTATGGATGGTTTATAGCTCACAGTCACTTTGACCGATTCGTCTCGAACTATCAGAGGGGTTATTCTCGAATCTGAAGGAATGGAAATTTCAAGAGAATTGTCAAAAAATTCCTACAATTTCAATAGTTCCTATTCTGGAGTTGACTTTCTCACTTTTTCGTAACGAGTAGTATCGAGGAGTGAGCGGTGAAAGTCACTTCCTGGGAGTGCTATTTTTCCACTGTTTCGAGAATAACCCCCCAGCTGTGTGTACATCGTGTATATAAACAAACGATTCGTACGATATCCGACGATATCTACATTGCGCATGCGGATCCTTACTTACCCTGCTCCGCTAGTAGGGTAACTTTACAGTGATCTGGAGTACTGATCGATTCACATTTTCAAACAAGGTTACACTCACCGGATTACATACATGAACGGCTGGGTCGCTATCATACGGGTGCCACTCTATAGGCCAAGGTCAAGCACAATTATTTGCTATCCCTTTCGTATTCATATGTTCATCTCTTTCTAGGTGGTAGTTGATACAACATTCACCTTCGGCGCTGTGGTCAGCGTTCCCCTTCCACCGCTGCCCCCGTAAAGCCACATCTAAATTTACACGCTTGCGCTCTACTTGATTCGATGTTTGCTATTTATTAAAGTGTGGTTATGTTTATTGTTGATTCTGTTTTGGACTAGTTCGAATAATAGTTTTAGTTTTAAAGAGCGTTTGTAGTTGTAATCGGTGAGAAAGTGTGAGTGTATAATTCAACGAATATTAAGATAGTGTATAGTTGTTGCGTCACCAATTGCCAAAACTCTTCCAAAAATGCATCGATTTCCCCGTAAGGATATGATTGTATTTTAAGGCATATAAAGGAATGGATTAGAAGAATTGGCAATCCAAAGTTGATGAACTTAGATCGACAGGGAGTGTATGCAGTAATATGAAGATATTTCGAGGTAAATACCAGAACAAACAAATGCATCGCAATAAAATCAGCAAATTAGCATTTGAACATTTAAAAGACAGATAAGAAAAACCAAAAATTGAACAAATAAAAATGTTACAATCTTAATCTGTGTTAAACTTACTTATTTTTTATAGGTACCTACGAGGGAGCGTTTTTATATTCGCGGAATGGGGGATAAGGGGTGGAAATAAAAAAACCAAATTATTTTTCTTTTTCAATACATTCACCTGCAAGACGGATACATTTTTCACATCATTCAATTAATTTATTTATACCCTCATAAAAAAATGATTTCCCTTTATCTGCAAAATACGCCGAAACTGCCTCCTTGACTTCATCATCGGCAGTAAATTTTTTACCCCGCAACTCTTTTTTCATTTTCGGAAACAGGTAATAATCACTCGGGGCCAGGTCTGGGCTGTAGGGTGGGTGATTCACAATTTCGAAGCCCACCTTATGCAGGGCAGCTAACGCAACGCGGCTCTTGTGGACGGGCGCGTTGTCGTGCAAAAGCAGCACACCAGTCGTCAATTTTCCCCGTCTTTTCTCTTTAATGGCTTCTTTTAGTCGCTCTAATATTGAAGCGTAATATTCTCCGGTTATAGAAACACCTTTATCTTTATAATCAATCAACAATACTCCTTCCGAGTCCCAAAATGCATGGAGTCTTGTTTGGACTCAGGTTCATAATGATGAACCCAAGTTTCGTCTCCAGTAACAATTCGACTCAATACACCATCCTTGTCTTCATTACAGAGGTCCAAAAATGCACGCGAACACTCTACGCGCTGTTGTTTTTGCGGCGGCGTGAGCATTCTCGGCACCCATCTTGCGCTGACCTTAGACATACCGAGATGGTCGTGTAGGATTTTAAAAATTGTTGTATCGGATACTCCAACCATTTCTGCGAGTTGTTTCTTCTTTAGTCGAGCATCTTCGAATACAATTTTTTCAACTTTTTGGATAAGTGCTGGCGTGGTCACCTCAATGCTCCTGCCCGGCCTCGGGTCGTCTTCAAGGGATTCCCTTCCTTGTTTAAATAAACTATGCCACTTGTACACCACGGTTTTTCCTGGACAAGAGTCGCCGTAAACCAATGACATCTCATTCATTATAGTCGCGACTGATTTTCCTTGCCTGGTAAGGAACTTTATAACGGCACGATATTCGATTTTTTCCATATCTCACTTTTCACTCCTGATTATGTTACTTGGTTGACGATAGCTCAAAGACTAACTGTCTAATAACAATGAAACTTCGTATTTATACTAATTATGAATCGTTGCACAGGCCACGCCCCCAATGCGCCTAATCACCCCCCTACAACCCGCTCATTCCGCGAATATAAAAACGCTCCCTCGTATATCTTTTTTTTTCGAGTTTTCATTAATTTTTGTTTATCTGATATAATATGTAGGTCTGTATCTATTTGTAAGGATTATCAACTCCATTGTAGAAAACAAACTTGAATTTAATCTCTGTTAAATATAATATTTTTGTTTGTATTAAATTATTTTTAATATTAGATAAAATCTTTTGTTTCAACCTTACGCATGTTTTGGAAAGTACAGTACGTTGCAGCCAATATGTTTACGTATGCTTATTTTAAATCGCGTACTGTGGATATAGACTTAGACTCATTGTCTTGAAAACAAAAATCCGAAACTATACTAAAAATTTGAATGTGGCGGTAGTTGATAATAGTTAATACACCAGTCACCGAAGTAGCACTAGTAGTATGTACCTAACTTCATTTGATGAAAAAGTTCGGGAATATTTATACAGGAGTGGCCCATCTCTATTATCTCTGGTCGCTATTTGAGATAACCCAATTACATTTTCGAAAACGCCTAAGATATGCAATTAAGGATGGGTACCGCAAATATAAAACTGTACTAAAGAGGTTGGTTGCGGTTTAGTTACGGTTGTTGCAGTATCCACATTTGAAAGTATCTTGCAATATCAGAATGTAATATACAGTTTCAATAATACACAAAAAATGCTTTAACACAGTTAGATGGTTGATGCAATAACAAATATAGAGTGGAAGAGATAGAAAAACCAAAGAATTGTAGTTTTTTTTAATATGTGGTAGGTGCTAGTTGCATCACACTGTATTTTGTGTTTGACTATCGTGTAACTATCGTGACCTACGCATGCGAATCTTGGCCACTGCAAAAGAAACAGGAAGGAAAGATAACAGCTAGCATGAAATTTTTAAGGAAAATTAGTGGAAAAACAAAGTGGGACAAAACAAGAAATGAACAAATAAGACATAAAGTAAACCAAGAAGTAATAACTGCCAAGATAGAGAAAAAACAGATACAATGGTATGGACACATGGTAAGAATGGAAGAAGAGACACTGGTTAAAAAGGTAGGTAAGGCTGGAAATATGGATAGGAGAAGGAAAGGAAGACCGAGAAAGGAATGGGGCGAAAGAATAGAAGAAATAGGACGAAGAAGAGGAAAGACGATACTAGAAATGAAAGAGATGGCCAGAGACCGGAAGGGATGGAGGGAATGGGTCAACAATTAAAAAAAAAGAAATATATCCGACGCCTACAGCGGGCAAAAGGATTAGAGAAGAAGAAATGAATTGAATTGGTCGAAGTAACGAATTAAATTTTTATTCATAATGCTTTCAAAAACTTTCGAAAAAATCGACTCAAAACCTGTCTGTAGTTGTTGACATAATTACAGTTTCCTTTCTTAAGGAGCGGTTTAACGATGGCCATTTATCATAATATCATAGACAAAACAGAATTCGGCATCTAAATATTTATGAGATAAATTAGAGTAAATACTAAAATATTTAAATTTATAGGCGATATCAAAAATATTGATGTAATACCAATGATCGATTGCAGAAATGTGATCACCCAGTTCTAGTTTTGACGCTTGAAAAGTTTCAAATCTGAGTATACAAACAAGTGTTCATTAGCAATGAATTCAATCATCGCGTTCGTTTAACTATGTTAGTTAAGCTATCTGGAACAGAATCGGTGCAATGCCAAACCTTGTGATGTCAAGTTCGCGGATGTAAAAAAATATGTACTGTGTGGAAATGATTATTATTTGCGTTTTTAATGATTATGTTGCATATAAAATTTGCATATATAGGTAATAATTATAGTCAATAATCACCATTAGAAAAATTCTAAAAAGCGAATAGTGTGGTTACAATGTTAATTCTTTAGACATAATTTAAATATAGAATTAAGTTTGTATTTAGCACTTACTTCTAAAGTGATTTATTAGGTCCATACAACTTCCCGTTTAATTAATTAATAACCGGGTCGATAGATGCAGTGGTTAGGTGGCTGACTATCGTTGTGGCGGGTTCTAATTCTCTGGAAAGACGGTGGCATTTTTCTCAGAGAATTGAAATCCGATCGACTTACCATTCGCTGTTGGAAGCAAAGTGATTAACAGTGCGGCATTATAAAAGGCCGTATAATGTTGATGCATCAACTGCATTAACTTTTTAATATAGTATACTTAACTTTTCCAAAAGAAATAAGAAACACGACGACAGGTCTTTTAATTTAATTCTTGATTGTAGGAGAGCGCGTAGTAAGTATATTAAAGAAAAATATATTGGTGGAAATTTTCTGGGTATGAAATATTTGTTTACTTTAAATAAAATTTGATGACACAAATAAAATAACATTCATTTAAGAATATATTAGTATTGATTACTCCAAAAGAACAAATATTATTATTCAATAATATATGTTTCACATACACATTGCCTGTTTTCTCTAATGGAATAGGTATGTTGCTACTTGAACGACTGATAACTATGTATAATTGCGCGATACAGATTATTTATTTATTGGAATATAGGTTTCACATGGAAGCTTTTTAGGCAAAGCAAATATGGCATGATAAAATAAATCGCGTTTAAATAAATGGTTAGTTTAGTGTTGCTAAATAGCATTCGAATGAAAATTTTAACTAAAAAACTCAACCCAAACAAATTGGTCTTTTACATATAAAAAGGCCTTTCTTGAGCTACATTATAAAATAACTCTCATAACGTTGAGTCAAGTTTCATGTTTATACTTATTTAAGCGTTTATCTTTCATATCCACATAATGCTCATATTAAACTAAAAACCGTTGTTTTGATTATTAGAGTGTTTAGTCGTGTTCTTTCGTTCACTAACAAAACTTCAACAGATTAGGAGTTTTTCAGATCGCTGGTAGCTAGTTATTAAAACTGGCAGAGGATGGTAAACGGATTCTGGAAGTTTTAAATAGAAAGAGAGGGAAGAAAAGAGCTGCAACAACAATAACCTCAAACCTAGAAGCAGAATTCATGCACCTAAAGTACGACCGAACAGCATAGCCGCAGCAGCATTCATTTCACAGTTCGTCGACTGTAGAGACGGATTAATCTCCAGCCGCGTCCGTCGGCAAAAATTACATTTAAAACTCATTTCGCCAGACAGGTACGTATTAAGGACGTTATGTTGAGTATTTTACCTAAAATATTATGTGTTTTAATATAAACTAATTGTTAAATATCATGAATATTTCTCTGCAATAACGAACATTTTTATGTTTACAATGGTTGAGAATGCGTTCTTTGTTGGCGTTATATCTAGGAAAGTCACAATGTTGGAACCTGAATACGGTCGTGTTTGCTGCCGTTAGAATCCGATACATTGTTCTCGCTATGGTCGACCTCTATGCTTCCGGTTTATTTACAGTTTTTCGGGTTTGGAGAAAAATAAACCGGACGAGTTCACATCAAAAAACAATTTAACACTTCTTCGTGGTGGAAATTTCGTGTATATTACACAAATTTTATGCGGGTTTGTTCAAGTTTTATTTAGAAGTTGTATTATATTTTTAATTCAACATCTGGGTGATTTAATTATGTTGGCCGCGAATAATACTTTATTAAGTTTTAATAAATGGTATATGGTCAATGTATTGTAGACATTCTTAAACTTGAGATATTCTGTTTTGATGAACAGCACATTTTAAGTTCGTTCCTCTAATCGCTTTATTATAGCTGTATGTTCATTTAGTACGATAAATAAGTAGATATAACAACTTTCGTTGGTGTCTTGCCGTAACAACGCCACATATTTGAATAATAAATATAATATTGTATTGAAACACAAATAAATTGTCCGAGTGTAAAATATATAAATAAGATTTCCAAAAATCTTTAAGAATCATATTATTTTAAGAAACATTTAATATTCAGTCTGTATACATAGTACGCTGTGGAGGCGTCAAAATAAGTGGCAAGTAAGTATGTAAAACAAATGAGCTAAGCACACGTGGCTTTTAAGTACGGAGGTTAATTAAATCGTTGTAACTTATTAACCTTACATTTTAGGTATAGGAACACCTAATACCGATTCAAAGAGAATATTTTGTAGAATCATAAAATCTAATAAAATATATACCTTTCCATTTAAGAAAATGTACTTTCCGCGGATTGAACTTATTTATAAGCAACTAAGTTTTTAAACACCCTGTATAATGTTACTAACATACTAAAAAAACTTCAAATCCTGTATAACTACATAATATCAGCTGTGCGTATGCAAAATTTCATTCGCCTCATTTACTCCTACGTGAAGTAATATCACTATAAAGTAAGATCGGTATCTGTCACTTTTTTTCTTTAATTGCGAATAACTCAGAAGGAATGGTATTTAGGTATAGGGTATGATACATGAAATATGTGAAAAATTTATCATAGAAGCTGAATTTGCAATTTATTTTATAGCATGCTATTTAAAAAATCGAAGTTGATGCCCACTTCCGGTTAACAGGAAGTGATATTTATTCAAAAATATTTTCACGTGATAGTTCATATTCAACTATATCCAACTGCAAAATTTTGTTTTAAAATTCCGATCCGTTTGTATAAAACTTTTATGTTATGTTATGTTATGTTATGTTTTATGCTATGTTGTACATACATATATAATAAAATTCTTAACTTCTTAAACCAAGAAACATAAACTTATACAAAGTTAAGTTTTTAAAAAGGCGCTTCTAAAAATGTTCACTGAAATCTAAAATATCCTTACGCAGCTCGAAAGAATTTCATCGTGTACGAATGATACTCAACCCGACACCCAATGGTAGAAGGGTTCACGATTATATATATATACGAATGATACTGTTCTTTCCACGTTAAGTGCTTAAAAGCTATTAACTTTTAACCTCCTAACGATATCCACTGAATATTACATTGGAGGGGTGAGCTATAATTCTACATAACCGATATACATACATACTATATCGGGTCTCCGTTAATGATCGAACTTGACACCAGGTGTCAAATTTTAATTAAGTTTATATCACATATCACACACATATAGATGCGCAACTTAATATACTTGAACATCCCTATAGTAAATGATGCATGTGATCACAGGAGGGGTGAGGGGAAACTATGAATAGCCAATCAGCATTACATTATTTAAAATGTACTGTTTGACTTACTATATACATATGTATATTATATATATATATATATATGTTTATAATCCTTACCATTTAATGTTTACTTATCCTTTGGAGTTTGAATTTCTTTTTTCATATAATTAGAAATTGTTAAACAAGCAATTAGACAGTAATCTTTATATTGTGGGCAACAAAAAATAAAGGCTAAATTTAATTCCTTACTTACTTAATATACATCTATATACATACATATGTACTATCTGTTTCAAAAGAAACGACTCACTCTTTCTGTGGCGAGCAGGGGGAACTGTATATTCTTTACGCAACCTATTAGTACGGGGATAAAGTTTAATGGTTTTTTGATGCAGTTACTTTGAAACACATAGTACGTCTTTAAATTAATTTTTTTGGTCAATCGGCCGTGAAGTTACCAATTGGCGAACGCAACAGAGTCCGCGAAATGCAATTTTGTGAATTCCCTCATTGTTGATAAATTCCTTAAAATGATTGGATGTGAAACAAGTTCCTCGATCTGAACAAAAATGCGTTCTGGTTTACTGTATGATCTAAAATAATTCAACAAATGTTTGATTACCTCTTCAGTTTTTGTAGTCTTGCAAGGATAAAGTGTGATAAACTTACTAAAACCATCTATTATTTCAAAAATGTATCGGTTATTCCGTGTTGTCCTTTCGAGTGGACCATAATGGTCTATGTGAAGGGTATTGAAAGGAAGATTTCCTTTCGTGATACTATGTAAAAAGGCGTAAGGTTCGTAAACAATACATTTCAAACAATTAGCTATGTGCTCCTTCACATTGTCTCTCATTCTAGGGAACCAGTACGTTCTTTTATAAGTTCAGTGCATTTATCGATTCCTACGTGGCCAACATCGTCGTGGCATGTTCGTATACCTAACATTTTCTCTCAAAGCGTCTGGTGCATAGAAAAGTAGTCTATCTTTGTCCTTTTTGTATATCAGTCCATTCCTCAATTCAACCTTTTTATTCTCTTCCCTTTCAAGTTTTCGTCTGAGCTCGGTAACCTCTCTATCCTGGCTTTGTTTTAAGATAAGGTTCGTCTCAAGAGTATTTTCTTCTATTATTAGAACATTAATTGTGACAGCGGCTCAAAGCATCGACATGTTGCATAAGATTGCCCCTCCGGTGTTCCAGTGTGTAATCATAGTTCTGTAAAACAAGTGATCATCTCATTATTCTAGGATTAATCTCCCTTATCTTGAGAGCTAAACTTAAACTATTACAATCTGTAATTATCTTAAACGTTAACCAATGCAAGTACGTCCTAAACCTGTTAACGCTATATACTATCTCTAACATTTCCAATTCGAAACTATGTAGTTTGGATTCTGCTTTAGTGGTTCTCTGACTGAAATATGATATAGGATGAAATTTTCCGTCGTTGTGTTTCTGGAGTAAAATGCCAGCAAATGCCAACGCGCTTGCATCGCAGTGTAACTGGGTTTCTGCTGTCGGCGAATAAATTGACAAAACGGGTTATTCGCTTAATACGTTTCTTATTGTATTGAAGGCAATAGCTAATGTATGTTCACCGCTAGGTCTAACCCATGAGTTTTCGATGTCGTATCCTAAGTGCGTAATCTTCGTAGCAAGAAACCGACATTTATTAATTCGTAACGTCAGCCTATTTTGTACTAGATTAGATTAGATTAGATTTGAAATGAGGGTGATATTGCGCTGAAACCTATTGATCTATTGTGCCCCCTTGCGTGAGCTGTAAGCTGCTGGGGTATGCCCGCTCCTAGAGCTCCCCATCCAGTCCAAGAGCTTTGATAAACTGCATTAGCTGTGATGGTTTCAATCTTCATGGTCTATAACGTCTTTACCGAGATGGTTAGCTCGGGTTTCTGTGATGACGGTGCAGTGAGATGTCAGGTGTTCCGGATTTTCATCCTCAGCCCCGCAGAACCTGCAGTCGTTATTCTATTTTAGACCAATCCTTGCCATGTGTTCACCAAGGTGACAGTGCTCTGTAAGGAACCCTGTGAGGATGCGCAATCTATTCCTGCAAAGTTCCAGCAAAGTTTTTGCTCTATGCGTATTATAGTCTTCAAGGAAGATCTTGGAGTGCCTCAGATCAGGAAGATTCTCCCAGAGGGATGCTCTGAGCCTCTCTTCCCGATCTTTAAGTTCTTTTTTGTAGGTGCTCATTCCTATACCACAGAACGGTTCAGGTCCCACAAACGGAGTTGTAGCGGCCTTTCTTGCTAGCGAATTAGCTTCTTCGTTGCCTCTGATTCCAGTGTATCCTGGTACCCAGTATAGTGACACTCTATTTTTCTTGCCCAGGTTGTTTAATCTATCATTAGGGCTGCTTGACTGTCGGAGAAAATTGCAATGCTCTGCTTCCGATAGTTCCTGTCAAGGTTCAGTTGAGCACATCTTCCAATGGCATTGATCTCCGCTTGGAAGACGCTGGGGTATGTCCCCATTGGCTCGGAATATTTGGTTCCTAGCCCAAATATGCCTGCACCTGTTCCTTTATCGGTTTTAGAACCATCCACATACCACTTGATAGTGTTTTCTTTTAGGGAGTACGTGCAGTGTTCTCCCACCCACTCTCTCTTATTGCTTAGCTTGGTGAGTAAATTCCTTTCAAAGCTATATTACTTGACCATTTCATCATTCTGTAGGCGTGGGGAGAGCCCGGCTTGAGATGTCCATGCTCACTGGTGCGGAGTCCCGCCCCTTCCAGTCCCCGCCCTGGTCAGTCAGTGCATAGCCGCAAGGGCCGCTCCCTCCACCACTATGTGTAAGGGGGAGAGGTCTAAAATTACCTCTAGGGCCGCAGTTGGGCATGTTCTCATAGCTCCGGTGATGCATACACATGCCAGCCGTTGCAACTTGTCAAGGGTATTCCTGATTGTAACTTTAGTGACCTTCTGGAACCAGGTTATTGCCCCGTACGTTACCATAGGTCTTACTATACTGACGGACAGCCATCGTAGTATGCTTGGGTTGCAGCCCCAAGTTTTACGTGCCAGGTTCCGGCATATCATTAAGGCTCTTGTTGCTTTATTCATTGTCAGTTCTATGTGTCTGTTCCACATAAGTTTTGAATCTAGGGTTCTTCCTAAGTATTTAACTTCTGATTTGCGTTCGATCACTGTTCCATCCAAGTGGATGTTTTTCATGTTCGAAATGTTTCTCTTCCTGGTGAAAGGTACAATTGTGGTTTTTGCGGAGTTGATGCTCAGCCCCACTGATCGACACCTTTCACTGGTGATTTTAAGGCTTGTTTGTACCAGGTCACAAAGAATCCCCTCATACTTGCCTTTTGCTATTATTACAATGTCATCGGCATATCCTACACTCTGTTGTTGTCCCAGTTGCAACATTTGTAGCATCTGTGTGTTTTGCTTTATTAGCTGTTGTATGGTACCTATTCATGTACTCCGCCTGTCCGCCATTGTGGGCTGCCCCATTTTGTTCTGCGAACTTGTATTCTTTCTCCGTCATGTTTTGTAATGTATTTGTTATCGTGCCTCTTCGATTCGTTTTCTCCCCGAACCGTTTCTCCTCGAACCCCACACCTCAGGTTGTAAATTGGCCGCGGTTTGTTAGTTTTGTTCTGTCAGGTTTAAAATAAAACGCTCACTCTGTTCTATTTTAACAGTATATTCTAACTTCGTTTTTACAACGTCGACATCTTCACCATGTAACGTACATAAGTGTAGCGTGTAGCCAACCTTAAATAACGGAAAAGAACTAACATCGTACAAAAGTAACTAACATTCTACACTAATGTACGTTAAATGTCGGTGATAAATATTTTACGTACAATATCTGTGTTTAATTACGCTGTTAATGACGTAACGGACGAGATCCAAAAATTCGACTGTATGTTAGTATACAGAACATTTAGAGCGACTAAGGCCAGCTAGAAAAGATGTAGATCTATAGTTGAATCGCCGAAGAGATGCAGTAGCAACCGCCTAACGATAAAGTTACTTAGCATCAGACAGTTGTAAACAAATACTTCTAACCTCACATTTGATACAGCAAGTTTACGATCTCGTATTATAAATGCACTTATAATGAAGAAAAATTAATGCAAGAAACTGTATAATAATCACATCGTAATCGAGGATATGTGTTTACTTACATACATTGAATACAAGCGTACTTAATCTTCTTTATAATTTTTCTTTTTATATGGTTCATATGCGTATACACAATCGGAAGAAAAACGAGATGAAAATAAAATACGAGGTTTGACGAATGCTAATGCAATATACATCAATAGTTAATCTTGAAAATTTTACTTAACTTCACACTATTACTTTTTAGTTAATTTGTGTGCAAATCGGAAGAAATAATGAAAGCCAGCGGTTTAAAACTTTAACGCAATGTGTACATACGTGAGAAAAATATATTTTGTTTTGATGCAAAGAAAATGTGTTATTCACTCTTCAAGAATGTATTTACATATGAAAAATTAAGTACCTATAACAAAACAATGATTTACAAGGGCATTAAAACAAACAGCTGGGATTTCGGCTGACTCGTCTTCACTACAATATGATGTAGTGGAACCATCACTTGCTATAACTAATAATTCCATTTGGCAATCTATTAAATTATCAACTTCCCACATTTTATTTTCCACATTGATCACATGCTTCATTGCATCTTTCCAATTTTCAGATAAAATATTGTTCACGCCTTCTTGAAATAATTACTTTATATCCTCCAGCTTGAATGGGGTATTGTGTGTGGCAACATAGCCTTTTACTTGTGCCCATATCAGCTCTATATGATTGAGCTCACAATGGTATAGTGGAAGGCGTAATACCTTTCTATTTGATGCTTTGATTATATCATCTACAGCATATTTTGATATTCCTAAAAGGCAACAAACTAAGATGTTTTTGTAATTATTAAAAAAATATATTAATATGTACTTGCTGTAGTTGCAACGTTAACTGTTTTTGAAGTACCTGGTTGTCCTTAAGCATATTTTCGCGAGTAATCGTTGAACCGATCTCGGTAACAGTTATGACGTCACCAGTTACAATCGGTATCCAATAAACAAATTTCGACACGAAAATGAGAACGGTTACGCAATGACAGGAAACATAAAATTCAAAACATTTTGACGTTGGTAGACTGGTTCGTGATTTAATTGACAGCAACAAGTATAACAAAAGTAGGATAAAATTATTGTTTAGTACTAGATAAATAATAAATAACACATGTTTAATTTAAGCAATGGATGAACTAGAAGAATCATTATTTCTAGACGTTTTCGAAGAAGATAATCTTCATAAACTGTATTTCTTTCTATTTGGTAAGAATTCTAAGAATTTTATAAAAATTAGAAAAGAAAGCAGGTCTGTAGCAAGACCATCGTTTTACTTAACACGATATAACAATATTGAGTTTTTGAAATTGTACAGAATGCAAAAAGAGACATTTAAAGTACTAATAGAATATCTAATACAGAGTGAGAATAGTGACTTGATAAAAAAGAAATATAGCGGCGGAAATTATCCAATAATGCCAGAAATATCATTACTGGTTTTTTTGTGGTACATTTCTAAGTTGGATGCTTTAAATGCGATTGGAGATCGATATCACATAGCACCAAGTGCAGTGATGAATATCATAAATGCATATTTATATATTATTATATCATTGAAAAACAAATTCAAAGAATATGAAACCATAAAAAATGGTTTTACTCATTATCCAGGTATTCAAAACATATTACATATATTTTGGATTTTAAATCATTAGCAGGTTTAATCTGATACATGCACAAGTGAATTTCACTTTTTTTGTATGCCATCGGTGCAAATTGATGGTTGCCATATACAGATTAAAGTATCACCAGAACAACATGACAGTTACACGAATAGGTACATACATGCAACAACCTATAAATATCTTGGCAATTTGTACTGAAAATATTTTCCTATATATTTATTGGTTATAGTATATTAAATACTAATTTTCTTTTGCTTCACAAATTCATACTGTGTTACAGGTATTTTCAAATAGCAGTTTTGTAGAGAATATAAGTAGGTATGGTCCGCATATTTATTTCCCAAATGAAGAATATCATATTATAGGCGATAGTGCCTTTCCAATAAAATCATGGCTGATGACACCCTATTTTTTTTTTTTTTTTTTAAGTGAGGAAAAATGCCTAAACGCACCATCAGGGACGAGACCCGTCCCCGGTGTGTGGGGCTTGCACCCACTAAAAAACCTCACTTTGTCAGGTGTAGAATCCATCCCGGAACCGCTGGTCGCATTACTTCAGGATGGCACCTCGTAGTTAGCCTCGATCGGCTGCCTCCATTGCTTGGGTCTCTCTCTTCTTCTCTTTCAGCACCTTCTCGACGAACGTGGCGATCTTCTGCCAGTGGTCGTGTCCGGACAGCATCGTTTGCACGACATTATCCGGCGTTAGAGGTCCTACTTCGTCTTGTAGAGCGTCGCTGTAGTCACTCCACCTCTCGCATTCGAAGAAGGTGTGGTGAGCATCATCTTCCGCAGAGTCGGGATACTGGCATGTCGCGTTCTCTGCTTTACCCATTCGAGCCAGGTATGCGTTGAAATACCCGTGTCCGCTGAAAAACTGGGTAAGGTAGTAGTTTACCTCGCCGTGGTCTCGGTTCATCCACTCCGTGATGTTGTGGATGAGTCTGGCCGTCCACCGTCCTCTCGTGTCGTTCTGCCAGCGCTCTTGCCAACGTTGTCGTGTGAGCGCTTTAGCGTCCGCTCTTGCTTGTCGTGAGCCGACGTCTCGTCGTGTCTCGTAGACTCTCTTCTTTTCTAGAGCTAGTAGGTCTATCGGAGTTACTCCTGCGATCACGAGCACCGCCGGTTCGGAAACCGTACGGTATGCGCTGGCGATCCTGAGTGCTCCCCGTCGCTGTACTGAAGCCATCCGCTTTCTGTACTTGTCCTGCTGTAAGGCGTCAGCCCAGATTTCGCTTCCATACAACAGTATGGAATGGGTGACGGTCATTAGCAGCCGGCGTTTACTCGCCGTCGGTCCTCCTACGTTGGCCATTAGTCGGCTCAACATCGTCGTTACTTTAGCGGCCTTATCGCTCGACGACTGAATCTGTTGCCAGAAGGTCATCTTGCTGTTGAGCCGCAGTCCGAGGTACTTCACGGAAGTTACAGTAGTTATGACTTCCGTATCCACCGTCATCTCGATCTCCCTAGGGATTCTTCTCCTGGTCAGTAGAACGACCTCGGTCTTCTCCGTTGCCAGAGTCAGGCCGTGTTCGTCCATCCATGTCGTTACTCTTCTTATTACTGGTTGAGCCTTCTCTGGGCATCCGCCTCGTCACGCGCTAGGATGACTGCCGCTACGTCGTCTGCGTATCCTATCAGATACGCATCTTGCGGCAGCTCCATTCGGAGGATCCCGTCGTAGGACACATTCCATAAGTCGGGGCCCAGTATGGAACCCTGCGCCGCTCCCGCTGTTATCTTCTTCGTGCACGGCCCGCCTGCGGTGTCGTAGACCAGCTTCCTGTCGCTAAGGTAGCTGCGTATCATCCTAAGTAAATAGGATGGCGTGTCGAACGTGTTCTGCAGGGCGTCCAACATGACGTCCCATCTCGCCGAGTTGAAGGCGTTTCTTACGTCCAATGTGAGGAGCATCACCAGGGGTCCCGAGTAATGATTTCCCCGTTGAGCGGCTTCGAAGGTTTCCACTACCTGCGTTACGGCGCCGACGGTGGAGTGTCCCTTCCTGAAGCCATGCTGTCTCTCGGACAGGCCTCCCGCGTCGTCTATGCTGGTCTCCAGTCGTGTCTTGAGCAGTCTTTCTAGTAGCTTTCCAGCCGTGTCCAGCATACATAGTGGTCTGTATGCCGATGCCGTGGTCGGGTCGCCCTTGCCTTTGCTTATCAGCACTAGTCGCTGTACCTTCCATCTCTTGCAGAACGCTCCTTCTGTTAAACAGCGGTTGTACATGTTCAGAAGCAGATCTGGGCAGATGCGCGCCACAATCTTGAGAGCTTCAGTCGGAATTCCGTCGGGTCCAGGTGATTTGCGGTTTCGTAGGGAGTTTGCCGCTCTTGACAGTTCATCTCCGTTAAAAAGCGGGATGTCGGTCAATAGCTCGTCCTCCATTTCCGCAGTTCTCTCCGGATGGGTAGGGAACAACGTGTCAACGATGTTCCGCATCCGATCTCGTTCGAGGACTGGATTCGCCGTCTTCGTCGTAAGCTTCTGCATGACGATCTTGTACCCAAGGCCCCATGGGTCGTTGTCAACGTCCTGCCGCAGCTCCTCCCACTTACGTTTCTTGCTCCTGTAGATGGCGTTCTTGAGATCTCTCTTGGCGTTCCTAAAGTCCTCGGACTCTAGTTCCGCCGCGTTCGGATCTCGTCGTCTCACTCTGGCATGACACCCTATAGAAATACTGGAAATTTAACAGATGTTCAGAGGCGACATAATTATTTACTAAGTGCAGATAGAGTGACAATAGAAAATACTTTTGGTATATTAAAAAGTCGATGGCGGCGTCTGCAGTATATTAATACATATAACATAGGCAAAAGTGTTGAAATAGCTACTGCTGCATGTATTCTTCACAATTTTTGTTACCAATACCATGATCCATGGCAAAATGACAATACTATTCTGAACAATAATCCCAATGAAATGGCAATACCAGAACAGCAGGATACTGAAGTTGGTAAAGCAAAAAGAGACAGGATTGGATCAACATTATAATGGAAATTTATTGTTCTTTTATTTTGGTGCTAATAAATATATTTTGAAAATGTTTGGTTTTTATATGTATATCAGTCAGTGTATAATAAATAAGTATATTTTATCAAATATTTACATTTATTTTATTAAGTATTAATAATTTTACAGTCTTTAATGGAATTAACACAACATTCATTAACTTTAAACTTCAATTTTTATTAAACTAGTTAATAATCTAATAATAATTAAAAATCTTCAAACCCTTCTATCTAAACAAATAAATAAATCTTTATCCTTAACTACGTAACAGCCTTTATATTAATTAAAAAACAACTTTTCACTCTAGACAAATAAATGTTTATCCTTTAACTACTAAACAGCCTTCATAATTGTTAAAAATCTAAGATTCTTCCTAACTAAAAAAATTAAAGCAGCCTTCATAATAACAATAATAAAAACATTAAACTTGTTATTATCACATTAAACAAATTATATCTATATTACCTAATTTCAAAATAAAAAAATTAAATAAATTAATTAAAAAGTTCGAAATAAATAATTCACTTGTAAATTTATGATTATTTGGCTGTATTTGTATTGTATTTGGCTTCAAGAATATCTAAAAATCTCTCCCGTTGCTGAAATTGTTGTTCTTGTGCAGTTTTCATCATTTCAAAAAATTTCTTTTATTCTCCCTATCTTCTTCATGTTGCTGTTGTATCAGCTCTAATATTTTTTGATTGGTACCTAAAGACTTGACAGTCGCTTTAGATGCAAATCGATTTTTACGTGTATCGTCACCTGGTGGGTTAGGCTTAACTTTATCCGATACATTTTCTTCCCCTATTACATTTTTTGTTTTTAAAATTCCAATATCTGACTTATCTTCCACATAATTTTCCTTACTCTCCAATGTATCCTGCAAGTATTTTGGATCTATTTTATCTTTTCTCCTTAAAATAGAATGCATTTCTTCCATATATGGTGGAGGTTCACGCTTAGATGCGCCCGTTGTTTTTACATGTTTTACATAACTAATATATTGCCTCGGCATATTAAGAAATTTTTGCCTACAGCGTTCTGCTCCATCTTTACCGCTACCTACATTAAATCCAGCTTTATTTAGTTCAAGTACGTGCAATAGCTTGCCATAAACGTTGTTTCACGGTTTTTCTGTCATTGAACTTTTTATTTAATTTGCTTCGTTCGTTAAGAAAGTGAAGTGTAGCTTCGTGATCCTGTTCTGTTGGATGTCTGCTAGACCATATTATATTTCTTTCTAATCTATTCTGCGAAGTAGAGAGAGAATTTTCTACTGTTTCTGTTTTAATATATTGAATATACTGCCTTGCTGCATCGGCATCTAAAGAACATTATAGATAATAAGAATTAAAGTTTATTATGTTATTTAATCATCAGCATTTAGTAACATTTCTGCCGTTTCAACGTTTGTTTCCAGCATGTAATCTACTCCTCTATCGTTTAATATTATTTTCATTTCCTGTTTAACTTCTTCACTACTGCTAGCCGCCATTCTCACCTGGTTTTCTTTTAGGTTATACCGCTGATAACATACATCTTGAGGACGGTAACAAACGTTCAACGGTTAGAAACTGTGACGTCATAGCTGTGACTACCTTGACTAATATATCTCGCCAAAACGTTCCGGTCACGTTACCGCTGAAGACCGTTGATAACATGGTCTCTCGCGAAAAAATAGTTTTTGTAAAGTTTTGAATATATTCAAAACCCTCACCTTGTCTTCAACTGTAAAATGTTTGAGGGGTCTCTTTTTAGCAGGCGAATTCTCCATAGTGCTATACAAACGGGCGAATTGATGCCACAGAAGATTACACGTAGAACTGACAATGAGTTTATAACCTATAAAATAGATATTCCCCAATCAATAATTTTCTAATTTTGTATTTCACGTGCTTACTTACATTTGTCACAAAAAAAAATTCCAACCTTGAAAAAGACTTTTTGGTGGATATTAAGCTTGGAAACAGAAAGAATAAAACAATAGGAATACAAAAGCAGAACTATCAAAGCACAACTCGATTTATCCTATTGTAAGCGTGCCCGCAAACGAACCAATAGCGAGGGTTATTTTATGTATGACGTTCATGTGATGTATTTTTCGTGCGCTGTTGCTACTGCATCTCTTCGGCGATTCAACTATAGAGTGGGGCCCTTTGTAAAACATATATGGAATAGCACGCTCGCCAATACGTTAATTCCGTACATGGTTTACAACCGCCCCACTCTAGATCTATCTCTAAATGTTCTGTATTATCTATGATTGCAATTTTCCAAACGTCAAACTTCCATTCCAAACACGGCCAACTGAACTCTATTCTTATTTCTTGATTTAATACGATTAAAATTGAGTGCATGACATTTGTAAAATAACAGAGATAACGTTACAAATACCATATACAATATAATGTATTTTGTATAGTACATAAATCCAAACAAAAGATATATAATTTTTCATTTGCCTTTAGTGATTCAATAACTTATTTATAGTAAACCCCTATAAAAGTAAGATTTATTTTTCAGCTACCTAAGTACCTACTTATAAAAAGGTAATAGACCAGGAAAAAATAATGATCAGAAGAGAAAAGAAAGCATTGTAGCTCGAAGGAATATAGATCTCTCTCCGTATGTTAGCGGAATTGAATAAAATAGAAGTTTTGTCTCATCCGTATGTGTACCTACTGAACTTTTCGTTTAAAAATTCAACGCCAAGACATTAAAATTTCAGTAGCCTGCGGCTCCTACTCACGAACTGAATGCCTTCTTTCCCTCTGGAAACATCACCCGTCCATCGTGCTGGTTTACTTGACCATTCCGTCAGGCCTGCAGGCCTGCTTCGCTCTTCCATAATTCGATTTGTTTGTCAGATGAATCGGAAAGACAACGAACGTCTTTCGATATCGTTGGGGAAAACGTAAAAGGCTGAGGAGCTCTTTGATCCTTTTGTACGAAGTCGCATTTGTATGTATGTCCGTCGACGCTATAGTATAGAAGTTCGACGTCTTTTGAATGCATCACATGTTTTCGATGGGTTAAATTAAATTTGTAATACTCTGCGGAGAGGTTGTACGTATGATCTGCTTATGTATCGGCTTGTAAATAAGGAGTAGGGTCACACAAAGACAAAGATTTGATGGTAAACGAGATGAAAGTTAGTCGACAAAAAAACAATCTCTTCTATTGGTTTTTAATACTCGCGACAGAAGTAAGTTTAAATATTTGTAACGTATTTTTGCACAAAGTAAAACATTACTTTGTTTATTGCTGTATAAATACAATTTTACTTTAGCTACTTTTGTTTTATATACAGGGTGTCTCAATAATGTATTGTCGGTCGACATCTCGATATCAGGTGAAGGTATAAAAACAATAAAAATAAAAATTGTTTCATTCTAAGGCATACGCTAAAAATACTTTCGTTTACATAGGGTATCTTAGATAAGCAGTACCTAACCTAACTTTATTTTTCTTAAATGAAACCTCTAGGTTATTCCATTTTTAGAGTCTGTTCTAAAATAGACATGCTTCTCATATAAAAAGCGAGCCACGAATTTTTTTCTTGTGTAGGCCATGATCGAGTAGGATAGATATACCTGTCACGTTTCAACCTAGAGCATTGACATTAATCTCAAAAATGTCATCCGTAATTAATAATACGGCAAACTGACAAGTTGAAATTATCTTTGCAATTTATTAGTTATTCTTTAGCAGGATGTTCTATTTGAAATAGGTGAGAAAATAAACATTCCGAGTTATGACTCGCCCTGTATATAAATATTGAATACGCCGATAAACAGATAATTTCTGATGACAGGAGATCACATTAGAAATGTTTTGAGCGCAAATGAATTATTTTATGTAGAGGCCGTAGTACGGTAGGAGGCGCCAACTTGTTATTAAATTAATGTAAAACTTCCCATATCTTCTAAAGTAAACTGAATAACATAGCAAAACCTTATATCATAATAAAGGTAAGACCTAGAAGAATCGTAAACAGCAAATATATACAGGATGTTCCATTTAAAATTAAGTAAGTTTAGTTTACTCTGTTTTTATTTGACACCCTGTATAGTTGAAAATATTTTTAGGTTATAGTCCCCCATGCGCTTCATCTTTTATCTTAATAACATTTTCTCATTTCTCATATAATACAGGAGTAATTGGATTTCCTCGCACTAATGCCCCACCCTGTATATACTCATATTTCATTTTGTTGTATCTATCATGTAAATTTACTGCCAACATTTTCAGTAATTAAATTTACTTAATGTGATGCGTGCTGAAGCGTTTTGTTCCTCTTATTAAGAAACAGAGTATAGTTCTATTAAACAAAGAAGTTTACACCGTAGAGGTGAAGGTACAGGCCATATAACACATCTTATTAGTTTTGGTATTTAATGTGAGAGAAGAACGTCAAATGTGTAACTACATAATATCAGCTGTGTGTATGCAAAATTTAATTCGTCTCTTTTTCTCCTATGTGACGTAATATCACTATAAAGTAAGATCGGTATCTGTCACGTTTTTTCTTTAATTGCACACAGAAGGAATGGTATTTAGGTATAGGGTATGATACATGAAATACATAGTGTAAAATTTATCGTAGAAGCTGAATTTGTAATTTATTTTATAGCATGCTATTTAAAAAATCGAAGTTGATGCCCACTTCCGGTTAACCGGAATGATGTTTATTCAAAAATATTTTCACGTCATAGATCATATTCAATGATATCCAACTGCAAAATTTTGTTTTAAAATTCCGTTCCGTTTGTATAATACTTTTAATATGTCATTTTCACCAATCACCCTGTATACTACTGAAAATTTAATGAAACAAAAAGAAACAAAACAACCAATTCGTCAATGACACCCACTATGCTAAGTGTTTACTTTGTTCAGGAGTTTGTTCTTGACAGATAGTAAGTCTGTAACTAAAATTTCAATGCTCACTTTGAAGCATATTTTGATCGTATCTTTAAACACATTTCGTAATATCACAATGATTCTATGTCTACCGTGTCTCGAAAAAGTATGATGCTATGACAAACCGTCAAAGAGTTGCACTCTATATGTATATTAAGAGACCACCTATGCTGATTATCCATAGGAATTATTATTCTACTATCGTTAAATACTCGACATGTACTATTCACAATTCTACTACATTCTCCATTAATGAAAAATAAATCTAAAATATCGTCTCTTTACTGTGATGTACTTTTTCTATTCCGGTGCTATAAAGTTCACTTTACGACACCTGTTTTGGTTGCATAAAGTATTACTTTATCACACGCTAATTTTACATGTCAAACAATACATGTCATACAAAATATGTCTCTCATTTTAATTCTTTTTGAACTTTTAATAGCCGAAAAAATAGTATAAAATACACGTTTCATAAGCCATTTTTGCGCACTTCTTCTAAACTTGAAGGCGTGCGCAAAAGGCGTGACTTATGAAACTTGTATCTTTTAATATTGTGCGGTCGACTGTCCTAGGGTCAGTCGATGTCATCCGAACGGGTATGCAAAACACCACAGACAGTATCGCTCCTTTGTATGTATGTACTATACTACTATGTATTGTTGTTGTGAATTGTTCATTTTAGCTTGGACATCGTTTTGAGAATTTATTGTCTTAAGTTTCCCTTTATCCTGATTTTCCATAGAACCTTGTTTGTTTTTTATATTTTAAACAATAAGTCCGACTTTTTTTAAAGCTATTGATATTATTCGTGGAAGGACTTTTCTTTTTGAAAGGAATATATTTAGTAGTATTTTCATACTGTTTTTAAAATTGTTAACTCTTTTTAAAATTGTTTTTATTTCCATAAGAATTGCAGTTTATATCATTGCATCATGTCATTACGTCTCTTACTGAACGCGTCTGTGGTTTATTGCATACGCTTTCGGATGACATCGCCTGACCCTAGGACGGTCGACCTATATACTACCAAGTGACTATAAGGGTCATATTTATAGTCCGTGCTTGAGGTTGTGTCGATGCTTGAACACGCGATTTTGACAGATTTGTAATGACATTCACGTCAAAATCGCGTGCTCCGCGTTAAGTTGGCGTGTTGCCAACTTAAGTCGAAAATTTACAATCATTTATAGTCGAATTATTCAATTTGAGCAACGACCGGTTCTATTTTGGCGGTCTCAAACACCGAACTGTTCACTTATTTATGACTAGAAATATTTGCTAGTAGACACAAGACAAGATAGTCTGCAAACACTATAAATTTTAGTCACATGTAAACTGTATGTCTGTAATATTCTGTTTACAAAAATTATTTTGTTATGCTAGATTCTTAGTCTCTGTCGTCTTTTCTAAAATTTTTTAACTTTACTACATTTTCCTCTACTGCATTAGTTTTGTTTATGAAGTACAAATAGTCCACATTTCAGTAATCACTACATCCAGCAAAAGCTAACAGTTGTAAACAGCGGCGAAGCACTGTACTATGGTACTACTATTGGTTAACATTATTAGTGATTAGTAAAAGTTTAAATTTCGACCAGACACAAGTATTATATATTTGTAACTGTTGGCATTTCTTGAACACGCCTAACTATTCTTGTATTTGTTATGATATGTACATATCTGTATACAAATATCGTTTTTACGATTGAATTTAAAACTATAACTTTCTCTTACTAAACAGTGAATACAATACATAAATACTATGCCACAGTATTCGCTTATTCTCGGTGAAACATAGAAATAAGCATTTAAAACGTTATAATAGAGATAATTAATTGTCCAAGTTTATTTAATTTAGCGTGAAAAGATCTGTGTAAATACCATAGATCATACCCTCTAAAGTATGCCGGAAACGAGTGCAGGAGGATAATATATAGCGCGAGAGCGGGAACGTCGCTGCTTATTCGTTTTTAAAACGGAGCTACGTCCGAAAAACTCAACAGCTTAAGAAAATGATAAATCGTCAAATGGAGAAAAATAGCATCATCTATCTTCAGATACTTCTTAGCGTTCCGAATACTCTCAGTAGCTCTTCGTTTGGTAGCGTATTGGGGAGAAGCATTACTTTAATTTTAAACATGTAATTGGACTGGTCGGTATGCTGGTTTGAAGTTTTCCTGTACAAGTATGTAAACTGTGTTGTGGATATTTGACAAATTTCTACTGCTTCTACTTTTTCCGTTCGCAATTTATTTACAAGAGAAAGTTGATCATTCTCGTCTTTTTTGAAAATACTACTTTCAAACATTCTTTTAGAATTATGCTCTCGTTAAAAAATGTTGTTATCTATAGTGTGAGGATAGTATTGGCAGTGTCTTCCGTGGTAATTCCTCATTAGAAGTCACAAACTTGTGGCATAATATGATTTCGCGTTTCTTAATCACTCCGATCACTCCATACATGTAATGCTCTATCGTAATTATTTCGACAACACGTGATGTTTTTTGTGGCCGGTCAAGAAACTACATAAGATTAAATGAAAAGTGAATGAAATCTCTCTCTTAATTTCTATGTTATACAGACAACCACACCATACTACGTAGATACATTGATAGGGGAATGTAGTGGGGAATGACACACTGAATATGACGATCAGGAAAATATACCAATCCAAGATACCTTAGGAACATGTGTCATTCGCTTATGTGAGTTGTACCTAATCTGTCAAGTGTGTCAAATTATGGATACCGTCAATGAAAAGGTGCAGATTGTGAAATGGTATTTCTAAGGCCACTCGTTGCAGTCCATTATAGCTCTCTTTCGAGATATGTTTGAAAATAGGCTTATTTCTTGTTTGAATACCATCCATCGCATCAAAACAAATTTTGAAAAATTCGGCTGTGTTTCACCATCTCTTCATAAAAAATCTCGGCTACAAAATAATGATAATGAGGATCGCAATGTAATGATATGTGCTAGCGTAGAAAATAATTATACACGAACAATATCACAAATAGGACAAGAACTGGATGTATCATGCGAAACTGTGAGAAGAGTCTTAAAGAAAAACAAATATCACTCTTATCATGTTCAGAAGATGAATGAAATTTTTCTACAGGACAATTATGATCGCATTCAGCTTTGTTTAGACATAATTGAAAAATGTGCAGAGAATGAAGGTTTCCTTTCGAACATCCTCTTTACGGACGAATGTACAATTCTCTTACATGGTCACCATAATCCTGCGATACTACGATATTGGTCCAGAACAAACAAACACATTGCGTATACTGCTCACACACAGTACCCACAAAAGGTAAATGTATGGGTTGGGATATTAGGTAATAACATTGTTGGCCCGTTTTTTATTGATGGCATGTTGAACACACAGAAATATTTAGATTTACTACAACGCAATATTATTCCTTTTATACGTGGAATACCTAACGTTGTAATGGAAGACGTTTGGTATCAACAAGATGGATGCCCTGTCCATACAAGCAGGATTGTGCAGCAATATCTAAAGAATGCATTTGTGGACCAAATTATTTCAAAAGGAGGCACAATCCATTGGCCTGCCAGATCTCCTAATTTCGCACTAAATGACTTTTTTTCTGTGGGGTTACTTAAATTCGCAAATATACGGCTTCCAAGAAGAACGAGCAACTAATTTAGACGAATTACGTATACAAATTACGAATACTTTGTTAGCAATCACTTCCGAAGTCTTGTACAATGTACGACGTAACTTTTATCATCGAATTGCATATTGTTTAGAAGTAGAAGGAAGACGTTTTGAACATTTAATTTAATATGACAATAACATGAAAACTAAGAATGTTTATTTATCTACGTAATAAAAGTGTTTATAGTATCTCCGGTTTTACTAATCCTTAACCAGTTCCTGCTGAATCAATCATTTCTAAATAAAATGTCATAAAATAATTAATTTTGTTCAACGGATTTATTATGACATTTATATTTGAATTTGTCGTCATTACGTCTCTACACAATACATGTTTTCACATTCCAAAACCAATAATTTTCAATTAATAAAGTAACTTTTTCTCTTTCTCCCACCTTCATAATGTTCTCTCCATGTTCGAAATTAATTCATTCTTACTGAATAATTTCTATAATAAATTCTTCTCAAAATACAATAGTCGTCAATTTGACATACAGACGGAAACTAGAAATAAGCAACTAGCGACTCCACCTACTTCTCCTACTCTCAGCGACCAATCACACAAACGGTGTTATATTCGTAGTTTAAGTTGGAAGTCTCTATACCATAGTAGTATACGTACAGTGCCTCAGTCACTTGGAATACCTCACCTATAATGGTTGTTATTCGTATAATTTCCTTTCTAAGTTCCACCAGTCTTTGCAAACCTTCTTCTTCGCGTGGCCTCTGTGCGGCCTTCGTTATCGTACCGCGCCCCATCCTTAAGTAATTCTTTGGTAGCGTATTTGCCCTATCTCTGTATAATGTATCAGGAGTACGTCCCCCAGTATGCATCTTTTTTACGTACACTTCTACGCTGCCCTGGCTCATCGTTCTTTGTATTCCTGGAGGAGTCCTTTGCAGAGATCTTTTAAGTACCTCTTCCTTCATCATCTCTCCCGGTCTTTCTCCTGTCACCTCACTTATTTTTTTATCTTCCTCATTTAGTGTAAATTGCAAATTGTCCATACTGTTCCTACGAGTTGGGTCGAATTAAACTGTCGAGTATAGCAGTACGCCCTTACCACACTAAGGCTACTTAAAACCGGAGGTCGCCCAGTATCCGGAGTCCAGCATAGTAGCGGTTGGGCTTTTCCCCCAGCCACGTAGTCCTCGGCCTATACTGTGTCACCTTGAGTTGGGTTGTGGTTTGTCTGTATCCACGAACCGGCCAATTAAGGCAAGCTGCACCTCAAAAAAGGCAAAAGCGACATATGTAAAAATGCAGCCAGATGTGTAAAGTGTAGAGTTGATGAACATAGAGCTGATCAAATCAGGTGCCTGCAGTTTAAAGAAATGGTTTAGAAGATAAGAAGATAAAGAATCAATGTAAAAGATACGAGGATAAGAGATGGCAAAAAAAACATGAACTTTAAAATACTGCAGACTAATCTAGGGATGGGAAGAGGAGCACGAGACTTGGCCTATACTATAGGAAAACAAAAAAACATCGATATAATAATAGTTAAGAAGATACTGCGACAAATGATTAACGAATCGAAAAAGAACATTGCGATAAATCATACGAAGATCTAAACATAGACTTATGGGCGGATGGCTACAAAATTGCTATCAGAAGTGTTAGAAACCAAACACCGGTTCGAATTCCTGACAAAGAAAAAAAGGAGATTGTGAAGCAGCTCTTCCCGTACCCCAGAAAAGTAAAACATGAATATAAGAAAAAGGCAACTACAGCACCGGTATTCACAGCATTGGAACTTGAGCAGGTATACATGCATTAAAAATGGTAAAGCTCCGGGATTAGACGGGATTGACACAGAAGCTCTGAAGGAAACTATAAGAATGAATGGTGCGTGGATGTTGGGGATATGAAATAGACTCCCATAGACGCAAACTTTGCCTGCCGAATGGAAAGTGGGCAATGTCATCCTTATCCCGAAGTACAGCAAACCAGGTACAGTCAATTCCTAGGCTTATGCCTCCTAAAAACCATAAATCAGACTTACGAACCATGAATTAAGAAACGATTGGAGCAGAAAATGGAAGAAAACAGGGGACTAGCCGAGTACCAGTATGGCTTTACAAGAGGTAGATCGACGATACATGCAATGCAGAAAATAAAACAGATATTTGAAACGGAAAGAGCGTGATGGAATGTGCTGGTAACATTAGATGTCAGACATGCGTTTAATACGGCAGACTGGAGCCTCTGGAAAGATTGGAAAAGAAGCGCCATACCTAGTTAATATCATTGTCGATTATCTGAAAGAAAGATATGTTCAGATCACTAAGTGGGAAAAGGATGAGGTTAAGACAGGCATACCACAAAGTTTGGTTCTAGGCCCCACGCTATGGAACGTTTTGTATGATGAGATCTTTAAGATAGAACTCCAGGGACGAGCAGAGATCATTGGGTTTACTGACGATCTGGCGTTAGTAGTAACGGCTGATAATAAGTATACACTGATGCTTAACACAAACGAGAACTTAAAATGAATGGCTGGATGGATTGGGGACAACCACTTGGAGCTGGCACCAGAAAAAAACCAAAGCGCTGGTCATAACTAACAAGAGGAAGAGAGAAGGTATTAAGTTTCATGCAAATAACGAGGAACTAGTTCCACAAAAGTGCATCAAGTATTCTTTGATACAATGGGAAATTATGGAGAACTCCTAGTAAGAGCCACTGGTAAGGCAGAGGAGAGAGCTGGTATGCTGATGAGGTTGATGCCAAATATCGGAGGCTCGAATAGCTGCAAAAGGGCAGTTCAAGCAGGAATGGTCCACTCTATTATGCTATATGGAGCTCCAGTATGAGCAGATGCGTTAAAGGTGAAGAGAAACTACAACCGCCTAGAAGGAACACAACGAACAGTGCTGTTGAGGGTTGCGTCAGCATACAGGATGGTCTCTGCGGTGGCGCTTCAAGTCATAGCAGTAGTAATGCCAATAGATCTTATGGCGCGGGAGCGAAAGATGAAGTATAACTGACGTAAACAAGAGGAAATTAGATGGCTGATGCTGAAATGGTGGCAGGAGAGATGAAATAATAACACGCTCAAAGCACAATGGATCAAAACTTTAATTCCTAATATCGAAAAATTGATCACATGTGACCATAAAAATGTTTGTATTACCTCACACAGGCATTTACGGGCCACAAGCAGTTCAGAGTAAACGGGAAACGTGTAGGGTGCATTTGTCTGATGACAAATGCATTTGTTAATGTAACTAAAATTGTTAACAAACCTAATTATATGGTTGAATATACAGTGTGTTCCAAAATGTCTGCAACAGCCCTGTAAGTCCTGTATTGAATGAGAAACGCAATCTTCAGAATAAAAGAGAATTTAAGGACATATATTTAAAACGTGATGAGACCCAGTATCAAAGAGATTTGTTTCGGAAGTGTAAGGAATCTCTGCTTGCGCGTCAATCTAATGGTGAAACGAATCTTCAAATAAAGTACAAAAATGGAATTCCTACAATTGTATCGAAATCTCTAAATGGAAAAAACTAGTTCAGCCCAGCAGTTTTGAATTTTTGTTGTATTTTCAAGATGTAAGAAGTATTCGTGGCAAGGTTTGTGAATTTGCATGCGGTGTTGGTGATTTAGAATATGACTTTATTGCATTATGTGAGACTTGGTTGAATGCTGAAGTTTCTTCGGAAGAGTATTTTCCCGATGAATATGTTGTGACGCGGTGTGATAGGAATTACGCTTCCATGGGTGTTACGCGTGGGGGAGGAGTGTTATTGGCTTGCCGCAATCGCTACATGCCACAGAAGTTAGATATGTCTAGATTATTGAATACCTGGACTGCCTAGTATCAATGATCTCGAAATTTTATATGATTTTTTTGTTGAGTTTTATATTTCTACAGAAAGATTGCTGATATTGGCTGATTTTAATATACCAGATTATTGCCTAGATGATATAAGTGGCGGTAAACAGGCCCTATTTTTGAAGAGATTTTGTAATTTTCTGAATTTAGTTCAGTACAATCAGGTACTGAATGCTGGCGGCAGACTTTTAGATCTTGTTTTTTCAAATTTTAACTGCATAGTAGAACGTGATGAGTTACCTCTTGTCCGGGAGGATACTGCTTTTCATCCGGCATTGAGAGTTTTGTTTACTCTTACTTTTTCTAAAAAAAGCAATAGCTTTCCAACCGATAACTTAGTGAGGCAGTATAACTTCCGCCGGGCAAGCTTTCATGCTCTTTACAACGATTTGTTGTTAGCGGACTGGAGTGTATTAAGTAATTGCAATGATGTAAATGATGTATGTGATACATTCTATTCTATGTTATATTCTATATTTGATAAGCATGTCCCTTGTTATCGCTCGTGTAATACCAAGCGCAAGTACCCTTGTTGGTACACTAGAGAAATTATTAGAAATTATTAGAAATATTGAATTGAAGTACAAATATCATCGTGCTTATAGAAAGTCTTCTTCCTTGCGTGATTTAGAAAATTTTAAGAGACTGCGCACGCTAATTAAACAGCAGGTCAGGGTTGCCTATGAGCGCTATATAAATCATATTGAATTTACCATTAGTCATGATAGCAGACAGTTTTGGTCTTACATTGGCAATTGTAGGCGTGGTACAAGAATTCCTGCGAGAATGCATAGAAGTGGCCAGTACTTTGATCATCCACAAGATATAGTTAATACATTTTGCGATCACTTCTTTTGTGCTTACCAGAATTCCTCACCCTTCTTGATGGATTCTTCAAAGGTTAGCAGTAACTACCCCCTGTGAATGTTCCTCAGGTTTCTGAATCGGATGTACTAGCAGTATTGAAGGGTATGAAAAATAAAATGACGTCAGGCCCTGATCAAGTTCCTAGTTTCTTGCTACGGGATTGCGCTAGTATATTTGCCAAGCCGCTGTGTACCATATTTAACCTATGCATTGTTAATGCAGTATTTCCTAATGTTTGGAGGGTGGCCAAAGTTTCACCAGTGTTTAAGTCAGGTGATACTTCTGATGTTGGTAATTATCGGCCAATATCATTGCTATCAAACTTTTCGAAGGTGTTTGAGATGATCTTGTATGGGTACGTGTATACTGCGGTCAAGCCTTACATTTCTCTACATCAACATGGTTTTGTTAGCGGCCGGTCTACTGTAACTAATCTTGCGGTATTTACCCAGTACGTGTCCGAGGTATTGGATGCTGGTGGTCAGGTGGATGCTGTCTATACTGATCTTTCTAAGGCCTTCGATCGAATAGATCACGGTAAGCTTCTCTGCAAGCTTGAGGTCTTCGGATTTTCTCGCTCACTCATTATGCTTCTTCAATCGTACTTAACGATTCGTATGTTTTATGTTGTGTATAATGGGTTTACTTCATATCATCGCCTTTGCATGTCTGGAGTACCTCAAGGTTCTAACTTGGGTCCCCTGCTCTTTCTTCTGTTTATTAATGATCTACCTTCCGAATTGAACTGTCAAGTGTTATTATTCGCAGATGATGTCAAGATATTTACATCCATTACATCTAGGCGTAATTGTGAGATACTTCAACGTGACTTGGACCATATTTCTCAGTGGTGCTCCATTAATGGCCTTACGTTAAACATTTCAAAGTGTAGTATTGTTTCTTTTTCGAGATGTAAGAACCCTGTTAATTATGATTATTCCATCCGTTCTACAGTATTGGACCGCCATACTACTGTGACTGATCTTGGAGTACGCTTCGATTCAGCGTTTACGTTTACTGATCATGTCCATTCAGTGTGTTCCTCGGCCATGAAGCTGCTGGGCTTTATATTTCGCCATTCGAGACATTTTACCAGTTTAGTCACGTTGAAAACTCTGTATGTGTCCTTAGTGCGTTCCAGATTGGAGTATGCTTCCTTGATATGGTCGCCAATCTACGATAATCACAAGGCGGAACTGGAGAGCGTTCAAAGGCGATTCCTTAAGGGTTTGTGGTATAGGGCACATGGTGAATATCCTTGCATCGGTTTTTCCCATGGTGTGTTATTGGAGACATTTCAACTGCAGTCTTTGGATGCACGTAGAAGCACAGCTGGCATAACATTTTTGTATAAGTTACTTCATAACAGGATTGATTGCCCATCTTTACTACAAAAAATAAATTTTCTTGTTCCCAGGCAGTCTGCTAGATTTTCAGGTACCTTCTACACTAATTGTCCCAAATCAAACATGCTGTTGCGGTCTCCTATTTATAGAATGTGTAACGCTTATAATCAAATTACCGAGAATATAGATATTTTCTGCTGTACTTTGCGCGATTTATTGAAGCAAGGAGAAGACTAACTATTTATTATCTATTACAATGTTGAATATATTGTGTATTATCTGTTAGGCGTACGCATTGTGATTTTGATATATATTTTGATGTGCATTTTGTTATACATTCTTGTTATATATTTTTGATTTTTATTGTTACTCTATTTATGTATTTCTGTATATTATATATTGTCCTATTATTGGATTCACTGTTGGGCAATAAACTCTATTATTATTATTATAGTCGTAATAAAAAAGTGTTTCAAATAAAAGTTGTGCCAATTTACATGATCTACTTTGTGAGATGAAGAGATTTCGAAAATTTTATACAGCCTGGTCATTATGTCGTTACTTCTTTTCATCTCTTATGGCAGCCATCTTGAATTCGCTTCCAATCCAAAAATGTTATAAGAAAAAGTTGTTCAGAATTACGAAATACCGCCGTGTGCAAAATTTCAACTCGATCGTCAAATATTTATTTTTTCCATGTATTATCTATCGCGGTGGCCCAAAATGTCCGCAACAGCCCTGTAAGTCCTCTATTATAGTCGTAATAAAAAAGTGTTTCAAATAAAACTGCTGGGGACGGGGTATCCTGTACCCCCCATTTTGTTTTAGATTTTTTCTTTTTCTTATTCCTAGGCCGATTTTACATAGAATACGATGATGTATAACAAGTTTAGAAAATTAATAATTGTAAAAATAGAAAAATAATAATAAAGCTTCAGAATTAATAAACTTGTCTATTGATATAAATCAAATGAACTATAACAGAAAAAATTTTTTTTCCTTAACATAATTTCCAGCATAATACATGGTCTCCAGGTAGATATCTTCACAAAAAGCTCATAACGGAAGACGTAATAACCTAATTTGATTAGTAAATCCTTAAAGAGGGAGGATATTTTTTGAGTTAGACCATCGATAAAGGAAAACTTACAGTACGTGATGACCTTTTCATTGGGAGTGTTCTTGACAGGCGGACTGTTCAAGGAGGTCAAAAAATCGTCAATAGACTCCTCATTGATGTTATTGTTAGAGGTCATAAGTGGTGTATTATGTAGTAAAAAATTCAATAGTTTGTTTGGGTACCCATTATTTGAGAAAATGCTGTTTAATAGGGATAAGTTCTTTTCCCTATTGAATTCTTTACTACATAATACACCACTTATGACCTCTAACAATAATATGACCCCCTTGAACAGTCCCCCTGTCAAGAACACTCCCAATGAAAAGGTCATCACGTACTATAAGTTTTCCTTTATCGATGGTTTAACTCAAACAAATATCCTCCCTCTTTAAGGATTTACCAATCAAATTAGGTTATTACAACATCAAGACGTTGAATATTTTGTTCTCCAAGAGGAAATCTCCCACCCCGAAACCATTACAATCAGGTCTGGTTACTGTATTCCATATCAGGATTGCAACTCCGTATACATTGCACAAACCTCTAAATATCTAGACAGAAGAATGCGACAACATCGTTTGAATTGTCAACACCCATCCACGAAGACAGTATTGTCTGAACACAGCACCTCCTTGAAGCGTACATTTGACTTTGACAACGTTATTATTTTGGAGAAGGAAAACAGATGGTCGACTCGTTTATTCCTCGAAATGTTTCACATCCAAAGGACAGTTAACACTGTTACCTTAGTGCGGTTTACTTCTACATATTGTCCATAGACAAACAACATTACAATAAAACTAAAAATAAATAACATATTTCATTAGTTAATTTTAATTTAGTTTAATGATTTTTACTCTATAATTATTGTATAATCTATAATTAATATATATTATAACTTGATCAATATTGATCATTTTATTAACAATTTAGAATTCTTAGAAATGTTTACAAATAATTCAGATACCTTATGTTAATTGCAACAATACTTTTGTACAACATTGTATATACACTTTATTTATCCACTAAGTTTTCACCTGTCTCTATCTTGACAATATCAATTCCCCAAATTTTGGTGGGAAATTTGTGATTCACTTACTGTTAGGCCTCGTGAAACGTTACACTTTCGAGTTTTAATTAAGATTGTTAATAAGTTTTTAAATATGTTGTTTGATGTCTGATGTTGTTGTTTCCGAATATTAACTGCACATGAGTCTAGTCATGTTGCCGTACTTTAATTACTACCATGTAAGTTAAATAGATTTAAAAATAGCCGAATTAACGGGTCGATGGCCGCAGTGGTTAGGCGACTGACTATTGTTGTGAGACAACGATAGGTGCCGGGGTTCAATTCTCTGGAGGGACGGTGACATTTTTTCAGAGAATTTAATCCCGGATCGAGTTGCCATTCGCTGTTGGGAGCAAAGTGATTAACAGCGCGGCATCATAAAAAGGCGATATGATGCTGTCACAAAGCCATTTAAACACAACTTACACACACTAAAACTACACCGCAAGAGTTGCAGTGATAGCCAGACAAGTAATACAGCTTACGGAGTCACAGCAACTAAGCACCCACCACAGATTAAAAAAAAAATTACAACTTTTGTTGTTTTTATTTGTAGTTTGTTCTCTGAAGAAGCAAATAAAGAATTAGCGAAAGCTTAGATACGAAAAATGGTTCACGTCTTCTTAATTCTAAGGGCAATAGCTGCAATCCCATTAATTTCCTCTACAAATAAGATTTATACAAATTTAATTATTTGTTTAAGTGGAGTTTAGTACATGTCCAAACTTTGGTTACAACTTAACAAGTGTATTCTTCTAATCGGCTGTGAAATCCACTATTTTTCTTAGGGAATATCCGATAGTTTTGATAAAATTTTAAGTACCGATAGTATATTTTTACCGATACGGTCTTCGTACATATTATAAAAATCGGGCAAATTTTTCTTCACAAATGGAGATTTTAGCTATCCTATTTTTATTTTTTAGTATTTAAGGCTATTTTTAATACATTACATGTGTTGTCGTGTCTTTTAGCTAAGAAAACTGAACAATCAAAAAGTTTTAGTCCTACGAGAGTAAGTACTGTAGTTTAAAAAAACAAAAAATAAACAATAACTCGAAAATTCTCTTCTTTTGTACCTATATGGCCCATTTGGCTATATCTGTTGCTAACCAGCTCTGTTACTACATTCTTCATTATGTAGGTACCTATGTGTGTCTATATATACGAGAGATTAATCAAAAAAACTTTGACTTATGTTGAAATTGATCATTGTCTGTCTACTGGTACAGTAGTAGTGACTACTATTAAAAATAGTGCATATTGTATAAACCAGTAACAAACTTCATTTAGTTTCTTAACTTTACTACTAACTTTTTAATTGTAATAGCGAACAGGGTAAATCACTGAAAGCGGTAAAAACATTATTCTCAAATAGAAATTTCGACAAAATATTAGGGAACCGACTATGAAGTGAGAATAGACTTTGATTCTGATAAACGGAGTAAATAATGTTCCGTGCACATATATTTGCACTAATATTTGGAATTCGCAAATTTGATAGAGTTTCCTACAAATTATCAGAATTGAAATGGTTGAATATGCATAATCGTAGACGCTTGCAGACTGCCAGATTATATCACAGAATAATTAATAACAAACAACCTAAGTATTTATATGACCTTATTACTTTCCGCACTGATTTGCATCATTTAAATTTGAGGTTTTCTGGAGATACTATTACGCCGCCCATTCATAGAACTGCATTGTATGAGCGTGGGTTTTCTTATGATGTTGCCAGAACGTTTAACTCAATACCAATACGCATTAGAGGTAGTTCTCTTGGGGTTTTGCAGAACAGTATCGTGCGCATCTCTTGCAGCAGCAGAATATGTAATTGATTATTTTTAATGATGTTACACTCATTTTTTTATTGTATACAATCTGATGTTTTGCCTTTATTTTGTATCTAGGACAGGAAACATAGCTTATAGATAACTAACAAAGTGCTGTTTTATATTGCAATACTACACATTGCAGTAATTAATTAAGAATAGGCATTTGTTTCTTTTTCTTTTTGTTTTTTATGTGAATTTCAGGGTGATGGTGGAAGATCAGGTGTTACTAGCTAACCTTGAACCAACTCCCTGTGATTTTCAGTTCCGATTGTAAATATTAATAATATTGTTCTAACGATTTCTATTTTCTTTGTTCTTACTTTTACTATTATTATTTATTATTTGTGTATTTTTGAACTGAAATAAACACTTTATTATTATTATATAAAAGAAATTTTCAATATTATCAATTATTTCTGACTTAAGCTTAAAGAGACAGGCAATACATAGTCAATTTTGATATAAGTTAAGACGTTTGTACATTAAGTTTCTTTGTATCATAAATTGTCATTAAATAAGGAAGAGCTATTGCTGGTTTATATAATTAGAGTTTAAGAGTGTAAAGACGATGCCATTTCAGTCCATTTATTTCATCCTAGATTCTAATCATATTACATTAATGTTTGATTTTATGATTCCTGTAATATGTAAGTATAGTTATAAGTTGCATGTAATGCGAGAACAATAACAATAGCAATAGAATTATGTTCACGTATGTTACAATTAATTAAAACTACAAATAATTAACATGCTACATTTTAGTATCTCTTCTAGAACCATTCATCCGTATGATTTCGACTGCACATTTCTAAAATAACACTTTGACGTCATCTGCGTTAATCCATTTGCTATTGATATGCAATATTAACCGATTTCAACCTGTATATCACTCAAAAATATAATGTCTCGAAATAAAATATTTGCACATACACGTTTTGTTTTACAACATAACAATACATACAATAAATAGAATATTTATTCCGCTGTTTAGTTCACATTCCATTCCCTTCTTCTTTGTAACATGCGCAACCCACAAATCTTTGCGAATTCGATTAAAGCGCCATTTGACGTAGAAACGGAAACAATTAAATCAGTAGATGGCACTGGTTTGTGGTTTCCTCCTCGTTCTATTCGATTTGAGATGTATGGAATTCTCCTCTGCTTCAAATTAAATCTAAGCGTTTTACTTACAAAGATTAATGGTAATGCGGAAATATTTCGTATAGCAAAAAGGCTATAATTTAGTATACTAAAACAGTTTGTTGTAGTGAAACATAAATACAAGTAAATAAAATGAAAACAAATTCTACAGATTCCACCATTTTGCCGTTATTCTTCCGTTTAATGTGACTTATTGTTAGTGGGTTTTTGTCCTCTTGAACGAATTTTCCGTTCAAACATTTTCTAATTTTCATACTCATTAGGAGAAACGAACGAAATTGAATATTCTTACAGCTATTTTCAACGATCCAACGAGTGTACAGTTCTCCTGCAAGGATCCGAGTTCCGAGTTGCTTTGATGTTGGCTTATTATTAGGAATTCCGTAATGTCATTATTCTGGCATTATATTTACAAAGAGAATTGGAACGACTGCATTATAATGGAGGTAAATAAGACGACGTAAAAGAAAAACAAGTTTATCCTTTATTAAAAATTCTAGGAAAGAAAAACCGACGGTAAAATAAATAGTGTTCTTACGTTGATAATTTATGCTTGACATAAAATATCCTTTAACATTTTATATATGCTAGAAATTGATAAGTTTCAGTTCTTTCTTGCTTAATATCTCCTTAAGTATTTCAACTTATATAATAGATTATAAAACGCAGTCGCTTAATTAAATTGCTTTCTCATATTGACATTACATCATTTTTCCCATTAGCAATTATTCTACCATGTATTGGTACTATGATTGATTAACCCTAATTCATTTCATTGCTAACATAATACGAACTAATTTATTAATAGATACTTTCAATCACAGCACAATGACGTTACAAAATATCTACTGGAAGCAGGAAAAAGTGATGAGAGTAATTTTTATTAGATAATTCATTGTTTACATATACTGATGCCATGACTTAACTAGCCACGACTGATGACTTTATTTTAATTAAATTATCTTTCACTATTACCCATACTTTTTAATATAATTCGCAGTACGTATTACGTCTTAGAATTATCTACCATACTAATAGCCTGTCCACCTGATTATTTCCATAGAATCATAGATATCTGTGAACTTGCCACCTCACAACGCCAACAGATATTGTTTGCTTTAATTTTTTGAGCTACAAAAAACGCAATATTTCAAAGTTATCTCGAATTTTGTAACTCTATTTTTTTTCTTTTCTAAAATTCTGAATTTTTTGTTGGAGTCCTGGATACCGTCCTAAGAGTTCTAGTGTTATCAAATGTTATCGTTATTTTTTATACTTCAAAAAATTAAGAAAGAAGCTAAATTTTGTAATTTAGATTTTTTGTTGAAGTTCTGAGTAGCACCTTCAAAATTATAATAATACGTATTGCGTCTCGAAATGTAATTTTTTGAAAATTATCAAGTTTTTGACTCCTTGACAGCACCTCAAGAGTTTTAACGATACTTATTAATGCTCGAAAGGGTGAGATCAATATTTTGAAAGTTACTGAGGTTTCTCGTACCTCAAAAAATTTATAAGAATAAACGAAAATATGAAATTTTGAAATATTGTTGGGCAGCAGTTCTTTACGCTAGCGATACTTACTGATGTTCAAAAGGCGTAGGTAATTATTTTGAAAGTTAGAACGAAAAATTAAAAAGAAAAAAAGTTCTGGGTAGCCTTTGTAGACTTCGGAATGCTCTTATCAATATTTCCAAATGCTGTCACACCTCAGCTTTCTCTATTTTATCAAGAACTTCAGAATTCTTTAGGGGTGCAGTTAGAACTCCAATAAATATAAGTACGTTCGAAGATGAGCTGCCAAGTTTACAAACATGAATCACAGTGATATTCCACTTTCTTCAATATTCAGTACAGTTTATGATACTTATAGATACATAATAATATTTACCGTTATCGGTTTTACTTTTTCAAATGTGTTGTGTCTATGGTATCCTACATATGCTTAAATACAAACGACGGCGGACTAAGCGGCGTAAGTTTTGTGCTAGTACCAGAGAGTTTCGTGCCAGATGCTTAGCACCTTGACTACCGAGTTAAATTTTGCCGAAATTGTTTTATTGCAAATTATTGATATCAGGGTATAATGAAGGTAATAGTAATTATATACCAGAGAGAGAGAAGACATTTTTCTCAGCCGAGTAGCATTAAAGAAAGAATGGCTAAGAGGCTGAGAAAAATCTTCTCTGCCGTGATTTATATACTATTTTTTCCACTACTAGCATATTTAACCGCTTTCTCAATGATAATGTAATATAATAAGCCGTTCGATAAATGTTTAATTTAAGATATCCATAGAAAACATGTTAGTCTGTAAAAACAAATGAATAAACATTTAATGTCAAATTGAGATTTTATTCATGTCTTGTCACAATACCAAAAAAATGTCAGACAGTAGTTGTACTCCTCCAAAATCCGCAAGGAAGCAAATCAAATAGAGTATCAAAAATTACTGCCCGAAAAAATCAAAAAAATTTTACATAAAAGTATATAACATTTTTAAAGATTGGTGTAAATTAAAAAAAGTAGACAAAGTTTTGAAAACGTGCTCTTGGTATATTTCCAAGAGCAAGCGGAAAGAGAAAAGCCTCTGTTTTATGGGCTAAATTTTCAATGTTAAAGCAAACTTTAAATTAAAAGAAAAATATTGATGATATCAAAATATTACAAGGTAATTGCCTTTTAAAGCGAAAAAATGATTCGTATATGCCAAAAAAGCTGCAGTGTTTAAAGAACATCATATCAGACAGATTATTACTGATGCACTGGATGAAGTTTTTCTTCCGATTAAAGTAATTATTTTGGCATTTGACCATATTTCAAATCAGGAAATTACATTTATATTTTTAGGTTATTCTTGTAATAGGTATTGCTGGAGCCTGTCGAACGGACGAACTCTGCAACATTAAAGTGGCCGATGTCGATCTGCGAGAAGACATAATTGTAATAAACATTTCTATACAAAAAAAACAAATCTTGTAGAAAATTTGTTATTGTCGAACCTATGTGGATTGATGTGGTGAAGCAAGATACTTGCTGATAAGACCTTCGCCAGACATTCCAAGACTTTTTATTGCTTTAGATCTGAAACCTACAAGACAAAATATGGGCACATAATACCATTATGCCTCAGCAATTAAAAATATCTACATACTTGAACCTGCCGGATGCAAACAAACTGCACTGGCCATTCATTCAGGAGGACGTCAGCTACAATTTTAGCAGATAATGGGGTGATATCCTATCCACTTAAACGCCATGGAGGAGTGGACAAGTTCTACAGTAGCCGAAGGATATGAGAGGACTCTCTCACTGACAAGAAAAGAATTGCAAGTATGGTTCAGGGAACAACGGTTAATTATGAACCTGATTTACCACCTAGCGGTAGTATTTTTGAGGTGACGCCCTCAACCTCAACTTCAGTATCTAAAACCAAACACCGAACTGAATATACCGGTAGAAAGCTTTACTTCTAATACTGGTACGTCAGGAATTAACATGACCTGCCATAATTGCACTATTAATTATTATTTTAATAAGTAGTGTTAACCAAATTACGTATTTCCTACTTTGTTTATTGTATGTTAAATGTTAACTAACCTTTTTTCTTGAATTGTGATTTCATTTCGTGCATCTACACGACATCTATGGTTTTATATTCAAATTATTTCTATTTCCTATACATTTCTACTGAATAAATCATAATTTTATTATTGTCAATTGTTTTTATTATTTACTGGAGATAATTTTTATGATTGACTACTAGGAAGAGAAATTCATCTTCTGGCTCGAAAATATACCAAAGAATGACATCTTCTAACGCTAGTAGTGGAAAAAGTGATTTATAAACTGATTTGTGCGTGTTTAATTAATTAATTAGCGGTGTGTATAGAATATATGCACGCGGCGCTCGACTAGTCTACGTGATTCCTACTACACAGAACTAATAAAAGAAAACGGTATAAGTTATTCGGTTAAACCAAGCTTTCAAAGGGAGCGGATAGAAAATATGCAATGAAACATAGTAAACAAGTTATTTACGTGGCTCAGCGTGTCCAGCGAAATCACCGATTTGCATAGAAGATTTTTTTCAGAATGCATAAGTCAAAACTGAAATAATTCAATTATTTCTTTGTTTTGAAATTGTTTATGTATTTTAAATATAAAATTTCGTCAAAAATAGCGCATAATAATCCACAAACTTGCTTTTATCCTTTTATTCAATAAACCTTACAAAAATTGCCGCAAATCCATCCAACATATTTTAAACTTTGCCCTCGCTATGCCAATATGATGTAATCCCGCCCCAAAGGAATCGGAGACACCTTAACAAATGCATGCTAACTGTGCAGAATTTACGTATGTACACACGGCATAGATACTAAACAACGACAATGGCAATATTTACACACACAGCCAGCCCAGGACCTGTTACTGTGCATAATATTTATACACACGGTAGTCAACGTGCTAAGGCTAGCATCAACTAGAAATGTAATAATATATATAATAATAGAAGTAGTCCTTATCTTCAAGTTTGGTATAGGAGTATGGCGTTTGTCCTAGTTTTGCAGAATAAAAAGTATATTGAATGCTACCAACGTTATTGGAAAAGTAGCTTGAACTTTAGTAACAAAGTGTGTTTTAGATAAGCTTTTATAAAAATGTTGCTTCAATGTATATGTTCGTGAACCTATCAATGTCAAACGCCGTAAGCAAGTAACAATGGAAAATGTATTTATGCATGTGTCGAACGTTCTGCGCGAGAAATTAAAGCCTAATCCAGAAAGTGGTAGAACGGTTAATTCAAAGTCACGTCTCATTGCTATGAGATTTAGCCTGAACGCATGCATTAATAAATAATGATATAGGGCTTACGACGAATTGGCGTTTATAGATGAGGCGGATATAAAGGATCTATTCTGCGAAATGGGATAGACAGACATAAGTACTATATTATAGAAATTACCGGGGTTACGCATTGCTTTAAAAATAGGCATATTGTATAAACCAGTAACAAACTTCATTTAGTTTCTTAACTTTACTACTAACTTTTTAATTGTAATAGCGAACAGGGTAAATCACTGAAAGCGCTAAGAACATTATTCTCAAATAGAAAATTTCGACAAAATATTAGGGAACCGACTATGAAGTGAGAATAGATTCTTGATTCTGATAAACGGAGTAATAATGTTCCGTGCACATATATTTGCACTAATATTTTGGAATTCGCAAATTTGATAGAGTTTTGCAAATTATCAGAATTGAAATGGTTGAATATACGCTAATTCAGACGCTTGCAGACTGCCAGATTATATCACAGAATAATTAATAACAAACAACCTAAGTATTTATATGACCTTATTACTTTCCGCACTGATTTGCATCATTTAAATTTGAGGTTTTCTGGAGATACTATTACGCCGCCCATTCATAGAACTGCATTGTATGAGCGTGGGTTTTCTTATGATGTTGCCAGAACGTTTAACTCAATACCAATACGCATTAAGGTAGTTCTCTTGGGGGGTTTGGGGAACAGTATCGTGCGCATCTCTTGCAGCAGCCAGAATATGTAATTGATTATTTTTAATGATGTTACACTCATTTTTTTATTGTATACAATCTGATGTTTTGCCTTTATTTTGTATGGACAGGAAACATGGCTTATAGATAACTAACAAAGTGCTGTTTTAGCAATGCAATACTACACATTGCAGTAATTAATTAAGAATAGGCATTTGTTTCTTTTTCTTTTGTTTTTATGTAATTTCAGGGTGATGGTGGAAGATCAGGTGTTACTAGCTAACCTTGAACCAACTCCCTGTGATTTTCAATTCCGATTGTAAATATTAATAATATTGTTCTAACGATTTCTATTTCTTTGTTCTTACTTTTACTATTATTATTTATTATTTGTGTATTTTTTGAACTGAAATAAACACTTTATTATTATTATATAAAAGAAATTTTCAATATTATCAATTATTTCTGACTTAAGCTTTTAAAGAGACAGGCAATACATAGTCAATTTTGATATAAGTTAAGACGTTTGTACATTAAGTTTCTTTGTATCATAAATTGTCATTAAATAAGGAAGAGCTATTGCTGGTTTATATAATTAGAGTTTAAAGTGTAAAGACGATGCCATTTCAGTCCATTTATTTCATCCTAGATTCTAATCATATTACATTAATGTTTGATTTTATGATTCCTGTAATATGTAAGTATAGTTATAAGTTGCATGTAATGCGAGAACAATAACAATAGCAATAGAATTATGTTCACGTATGTTACAATTAATTAAAACTACAAATAATTAACATGCTACATTTTAGTATCTCTTCTAGAACCATTCATCCGTATGATTTCGACTGCACATTTCTAAAATAACACTTTGACGTCATCTGCGTTATAATCCATTTGCTATTGATATGCAATATTAACCGATTTCAACCTGTATATCACTCAAAAATATAATGTCTCGAAATAAAATATTTGCACATACACGTTTTGTTTTACAATTGATTCCCAATTGGTATAAAATTCGTGGGCAATACATACAATAAATAGAATATTTATTCCGCTGTTTGGTTCACATTCCATTCCCTTCTTCTTTTGTAACATGCGCAACCCACAAATCTTTGCGAATTCGATTAAAGCGCCATTTGACGTAGAAACGGAAAACAATTAAATCAGTAGATGACACTGGTTTGTGGTTTCCTCCTCGTTCTATTCGATTTGAGATGTATGGAATTCTCCTCTGCTTCAAATTAAATCTAAGCGTTTTACTTACAAAGATTAATGGTAATGCGGAAATATTTCGTATAGCAAAAAGGCTATAATTTAGTATACTAAAACAGTTTGTTGTAGTGAAACATAAATACAAGTAAATAAAATGAAAACAAATTCTACAGATTCCACCATTTTGCCGTTATTCTTCCGTTTAATGTGACTTATTGTTAGTGGGTTTTTTGTCCTCTTGAACGAATTTTCCGTTCAAACATTTTCTAATTTTCATACTCATTAGGAGAAACGAACGAAATTGAATATTCTTACAGCTATTTTCAACGATCCAACGAGTGTACAGTTCTCCTGCAAGGATCCGAGTTCCGAGTTGCTTTGATGTTGGCTTATTATTAGGAATTCCGTAATGTCATTATTCTGGCATTATATTTACAAAGAGAATTGGAACGACTGCATTATAATGGAGGTAAATAAGACGACGTAAAAGAAAACAAGTTTATCCTTTATTAAAAATTCTAGGAAAGAAAAAACCGACGGTAAAATAAATAGTGTTCTTACGTTGATAATTTATACTTGACATAAAATATCCTTTAACATTTATATAGGTATGCTAGAAATTGATAAGTTTCAGTTCTTTCTTGCTTAATATCTCTTTAAGTATTTCAACTTATATAATAGATTATAAAACGCAGTCGCTTAATTAAATTGGTTTCTCATATTGACATTACATCATTTTTTCCCATTAGCAATCATTCTACCATGTATTGGTACTATGATTGATTAACCCTAATTCATTTCATTGCTAACATAATACGAACTAATTTATTAATAGATACTTTCAATCACAGCACAATGACGTTACAAAATATCTACTGGAAGCAGGAAAAGTGATGAGAGTAATTTTTATTAGATAATTCATTGTTTACATATACTGATGCCATGACTTAACTAGCCACGACTGATGACTTTATTTTAATTAAATTATCTTTCACTATTACCCATACTTTTTAATATAATTCGCAGTACGTATTACGTCTTAGAATTATCTACCATACTAATAGCCTGTCCACCTGATTATTTCCATAGAATCATAGATATCTGTGAACTTGCCACCTCACAACGCCAACAGATATTGTTTGCTTTAATTTTTTTTGAGCTACAAAAAACGCAATATTTCAAAGTTATCTCGAATTTTGTAACACTATTTTTTCTTTTTCTAAAATTCTGAATTTTTTGTTGGAGTCCTGGATACCGTCCTAAGAGTTCTAGTGTTATCAAATGTTATCGTTATTTTTTATACTTCAAAAAATTAAGAAAGAAGCTAAATTTTGTAATTTAGATTTTTTGTTGAAGTTCTGAGTAGCACCTTCAAAATTATAATAATACGTATTGCGTCTCGAAATGTAATTTTTTGAAAATTATCAAGTTTTTGACTCCTTGACAGCACCTCAAGAGTTTTAACGATACTTATTAATGCTCGAAAGGGTGAGATCAATATTTTGAAAGTTACTGAGGTTTCTCGTACCTCAAAAAATTTATAAGAATAAACGAAAATATGAAATTTTGAAATTTTGTTGGGCAGCAGTTCTTTACGCTAGCGATACTTACTGATGTTCGAAAGACGTAGGTAATTATTTTGTGAAAGTTAGAACGAAAAATTAAAAAAAAAAGTTCTGGGGTAGCCTTTGTAGACTTCGGAATGCTCTTATCAATATTTCAAATGCTGTCACACCTCAGCTTTTCTCTATTTTATCAAGAACTTCAGAATTCTTTAGGGGTGCAGTTAGAACTCCAATAAATATAAGTACGTTCGAAGATGAGCTGCCAAGTTTACAAACATGAATCACAGTGATATTCCACTTTCTTCAATATTCAGTACAGTTTATGATACTTATAGATACATAATAATATTTACCGTTATCGGTTTTTTACTTTTTCAAATGTGTTGTGTCTATGGTATCCTACATATGCTTAAATACAAACGACAGCGGACTAAGCGGCGTAAGTTTTGTGCTAGTACCAGAGAGTTTCGTGCCAGATGCTTAGCACCTTGACTACCGAGTTAAATTTTGCCGAAATTGTTTTATTGCAAATTATTGATATCACGGTATAATGAAGGTAATAGTAATTATATACCAAAGAGAGAGAAGACATTTTTCTCAGCCGAGTAGCATTAAAGAAATAATGGCTAAGAGGCTGAGAAAATCTTCTCTGCCGTGATTTATATACTATTTTTTCCACTACTAGCATATTTAACCGTTTTCTCAATGATAATGTAATATAATAAGCCGTTCCGATAAATGTTTAATTTAAGATATCCATAGAAAACATGTTAGTCTGTAAAAACAAATGAATAAACATTTAATGTCAAATTGAGATTTTATTCATGTCTTGTCACAATACCAAAAAAATGTCAGACAGTAGTTGTACTCCTCCAGAAATCCGCAAGGAAGCAAATCAAATAGAGTATCAAAAATTACTGCCCGAAAAATCAAAAATTTTTTACATAAAAGTATATAACATTTTTAAAGATTGGTGTAAATTAAAAAAAGTAGACAAAGTTTCTGAAAACGTGCTCTTGGTATATTTCCAAGAGCAAGCGGAAAATAGAAAAGCCTCTATTTTATGGGCTAAATTCTCAATGTTAAAGCAAACTTTAAGATTAAAAGAAAATATTGACATATCAAAATATTACAAGGTAATTGCCTTTTTAAAGCGAAAAAATGATTCGTATATGCCAAAAAAAGCTGCAGTGTTTGAAGAACATCATATCAGACAGTTTATTACTGATGCACCGGATGAAGTTTTTCTTCCGATTAAAGTAATTATTTTCATTTGACCATATTTCCAAAATCAGGAAATTACATTTATATTTTTAGGTTATTCTTGTAATAGGTATTGCTGGAGCCTGTCGAACGGACGAACTCTGCAACATTAAAGTGGCCGATGTCGATCTGCGAGAAGACATAATTGTAATAAACATTCCCCATACAAAAACAAATCTTGTAGAAAATTTGTTATTGTCGAACCTATGTGGATTGATGTGGTGACAAGATACTTGTTGATAAGACCTTCGCCAGACATTCCAAGACTTTTTATTGGCTTTAGATCTGGAAAACCTACAAGACAAAATATGGGACATAATACCATTAGTACCTCAACAATTAAAATATCTACATACTTGAACCTGCCGGATGCAAACAACTGCACTAGCCATTCATTCAGGAGGACGTCAGCTACAATTTTAGCAGATAACGGGGGTGATATCCTATCACTTAAACGCCATGGAGGGTGGAAAAGTTCTACAGTAGCCGAAGGATATGTAGAAGACTCTATCACTGACAAGAAAAGAATTGCAAGTATGGTTCAGGGAACAACAGTTAATTATGAACCTGATTTACCACCTAGCGCTAGTATTTTTGAGGTGACGCCCTCAACCTCAACTTCAGTATCAAAACCAAACACCGAACTGAATATACCGGTAGAAAGCTTTACTTCTAATACTGGTACGTCAGGAATTAACATGACCTGCCATAATTGCACTATTAATTATTATTTTAATAAGTAGTGTTAACCAAATTACGTATTTCCTACTTTGTTTATTCATGTTAAATGTTAACCTAACCTTTTTTCTTGAATTGCGGATTTCATTCGTGCATCTACACGACATCTATGGTTTTATATTCAAATTATTTCTATTCTATACATTTCTACTGAATAAATCATAATTTTATTATTGTCAATTGTTTTTATTATTTACTAGTAGGAGATAATTTTTATGATTGACTACTAGGAGAGAAATTCATCTTCTGGGCTCGAAAATATACCAAAGAATGACATCTTCTAACGCTAGTAGTGGAAAAAGTGATTTATAAACTGATTTGTGCGTGTTTTAATTAATTAATTAGCGGTGTGTATAGTATATATGCACGCGGCGCCTGACTAGTCTACGTGATTCCTACTACACAGAACTAATAAAAGAAAACGGTATAAGTTATTCGGTTAAACCAAGCTTTCAAAGGAACGTGATAGAAAATATGCAATGAAACATAGTAAACAAGTTATTTACGTGGCTCAGCGTGTCCAGTGAAATCACCGATTTGCATAGAATGTTTTTTCAGAATGCATAAGTCAAAACTAAAATAATTCAATTATTTCTTTGTTTTGAAATTGTTTATGTATTTTAAATATAAAATTTCGTCAAAATAGCGCATAATAATCCACAAACTTGCTTTTTATCCTTTTATTCAATAAACCTTACAAAAATTGCCGCAAATCCAAACATATTAAAACTTTGCCCTCGCTATGCCAATATGATGTAATCCCGCCCCAAAGGAATCGAGACACCTTAACAAATGCATGCTAACTGTGCAGAATTTACGTATGTACACACGGCATAGATACTAAACAACGACAATGCATAATATTTACACACACAGCCAGCGCCCAGGACCTGGTTACTGTGCATAATATTTATACACACGGTAGTCAACGTGCTAAGGCTAGCATCAACTAGAAATGTAATATTATATTTTACTTAATTTTTCAACAGTATCGTGAGCAGAAGCATAATAATAGAAGTAGTCCTTATCTTCAAGTTTGGTATAGGAGTACGGCGTTTGTCCTAGTTTTGCAGAATAAAAAGTATATTGAATGCTACCAACGTTATTGGAAAAGTAGTTTGTTTAGTAACAAAGTGTGTTTCTTAGATAAGCTTTTTTTATAAAAATGTTGTCAGTATGTATATGTTCGTGAACCTATCAATGTCAAACGCCGTAAGCAAGTAACAATGGAAAATGTATTTATGCATGTGTCGAACGTTCTGCGCGAGAAATTAAAGCCTAATCCAGAAAGTGGTAGAACGGTTAATTCAAAGTCACGTCTCATTGCTATGAGATTTAGCCTGAACGCATGCATTAATAAATAATGATATAGGGCTTACGACGAATTAGCGTTTATAGATGAGGCGGATATAAAGGATCTATTCTATGAAATGGGATAGACAGACATAAGTACTATATTATAGAAATTATAGATGCTTTATCTCTCATTGCCGTTTGTAGTTAAGGCGGCAATTACAGACAAGGTACTGTGCTAAACTCTGGCTTTAAGAAATAGAAATAATCAATAAATCCTAATATTTTTGAAGACTGCTTTTTATCGACAAAACTAAGTCAGTTTAACGTTTAAATCCCAGAGGCCACATATAGTTGACCAGAGCTACTTTCAGCCAATTTAAAGCAAATTGAACTATTTTATGAACGATAGAAATAAAATGCAGTCCTGTATACTATATGCTGTAGTAACTATAACATACTTGCACATTTTAATTTTAGAAAGATAAAATAAGAAACTATTTTTAGTTTTGGAACGTTTCATTTTCACATTACTTTAACATACAGGTTCTGCGCAAAAATGCTTTTTAAAAGTACAAAATTTCAAAGTGTCATTATGCCTAATTTGGCATTAGTCTTGGAGGAGTAAAATGACTGAATGGAAACTTTGTTGCATTGTACCCAAATCCTACAGTAAAAATGTAGCCGTTCATTTTCGTGATAATACCAAATAATTGATTTAATTTAAAACGGTGTACGTGTTCATAAAAAAAGCTTAAATCACTGGTGCAAATAACAACACTAAACGGGTCGATAGCCGCAGTGGTTAGGCGGCTGACTATCGTTGTGGCGGGACGATAGGAGCCGGGTCTCAATTCGCTGGAGGAGCGGTGACATTTTTCAGAGAGTTGAAATCCGGATCGACTTACCATCTGCTGTTAGGAGCAAGGTGATTAACAGCACGGCATTACAAAAGGCGATATGATGCTGTCGCAAAGCAATTTGAACACCCTTGTGGTCTTTAATAATCATCCCTAGAGGGGAATACATAATTTTCGTTGTTGATATTAAATAGCAAAGCACAAAATCCAGGCGGGGTACCATTGAAATTCTAATAAAATCAAGCAATTATGAAGAAGGGGTAATAGAAATTGAGTGCTGGGATGTCGTTAAAATGTTTATACAGTAATTTGGTACACTTTCTCCCTATCGCATAAAAGAACACAAAATTATCTTTCTATTACGCGATGCGCATGTCGATGAATGTCGTAGACAAGTGTTCCAATAGCATCAACACTTCTTAAGGAAAGAGGGTAAGCACAAAATTCATGGTCGAGGGCACAATTATATGTGACACAGACACAAAACTTTTACATATTATATATATAATCCGTTATCTATTGTAAATAAGCAGATATCGAATAAGGGGTGCTGTAAACAAGCAAATTTATAATTTTGTTGTGTAAGAAACGGAGGACAGCAGAAATTTATTCTCAATGGCACAAAACTGTGAGATACTACATAAATTTAGGGCTATTGTCACTTATTTATTTAAAAGAATATACTGTATCCAGCATGTATCTGTGTCGAGGTAGTTCGCTCTTCGGGGGTGTATTCACTTACTCATTTTACTGTTTATCTGTACGCACTATCAGCTTAGTTCCTAGTTCTACTTACTTAATTATATATCATTTATTCTAACAGTATGTATATGAACTAACTTATCATATCTCTGGATGATCAATCAATCCTACCAGCCGTTATCATCTGTGAGGATATCTATTATGTTAATCCTTTCCGATGTGCAACTCTGCTGATGACGATCTACTGAACTTAGCAATGATAGGTATATTATTTTTCTGTGTAATGGAAACTTCCCTGATACTCTCCTTCTCCTTCAAAAAATATGATTTAGGATATTTATATTAAAATTTTCATGCATTTAATTCATCATATGATCTCAATCAACATTTTCAACCATCACAAATTAACATCAAAAATATTTATAAAAATTTTTTTGATTGGATATAAGTACCAAAAGAAATAATTGTATATAGACTCAGCAAAGAAATAAGGTACATAATACCATTAATGTAATCATATTTTGTACATTAGTACAACAGTAATTTTTATACTAAAAGTTATAAGTCATGCTTGTGAATTCTTTCGCACAGTGGAATAACATTTACAAATCTCCTTAAAACTTATCCTTTGTAGCTATCTGGTGTTGACGGATGGAATGCTCCACCATTCAGCTTTCATAAAAAACCTTATACGTCGTGTACTTCCTATCTTCAGTTTACATAGAATATTTACGGAAGCGCTGCAGACTTTCTCCTGGTTTTCCCAATATATGTAGATGGATTTCCTGTAAAAAAATGGTGAAGATTACACCAAATACAGGACACCACTTTTCTACCTCCCATTTCAAAAATAATTTTAAAGTATGAGTGAGTTTTAATCCTTGAAATGAAGATGATTATTATATAGAGGGTGTTAGAAGTTACTCTTTCGATAATTTAGCAACATCCAATATTATTCAAAATAATGTACATTATGCTATTTAATAGTAGTTTATACAACGAGTCAATAATGACAGTTATTATTCCCGAGAGCTGAATTTACAAACCGAGCCGCGTAAGCGGCGAGGGAGTAATTCGGCTCGAGAGAATAATAGTCATTATTGCGAGTTAGTATACACTACTTTATCTACGACTGACTGAAGATTACTAAAAAAAAAAACAAATCAATTAAACGAAAATATTAATTAATAGCAATTAAACGCCATATCGATATGGCGTTTGAAGGTTTGACAGTCCATAAAATTATCGTAAGCCTTATTATAAAAATGTTTGGATTTTTCGGGCAATAAACCAAGCGTAATTGCATCGGCCTTAAGCTTAGTTTCTGGGGTTGTACATAACTTAGGTTCGTCGGCGTCAATATCCATGATAAAACTAACACTAACACGCCAAATTCAAAAAACGTCGATAAGGTTTTGACGTTTGACAATTAATTAAATACTCGGACTTGTTTATTGTTACTATGATAACGTTGGTATCATTATGTTCTTATTGGCGGAATGCAGGGAATAATGGTAACGTTATGTCTCATTAGTTCCTCTGGGTATTATGAGTACTATTATTAACCAATAGTGATTAATATAATACCTACTTTATTGTTTTGTCGTAGATAAAATTAATTAAAACATTGTTTTCAATTTACCTTAAAAAATCCGATGTTTTCAAAACTGCTAGTAAGTATTAGAGGAACTGCTCAAAGTTTGCTCCACCCCTCTGCACACATAAGCGAGCGCGGCGAATTAGTGATTGACGCACATTGTGTAAGTGATGTTGTCGAATCATATTTTTGTCGATATCTCAATGCGATTTCTTAATTCGTTTACATCATTAATTTGCGTTCGGTACACTAATTGTTTTAGATAACCCCAATAGAAAAAGTCCTGAGGATTTAAATCCGGTGAAAGCGGTGGCCGAGCCACTGGTCCCCCTCGACCTACTCATCGTCCTTCGAATTCATTATCCAGGTATACTGGCACATTACGTCCAAAATGGAGAGGCGCCCCGTCGTGTTGATACCACGTGTTGTCTAATTTGTAATGATACATCTTCTAGCAAAGGCCCTAAATCGTTTTGTAAAAAATTTAAATAAGCCTGTGCATTCATGGTCCTATAATAATATCACTAATTATACCATCCCATACATTCATTGAAAATCATTGTTGATGGTGTGTTGCGTGGCTAGCGTGGGGATTCTCCACTGCCCATTCATGTGCGTTGTGCGTATTGAAAACACCATCGCGAGTAAACGTAGATTCATCGCTGAAAAGAATATGCGTCGCAAAATTTATTTATCTTCGGCATGTCTCTGTAGAAGCCATTTACAGTATCTTACACGTTTGGGATAATCTTCTGGAGATAGCGAATGAACTGTGTTATAATGATAAGGATAGTGCTGGTTTTCTCTCAGTGTTCTCCACACCGTAAAATGTGAAACATTTATTAAACGGGCTATCTCACGTGTACTTAATGTAGGATCCTCTTCTATTGCATCTAAGACATCTTCCTCAGCAAGCAATGTTTCTGCAGATCTATCTGGACTTGCATCTGTATGCCGTGGCTGCAATTTTCCGGTATCACGTGCACGTTGAACTACAGAAACAAATGTTGGAGCCGACGGCACTCGCCGATTAGGGACTCTACATACCTTCTTCGTGCTGCATCTCTATTTTGACCGCATTCACCGTAAGTTAAAATCATATGCGCCAACTCACTGTTACTGTATGGATAAGCCATATTAACAATAATGGTATTATATATAACGGGTCGATGGCCGCAGTGGTTAGGCGGCTGACTATTGTTGTGAGAGGACGATAGGTGCCGGGGTTCAATTCTCTGGAGGGACGGTGACATTTTTTCAGAGAGTTTAATCCCGGATCGACTTGCCGTTCGCTGTTGGGAGCAAAGTGATTAACAGCGCGGAATCATAAAAGGCGATATGATGTTGTCACAAAGCTATTTAAACACAACTTACACACACTAAACTACACCGCAAGAGTTGCAGTGATAGCCAGACAAGTAATACAGCTTACGGAGTCACTGCAACTAAGCACTCACCACACATAAAAAAAAAATTAGAAATTTTAGTAGTATAGTATACATTATTATTATTGTACAAGTTATTGAATAATATGACACTGTATAATAAATTTGAAGATGGAATGGGTGTTATGAACGAGAAAATATATAATTTTTTGTTGATTGAAAGTTATTAGTTTTAGATCGAAATAAGTGCCAGTCAGTCTAATGTCAAAATTATTGTATTAAGTCAGATTATATAGAACAACATATTTTTATATCACATCCTTTAATAAAGTATTATTACTAGTATTTTTCAGAAAACATATACAGTTCGAGTGATAAACATTGTGGCGTACCGGTTCTATATTTGTTTTCATTTTTATCAAAACTATTTTCTATTTAAACTTTTACCCACACATATCTACATCTAGTTTTTATACAGATAGGTTGAATTATAGGTTTATATGTACTGTGCATATTACACACACTAGCGCACGCATTTTTTACATGTACATACGTATCATCTGTAGGCGTAGCAAAGTTACGATAGTGCGGACATTCGTAAGGGTTTTCCACTTTCAATCGTATTAGTGCGGTAGAAGTAATGTAAGGATATACATCTTTGCTTTTAGGAATTAGTACGTGTAACTTGATTATCTAGTTTTCTATCTATGCTATAACATTGAACTGAAATAAATCTCTATAAAAATTGTAACTAAAATAAAATTTTTATATTCAAAATGAAACAAAATTCTATAATGAACTTTACAAAAGCGAGCGAGGAACGTGTTTCTTTCTTTCAAATGCATATCTCCTACGACATGCACGGCATATCCTCTCCTCTCTATATCACATACATGGTATGTTTATGTGTGTGTATTCGAAGTCGAATGGGAACCCTTCAATAGGTCAATCTGTATACGTTAATATAGTCTGCGGTTATACTGATTAACAGTTGTACACCTAATAGTTTGCATTACCATCAAATACGGTGGCAAATCCCTTATTGTACAGGTTTGGCGCGCTTCAATCTTTGTTGGTCACATTGTACATAGCGCAAGTAGGACTTGATATAAACGAAATCATAAATACATATTAAATATATACAACCTTGGCCAAATGTGTTAGACACCCTCATAAAACCCCATTATTATAAGTATTATTACACTTCCAAGAAAATGAGCATCGAATTTATATTTAATTGACATATTTAGTGCTTACTTTGGGACAATAGGTAAGCAGGCAGCAATATTTCGATTTTAAATATTAGTGTATTGTCGACGCGATTGGAGAGAGGTATGTGTTAGGAGTTTATAACCAGGATATTTTGTGTTGGATACTTTCATTTTTATGGATTAAACTTAATTTAGTGAAACAATGCCAAAAGTTTGTGAATTAACCAAAGTAGAACGTGGGCAAACAGTGCTACTTAAGACACAAAGTAAGACTTTAATCGCTATACCGAGAATAATGAAGTATTCGCGATGTGCGGTTCGTACCACCCAGCAACGATATGAATAGTGGACCGTCAACAAATCGCCCAAAAAGCGGCCGGAAACGCCTTTCGAACCTATGAAAGTAAAGGGTGTCTAACACAATTGGCCAAGACTGTAATTGCGAGCACTAATCCGAGAAAAAAGCCACAAATATCCAAAGTAAAAGAAAAAATCTTCATGTAAATACATATCTATACAGTAGCAAGTACATATTTTAATAAAACATACATACATATATCTAACCTTTAAGTATATTCAATGTTGAGTTATGACATAAACAACGTTAATCCAAGTGAGAATTAATTTATTCAAAAAGTGAGCACATAGTGACACGAGATAGATCATGAAATAATAGGTAGGTACTCAATTAGAGCAAACTACAGTCACTACAATATATTGTAGTGATTATTTTTGGAAATTTCTCGTATTGCAATACGAGAAATTTCCAAAAATATTTAATTTAACAACCGACTCGTGGAGACATTAACGCAAATTATCAGCTTTTCGTATAACACCTAACTGCTGTCTGATGCTTCTCTCATACCTTATGTGCGGCTGATCGAAGCAGATGCGGTTAGTGTGACAATTATCGTGAAGTTTCTTGGTTGTTCATTCGGCTGATGTCAGATGCAGCATCCGGATAAGTTATTCAGAGATAAAGCTATTGAAAATACTAATTGTATCGAAAGACCGGTTCGTCACCTAGCGGTAAGATGTACTTGTTGACGAATAAAAAGTACAGGCGTCTTCATAAATTCTTAACTAATATTAAACTATAGTATACGATATTCAAGCGTTACTATAATATGGTTTAATAAAAATGAAAATACACTTTACATGTGTATTGATAAAACTCAATAGTTACTTAACGAGTTATACAAGGACAGGAAAGTTCATATCTTGTTGGTATTTAAGGGAAAACAATACTAAATCTAAATATTCCAAATGGAAATCGACTTTCTTTATCAGTAGTTGGTGGCGGTGCATTAATGACCGTGGAAAAAGGTTGGTTGATCTGAAATTTTTCGTTGTTTTCCAAATCGACTGGTATAAAAATCATTAAACTTAAATACTCTTACCTATTATGTGAATCTTATCTAGATTTTTTGAAGGAATCCTGGCGAGTGTGTTAGCATTTGTACAGTGCAATTTGGCATATTTCTGCTTCCTCTGCTACATGAAAAATAATATACATATTACTGGTTAGTTCATCAATTCATCTGTCAGTACATTCACTTCTGAAGATCTTCAGCAGCGTACTACTAGGATAACGTTTAATCTCAATAAGTTTATATATTTTTTGCTTACAATGTTGACAATTAAAAAAATGAGTTGTAATTGTAGTAGTATCATTGACACCATATCCTGAACTAAATTTCTTTCATCAAAAGCAAATATATTCTTAAATAGCTTAATTCATTGCGCCAATCGTTCAGTTCTAATCGTTTACATTAAAATTTTAAGCAATCCAGTCTTACAAAATTTTAATTTTGTTTCAACAAAAGGTTGTCAGTTAATCGCTATATCTATGGGATATACTATTTGAAAATCGCAATACAATACTGTTGCATTGCATGTTCCATTACTTACAAGTCAAATATCACTTGCAGGCCGTAAATAACTGAAATAAGATGTGATTTTATAAAATTTTATTTTACACAGAAGATAAAACACTATAGCGTCTGAATTAACAATTAAACCATCATAACCTTTAACAAGTACATGATTAACTTAGCCTACACTAACGGCGCTCCATAATTGTCTTGAGGGCTTGCTTGCTTGAATACCACGTTTTTTCGATTTGTATCGGTCTGACCTTCCATCTTAGAAAGGGAAGGTGGTAACTGATGATCATCACAAAAGGTTAATTACAAATTTCAAGGTTCGCAATGCTCATTAACGCCTAAACGTTAAACAATAGTCGAATGAATGAAAATTACCTAAGGTTGATGCGTTGCCTACTGTTACAGAATGGCATAATATACTATGTACTTACTACAGCGACAGCTAAATTAGTTCAATGGATGTGCGGAACCTTCGAAGCATTATCAAACTCAATGGACACCCAACAAAATATTAACATATACCGTGCGAAATTATTATTATTATGTAGGTATGTTATAATTAATTTTGCATTTTTCTATTAAATGCATAAATATTCTCCTCTCTTACTCAGTGGTTAGCGTTTGTTTGTTTTGTGGTTTTTTAGAGTAAAATTTTAATACGTTCCGGATGTTATTGTATATATTCAAATGATATTGTATTATCAGCTTTGGAGTTACCATCTGTATGTTATTTATATACGAGGGTAACGCTGAAATTTGTAAGATGTAACCCCACTATTTAATTTGATTGGCATTTATTGCCCGTGTTTTAAATGTCAAACATTATTACATTTGTACACCAAGGTAGGCGGCGCTAGTACTGCCACAGAATTAATACTGGATGTTTAAAAACATGTAGTCACGGATTTAAGGGCATTTCGGGGCCATAGCCCTGAAATGCCAGTAAATGCCCAGTAACATATTACTGGGCACAGGTCGAGCGTGGAAGAATTAGCCGTAAAACGCTGGAGATGTAAAAAAGAGATTGTTATCGGCTTATTTCTAAAATCAGAAATATTGACTTGGGAAAGCTGTTAAGTTACAAGGACAAAAGACTGTCACGGTCACCTGGTACACCCAATGCTGCATGTCTGAGGGTTTCCGAGAATTTAAAATTACACTTAATACTATGCATACGGCTAGTGCTACTGCAACTTTTTTGAGATATATCAATATCAAGGTAATCAAACACGCCTTTTATTTCCCGGATCTAGCAATATAGGATTTTCGATTATTTTTTAATTTTACAAAGAATTTACGTGGTAGCGAAGATTAAGTTCACCATCCAGGAATGTTTTCAGTTAATTTTGATAAACGCCTGGCGTTAGCCTTTCAAACTTGGCAAAACTCGTCTACAAAAGTATATACAGGGTGAGTCATGACTGTTCCCTCGGTCTCTTGTATCTAACCGCTGAAAAATATGAATTTCAAATTTTAGTCAAATATGTGGGACGATAAGGAGCACATTTTAAAATTATTTTCAAATATACAGGGTGATTCAAAAAAGTACACCATATCAATGTTGCGTTATTTTTAATGGAACCCGAATATTGTATATCATTTTTTGGATTCTACGTCATAAATTAGGATAATTTTGTTAATAGTTCCCTATACTTATCCGCTGCCAATTTCGAGAAAATTTGATTTTATGAAAATGTCGGCTTTCGCGAAACAATTAATAACAGGAATACTGTACGACTTGCACGATTTACATTTGTAAGAAGTTATTTTGACAAAGCGTGCTTTCATTAAATCGGTAGAGTATTTTGATATTGACTACATGACATTAAGCAAAACAATTTATATTTTATATTTTTTCAACCATCAATAACTCTTAAGTTAAATGGAACACCCATCTTATGTGAAAGCACATTAAACCCCCTACCAAAAACTATATAAATGTCTATATCTAAAAATAACGATTAAAATGTTATTAACGATATTATCTAAAAACCTCATAAAACCGATGCTTTTTTCATCTATGTAAATAGGAGACCATGTTCCTTTAAAATTAGCATATGTTCATCTAGTTGCGACTGTCATTAATTCCTAGTCATAAATCATATACTTTAAATAATTATTACGTCTAGTCATATCATTTCAGCGTCATACTCATATTATCTATATTTGCGGTCATTCGTCTTTCGACAGTCATTTGCTGCCAGTCTCCATTGCACATGTATAGCGTGTAAGTACACACTCTACCTTGTGAAAGTACAGTAACATCGACTTTGACATACAAATCCGAAATTCGCTGACTCAAGTCGTGTGTATTGCACACTAATGATTATAATATAAAGTGTGCTCTTGAATTATGTCCAACAGTGTAATTAATTTTTTGCGGATAATATTATAATTTGATATTTGGGAATATACCAAATTGGCTGTTTTCACAATTTTAAACAGCTTATTATTTGTTATCACTAATACAACAATGGGCACACAGGTATCAAGGAAAGATATACAATATTTTTTTATAATTCGTACGTATATTAATATTTGTATTTAGTATAGACGAGAATAAGGGTAATTTAAAGGGTAAATTGAATCACATTAATTTACCGTTAATATCATAGCAATTCGCCTAAATTGTTAATAAGCGAGTAAAATACTTAATATCAAAACGGAGTCGATAGGAAACCTTTATCTGTGTAATTGTAGAAACTACTATTCGTCTTAATACTTTAAGAATAGACAAAATCATTTTAACTTTATAAATGTGATAATATTAACAAAGTAAACGAATTAACACTTAAAATACATGCATTGAAAATCATGTTCAGTGTACATAATAAAACCTGAATTTACATATATGACTTTGTTATTGAAAATAATTATTTTTATATATAAATTCAATCTGTCAAGTATAGCATAAAATTTAAATTACGGAAAGTTTCTGCTACTCCATAACAGAAAGATAATTAACCGAGAGAAACGATATTCTCATCACTTAATTCGAATAACGTCGAATAAAGAAATCACATTCAAATATTATTGAATTCGTAGAAGTCTTTGTTTTATTTAATGTCCCAAAATTGATTTCACTAAATGCTTCAGATATTTTTCTCTTACATAAAAGAACGTTAATTACATTTTTCAACGCCGAGAATTGCGCTTACTTCATTTTTAGTATCCCGCCCACGAAATCGTTTCGGTCAAAGGCGATATTTTAAAAAACTCTAACTACATCAAACGAACAAGTTTCTGTTGCGAATTCAACGACTTCACTTTACTGAAGCTTTCAGTATTTCTTTTTTTTCTCGCTTATACTGCAGCAGTACTACATCTTCTTCCTGCTACTTTTATTCGTAGTAGTCTCATCAATATTTTATTTTCCGCCCAAGCTGCTGAACATAAAGGGAATCTGAAATATAAACTTTTTGAGATCCTCCGAAATACAATTTCAACTTTCTTTTTCACCTTGCCGATACCTTACGAAAATGGCGTTAGAGCGAGTTTCTAACATGTTGACTCTGTTTTACGTGGCCTCGTGGGCTTCACCGCAACCATGTCTAATAATGTTTGACATCTCTCCTTTTAAAAGAACATCTCATCCATCGTTCCACAGTAAATTCACCTCTAAACTTTTATGTAATTTTTCTTGTATATTAGCTGTTTTGTATATAGAGCAACAATATTTTATTTCGTAAAATACGATTTTCATTCATATTTTTAATTGCATATTACCATCTAACAAACATATCCATAACTATAATATATAACAATTGTACAATTTGTAAAACAATAGTTTCAATGAGCAACGTTATATAAATTTAATGCACTGTGATCATCACCTGGGAATAGTGAAAATAAGACACGTATGTCAAGTACTCCTGCATGTACCTACAAATATCAGAAATATTTTGATGCAATGGAACTTGAGGGTTTTTCAAGAAAATTCAAATATGGTAGATTAATAAATAATAGAATTTTAATTCATTTAGTAGATGGTAGTAAGGTTAATAACTAACTAAATTGTTATTAACATTTTTGCTAAATGACAATGACTGTTATCATCATCATTTAACGGTTATAAGTTTTCGTGCCTATTGATTAAAATCGAGATATATACTAATCCAGAAATGACCAATATGCATTGCATTTATGGTCTGGTTAATGGTAATTCCTTAGGAGCGTTTAAAATGTATGCTGACATACATATATTCTCGACATGTGGTTCCTCATCATTGTTTACAGGCCTTCACCAACGACTACTAATCACTCGTCCATTCGCAAAAAAAAAGTGATTGTGATCGCCAACGCGAAGTTAAAACATCAGCATTTGATGAAGCAGTAATTAAACAAAAAATGATTTTGATATTTATTTATTTATATATTTACATTTAAGGATAATAACTAATTAATACAGCTACAAGAAGTCTGAAACAAGTTATAAGGATGGTTTTTGCTAATTGTTTACCGAGGTTCTTCTCGATAACAAACAACGTCCTTCCTAATTTCATTTTTGTTACTTATTTTGCATTTAAGAGAAAATTAAAAAACTATTCTTTTGGCACCTCCTCTAGTAGGTCGTAGAACAGATGCGAACCGTTCATTAATTTTCAATAACAAATCTTAATGTAAATCTTAATTCTAATTAAAGCTTTAGTAATAGAGAAGGAATTGAAAATATGTTAACAATTATACAAATTTATCTATGTAAATTTTCCATTTACTTTGAATGTTATCTTAAGATAAAAGATTACCAACCATTTGTATTTAGAGGTCCTAAGTTGTTTTATGAGAATAAAAATAACAAAACATCAAATTTATTAAAGAGCAAAATTATAGTTACTATACAAAGTTATTCTTATTTTGTAATAGTTATTAAGAAACAAAACTTCTATCATCTGCTTAGATCTGTCTCAATATGAATACCTATTTAAGAATATCGTGTGGCTTATGTGATGGATAGTTGGTCTTTAGTCGATAAATTAATAAAATATTTGAAGATCCTATTACAGATAACGGGTTATTATACGTAGACAATTTTAGAAGCACCACCAAAGACTTACCAGGTCAATTACCAATACCTACTGAGGTTTCAAATTTAGTCGCTTAACACATACCTACATCTTTTTGGAAATACAAAGAATATATTTGAGATACCTATTTAGTAAGTAATAATGAAATGAATCCGAATTATGGCACTACGGGAATATCGAATACTTAACTTTTTCTGTGTAGTTTTGTGCATGTGTAATTGTGTTTAATGCCGCGCTGTTAATTAGTTTGCTCCCTATAGCAAACGGTAGATCGATCGGAATCAAATTCTTCGAGAAAATATCATTGTTCTTCCTTCTATCGTTCCGCCACAACGATAGGCAGCTGTCTAACCTGTGCGGCTATCGACCCATTTAACTTAATATACTGACATATCATGTTTTTTTATATGGTATTAACTTTAAAATTGTCACGTATTCTTTTAAGCTGGCGTGAATAAGAAATTATTTCGAAGATTAATTGACGAGCTTTAGAACTCCAGGAGAATACAAAAATTACTCAGAAACACCTCTTGAACCAAATGAATTCAATATTAATATTCGAAGAGAAAATACTTGAATAAAATGTATGCATATGCTAACCGAAGGTTCCGAAAATTAAATAATTGGGACACACATCGTTTACAAAACGAATTAGTTTACAAAAAATATGATATAATATATTTTCTGTACCTACTACAATGGAAAACAACATTATTGAGAATTGCCATGATCATCTGGATCACTTACTTAGGTATAGGTTAAGACGTATATTACGTATACATATTAATTAGTTACATGCGATTAAGTTGTGTTGTATTTTCTTGTCTATATGCCAATAAATATATATTATTATTATTAAAAACTGCATTAAATGTTTCACGCGTTAACTACTATTGGAAAAATCTTTAAGGCTGGTTTCACATAATTTATTAAATTGTATGTCTGCCATTAAGATCATTATAACCTCAGGATCATTATAACCTCTGGAGAAATACTTCAACTATTACAAGATACTTCAAATCATATTGGCTTTGCATTTACTTTCCGACAAGTAGAAGTTTATAAATACATATCAGACTATATGTACGTTAAAGTTGCTAGTGCTTCACTAGAGATCTTACGTTCATACTGTCTAAACTTTGTAAAGTAACACAGTGATTTGAGACACGTTTCATTGCAGTTGTATTTGCAATACGTTGTACAGATTTACGAAAAACAGTCTATCCTGTAGTTTGGAGCAGACCAAAGAAATAGATGTGATAATCTTCGAAAATATGTTAAGTTAAGCAATGGATTATGGAGCAACGGATATTTACTTATCGACATCAAAGGATTCCAAAAAATGTCCAGTTATTGTTAATTATGCACCAGTTAATAGAATTAGATAAAGTTTAAATTCTTAGAGCAGTACGCCAATTTAGATATAGATAAAATCGTGCCATGTTTCTATGTTTCTACTGGTAAAACGAGTATATTTAGAATTATATATAGAATTACTACATTTAAAGCAGGTAAATAACATACTTAATGCAAACAATCGTATACTTGATTTAGTTCTAACAAAATTAAGCTGTGAAGTATCACTCAGCGAGGATCATATAGTTAATATTGATCCTCCTTTACAGATATATGTTCGGAACAATTTGCATAGACGCGAAATATCTTCCAGTAATACCTTCTGTAATCAATATAACTTCAAAAAAGCTAATTTCTTGGACCTATACGCGAGTTTAGCATCATGTGATTGGGAATTTGTGAGCAGTTCCACGGATGTCAATGCCGCTATGGTCTCTGGTGGAATTGAATATTTTTTAAGTAAGTTCGTCCCACTCAGGAAATTTGGGAACAATTATAGCCATTATCCTCCTTGGTTTAATTGTCACATCATTGACGGAATTAAGCGGAAAAATATAGCGCACCGCAACTACAAAAGATACAATACTTACTACACTACTACAGAAATAAGTTTAGGCAACTGCGCTCAGAAGTTAAGACTTTAATTTCAAATGCCCATTCTTCTTACCTTAGAAACATCGAACTCAAAATTGCTGATGATTCGTCTAATTTCTGGGCGTATGTCAAATCTAGGCGCGACAGTGGCAGCCGGAGTATTCCAAATACCTTTCAGTACAATGGTAGACATATAGAGGGTCAACAGCAAATAGCTGATGCCTTCACTCATTTTTTCTCAAGTGTCTATATTAAGTCAGACCCTGAAACGCGGGCTCAGCAGTCATGTGCAGTTAATGTTAGTGGAAAAATAAGTATAAGCGAGACACACATATTAACTGCAGCTAAAAGACTTATATCTAAACTGTCCGCCGGTGCGACGGCCTACCTAGCTTTTTTGTTAAGGATTGCATCGGCGCATTCCTACAACCCCTTTGCCATATCTACAACTTGATTCTGCAGACATGTGTTTTTCCTGAAATGTGAAAGGTAGCTAGAGCTTGTCCTGTGTCTAAAAATAATGATGTGACCCAGATTACGAATTACCGTCCCCTTTCTATATTATGACAATATATACAAGCATGTTAAGCCTCAGTTGTCACCTCAGCAGCACGGGTTCGTGGGGGGTCGATCCAACATGACGAACCTAGTTTGCTTCTCGCAATTTATTTCTCAAAGTTAGGACAAAAATTAACAAGTGGATGTCATCTTTACGGATATTCAAAAAGCATTTGACCGGGTTGATCACTACCTCGTACTGAACAAATTGGAAACTTATGGGTTACATTCATCACTGGTATCTTTGCTTGAAAATTATCTAGTTGGTAGGTCACAATACGTGGTTTACGGAGAATCTTCTTCCCGTCTTTCCTCTATAACATCGGGTGTTGTACAGGGCTCTAATTTGGGACCTCTACTATTTCTTATATTTATTAATGATCTGCTTCCTTTATTACAGTGTAGTTGCCTGATCTTTGCGGATGACTTAAAACTTTATCGGCCTGTTCTGTCAATGGATGATTGCTTGGGTTTGCAGAATGAATTGGATCGAATTATCACGTGGTGCCATAGTAATCGCATTTCTCTTAATATTGCTAAATGTCAGGTTATATCGTTTAATAGAAAGAGATACCCAATATTTTTCAGTTACAGTATAGATGGCATTACAATTCAGCGCGTTGAGACTGTTAAAGACCTTGGAATTATTTTTGATTATCGTTTCAGCTTCATTCCTCACATAGAGGAGATGACGAAACGTGCTTTTAGAGCATTGGGTTTTGTATTGCGTAACACTCGAGATTTTGTAAATATTTCCACCCTAATAACTTTATACAATGCCTTTGTCCGCAGTAGACTTGAATATGGTGCTATAGTGTGGTTTCCAATCTATAATATACACACGAATTCGGTGGAGAATATTCAACGTAGATTTCTCAAATATCTCTTTTATAAAACTGAGGGTGTTTATCCGGCTCGCGGAACTTCCAATACTGTGCTTTGCGGTAAATTTAATATGCAATCGCTAGAAACTAGGCGTAAAATTTCTGCTGTCACTTTCTTATATAGGTTGGTGCACTATAAAATGGATTGCCCGGATCTGCTGCGGCAGCTCAATTTTCTTGTTCCGCGAGTAAACTCACGTCAAAACAATTTATTTTATTGCCCTAGCGGATACACTAATATGTTGTATAGATCGCCTCTAGTGTCTATGTGCAACACGTTTAATGCTATTGGTCCTAATGTTGATATATTTTACTCTCCACTGACTGATATTGTATCACAACTCGAATAGTCTCCTGCCTATCTCTTTCCTTTACCTTTTGTTTTTGCATCCTTGCCTTGCTGAATGCTACTGTAGCTGTATGACTTGTATCATATAATTTTTGTATACTGCGCATGCTCTTCGTACAGTATAAGATGAAGTAGTTATAATTAATAATAGTGGAGCTGTTGTTTCTTATTTACTAATGCTTTGATTAAGCTTAAGATTTTGATTTGTGCTAACCTACGATGTTTATGTATTACTGTTTGCCTTATTGATCTAATCAACTTGTTTATGCATTACATGTGTTTTGCGTAGATGTTGTTATTCTATAAGTGAAATCGATTTTTCTTATTTTCCTTGCACGTTTGCTTGCTTAGATAGTTGTATTAAAGATTGCTTGTATGTAATGTTTGTTCTGAACTGGTGTACACTGTTGGACAATAAAGTTATTATTATTATTATTATATTTGAGGAAAAGAAGTCTAGCGTCCGTCATGTGAAATAACGCTGATATACATAAATTGCAATAAATAAAACTCACAATCAGTGTGTTATATAGACAAAGTTTTTAAAGTTTTATACAGTATTAAAAGAATTATTATTATAGTATTAGGATTGGCTAAAGTTATAGTATTAAAACTGAAATATAAATTTCGGCCGTAACAGGCACTTGGCATACACGTTGACACCATGCGCAAAAGTGAGGCATTTTTGTCCTCTACCAAGGGCGCCACGGCGGTCCTGGAGACCCCATGACTTCGGTCCAATAAACCTTCTCCAGATGCCAGGGGATCGCATTCTAATATGATTCCTGTGCTTTAGTGACCGCTTTGGCACTGGGGGAGGTGAAAAATCAGTTTGGTTTGTCAAAGTAAACGATCCTAAGTATCGTTTCGACGCGGAATACGAATTGTACCGCTTTTGTAATCATGTGATAATTTAATTGAAAATACTTTTTTTACACAAAATTCATAATATTAAATTATGAAAAAGGAAAAAAACAATCTTGTCGTAGGAGGAAAACCGAGCAGTGGTCCCTGGGATCACTCAACGTGTTAAGTGAGAAGCTAGGTGAATAGCAGATAGATAATATATATATATAATACATACATTTTTATGTGATGTGTGGCTATTATGCGAGTAAGTACTTTTTTAACACATGTTGATTTAGCTTTCATGTAGCAACTTACGTACATACATATATCATTCCTTCCAATACATTTTAATAAGAAAGTTAGTTGTTGTATATATGGCTTGTCCAATAGCACTCGACAGGGTTTTTTATTTGAAGGAAATCACTATAAAATGTAGACTTTTCTTATGAATGAACATCGGAATAAGATAATATACATATGTATGTAGGTATAGTCGTTTAGAATAAGTGTCGTTCAAATAACAATATCTAGAACGGTCACCAATTTCCTGGAAAATATGAAATATATTTAAAAGGATTGAGGTAGCATCTTTTAAAAATATAAGTCTGTAACTTGTATGTAATGAAACTCAACTGGAGCGTATTTGAACACGCAAATGCGAAGATGATTTAATTAAAATACCAGTTAATATACGAGGGAGCGTTTTTATATTCGTGGAATGAGCGGGTTGTAGGGGGGTGATTAGGCGCATTGGGGGTGAGGCCTGTGCAGCGACTCATAATTAGTATAAATACGAAGTTTCATTGTTATTAGACAGTTAGTCTTTGAGCTATCGTCAACCAAGTAACATAATCAGGAGGGAAAAGTGAAATATGGAAAAAATCGAAAATCGTGCCGTTATAAAGTTCCTTACCAGGCAAGGAAAATCAGTCGCGACCATAATGAACGAGATGTCATTGGTTTACGGCGACACTTGTCCAGGAAAAACCATGGTGTACAAGTGGCATAGTTTATTTAAACAAGGAAGGGAATCCCTTGCCAGCACTTATCCAAAAAGTTGAAAAAATTGTACTCGAAGATGCTCGACTAAAGAAGAAACAACTCGCAGAAATGGTTGGAGTGTCCGATACAACAATTTTTAAAATCCTACACGATCATCTCGGCATGTCTAAGGTCAGCGCAAGATGGGTGCCGAGAATGCTCATGCCGCCGAAAAATCAACAGCGCGTAGAGTGTTCGCGTGCATTTTTGGACCTCTGTAATGAAGACAAGGATGGCGTATTGAGTCGAATTGTTACTGGAGACGAAACTTGGGTTGATCATTATGAATCTGAGTCCAAACAAGACTCCATGCAGTGGCATAAAAAGGGCACAGCACCTCCCAAGAAATTTAAAGTGTCACAATCAGCTGGGAAACTCATGGCAACGGTATTTTGGGACTCGGAAGGAATATTGTTGATTGATTATAAAGATAAAGGTGTTTCTATAACCGGAGAATATTACGCTTCATTATTAGAGCGACTAAAAGAAGCCACTAAAGAGAAAAGACGGGGAAAATTGACGAAAGGTGTGCTGCTTTTGCACGACAACGCGCCCGTCCACAAGAGCCGCGTTGCGTTAACTGCCCTGCATAAGGTGGGCTTCGAAATTGTGAATCACCCACCCTACAGCCCAGACCCCGAGTGATTATTCCCTGTTTCCGAAAATGAAAAAAGAGCTGCGGGGTAAAAAATTTACTGCCGATGATGAAGTCAAGGAGGCAGTTTCGGCGTATTTTGCAGATAAAGAGAAATCATTTTTTTATGAGGGTATAAATAAATTAATTGAAAGATGTGAAAAATGTATCCGTCTTGCAGGTGAATATATTGAAAAAGAAAAATAATTTGGTTTTTTTTATTTCCACCCCTTATCCCCCATTCCGCGAATATAAAAACGCTCCCTCGTATAAGTGTGCTGTACCTGTAGGGAATTTGTGCACAACTTGACAGATTTATAATTGATATGGATTCTACAAAATCATATGCTGGATTATATATGTATGTATATGCAAGTAGTACAGATCTGACTGCAAATTTGGATCTATTTCACTTACCTAATAGGAAATGTACGATTTAAGTTTGACATTCTCTTTTCGTGCATTGCTTGCTTCGGTTTATAAACACTTATAAAAATTATTTTAATGTATAGTGCAACATTATAATTGATTTTAGAAAAACGATATCTAGGTGATTTTCTAGAAACCGTGGATAAAATATTATTATTAGTATTACACACTTTATGTATTTCAAAGATAACAACAGCTCGTATCTACAATTAATAAACAGATACTGTTCGAGTGTCATTCGAAATGCGTCCAGTTTCTAACAAATAAAATAAATCAAAACGTTCATTAACACAGGTAACCGCACGTCGTGCCGGATGGGCCAAATTAAACGACCGCGAACATGGCGCCGTGGTTCATTGTATTCACTCAAATAACTAAACAATATTTGTGCGCCATCGGTCAATTATTTATTAATTTATAACTGTGGTAGAGGTAACACGCATAAAATCGAACTGAGCATCAAATAAAGCAAAATATTAAAACGTAATATTTTAGCGATGGACTTTGCAGATCCGATAAATGCTGACGCTATGGCTACACATATTAGCTAGCTTGTAAATTTTAAATATATTTTAAGTTTTAAGGATGGCGTTATAACTTGTAGGGTGTTAATTACTTGCATAAACAGCAATTAAAATTAAAAAGAATGTAATACACGCCAGAACACAAAATATAGTTTATATATACTTGCTCAGTTTTCTGCTTAATTTGTGTCAAATAATAGTGATATACTGTGAATAATTAATTAGTTATTTTGATTCAGCAAATTACCATTAATTTTAAGTATACGTTACGTGCTATTTTACTTTGTTCTACCTACGTTATATGGTTTTTAGGCTTTGCTGTTCTACGTATCTAGCTTTTAATTCATTCGATAGTTTATTCTATACACATTTCCTGTGCTTCTTCAATGTTTCCTTATAGGATTTCAGTGTTTCGCTTACCATTCCTTCTTCGGTTAGTTATATTTCTTACCGAGCTGCCATTATTGTATTAGTACATACTTATTTATAGCACATACTTATCAATAACTTGGTACGACACCAACAACCTATGAACTTTACACGTAACAAAGGCTCAAGTTACCCCCGATTGTCGACCTTCAATACATATAGCAAGGTCCTACTTGTCAAAGAAAATCTGTGAGTTCGCTGGAGTTCAACCAGACCTGCAGTTCCGTCATCCCTCTGTGAAGCTTACGAATCGGTCCTTCGACAAGCTACAGGTCAAATTATCTCCTTTTATTTTTATTCTGTTAATTTAAATGCTTTGCAAAGAAGCCATCGAGGTTGATTTTTGAATTAATTAACTTTCTACGAATATAAACGTAAGCTAATTACCTTATCTGTCTTTAATTTGTCTTAAAATATAAACTTATCTAAATTCTAAATAATAAACTAAATAATTTACTATAAATTTTCTAAATATATTTCTTTCTTTTTTCCTAAGTTTTCTTTATTCTTATCGCCCGGAAAAAGTAGTCCCAGAGGCAGCTAAAGAGGTTGCCTGCCATGCATCTGGACTTCTCCTGCAAACTATGAACGGGCTGTTGAAAAAAATCCCTGATAGCTGAAAAGTTACAAAGGTGATCTTAATACTAAAGAGTGGAAAATCTCCCGAACTGTCTAGCTCCTTCAGGCCGATCTGCTTGTTAAGTACCCTAGGCAAATCATTAGAAGCCCTCATAAGGAATACGCCAGTGGCAAAACTAGAAGAGAGGGAGGGATTACATGAGAATCAATATGGTTACTGCAAAGGCAAATCCACCATAGATGCGGTGAATAAAGTGATTGAGTATGTGAGGGAATACAATAGTGGATGGTGCGTCGTAATTACAATCGACGAAATGCCTTTAACTTGGCTAGACATGACTTAATAGTTAAAAAACTGAAAGAACGGAAAAGAATTCTTACAATTTTAGTTGTCCAACAGGAAGATCTTATTGGACCAGAAAGACACTCTGGGGAGTAATATAGGAGTTCCGCAAGGATCGGTGTTTGGACCCACACTATGGAACATCTTGTATGACGATATATTATCTTTAGATCTACCCACACATGCAGTTAGTGTAGCATATGCAGACGATCTAGCCCTGGTTGTGCGTGCGAGTGATGAACACCTTTTAATGAACAAAGTAAACGAGTTTCTTGCGCTAATTAGCAACTGGATTTCGCAGCACAAGATGCTTCTAGCCCTAGAAAAAAACCGAGGCAGTGATACTAAAGGGTGGTTGTATGAGAGAGCACGTTGCTTTCCAGTTAGAAGGCGTGAAAATAGTGCTCTTGTATATCTGGGAATCACTATGGATGATAAAATGAAGTTTGGGCGACATGTGGGGGCGGTTGTTACGAAGGTAGAAGAGAAGCTCTGTACACTAACGAGGTTGATGCCCAACATTGGGGAACCTGGCAGCCTAAAAAGTGCCTTGATGTGTAGTGCTATGAATAATATCATACTCTGTGGGGCCCCAATGTGGGAAAAGAATTCAGAAATGTGGGAATTCAGAAACACAACAGACAGCCACAACGGATTCAAAGAAATACGCTCCTTCGTGTGGCATCGACTTACAGGACTGCCTCGGTGAAAGCGTTGCAGGTAATTACTGGAGTGATTCCCATTGATCTCCTGATTCATGAGAGAACTCTCCTACACAAACATAATCGGGCAGAACATATGACAAAGGCACGAGCGAGAAATGATACGATTAGCAGCTGGCAGGAAAGATGGAACAAGGAAGTCGATACTGCGCAGTGGACAAAAAGGATAATAGTGGATATTAGGTCTTGGATAAACTGCAGACGTAGGCACCTGGATTACTACTTAAGACAGGCATTAACGGTGTGTACAGATTCTATGTCAAAAGGTTTAGAAAGGACAGTACCGATTCTTGTATTTATTGCGGGATGGTAGACACGGTGGAGCACGCCATCTTTGTCTGTGTGAGGTGGGATGAAGTGAAAATGGCCACCTATGCAAAAGTGGGAGATACATTGACGCCGGAGAACCTGATAGCGATGATGGTAGCGACGCCAGCTAATTGGAAATCCTTCCATGAAATGATCTCTGTAATCATGAAACAAAACGAAATGGACGAGAGAATGAGGCAGGAAAGAGCTAGGCTAGATGAACAGAGATAGCACACCGGTCGCACCTGAAGTTATGTCTCTTAGATGGTCCTGGGTGTGATCGAGGCTATAAATGCAGGAGTTTTAGTGGGTAAACAGTACTGGAGTCACATACCCCGTCCATAAAGGATTTCCTTCTGGGTAAAAAACAATCTTACTCGTTATTAGTGTCGTCGCACACCACAGTTTCCGAATATTTTATTTCTTTTTTAGATTATTATTTTTACCTAGTGTCTTATTTGTACCAGTCAACCTATAGCGTCAGCGCGCCATTTATAACAGGTTATATTATTACTAAAAGTTTTTGTAAAATATAAAATACCGTAAAAAACAGAACTAAACTTTAACACTCATCTAAAACCTGACTGTTGTTCAAAAATTTCAATACACAATAACAATGCAATAACGATTTAAAAACTTTAATGCTGTTCGTATTGATTTTTTCGCTTTAAGAAAGAATTTTATTGGTATATAGTTTTGCACTAACACTTAAGTCAATTTACTACGTAATCTTAATTTTCTACTCTAAATTTTAAGTGACGGGAAGTAAGAAATATGAATTAGGTAGATATATTACTTAGCAGTAACTAACAGATCTAAATATTTACATATTTTTATTGTTTTTAAGATACTCAATGATCGGCAAATTACATATACGGATATCGTCCATAGTGTGAAACGCTAATGTTTTGTATGTTAAGTATATTATAAATAATATTTAGTGTGCTGTATGTATAAAAATTCCCACGCTAAAATGACGCAGTTAGAAAATTACAAAATTCCTAAAAAGATTGTAGATAGATAGATGTAGATAGATAGTGTAGATAGATTGTATAGATATTCAAAAATTAATCTTGGCAATTGAAATTATAAAATTCGAAAGCACATAAATTAAAATCTATAGTTAAATATACTTCAGTTTCGCTTGCTGTTGATAAAGTAAGTGGTAATCTACTAGCTATTTAAAAGACATTAAAAAGCGATCTGAAACAACGAATTTTTAGTGGAAAACAAAATGTAAATAAGTTAATACGTGCCTGGAACTTAAATTGTTCGTGTAAACTAGATTCTCAACTCAGGTGGACTGCAAATTGTCTTTAGCAGAATGTTCATGGTTTAAATACTGACGTTATAATGTTTTATAGTTCTGTATTTATTTAAAAACAGTTGGTTGTTCTTCAGGATTTGTATAAAATTTAGCTGTTGCAAGGATGTATGAATCATGAAATTTTCGAGCTAATTATACTGTATTTAGAAGTAATAGAAATCTCGAGGTATATGACGTTTCCAAATGAGGTGGAATACTGATAATATTTCGCAACACTGCAAACTTTAAAACATTTAATATAAGAAAATACTTTGATTTAGAAGAATTCTTAGACGCTTCTAATTAGGTATAGAGAACTTATAATTCTTATAATGCGATTACTATAAATATATTAAATTATTACATATTCTACTTATTTCTAGTACTTTTGTGTTTTATTGCCACTCTTGTGTCTTTTTCAAGACAATACCGAGATATATCCAATGCGTTTTACGATACAAGAGGATACGTTTATTGTAATGGTACACTTTCGCAGTGGTACATTACAAGAAGATGGATTATGGAAATATTTCTGGAAGTTGCAATGACATTTCATAGTTATTATAGTTTATGATAATAAGGTGTAATTACTATATTTCTACAAAAATTTATTCATATACTTCGTCAATTTAAAATCAACATTGCTTCATCAACATTTATCACAAATAAAATAAAAATAGTAAACCTAACCGTCGAACTAAATAAACATGTTTTGCAATTACATAATGTTGCCATATTAAAATTAGTGTATTCAACGCAGGACACTTCAAAATAACCGCTTGGTATATATAAGGGATTAATTTTACAGACATCTTGACTTATGCTAACCATTGTCTATCTACCTTTATTTCTACAATACTAGCAACTGTTTTAGCTTGCTATATAGCTGTAGAATTAGCGACATCTAATTAAGCAAAAGCCAGAAATTTAAAAAGTTTTATAGTATGATATCCATTACGACGAGTTATTACATAGTTGTAGGACGATAGTAAAATTAACTAAAATTTAATTATCATTAATTTGTATTATATTACAACAACTAACATTAAATACCATTGGTAGCTTAACGACTACGAAATTATACATTTGAATGTACTCGTAATTATAATTAAAATAAATGAACTGGTAAACTATTGGAAATGAATTGATGCTTCCTTTAAATAGGATGCTAGTTTGGCCAAATGCGTTGGATTTGTTAATTGCTCATAACATATTTTGCAATTGTTTGTTTATCGGAGTTTCTTTCTGTTTCCCCCTCTCAGTTTATTTTTTAGTATCATTTCTAAAATGATTACTCTTACAGTAGTCGTACATATACTGATACTGCTCAGGGTTGGTTTAGTTTGAGATAGTTGACGTTTCTTTCATGACACTCTATAATTAAACTTGTCTATAATGGCATTCCGTGGAACCTAGTTCTTTTTCCATTATCTGTAGGTTTCCACTGTAGGCAGGTCCGTGCTTATGGCTAACAACTTGAACTACGAAAGCCTATTGATAGGAGAGGGTGGTGGGAGTTAATATTATATGTACGTATCCATTTTACTATTGTCAACTTTTTATATGACAGGAATGTCAGTGGTTATGTCAAATACTTTACCGAACCATCAAACTATCCTAATGGAATACACTTAATGAAAAAGTGCAAATTATAAAGTGGTTTTATAATTTGCCATAGTATTATTTGACATAACCACTGACATTCCTGTCATACAAACAGTTGATAATACTAAAATGGATACATTTAATTTTATCCCCCACTATTTTCTCCTATCAATAGGGTTTCGTATGTTGTAATCACGAAAGATGATCCCTGCGTCACTTACATATAACTCAATCAACGACATTCAAAGAATAATTTTCATATCCAAATATCTATTTGTATGACAAGGACAGCTTGGATGACAGTTTGTATTTCGAAATTTTGCCTAGCATAGACGTACGGCTCGTGCAATTCACTTGAATAAGACAAAGACGAGAGTAGTTCGCTGTCTGCGCTTAAGCTATATATTTCCGCTTCTTCACTGAAAAATTTGACATACATTTGACAATGCATCTCCGTAGACAATTGATGGAACTATCATTGACAACTTGTTTTAAATTTTTACGGCCTGTCAATAAATCCACACGCACTTAACCCAAAAATGAAAAATGTCATATATTCCATATTCATTTTGATATTTACAGTATTTAACATGACGCCGAAGTAGATTTGATTCATACAAATCTAATTGATGACGCAGGGATCATCTTTCGTGATTACAACTATAGTTCAAGTTGTTATACTGTATAGCGGAGTATATAACTTTTATGAATTTACGGTGTAGGCAGCTTAGGTTAACATAATATGTTAACCTAAGCTAAAAATGCCGAATAGTTTTTTCTTCATTCTAGTAACTAGTTTTTATGAAATGTTTTTCAGAATGCCTTATAATGATCGAAATAGAGATGAAAATATTGGTATAAATAATGAAATAAATGATAAATAGTTGAAAATATTATGCATGAAAACAATTTTTTTCTACTCAAATGTAACAAAAAACTACTACCGAGTTTGTATGCGTTTAGTTTAGTTATATATTATATTTTTAATAAATAAATTTATTTTAAAGTGTGCAAGTGCACTATCTTATAGATTATGTCTACTTTTACATAATATGTAAAAGTAGACATAATCTATCTATATATATCTATATATATATATATCTTTCATGTCTACTTTTACATATTATGTAAAAGTAGACATAATCTATAAGATAGTGCACTTGCACACTTTAAAATAAATTTATTTATTAAAAATATAATATATAACTAAACTAAACGCATACAAACTCGGTAGTAGTTTTTTGTTACATTTGAGTAGAAAAAAATTGTTTTCATGCATAATATTTTCAACTATTTATCATTTCCATCAAATTAGGATAACCTTTATTTATACCAATATTTTCATCTCTATTTCGATCATTATAAGGCATTCTGAAAAACATTTCATAAAAACTAGTTACTAGAATGAAGAAAAAACTATTCGGCATTTTTAGCAGTGCTGTCTGTTTTTATGTCAATATGTTATATTATTTGACTCTTATAACTCTCCCTGTTTTTCAGTTTAACAATATATCTCAATAATACAAATTTTATAATACATTAGATATCTAGAGGGGAAGTAACGGCTGTCACAACGTTAACTAAACGTAATTAAGATGATTGTGGAGCTAGTGGGGTTAGCAGCCAATGGAAAATCCTTATTAAAAGGAAATAAGACTCATTTATCTAAACCTTAAGCTTTCGATTTTTATTAAAATCTTCCTCAGAAGGTAATTCTACAAGAAAATATCCAAGTACTTTGATTATATATAACTAGATTGACCAAGTCCATTGCGTGTTACAATAACCACAAAAGTTACCAAGAGATGTCGCATAAATAAACAAATTGCTCATTAATATATATTTCAGCTTAACATACAACCGATACACCTCATGCGCTATCTATTAATAAGTGCCCATAACTAACAACAGTAATATCGCAGAAAATGATTTTCTCCCATGCATGTTAAAAAATCACAATAGAAATACGAAAACTGTGACAAAATTACTACACTTATAAGTGATGTAAAATATGCTTGGATTAATATATTTTGTGTGGATTTCACAACTGCAAAGCATTTGTTTTTATATCAATGTAACTCAATTATTGATTGATTGCATATTTCTCAACATACGTAAAAAATCACTGCGATAGAAAGCATGAAAAGAGAAATTTACAACTATGTTGATTTTGATAATTGGTATAGTGAACTTTTAAATAGAGGTAGTGCAAACGGCCCTAAGATAATCATTTGTAGAAATATAAAAAACAATTTATAGTAGTAAGTATTTTATAAGTATACATCTGACAATAGGGGAAACCGAAAACTTTCTAGAATAAATATGAATATGTTGCCCTAAAAATATCATTGTGACTTACATATTTAGCTTGACTAAAGCTATAAATCGAGAGACTACAGTGTCACAACAACAATAACAACAAATAAGAATTCAAAAGCATGTATTCAAACCAATATAAGTAACTAAGATGTTAAAACTTGAACATGACAAAATTCTTCACACATGCATTACATTTTTGAGTTTATTTCCTGTTACATCGCGTGGATACCCAGAAACAACTTTACACTGTTTAAATTTCAAGCATGTAAAGCAATGATTTAATGGAAGCAGGCGATGAAAACTGCAATCTCCACTAATGAAAGACACAATGTCAGGAATCTTTATAGCTCTATGTGCAATGCTTTGTCATAACTTCTTCTTACAGTGGCTCACAGCTTATTTTATGCAGTGCCCATTTTAAAATATGACTCCCAATAATTTAAAAAATAAAAAGAATATTAGCACAAAATTGCAACAACATTTATCAATAATATATCTAGTTTAACTAAGAAACTTCTTTTATTTTACACAAGTGCTGTTTAACAATATAAAAATTAGAAATAAAAAATACTGCTAAATATTATGGCACAGCTTATTTGATGCAGTTCCATTCAAACTTAAAAATAATATAGGTAATCTATTGATTTTGCACTACTTTTAATATTTGGGATGATCCCTTTAGTTTTATAATAATTCCAGCAGCGTCTTCTTCAACTTTTTGCGGCTGGAAATGTTGTGTTTACGGATATTTTTTACCAATATAGCCCAGAGATTTTCAATTATGTTCACCCATTTTTCTGCACTTTGCAACAAATTCTTGTTGAGTATATTGAGGTACATATTTTTGTCCATTATTATTCCCTCAATAAATTCTAAATTTCCAACACCGGATGCATTCATACAGGCCCAAACCATCACACTTCCTCCGCCCTGCTTCACTGTGGTTTTGAGGTTCTCCTTCTTTCATTCGGTGTTGGGTTTCTGCCACATGTAGGACATGCCATCGGACCCAAAAATGTTGAACTTGGACTCATCTGCGAAAATTACAATGTTCCAAAAGTCAGCGTCCTTGCTAACATGCTCGTTAGCAAAGGTAAGACGGCTTTGTCTACGAGCTACTCGGCCATTAAAGTCATGGTCGCGAAGCACACGATGGATGGTTTCAGCACTGCATGACTTTCCTAATTCATGTTGAACTTCAATAGCTAGTTTTGGAACCGATAACTTCGGGTTTGCTTTGATTTTCCGAACAATGTATCGCTCGTCAGATGCATTGAACATTTTATTTGGTGCACTTCTTCGCTTATCTTTCACCCGATTATCATCTACAAAACGTTCAATAATATACATACCTACCGCAGTCGTCTTATCAATGACTTGGTATTTCAATTCCTTGTAAACTAACTAAAACTGTGAAAATGACTAAATGAAACCAGAATTTAACTCAAACGCTATCAAATCAAATAGTCAAACCGAGTCGATCGCCATTAAAATTATCGCATAGAAGACGACGTGAGTTGGCGCTGATGTATGTGATATATTAAAGTAAATGCTGATTGGTTGAATACACGAGGAACATTAAATCACTTATTAAATTGTATTAATAAAAAAATGAATTGAAAATTATCAATGGTCGCATCATATTCTTTTGAAATACATTATTTCACATTTTGTCGAATTTGTTATATAAAACGTCTAAAATGTGGTTTTTAGACTTTTGAGAAACGTCTTATACATGCCATAAATGAACATCCGAGAGACGTCTTTAAAACTACGTCCATAAAATGTCTTTTTTATATCTTTAGGCGTTCAGACATAATACAGACCTAAATAAGACATCCATAAGATGTCTTGTGCTGTTTGGGGAGCCACTGCATGTTTAATGCGATCAAAGCAGTCTTGCACATTTTTAATCAAAATACAAATAGTATTATTAAATAAATCTGTAGGTGCGAATAATGTATATATGTTCATAAAATGGAATATATAATTTATGTATACATAGAATTAGCAATTCTTCGGTATTTTTTAGAGTGGACGATCTATCCACAGAGGCAGGCATGTAGTTTTTTTTAGGGTCCATTGTGCCAAATATTCAGCAAAGTATCGAACACTGCAATCCTCTAAAGTAATTATTTCTGTAGATTTATACTAACATTAATTTTGTTTTCTAACTAATCTATTTACTGTGCATTTTTTAATTTTTTTTATTTTAACTCATACATGTATGTTATGTAACCTACAAATGATATCCCAAAGAAATTTTTCAAATAAAATATCACGAAATGGGAAATCGATATATTTTTACTTTGCTTGCAATTTTTATGCGCAGGTGTTCGCCTAAAAAGCGACAAATAAAACACAGATACATATATCTATATCACTATTATCACTCTGAACTTTCTACGTTTTTCTCATTTTCTCATAATTCTGTCAATCGCAATAACGCCACCTATTAAGCAAAAGTATAAATACATCAAGCTATTCAGTGAGATATCGGTTTGCCGCCTAACTAGACGAAAATGTTTTGATGTAAAGTACAAGTGGCGGGCTCCTGTGGCCGCATCAAAAGCTCGACTTTAAAGTGCAACTCTTTTCTTATGGGAATGGTGAGTCTAGTTATATATAATCAAAGTCCAAGTACAAAAGCGGTAACAGTAATCATAAATAAAAACTTACGATTAGAGACAAAACTTCATAAAACGCACCATTAATACTAATTAGTCATACTAGGCGCTTTTTTAAATTCAACACACCATGTTAAAACACAAAATACATTGTGAAATTATTAAAAATGCGGTAACAATACACCAGAAATAGACCGCACGGCTAAGCGCGGGAAACAGGTGTGAATAAGATAGGTTAAACAAGGAAATTATTTTATTGGGGAAATATCAAAACTGAAAGTAACCAACTTAAGTCAAAACTGTAACACAGTAGGAGGAAGGCGGGAAATTCAAACAAGACTAGTCGGAATCTATAACTGTAATAGTGGCATTCAAATCAGTAATGAGGGGATTATTACCGTGAGAGGTGTTTTTATTGATATTGAACAATAAGGAGTATATATCGCTGAGATTATCCAGATCCGTTCTAAAATTCATGATATTATTAGTAGTTTGTGTGTAATACATCTCAAGAAACATGCGCTTCCTGTAGTTCTTTTCAGTAGCTATAACAGAAGTGCCATCAAAATCCATCAAATGTCTATTATGAAAACAATGGGAAGAAAGAGCAGTACTGTCAGAATTTTTACTGCCATCTCTGCTGTGTTGATAGATGTGATTTTTTAACCATTGACTGGTAGTACCTATGTAAACAAGTTCACAGTTCCTACAGCGGATATGGTAGATAAAGTTGGAACGTAGCAGGAATGGGGTAGTGTCCTTAACTCTAGAGAAGACCGACCCTACGGTGGTAGTGTTGTAGAAAGCCAACTTAGTGGTGGGATATTGTAGAAGTAATTTTTTTACGAGCAGTATGGTATGTAGGGAAATTTTACATATTTATATTGAACGTCAGTGGGATTATTAGAAATATGTGGGGAATTACGTGCGGAATTTAAGTTAGGGTGGGTATTGCGATGTTGAGTGGACGGTGACTGATGCACTATAGATTTGGACAATTTGAAGGGGTAACCATTTTGAGTAAATAACTCAACAATACGGGTCTTTATACTATTATGAAATTGTGGATGGGCAATTTTGAGAATTCTAGTCCTTAAAGCACGTAAGACATTAAGTTTCATCTGTATAGGATGGTTAGAATAGTAGTTCAAGTAACGACCAGAGAAAGTAGGTTTGGTGTACCAGTCGAGGATTATTTTTTGATCAGGAGTTCTATGTACTTTAGTGTCAAGAAAGGGAATGGCTCCGTTGTGTTCCAGTTCAATGGTAAACTGTATGTGCTCGTTGAAGCTATTGAAGTGATAGAGAATGTTATCCTCCTCATTCAAGGGGATAGAACATATAAGGTCGTCAACATATTTGTAGATTACATTAGACATTAGATATCTGAAATGTATCTCTATGATCTAGTTCAAATGTGTTTTTAATATTATGAACCTTCGTTACTTAAGAAAGTCGCACAAGCAATAAAGGATTGATACTCGCTGAGGAAATTTTAGCATGGGATATGATACTGCCTCACTTAAAATGCTTTTATAATCATAATAAATAGCGTTATTTATTGTGTAATACTTGTAGGTAAATGTATAACTATTTTCCTTAAAATTCCACTTCCAATAGATATCAAGGCATGGTAGAAACAATATATATATATTATATTTATTACTACATATATTATATCTACTGTTCACATAAGAAAATACAGACTGGTACAGATTAGAATTGAAGTTGAATTCTATAGTATGTATACAGCTTAACTTCAATTCCAAATTGAGTAACTGCGTATAAAGATCTCGATTCGCAGTTGATTTGAAACTGACAGTAGTAGTAGTATTAAAAAAATCATCATTCGATCTCGTATATCATTCTTTCTTGGGTTCTGTTATGAGAATAAGAAATAAAATCAAGTAGTCGATAATATTCTATATATCTAATATATAATTTATGTGATAGATGATCAGTCCTCCTCTCCAAAACAGTAAAGCAATCTCGAAAATTAATTAACAACATTTCTAATAAAACTACTACGTTGCTCGAGATTTTTTTAATTAAATCGCAGCTACAATGTTCCATATTCTTCGTTCCAACCCATTCGCTTCTTGGCGCATCATCTTTTTCTTCAACGACGAAGTAATTCAAACGCGAATGAGGCGTTTAACACTGGAGAAGTCGCGGGGTCAAGAGAGAACGTAATAAATTTGAACAGATTGCGAGTTGGCAGCGCCGTATAACTAACTGTCTATTGTTCTTATGGAATTATCTGAAACAGAGAAGAGAGTAGCAACGACGACTGGGGTACCGTCTGACAATAAGTTATGGCCTCCTTATAAATAATATACCGATATATTATTTTCGAGTGAGCTGTGCGCCGGACGCGAACGTCTGCTCGGTTTATGATTTCGTATATGTAATATAGACGTTGTGTTATTGGTCTATGTAGGAATAGGTATCTTAGCGTTAGTTTTATAGCCGCTTCCGCTTTTGACGCATACCTATTATTTTATTTCTGCGGAATTGCTTGTAATATGAAGGCAACAAAAGTGTGTAGTGTAAGAATGTGCCTTCAAGATAGGAGCAGATTGCTTTATTTTAGTCGTTTTAGATTGATTTAATTTCGTATCCTTTTAATTATCTGAGTGTACAAATCTTATGTGAATGAAGACATCAAAATTTATATGGTTTTAAAGTATATTCAAATTCAAATGATTTTCCAACGTTATTGTTAGATAGATAGATAGATTTATTCCGTACCATTGCCATTACCATTATTACAATACAATAAAATTTAACAAGTGTGTCAATCGAAGTAAAAATTGAACAAGTAAAATACAAGAAAAAAATACAATATAAACAAAATAAAAACAGACAAGGGCCACCGGTCCCGCGGAAAGCCAATCCGAAACACACACCGAAACCCATAATTTTTCTTATTCCCGATTCAAAAACTTCTATGGAGTAAGAGATGATCGCTTAAAAAATTTTCAGACGCCTTTTGAAATAGCTTGCCGTGGTCTCCTTCAAATCATTTGGTAGGGCATTATATATATTAATTTCCACAGCTATGTGGGATCTATAGTATTTACTAGACCTTGTCAGAACGGCGCGGATGTATTTTGGGTACCTTGTATTGTAATCGTGCGCGTCAAAAATGGATAGAAATGGGTTCTTATTTTCATGTACGTACATTGCCGCTGCGAGTAGGGGAGAGTAGCCTATATTGTACCGCTAAAAGTCACGAGTTGCCTATATCGTATCTCATCATGTTTCCTAAGTCGTACCGGTACGTTATAGGAAATTATGATACGTCAAGTTTCATATATTTCAATCTTTGCCAATAAAAAATATCTAAATAGCCTAGAACTAAGTATAGGTGGTCTAATAAAAAAAATCTAATTCCATTTTTTGTTTAGGTGGCAAAAAGAAAATATGGAAATTGGACAGAGGGTGACATGCACAGGGCTTTGCATGCATATCACAACGGATACATGGACCTCAATGAATGTTGTCGACAATACGGCATTCCGAAACCAACACTTAGTAGCCACCAGGGTAAAAATGTCAACGCCAATGAAGCCTGCAAGTCGTTTAGAAGAAGCTTAACATTACATCCAGCAGTCGAAAAGGAGCTTGCCAATTATATTATTGAACTGGAAAGCTGTTTTTCCGGATTACTATAAATGATGTAAGATCCTTAGGTTTTCAGATTGCTGAAAAAAATGAGATACCACACAGTTTTAACCGAGAATAACAGATGGCTGGTAAAAAATGGTTTTATTCCTTTAAAGCTCGTCACCCTGAATTAACCTTGAGGGAGCCCCAAGCTACATCAATGTCACGAGTGAAAGGGTTCAACAAAGAAATTACACAAAATTGATTTTACTGGAATATATAATGTAGATGAATCCGGCGTGAGCACAGTACAAACAAAATACCAAAAAGTTCTAGCAAGAAAAGGCAAGAAATAGATTGGTGCTATGTCAAGTGGTGAGAGAGGGGTAAATACCACCATTGTATGCTGTACAAGTGCATCTGGGTCTTATGTGCCACCGATGCTTATTTTTAAGCGGAAGTTGATGACCAACTTAAAATTGGTGCTCCACTAGGCAGTATCGTCACAGTTTCTGAAATTGGCTATATGACTGATTTTTTTGTCATGTGGTTGAAACACTTTATTGGCACAGTTAGACCAGCTCAAAAAAAATGTGTTAGTAGTTCTAGATGGACACACGACTCATTCAAAAAACCTTGAAGCTTTGGAGTTATCCAGAACTCCTGCAATAATATTACTGCAACTCCCTGGACACACAGCGCCTTGGACACAACCCTTGGATCGAACATTCTTTAAGCCGTTTAAAGGATTTTACAACCAGGCTATTCAAAAATGGCTGCGTATAAACCATGGGCTGTGTGTGACCCAATACCAAGTGTCTGGTATTGTAGCAGAAGCATATGGGAAAGCAGCTACCATCGAGAATGCGATGAATGGTTTCATGGTGTATCGCTCCGTTTTCAACGAATGTGACTTTTGCCCTGCTGAAAACTTTACTTCTGACAACACTGATAAGACTGCTACGCCTGTAGATATGGTTCAAAAGCCTCCGCAAATTGCACAAGATGCAAATACTGGAACACCTAATGAGCTTAATGGTTCTTTGGATATTGTTTGGCCAAACATCCCAACTGAGATGAAGCAGACAGACCTTCTCTAAAGTCGACGGATTCAACTTGGAAAATTTCCATTGAGAAGATTTCTCCTATTTGCCCAACCAAAGTTAGAAAAGCAAAGAACAAAACTAGTTCAAGAGTACAAACAGCGAAAATACTCACCAGCAGTCCTTACAAAGAACAGATGAAGATGGCTAAACATTTGCAAGCTGCACAGCACAAAGTAAAGGTACTGCAAATGGGCAAAGTTAAACCAAAAATGTTAACTAAAAAAGAAAAATTGAGAAAACCTAATCTGAAGACAAAATGTCAAAGAAAAAATTGTAAATGTGAAAAGTAAGCTCAAGATGGGCTCAACACCATGCCTGCCCTCTACTCCGAGCCATTGTGGTGTGGTTGTTGAGGTGTCGCAAGAGGACTGGTTTTGCAAACTTTGTGAAAAACATTCAACTGAAGACATGGTGCAGTGTTTAAAATGCAGTGAATAGGTTCACGAATCTTGCGCTGGAGTGAAGCTAAATCAGAAACAGTTTTTTTGTACTGACTGTAATAGTTGATTGAGACACAATTTCTGTGTAATTAAATACAGTTTATATAAAAAATACGTAAAAAGCTTTTTCTTGTGATAACCTTCCTAAAAATAGTATAGTTACAATAGCAGTACGATTTAGGACACTGTGTGGTACGATTTAGGAAACTGGTATCTTATATCGTACCACTTGCAGACGTTTGGTAAAATCTATTTTATAGGCTGTTATAATAGTTATTTGAGGCTAATTATTTTTTTATAACTAGATTATAAGGTGTACTAAGTTACTGTATGAAGTTTAACTTAAAATGGAATGATTCAAAAATGTAAAAAATGAAAATTACAAAACTGGTACGATATAGGCAACCTTCCCCTATAGACAGATTATAAACCATCGGAATACCCATCATCTTAAAAAATTCTCTACAAGATTCTCTCTGATGCAAATTACACATTATGCGAATCGCTCTTTTTTGTAGGATTAATATACGTTTGACACTTACATTGATTCCCCAAAACTATAAACCGTAGTTCAAATGCGAATTAAAATATGCGAAGTAGAGCGTTTTCGAGGTAGTGGGATTGTTACAGATTCGCTTTATCCTCATTAGTCCGTAAATGGCTGAGTTCAACTTGGACACTACGTTATCCACATGTGACTGCCAGTTTAAAGAAGAATCTGCGGTCAGACCCAGAAGTTTACAAGCGCACAAAGTTCCAAATTCCCCACCTCCAAGCTCGTGTTATTTTTATGCTCCAATATTATTAAATTCGTTTTCTGATAATATAAAATCAATTTGATATATGAAAACCATACACTCAATTCATCAAGAGCGGCCCGACAATTCTGCACAAGTTGCTCGTGAGTGCAACCCGTTACGATCAAGTTTGTATCATCCGCATACAAAACTACCCTTTCGGTGACAAATCGCGGCAAGTCATTTATGAAAATTAGAAAGATAGGTGGGCCTAAAATTGATCCTTGTGATATCCCAACGGAACTACCGACAAGCGAAGAACAATGGGTCTCAAATACACCACCGTCACTCACGCAGCGTACTTCCGTGAATTGCGAGCGCCTTTTCCCCGATAGCGATAAATTTTACCTTTAACAATACAATGATCTACCATGTCAAAAGCTCTAGTCAAATCACATGCTATGCAAGCGACGTGTTTATTCGAATTAATGCTATGGAGAACGCTATCCGGTGAGTGCTGTAGTCGTCAGTTTGTTACACAAATATGCATGCTGATCGCTTGACAACAGATCATTGACGGTCAAAAAGTTTAGTAATTGGGATTTCATAATTTTCTAAAAAATTTTGGATAACGTGGGGAGGATATGGGTCGATAATTGTCCACACACGAAGTCACACCTTTTTTGTGAAGAGGCACAATTTTAGATATTTTAAAAACATCGGGAAAAATTCCGGCTTGAAACGAATAATTGATAATTTGAGTAAGCGGTTTGCTGATATAACTGGCTATATCCTTTACGACATTTATGGGAATACCGTCATTACCACTGGCACCGGTGCACTTCAGACTTCTGATTACTTCAAGAACCTCATACTCGGTAACCGGGTGAATAAACATCGAATCAGGGTGGTGATCGGGCATTTGTGGCTCATTACCAAAGTTGTTACTGGTAGGACTAAATGTTTGACAAGGCCAATGAGGAAGCGTGGTAAAGTGTTTATTGAATATTTCGCAGACAATGTCAGGATCTGAAATTATTGAGTCATCATTATTTTTTAATACGATATTCCGGAAAGGTTGAATTTGCGTTGTTTCTTGCTTAATGATTTGTCAGACGGTCTTAATTTAGTTATTAGAGGTAGCTATTGATCTGTTAACGTGCATGATCTTAGCTACTTTAATTAAATCTTTGATCACTCCGAAATATTTCTTATAATAACTAATTAATACGTTGTCGGGATATCGTTTTGTTAAAGTGAATAACTCTTGTTTGGTTTTGCAGGATATACAAAGCCCACGGGACATCCAAAACCAATGATAATTTGTTGTGTGTTTTTTGAGAGGAAAGCAAATGTTAAAGTTATTCACTATCGCATCGTGAAAATTGGCAACCATTCTATGGGGATCTCCGTCGAATATTATGGGTTCCCAGTTAATGAATTTTATCAATTGAATAAATCTATGAGTTATGTCGATGTGTATGATCGACGATATTCATACGTAAATGTATTATACCTTGTTTTTATTAAGAGGGACAAAATTTAAAATGGCCCGCCATAATATAGGCTTATGATTGGTTAGTTGCCAGTCATGTTTACACTCCTCATATTTAATTTTTTTTTTTTTTTAAGTGAGGAAAAATGCCTTAACGCACCATCAGGGACGAGACCCGTCCCCGGTGTGTGGGGCTCGCACCCACTAAAAAACCTCACTTTGTCAGGTGTAGAATCCATCCCGGAACCGCTGATCGCATTACTTCAGGATGGCACCTCGTAGTTAGCCTCGGTCGGCTGCCTCCATTGCTTGGGTCTCTCTCTTCTTCTCCTTCAGCACCTTCTCGACGAACGTGGCGATCTTCTGCCAGCGGTCGTGTCCGGACAGCATCGTTTGCACGACGTTATCCGGCGTTAGAGGTCCTACTTCGTCTTGTAGAGCGTCCCTGTAGTCACTCCACCTCTCGCATTCGAAGAAGGTGTGGTGAGCATCATCTTCCGCAGAGTCGTGATACTGGCATGTCGCGTTCTCTGCTATACCCATTCGAGCCAGGTATGCGTTGAAATACCCGTGTCCGCTGAAAAACTGGGTGAGGTAGTAGTTTACCTCGCCACGGTCTCGGTTCATCCACTCCGTGATGTTGCGGATGAGTCTGGCCGTCCACCGTCCTCTCGTGTCGTTCTGTCAGCGCTCTTGCCAACGTTGTCGTGTGAGCGCTTTAGCGTCCGCTCTTGCTTGTCGTGAGCCGACGTCTCGTCGTGTCTCGTAGACTCTCTTCTTTTCTAGAGCTAGTAGGTCTATCGGAGTTACTCCTGCGATCACGAGCACCGCCGGTTCGGAAACCGTACGGTATGCGCTGGCGATCCTGAGTGCTCCCCGTCGCTGTACTGAAGCCATCCGCTTTCTGTACTTGTCCTGGTGTAAAGCGTCAGCCCAGATCTCGCTTCCATACAGCAGTATGGAATGGGTGACGGTCATTAGCAGCCGGCGTTTACTCGCCGTCGGTCCTCCTACGTTGGCCATTAGTCGGCTCAACATCGTCGTTACTTTAGCGGCCTTATCGCTCGACGACTGAATCTGTTGCCAGAAGGTCATCTTGCTGTCGAGCCGCAGTCCGAGGTACTTCACGGAAGTTGTAGTGGTTATGACTTCCGTATCCACCGTCATCTCGATCTCCCTAGGGATTCTTCTCCTGGTCAGTAGAACGACCTCGGTCTTCTCCGTTGCCAGGGTCAGGCCGTGTTCATCCATCCATGTGGTGACTCTTCTCATTACCTGGTTGAGCCTTCTCTGGGCATCCGCCTCGTCACGCGCTAGGATGACTGCCGCTACGTCGTCTGCGTATCCTATCAGATACGCATCTTGCGGCAGCTCCATTCGGAGGATCCCGTCGTAGGACACATTCCATAAGTCGGGGCCCAGTATGGAACCCTGCGCCGCTCCCGCTGTTATCTTCTTTGTACACGGCCCGCCTGCGGTGTCGTAGACCAGCTTCCTGTCGCTAAGGTAGCTGCGTATCATCCTAAGTAAATAGGATGGCGTGTCGAACGTGTTCTGCAAGGAATCAAGAAATACGTCCCATCTCGCCGAGTTGAAGGCGTTTCTTACGTCCAATGTGACGAGCATCACCAGGGGTCTCGAGTAATGATTTCCCCGTTGAGCGGCTTCGAAGGTTTCCACTACCTGCGCTACGGCGCCGACGGTGGAGTGTCCCTTCCTAAAGCCATGCTGTCTCTCGGACAGGCCTCCCGCGTCGTCTATGCTGCTCTCCAGTCGTGTTTTCAGCAGTCTTTCTAGTAGCTTTCCAGCCGTGTCCAGCATACATAGCGGTCTGTATGCCGATGCCGTGGTCGGATCGCCCTTGCCTTTGCTTATCAGCACTAGTCGCTGTACCTTCCATCTCTTGCAGAACGCTCCTTCTGTTAGACAGCGGTTGTACATGTTCAGAAGCAGATCTGGGCAGACGCGCGCCACAATCTTGAGAGCTTCCGTCGGAATTCCGTCGGGTCCAGGTGCCTTCCGGTTTTGTAGGGAGTTCGCCGCTCTTGACAGATCATCTCCGCTAAAAAGCGGGATGTCGTTCAATAGCTCGTCCTCCATTTCCGCAGTTCTCTCCGGATGGGTTGGGAACAACGTGTCAACGATGTTCCGCATCCGATCTCGTTCGAGGACTGGATTCGCCGTCTTCGTCGTAAGCTTCTGCATGACGATCTTGTACCCAAGGCCCCATGGGTCGTTGTCAACGTCCTGCCGCAGCTCCTCCCACTTACGTTTCTTGCTCCTGTAGATGGCGTTCTTGAGATCTCTCTTGGCGTTCCTAAAGTCCTTGGACTCTAGTTCTGCCGCGTTCGGATCTCGTCGTCTCACTCTGGTTATTCTCCGCCTCAGCTGTAAGCATCGTTTCCGGAGGGTTGCAATCTCGTCGTTCCACCAATACGCAGATCTTCCATTGTGTTTTCTTCTCCGCGGCATAGAGGCGTCGCAGGCGCGCCGTATGAGGGCCATGGTCGCGTCCGCAATTGTCTCCGCCGAACCGGAACATTCCATGACGGCATCCTTTCCCCGAGCGATTGCATGAGCCAGGGCGTCTTCATCCAGCTTCGCTACGTTCCATCGACGACCGGGCGGAACAGGATTTCGCCTGATCGGCTGCTGCCTCGTCACGTTGTAGCTTATGTACTGGTGGTCACTTCCGGTGTAGTCCTCCATGACTCGCCAGTCCACGATGTCCCGCACAATGTCCTCCGAGGCCAATGTGATGTCCGGTATCGTCTCTCCGTAGCCTGGTCTTCTGAACGTGGTGGTGTCTCCGACATTTACCACGCTGAGTCCGAGTCTGGCCGCCATGTCCAGTATACGCCTCCCTCGCGAATCGGTGTATCCCATACCCCACTCCACGGCTTTGGCGTTCACGTCTCCTCCTAGAATAATGGACCCTGCCATTTCTCGAAGGTCGTCTTCCAGGTTGTCGAGCTTGCCCTGAAATTCCGCTATCGGCTCGTTGGGTGTGAGATAGCAGCTCACGTAGGTGATGGTGCCGCTCTTTACCCACACGTATCCGTTTCGGGCTCCGTGGTTGTCGACGATGACGCTGTTCGTGTCCGGGATCCATATAGCTGCAGTGCCGAGTGTGTCCCTGTACCACCCGGTGCATTCCTTATCCCGATATTGCTCACTGATAAGCAGCAGATCTACTCCGGTGTCCAGTTGTAGTTGGATGAGTAGATCGTTCGCTGTTCTGCTTCGGTGAATGTTGCCTTGTAGGATCCTGGTCATTGGCTCTTCTTTGCCTGATCTAATGCCCTTCTGAAGGACGGACATGCGCCGGAACCAGGGACATGGCTGCGTGTCGCGGTGTCTCCCGAGCAGAGAAAGCATTTTGCTTTGTTCTTGCAATCCTTCCGTTGGTGGCCTTTTTCTCCGCAGTTGATGCAAAGGCCTTGTGTTCTTCTATCTGGTCCCGGACAAGAAGCCTGTCGATGTCCGTAGCCGAAGCAGCGGAAGCACCAGACGACTTCTACCCTGCGTCTAATTCGGCTGTTTATCCAGTCGATCTTTATTCTCGGTGTTTCCAGCAGCTTAAGGGCTTGACGCTGACTCAGCTGGACGATAGCCATTCTCAGCCCTCTGCTGTTCGCGTTAGTGAGGCTGATCTTCACGTCGGTGTCACTGACTCCTAACTTTGCCTTGACTGCTGCGCTGACTTCCTCTGTTGTCGTTAGGCAGTCTAGATCTCTAAATTCTAGCGTCTCTTTGGGCTCTAAGGTGCTAATGTTAGCCCTTTCGCCCAAGATTTTCTTCAACGCGCTGCTGAAGCCTGCTGTGTCTTTGGTGCTGGGTCCTAGTTCCAACAGCATATCCCCCGCACGTGTTTTCCTCACCGCCTTAATCTCGGTGCCTGTCTCTTCTGGCTTGGCGTTGCTGCGCAGCTCTCGCAATACGTCGGCATACGACTTCCCTTGCGCAAGTTTTACGAGAAGCGCATCTAGTCGAGGCTTCGTGTTCCGATTCTTCTGCTTGTTCTTCTTCAGCTTTTGCTTGTCGGCACCGTTGTCTTTCCTCTGGCCACCGGCTATCTTCTGCTGCTGCTTGCTGTCAGAAGCTTTAGCAGCTGCCTTCTTCTCTTCTTGAGCTTGCTTTTTCCTGCCTGCTCGGTCCTTCATCCACACGTTCTCGGAGGGATGCGCTTCCTTCTTCTCCACGTTCTTGTTGCCCGTAGCAGAAGTATCCTGCGTCTTAGGTGCAGGCGCTAAAGCCTTTTGCACGTGCTCTCCTGCTTGCAGCTCGGCCTTCTTCCATCTCTTCCTGCAGTCAGAGATCATCTCCACTGCTTCTTCTAGCTCCTTCAAGCCGTTCTTAACATCCATAGAGACGTTCTTCTGCCTGCCTATAGCTGCCTTCATTGTCTTGATGACACCTATGCACTTCTGCAGTTGCTCCTCTTCGCGGCATCGCAGTTTGCAGATGACTTCTTTTGTGGACGACATATCTGTAGCTGATGAGGTGTCGTCGCTACTACCTCCTGGTTGCACGATGTTAAATGTCGTCAGATCTATCGTAATCGGCGACCTAACGTGCTGCGCCGTTGGTGTCTTGAAGGCACCGGTGGGGCTCTCTTCTGTACTGTTCTTCGGCGTTCTCTTGTTGGTTGGTAAAGTTGCCATGTTGAGTAGTTCGCCAGCGCTTCGTGTATGGAGGGGCGGGCCGAAAAAATCAGGAGCGGGTATACCCTCGGATCCTTGGATCCTACCCCAGTTCCCTGAGGCCTGACCTTCGCTTCACCAATCCCGGAATACGCGGACGGACTGGAACTCGCCCGGGGCAATGCAGATTCCGACATCTTGCATCCACCATACACTACCTGATCAGGGCCCGAAGTGGCTGGTTCCTCACAATGCGTCGCGGATCCTCGTCGGCAGAGCAAGCTCACATCAGCCTACTCCCCAGCCGGATGAGAAGACCAGTCGGTTCGTAGACACTCCCGGAGTCGCCGCAACGCTTGCCGATCTGTACCTGGGAACAGAAAGGAAAGGGAATAAGAAGGGTGGGGGTCAGCGGACAGCTGGCGTCACTGGCTGTACCGTTTCCGCATACGGTAGCGGCACTGAGGCCGGCCAGACACGACCTCATATTTAATAATAATAATAATAATAATAATAATAATCCATGCCTTAGCATCCCCCAACAGCTTGCGCCAATTACAGGGGGCATCGGCTGGCCATGAGTTATTATTACGCCTGCGGCTGTAGACCGATTTAAGATGTTACCTTTCCGCATTTGCCGTGGAATTTGGAAAACTACAGAAAACCAATTTTACTGCCGCCATATTGCAAACACAGCTGATTGAGTAAATATCTTTGTAAAAATGTATTTTCCAATTTTATTTGTGTTCCTACGGTATTCAAGCAATAAAATTCGTTTTTTAAGAACCTATTTCCTTGTGATAATGGATTCACAGCCCAGTACACGTGGATGATTAACATCGCCTCCAAAAAACCGTGCTACCTCGGGACGTGGACATTTGTCGGTACAGGAAAAGCAAGCTATATTAAGGATGTATGTAAGAAAATTATTGGTGGTTATTCTAGAAAAAAAGGACACAGATAGTACTGCAAATATCAAACATTTTAGGTAGTATACTTAAATAAGCATATGTATAAACTTCTGTGTATTGATATTATATAATAAGAATAGGTGTTTCAAGAACAAGTGTTTATCCAATAATTCATGAATATAAAACCAAAGGGCTAACTTCACTACCATCAAAACGATTAAGGAGAAAATCAGTGCTATCTACATTTGACGATACTGTTAAATACTTGATAAGACGAGGAGTACAGTTTTTTTGTTACGGAGAACTTTCTACACTAAACAAGAAATTAAAGAAAGATGAAAATATATCTCAAAGAGTCGTTCTACGTTATCTAAATTAATGAGAAAGCTTAATTTTAAGTAAGTTTTGGTATTAAATTATTTAAATGTTTTATATACTATTTATTTATAGGTTTTTAAGATGTAATCGCAAAAGTATGCTACTTAAACGTGAAAACATTGTTTTATGGAAACGAAGATATTTATCATCGATTAAAAAATATAGAACTGACCAATGGCCAATATATTACTTAGATGAAACTTGGCTTAATGAAGGACACACAAAAGCAAAAGTGTGAGTAGATGTTAATGTTACAACACGCAGAAAAGCATTTAGAGATGGTGTAACAACGGTTCTGAAAAATCCTGTTCGTAAAGCTAGACGCTTAATTAGTTTACATATTGGTTCGAAAAATTGTTTTGTTGACGATGGCTCGTTGGTATTTGAAGGAAGAAAACAGATGATTACCACGATAAAATGGATGCAGATGTTTTTGAGACATGATTCAATAATATTTTACAAAAATTGCCTGAGAATAGTGTCATTGTAATGGATAGTGCATCCTACCATAGCAGCAAGAAAGAAAAACTACTATAAACATAAAAACATATTGTCTATACTATTATTATATTTCTTTACTTAAATATTAATAAACAACATAAAGGCATAAACTACTATTATACTATTACTTTTTATAAATGTGATATGTTCATGAAGTTAAGTACTAAATATACAGGGTGTTAATAAAAAAACTTTACACACTTTGGTAGGCGATAGTAGAGATGAAAACCAGAAAAAATTCTAATACACTTAGGTCCAATACTCATTGGTTTTCGAGACAGCTTTTACAAAAAAAAATACAATAAACAACTTAGATAGAGCTTTTTTATTAAAATACAACAAACAATGCATTTAGCGCACTCTAAAGTTATCGCAGCAGTTGTTCAAACTGTCGTCCTTGCTCTTGTAAACAAAGTTGCAGCCGTCGTCGTAGAGACTCACGCACTTCATGGTAAACACCTAGAGTCTTTAGTTGTTGCCAGGCGTCTACAATTCGCTGCCAAAGGTCATCTTCTGTGTTCACTTCAGTGGCGTAAACAAGATCTTTTAAGCACCCCCAAACAAAAAAATCTAAGGGTGTTAGATCAGGAGATCTTGATGGCCATGCGACAGGTCCTGCCCGACCAATCCATCTGTTTTCGAACCATTCATTTAAATAGTTTCATACTATATGCGAAAAGTGGGTTGCAGTTCCATCATGTATAAAATACATGTTCATAATAACATCTAATGGCACATCCTCTAGTAGCTCGTTCAAATTGTCACATAAAAAGTTTAGGTAGGATCGACCATTCAACCGATTCGGCAAACGAAATGGTGCAATTAAACAACCACCCACTATGCCTACCCAAACATTTATCGAAAATCCAAATTGATGATTTCTAACATGAATTGCGTGCGGATTTTCATCTGACCATTCGTGCATATTGTGAAAATTGAAAACTCCATCACGAGTAAAACTGGCTTCGTCTGTAAACAGAATGTTTCCTAGAAAATCAGGATTTATGTTACATTTATGTACCAGCCATTGGGAAAATTGGATACGCGGACGGTAGTCCGACTCTCTCCGTAGATGATGAACCTTTTGTAAGTGATACGGATGAAGTAATTGCTCTTTAAGGGTCTGCCAAACAGATACATGATTAACGGTGACAGTTCTACTTATTCGCCTGGTACTCACATGAGAATCATTCTCTACAGCTTGCAAAATAATTTCTTCAGTGTTTGGCTTACGGACTCTACGAAGTCTGCCACTGTTTGATTTTGGCGGCTTAAAGCACCCTGTTTCTCTTAACCTACGGTCAACTTCTTGAAAAGTTGGATGAGATGGAATTTGCCTCAAAGAATATCTCTGCTGATAAATTCGTCTAGCTTCACGCGAATTTCGATGAGCTTCGCCATAACATAAATGCATATCGGCGTACTTTACACATGTAAATTGAACCATTGCAAAAATAAGACTAACTTAAATAGCAATAAGTTATTTCACCGTTACACTTGTTACAAAATGTTGATTGACATGTATTCTGCGATTGTTCGTTTATTGCAGATAATGAGGTGTAAATAAAAATTAAAAAATTCCATATCTCGAAAACCAATGAATATTGGACTTAAGTGTATTAGAATTTTTTTCTTGTTTTTATCTCTACTATCGCCTACCAAAGTGTGTAAAGTTTTTTTTATTAACACCCTGTATATTTAAGTAATAAGTTCATAAACTCGTATTTCATTTCATTGTATCTATCATTTAAATGTACCGCCAACATTTTCAGTTGTTAAATTTACCTAATGTGATGCGGGGTGAAGCGTTTTGTCACTCTTATTAAAAAACAGAGTATAGTGACATTGCAATCCAAATTAATTATCTGATAATGATGATCCTATAGATCGATATCTTTATTTGTAATTGAAAATCCGTAATTGGTCTTTACAATATTACTGATACATGTTCTGTACCTTGCGGTAATACGTGTTCGACTTTGAACCGATGGACGTAAACCGAATGACGAAATCAAATTCGTAAATAGTTTTACAAGATTGTTAGTATTGAGAATGTTAATATTAAAGTCACCGCATATAAATAAATTTTGGCATTTCCCGTGGTAACGCAAAACATGCTCGAACCTTTCAAGAAACCCATCGAAATTTGCACGTTGCGACTTATAAAATGACAATATTATAGCAGATGGATTTATTAATTTAATTACGCAGTATTCGAAATCATACTCACAACACAGATCCAGAAAGGTGACAGTACCACCGTGTTGCGCCGTGGATCTGGCAAAGTAGCTAGATATATAGTATTTACTGAATGTAATACTGTTGATTTGATTTGAATTAAGCTACATTGACCTCATCGTTGTCAATTAAAAAAAATTCAAGCTGGGTTAACTTACTCAAAAATCCCCGTGTGTTCAGATTGAGTACCCTCAGTCCCGCCCGCCGTCGATTCACATATAATCCGAGTCTCGCTGCGCGATAACATTGTCACCGCTGACATCCAGTGAATCATCCGAATGAGGAAAACGAATCATCACCGCTGAATGATCGCTTTGTGTCCTCCTGCAAATTGTCATCCGACACCGGTTCCGATTAGATTTACCTTCACCTTCCTTCCTAGGTCAGCAAAATAGCTCTTATTTTGCGCGCCCGACAAATTGTTCGATACGACACCATCCAAGGTTACATCACAAAGTGCTCGCCATTCTGTTACAATTGGTCACGGTCGGAATTTGAATTAGATTTTGGAAGTTAATGTGCTTTCTGACTCTTGTGTCATTATTATTATTACCCTCTTTGATGAGAGGTTATAAGCTTGATTACAGCACTGACGACCTTGAGTTTAGCGGAATGTCTTAAGTGAGGACCGAAATCGTTAAAATCCGTGGCACGCAATGATCCCCGATTAATGTCTACTCGATAAACATGATCACACAACTAGTAAATATATCTACAAAAAAAAGACTAAATTGAGATTTTGCTATCATTTATTTTTCTCATTTGAAATCAGATTACAGGTTCTTTGCAAAAGCCATAAGTAGTAGGTAACTGTTTGCAATTTATTCAAAACGCGACCTTCATCAGTTTCGAAATGGAATGAATGTTATGAATCGTTTTTTCAAAGTTGGTCAACATCGAGACTTTCCAAATTAAATTCAATTACTGGGATCGAATTCTAGCTGCGGCGTTGTGTCGCGTCTCGCTAGGGTCAGTTACCCGGCCGAGTACTACACATACAAAAATGTACGGCAAGAGCTACATATCTTGATGGTTGCAATGCAAGCAATGCAGCTTGGAAATCACTGTACCTACACCTACCCTAGAAAAAAATTTTTACACATCGAACGATGCTAGTCTTTAGTTACTGCTATCTACTGTAAGGCAAAGATATTAGTTTTAAGGCGGAAGGCAGTTAGTTCATCAATGCATAAATGTTACCGCTTCAATTCAAAGAATGTAGAACTTATAATGGAAAACCTACCACGGGATCGTATTCAATAGCCATTTCAAGATGTAGGCGTCGATTGTACCGGCGCATTCAATCAAAATGATCGACCAGGAAAGGAATGTAAAATTATAACCTAGTTTTATCTTCATATTTAAATTAAAACGGAAATATCTTAAATTTACTAAAAAGAAAATATGACAATTTAAATTTAATCAATAAATTTACATTAATTTATGCGTGTCACCGTCTGTAGTTTTTTTCTTCGCTAGCAAAAGGATGACGTTGGAAGTTTGACTAGTCTTTTGGATATTTGTTGATTATAATCGGTTGCAATTACTGGTTTTAGAATGCTGTAGCAATACTGGATGATATATGTTTCGTCACTGATAGATGATGATTCACTTATAAGATGTCATTATTGGATTAAGTTTTTTTCTAATTCAATATTTTGGAATGTCTAAGTAAAATATGAAGTTGTTGCATAAATTTAAATAAATTACGTGTTGTAATTTATTCTATCAACTTTGGTAAATTTTGGGATTATTTGTCCAATCGACAATCTTCTCTTATATCATGCGTGTTACTGAGCAAATCTACCGACATTAGTTTAATGACTAATGTCATATGTAATCATATGAGAATATTATTTTTTTTTCGATAATGCCAAAACAAAACATTTTTTTTTGATATAAAAATAATTGAAACCATGAAATATTTATTATACATTATAATTATACCGGGATAGCACGCACGACCTGTTGATACGTTTAGTGTAAGAGAAAAAGAACAGCGAAGAGACGTCCTTTCGTTAACACAGGAAAGGTGTATCGATACTGTTTGCTTGAACGAATGCATTCGTTGTATCGCTTTATCTAACATATTAAAATGCTATGCCTGCTCTAATACATTGAAGACCCTATCAACAGCTCGAAGTTTTCAATCACGACAGAATACATTTGAGATAGCAACAGACTTGCGCCTGCGTACGTGCATATTAGACTCATAAAGGTGTTGCGAAGGAATAATACAGCGAGAGCGTCAGACAGAGCATAACGTAGCGCTTTCCAGTTACAGTCGACCACACATTGCTAATGCATCTATCGGCAGGTCGAACGTGCGCACACTGTATGTAATCATAGTAATGATACTGTTGAAACGCGTCCGTGTTTTAGTTAAAACTTGTTTGGTGTTCAGTGGGTTAAAGTGTTTAGTGTTCTACTTCTGCACCAAGAGATCCAGTGAAGAACTTCATGATACTGTGCGGTTAAAATGATTTAAAAAACAGTTCAGATCATAAAGAGAAGTATAAATTTACCAATATGTCTCTGATATAGTGTTTCATTTGCTTTACAGATGCCGTCCAGTGAACACTTATGTCAACCCGTTGATTATCATTAATATGGAACGTAATAATTAAATTAGCATTGATGAAGACATGAAACACCGAATATTATAACAATATGTATATTTAGGAATATAGATTTAAGATTTAGAAAGAAGAAAGAATATGCGTAATAAATTTATCATTTTCCCTTTGTCCCAACCTAATAGATTAAAGTTGTAGTTGCTATCGTTTCTTTATTGCACTTCAATTTGTCTACATAAACCACTGTCATTACATTTTAACCCTCAACATCATTTATTACTGTCCAAAATATTCAGTATTTTTGAATAACCCACAAGAGCATGCACAATATTATTAAAAATTCAATCCAAAATGTCGTCTTATACCCATACCTATCTTCCCGCATTCTATCATGTGACAAATGGGCGTTGACGGAATATTAAATTCCGCGGTTCATCGGCTACATTACCCAATCTCCTCTCGCATCGTCATTTTTTCGCACCCTGCTTTTCTGCGTCCATAAAAGCCAATGACGGAGAATACCCTAGGCGAACATAACTTCTTATCTATCTCGGGACGGTTTTTTTGTAGCCCGCACACTAAAGAAAGAAAAATGTAGCAGCACGGAATAACTAATTGAGTTTTACTGTTTGCCTGACACCCGTTAGTGTTGGTATAAAACGGATCGCTTCTAAATCTGTATAGGGAAAATTACTAGCACATTAATATACCTATATGAAAGTATTAAAAGAATGTGATAAAATGTCTTTTCGAACACAGTTTCGAAAGAACTATATATACATATCTATGTTACGGAAGGGATAACCCAAGTAGTATAATAAATTGGTGCAAACAAAATAATGATAACATATTATAATACATAAACTTTTAATGTATAAAATTGATAACAATTACTGAATACAATACACATTTTATTTCTTAAAGATCGTTACACGTTGACGAATGGGTAAAATTATTTATACAGTGTTAAGATATCCATTCACAAACAGTTTGCATGCAGTTTGCAACTGCCGAGCTGGAAATCTGGTTAAGATTTATCTACAGTGAAAAGTGTACTAAAACTGACGCTGTGTAGTCGAATATTTTTAGATCTGATCGACAGTTTTCAATTTTAAACCGATAGCAAATTTTATAATAGTTTAGCTTCTTAACATGGATTCATGCAGTAAATCAGAGTGCGTATGTAATTTATCGATTTTTGCTACTTACAATTTTTGTGTATGTTGTATTGTATACAGTGTACCCACGTTCGACCTGCTGATACATGCATTAGCAATGTGTGGTCAACTGGAACTGGGGAGCGCTACGTTATGCTCTGTCTGACGCTCTCGCTGTATTATGAATTCCTTCGCAACACCTTGATAACTGAGTCTAATATGCACATACGCAGGCGCAAGTCTGTTGCAATCTCAAATGTATTCTGTCGTGATTGAAAACTTTGTTTGTGGCATCTCTTCTCAATAAATAAATAATAATAAAATAATGTTTATTAGAATAATTTCGTACGTTCTAGCAGCTACTTTGTCACTCAAAACCTTTTTTTTCTATTCCAGTGCTATAAAGTTCACTTTACGACACTCGTTTTGGTTGCATAAAGTATTACTTTATCGCATGCTAATTTTATTTTTTGAAGTTTAATTTGTTACATAAATCACTAAATTTTAAACAAAATGACATATAACACCGCCGATATTCAAATATTTAAATTGTTTTACTTAAAAATTCGAGTAACCAACTTCAAAAAAGAAAATTTCTAAAATGTTCGAACAAAGCATGTCTCTCATTTTAATCTTTTTTGAACTTTTAATAATCGAAATAGAAAAAATAGTATAAAATACACGTTTTATAAGCCATTTTTGCGCACTTGTTCTTTAGGCGTTCGCAAAAATCGTGTCTTATGAAACTTGTATCTTAATATACCTTCCAAGTTTTCATCTTATGTTTGTTTTACGTTACTATGTCTAAAAATAAAATTTACTTTAAAGAAACTACGTACATTATTTGATTGTATGACGAATGTTGCACACCCCTATGACGAATCAATGCTACCGATAGTGTACATTCGTCAGTCTGCAGGGTTTCGAAAAACAATCTTCTATATACATTACCCTATGCATTCTCTGACTTTTGTTACACCGAAATGTGCAAACACATTAATTGTACTTAACCTCTTAGATATATTCGAATTATATTCAAAATATGTTGTTTTTCTCAGTATATGGTGTTATAATGGATTAGCATTGGGAATAGACCAAATCAAGTCATCATGAATTTATTTATTATGCAAAGTGAATGTAATCAAATAGTAAAATAAACGTATCGAACGTTTAGTGAAAAATACTAACATTTATAACCAACGATCAGCAAGAATTCTAAGAATTTTTAACATATAAAAAGTTTTAGCAACCGATATGTTCGTAGAACAATGGTAAAGAATAATATCAGTAAAAAATTTAGATTATCTAAAATTTCTCCTAGATACTCCCAATAAACGGTATTTGAATAATCAACATAGAGTAAATTTACATCGAAGGTCTAAATAATTAATAATTAGGTAAAATTAAAATAATAAAATAGATAGAATATAAAAGATACAATAGAAAAATTATAAGAACAACAATTAATATATATATTTTCTGACCTTTATGTACTTATCTTTTAATTCCTGATTTATTTCCACTTGTAGGTCAATAAAACAATAAATAATTAGATACCAATTTATTCCATAACATATAATAATATGTTTTCGTTATATAACTTCTTCAGTGGAAGAAATTGGCATTTAATATGTGTCAAATTACTAATAATATAAAAATAAATTGCCATGCCTATCAACAAAATTATCTAAAAAACAAAAAATTCATTGATATTTCGAATATTTCGAAGTAATAATGAAGGATATAATGATTTAATACAACTATAAAAATTGAAATGATTTGAATTATTCGTATATCAATCTATTTTTTGTCAAGCTCTAACAATTCTGTTCAAGGACTAGGGAAAAACATGGCAAGAAAACCTAGTCAAGAGCTTAAAATTAATAAAATTCAGGCATGAATTAAATTATTATAAATAACGCTTAAATTATCAATATTCGTTCTAAAATTTAACGCGTTTTCATTTTTTTTTATAATTGTAAAAAAAGATTAATTTACGAAATGATATACATTAACATTCTATATTCACAGACGTATTCCTGTAATTGTTGCTCTTCGAATAGCATCTGGTGTTATTTGCCCAAAGGATCCCTTTTTCCCATAAATCAATGGGAAGAATTTACGAAAATACGATTAACAAAATGACAGACGTCAAAACAAGTGGCAAGTAAGTATGTAAAACAAATGAGCTAAGTACCCTTGCTTCAGTAAATTGACATATCTGAGCATTTTAGGTATACGGAGACTAATTAACTCGTTATAACATATTCACCTTCCATTTTATGATATGATACATGAAATTAGTAGGTAAACTATAGGCGTACGAGAACAGTCACTCGACGTGGACACTCTGTATAAGCTGTATTTTGACAGCTAAAACCTGTCAAATTGTCATAATTATGACATTTTACTGGTTTTACACAGGTTTTAGCTGTCAAACTACAGCTTATACAGGGTGTCCACGTCGAGTGACTGTTCTCGTACGCCTATAGTTTACCTACTGAAATTTGTGTAAAATTTATCATAGAAGCTGAATCTGTAACTTATTTTATAGCATGCTATTTAAAAAATCGATGTTGATGCGTTCGCGTTAACTGGAAGTGATATTTAGTCAAAAATATTCTCACGCGGTAGTTCATATTCAACTGCAAAATTTCGTTTTAAAATTCCGTTCCGTTTGTATAATACTTTTAATAGGCCATGCTCACCAATCACCCTGTATATTTAATAATAAATAAACCTTTGAAAATTTTTAGAGGCTTTTTATATCGGAAAATAATGTCTGATTTCGTAGAATGTCTGTCTAGCTGTGTGGAATTATAGAAATTTTACTTGTATTTATATACGTATAGAGGAAATAACTACGTATATACGGTAGTTCAGCAGTTCTGATATTGACAAAATAATGTCTCTGCTATTTCTTTATCTACAGAAATGTAATTCTCAATTCATACCGTTGCTAAATATTTCTAGGGGAATTACAAAATTGGAACTACAATAAATACCAGATTTAATGAAATTCTAACGTCTTTTGTTATTCGATAGATAACAATGCGGCCAAACTCCGTAATTGCAAGTATGTATTTTAAGAATAATTATAAATTTGTTATTTCTAATTATAATTGATTTAGTTCTAGAGTTTTAAAATTTACTGACGACTAAATATTGGAGTAAACTGAATTTGCTACAGATAGAAACTATACTACCAAGGCGACGCGACGGTTTTACATCTTTAGGCGACATTGGCGTAGGGTAAACTTTCAAAGTTGGTGATAGGTCGGCAGCTGACGTTGGGCTCTTATCGAAAGGATACATAGGAGTAACTACGGGAAGTGATATTGAGTATTAATCTTGTATGTGATATCTATATGATACGACATACAAGATGCAAAACATATATGATGGTACATAGGTACACTGATCCGATGTTATTAATTAGTTTGCTGAATAAATAGAAAACTTCTGTTTGAATTTTACATATCTATGTATGCAAGATGTTGATAGTAGTTAAGAACATATACAAGTAATTTTGAGACAGCATCATTAAAGAGAAAATTGTCTTGGCTAAATATCTAACAAAAAATAAGTTATTTTAATTGATTATTTCTTAATTAGGAGGAATTTCATAAAAATACAATATAATAATAATGACTATCCACAATAATTTTTTACATAAATATCTCAAGAATTCGTTTTGTCAAAGGCTTGCTTCGATAATTTGTATCAGGAATTTTATAGCTTTTAAGTCAAGTACAACCAGCACAGTTCAACTTATTCACCTCAGCTAACACGACTACCTGTAAATAGCAATGCAATAAAAAACAAACAACACATATCCTGTAAAAGAACAACAAAAGTAAAATGAACGTTAAGTAGAGCGGATTCTATTGATCAGAAAATAATCAATAAATAAATATTTTTAACTTCATACGTAACTATAGAAGAATTTATTAATGAAGCTCTAGTACCAGTTTGTGAAAAATTAGAAAAAGGCAATTATAGTTTACGATCAGTTGTCACAAATGATTATGTGTAATTAGGATATCATACGCAACTCTGGCCTAACATCGGAAATAGAAGATGACGCATCTGTAAATATATTTTGTAAGAAAGAAACCATGGCAATTGTCAACTAGTATTTTACTTACAATCAGCAGTAAGGATGACTGGCATTGGTGATGATGGTACAGTATACGAGAGACAAATAAGTTTTGCGTTATCGGAAACTGACGTATCTTCCAGATTGCTGGTATCTAATGTTTTCTCAGTTAATTACTACAAACTGCCGGATATTTTCTAAACTCCTCGCCAGGTTGTGGTAGTTCACAACATTCAATCACAGCATGTATGAAAAATACATATTATATTACCTATGTAAAGTACTTAGCCGTCCATTGTTCCTATAACATCTTTCACAACAGGGTCTATTTTAAATATTGTACAACGTAGACGGTAACGCTAACAACGGTTACTCTTAAGCTGGGCTAATAAAACGAATAAAATCAAATAAACAACACAAGCTTGCATATGGCGATGTACACTATGAATTCGATCAAAATGTCGATTGTCGATCGGTGTGCATGCGCACAGCAAATTTTATAATTCTGTTATTTTCATTAGCTTTTGTAAATATAAATCCTACTAAAATATACGTTTTATTTGTTAGTTTTGTTGGTTATTAAGGTTGTCGTGATGTAACTACATTATTACGTATAATAAGATTTTTACAACTTATTTTATTTACATTTGTTACATTTGAACTCATATGACTCACTATGTATGGGTAATATGAACAAAAATAATATTTTGTCAGTTCATGATTTTTGAGATAAAAAGGAATAAAAAACAAATGGTGCGTTTTAAAAAGGAAAAAAAATGTCACATGGTAAGACTTGAACCGACGACCTCGTGAACGTTACGTAAGAACGGTATCCACTAAGCCATGGGGTCAGGGTTGACTCTGCCCTCAATTCGATTGTCGTCTGAAACCTTTCATGCGACATTCAGCCAACAAAACGATATAAAGTCAACGAACATGGAACGTTGCAATGATGACTTTGCGCCAACCATGTTACGTTAGTTCGAGCTATCGCCGACCCTTAGCCAACGTACTGTGCTACCTGGGACCTTTATTACAAGATCAGACTATGTAACTTCTCAAGAGATTTATAACTTCTTGGAATAATTGTAAATAAATGTTTTGAACAATTATGTAATACTCAATGAGGTACACTATAATAATTTTGAATAGAACTAATTACTATTAGTAATTTGAACTTTGTAACATTTTGATGTGAAAGCGATGGGTTAATAAGGAAGTAATTACTTTGATGGTATATTACGAAGTTGTATTTGTTGTATTTTAATTGCAATATGCATTGGATCGCCAGCACCATTTCCTAGAAATTCGCTAACGGTATGGATAATAATAATAATAATAATACAACAATTGCTAACTATGCTTTTGGTCGAGCTACTGTAAACTAAATGAAGTAATACAAGTATTAAAATTCACCGTGCGAAAATTGGTGCGCGTAGAGACACAACGCCACTGACGGATGACGTCAATTGGAGTTATATTACACTACCTTTCCTGATATATAAAAACTAAGATATCGTGAACGATACGATAAAAGGTTGTATATAAGCGTAACATTTTAATGGACAGACGATGTTAGTGTAAATTGTATTTCTCATAATTTTGTTACTGTCTTGTTTCGCATTGAGCGCTTTTTTTCAAAGCAATGCAAGCCACAAAACCCAAATTTTACAGGAGACAATAAAATCTGTTTCTAGCTAAAATTTATTTGGGAATTTTAATATAATTATTTTGATCGCGGGAAAATACATGGAAAAGTGCAATTATTGGACTGTTTATATTGTATTGTGCTGGTAGAAATTTCGAATTGGTTCTAAAATACTTCTTCTCATTGCAACTAATTATAAGTAATCAATGATGATGACTATTTCTTTTAGTACCTTTTCAGTGTCATGTTTCTAGCGAATCCGAAGATTTTGTTATATTGTGTTTTAATCGCTTCAGAGAGCGCTTAGACTCTCAATTTTATCTTCACTTAATCGAGATTTGTCTAGATCCGTTTTTATTATTTTTTAGAAGCTTCCTGAGGGGAAGTAAGAGTAAGTGTCTTAAATTCTGGCTTATTGAGATTAAGTAGTATTTTATTTCCATTTGGTGAGCAGCTTCTTTGTTATTCGTCAACATCATGCCCAATATGCCTTTTAAAAAGCATTTGATAGCAGTTTGCATATTAGCTGTATGCCCAATAAGTTTGTCTGCCCTTTAATGCTTCTCAAAACCAGTATATGCAGATACCTATAAGAAGAGTATCTCATTCCTTATACCTAGCCACTTCCATAATGTTGGTTCGAAATTCTGAAACCAGTTTCAACTGATAGCTACATGAGAGTAAAAGTAGTAATATTACGTATAGCTAATTATTATTACTTCATTTTGTGTTTGTGTGGTTATTGTGTTCACCTGCAGTGGTAATAGTTGCAATTTTAATTATGACACAAGCCAGTTACAGATATACACACAAAATTGTATGATTCATTTTTGTGCTAAGGTTTAAATATTACTCGTTTGTTGTTTAAAAAATGGATAGTTAAACTTTTAGAGAAGTGTATGTACGTTTATTTGTTCATGGTGTTAAATAAATATGCTTCAAATATTAATGGCATTCTTATTATAACACTTATTACTATAATAAATTTTTATTATCATGTTCATTAGGGATACGCATAAAGTTGACTTTATCTGAAATAAAGTTTCATAATACAATTAGTAGTGGCCCAGATAATCTTTGAGTGTTGATGGTTAAATTGGTGACATTGGTTGACTTGCGAAATGAATGGCTGTCAGACGAGTTTTCGAGTCTCGTTGGTAACTATTTGGGGCAGATGCCGTTGGCGGATCGCTATAATTTCGAGGTACTATTCGCTGTTAGGATACAATCTCTAGCACCAGATTATTTACGGCAAGATAATTTTAATAGTGAAGCCAGGAAACACTTTACAAGCACCAAAATTACACAGCAATGGTTGTAAGGGTAGGTTTGATAAGTAATACCGCTTAGAACGACGGTACACCTACACCAAACGTAAATATAAAAAAATTATAACGGGTCGATAACCGCAGTGGTTAGGCTGCTGACTATCGTTGTGGCGGAACGATAGGAGCCGGAATTCAATTCTCTGGACAGTGACACTTTTCTCGGAGAATTGAAATCCGGATTGATATACCAATCGCTGTTCGGAGAAAAGTGATTAACAGTGCGCCATTATAAAAGGCGGTATGATGATGTCACAAAGCCATTGTAACACAATTATACACATACAAAAACTACACCGCGAGAGTTGCGATGATAGCCATACAAGTGATACAGCTTACGGAGTCATTGCAACTAAGCACCCACCACACATAAAAAAATTAATCAAATACTTATGCAATTGATAATTTACAAAGACAATCGATGCAGACGTATAAATCGTATCAAGATTCTGTTCGTAGGTACACTCGTAAACATTCGATAATCATCCTCAGTATAAACCTTACGTTGCTGTTCAGTTAGTTTCCGTTATTCGCGATCGTTATAAAGGGAACCGCGCTCCAACAAAAGGATATTTTACGAGCTCTTGTTACGAGAACCCTTCATCTTGACGATGATGATAGTGAGAGGACTGCGGTCGAGGGTAAAGGGGTGGCATGTCGGTTATAAATAGAAGGCGTCGAGTTTCTGGAAAATGTATATCTGAGTATCCCTACCCCTATTCCCATAACGTAACTAGAGTGTTGTTTTATAAAAGATACACCAAGTCATGAATAATAATTTTCAAGCCTCTATTACCTCATCCTTTGCTCTATATCATCTAACAAGCTTTGAACGTTTATAAGCTTCTCGATGTCGTGCTCTTGTGTTTCATTTCTCTACTGATAAAAATTTTTAGTTGACTTTAAATGTTGTTTAACAAAATATACACCATCATGTTTAACTTCTAACTACAGACGTGCAAACGTGCAGGTCGTTCGATATTGTTTTCCCGAAACATTCTTTAAGTTTCAATTTGTAGATTCCCAGTTGAATATGGTTTTTAGTTCAACACAGTTCTGAAGAGTATTAATAAAACTAGTAATCAACATCAATAACAGCAATTTTCAACATGAGAAAAAGAACAACATGATAATGGTTAATAGATAATAATAGTAATAGCTTAACATAAACTTTTATAGCTTAGATACTGTATTTCCACTTTAATACGAATATACTGATTGTATATTGTAGCATTTATACTTTTTAAATTTTATAGGAGTATACCCAAAGTAATAATAACTTTACATTGAAAACTTTTGTGAAAATCGTACAATACTTCTTCAAAAGTAGGTTGTTAATATTCGAAAATACTTTGCAACTTAGATGAGTTTTTGCTGTAACCGTAGTAAAAAGCGTAAGAATATTTAACGAGCATACTTGAGGAAAGTTGTGAAGTAATTGGTAAAGAAATGTTGTCAATTTCACGAACAAATTTATTTTACCACACAAAAGTTATAGATGACACAGAAATTTAAATAGGTGAACTAGAAATTTTAATATACAAGTAACTGTATCTTTACTTATGTACTAGGTAGCCCCTTCCAAGACGGATGCTGTGATTTCTTTCCCTCTTTATTCAGTGACTGATAGAATACGTTGCTCTAATTACAAGAAAACAATTAAGATAGGAAAGACAATTAAAATTCCGAGAAGTAGATCGGTATTTCATTTGTCTAGAAGATATTGTGGTCAGAAATGATTAAAAACAATAATGATCATTAGTTCAAGAAAAATTTCTGGGAGTGCAGCCTGTTATGTTGATAAATAGGAGTACAAAAATTGAAAAGAGAATACAAATTGAATGCATATAAAGGATAGAAAATAGAATAAAATATAGTGAAAAAAAAAAAACAAGATCTTCCCATCTATACAAGGCTGGGTGGGTAGTCGCAATTTGGCTCTGTCAGAGGTCTTCTAAGATACGCCGCATCGGATCCAGCTTCTTAATATGATGGATTAAAAGGTTCTCAGACCGATAGGCCTTTTTAAGGGTCTTTCTAGCCAGCGTCCTCTCATAGTAACTCAAAGTTGGAATGCTTAAATCTCTGAGTATAGTTGTGTCCACCAAAGATGATTGAAATAATAATTATCGTATTCAAATACCTATTTGTATGACAAAAAAAGCCTGGACAACGGTTTGTATTTCGAAACTTTCCCTAGCACTGACGTAACGGCTCGTGCAATTCACTTGAGTAAGACAAAGACGTGATTAATACGTAGTCTCCGCTTAATCTATATATTTCCGCTTGTTCACTTTGAAATTTGACATGCATTTGACAATATATTTCCGTAGATATTTGATCCAACTGTTATTGATTTTGTCTTTATAAGTACGTATTCGTTTAACACTTTTCTGAAATCAGTTCTCTTAAAAACTGTAATGCTTAGTACATGGTTGAACACAACCGCAACAACTTGTTTTAAATTTGATGGCCGTCCACAAAGCCACGCGCACTTAACTCGAAAATGGAAAATGTCATGGCTGGCATATTCATTTTGACATTTACAGTATTTAATATGACGCCGAAGTACTGATTTGATTCATATAAATGTAATTGATGACGCAGGGATCATTTTTTGTGAACACAACTAAATGTATTTGGTTGTTGGACACAAATCAAGCGGCTGTAATGATTATGTGCAAGCCGTGAATTTGGAAAGTGTTCAGTCTCTGAACTTGAGACTTGGAGACGCTGGACCATATTAATCAGCCATAGGTTAGTATTGGTCTGAAAAGGATGGTCAAGATGAAGAGCTTGAGCTTCAAACTCAGGGAGCTTTTCCGACAGAGAAGCGCATACATAGAAGATAGATCTCTCACGAAGGAATCTAACTGCGGTATCAGAAAAATGCTGTCTCAAAGTAAAGCGCGTATGTGCCGCCACGTACGCGACCTCTCGACCGTGTTCGCTAGTCGCACTGGGAGACTGGGAGATCGTCGGATGTCGCTCGCGAACAACAAAAAGAGTTTCGGTCCCAGCGGAGAACACTGCGGGACGCCTAGCTCTATTAAGCTTAGAAGCCGAGATGTGGTCAGGCAACTTGACGGAGAAAGTTCTGCCAGACAGGCAGGCAGGTTAATGCCGAAATTGGACAGCTTATAAAGAACATTATCGTGTTACAATGGTGTAAGTAAGGAATTGGCTGAAATGTTCACATTGTATGACGATGCCTGAAATTAGTAAATAGTTACCTAATCAAATACAGACAAATAACAATTCTTTATATGCGAAGTTTTGCGAATATTATTTTATCGTTAAAAAAGCAGGAGTAAAATAAAAGCTTAGTGCGAGAGACCGTTTTTAGCTGATAAAAATTTTGTATCGTTGGTTCAGATCCGATCATCATATAATCACAAGCAAACGAGCTCTCCTTTGTTTTTAAATAATATCGCCGAGGACAACGTATACAGAAGCCGAATATTGAAAAGCTAATTATCCTTCTCCTACAACCGTGATTAAAATTCGCTCGTGTATTTTGTTTTAATTAAATTCTCCTTTGTTGCCCTCTCAGTTGGTGTCTATTGGAATCTTGATTTTATTACGTGCCGCCCTATCCCGTTCACCCTTCCTACTGTTCATCCCGTTCTCGTATCCCTAGTCACATCATCTCTTCCGCTATTCAATTTACCATCATCAGGAGGTGCTGTGTTATGATTATCCAAAATTTTAACAATAGGGCGCGGAGAATAAGGGAGGATTGAATCTAGATAACAAAGTTGAGCAGTGATACTGTTACTAGATAGATAAAACATTAAAGTTGAATTATGTCGTGTTGTCTAGATTGTTGGTTATTATATATTTTAACAAAGAAATTTAAAACTTTATATTTATACTTCGTTACTATCAAGTATTCTAATGTTAATGCATATAACAGCACACAATGTTCTATGTAGTGGTATTGTAATTTTATGTAGTACATGTACGCTCATTATCCCAATTAGTTATTTCTTAAACGAAAGTACTAAGAAAATTAAATTTTGAAACTATTAGTATACACGGTCCGGCAACGAAGCGGGGACGGAAGATTACACACTTATTTGAAAGTTTGTCAAATATTTAGTCGTAGGATATTCTTCCGCACCATCAAGTGCACGTTTTAAAAATATTTTGTTTTATACAGGGTGTTCCAGATGGCAATGCCAGACTAAAGTTGCATTTTTTTTAAATGGAATGCCCTGTATATTAATAGAGAAAATGATCCGCGCTTGAAAGCTGGTTACAACGATATAATGTTGTATAGGTCTAAAGTTGATAGTTTCTGTGTAAACAATGATTTTACTTGATAAATTGATACATTTCAGTAGGCTATTCTGCATAGGGAAAAACAAAAAATTCGAAACCAACAGAGTAGAATATTTTTTACTAGTATGGACTGTCGTTACTATGTGAAATAAATTCTGCAACTGCTCGCTTTATACAGGGTGTTCACAATTGTGCAAAATCGAAGAAATCTCGAAATTTTTAAATGGAACACCCTGTATATTTTCAGCTCATTGGAAAGCCCTTTTACTACGCTTTCTATTGATACCTCATTTGATGCACCTAGGGTGGATTATTTTCTAATTATTTCTTCTTAAACTTGAATTAATGAGAAATGCTTGTATTTTTAGTAGCTAATTTGCACTTCAAACCTACTGTAAGATTGGATATTCAACAAATAATCCATAAATGGTCTATAACAAGAAGAAACTCCATTTAGTATGAGAAACAATTGATTTTCAGCGGTGAAAGCAAACATTAAATTAATATAAAGTAATATAGTATTTTCAATAGATTCACTGCTGATCAAGTTATCTGGTGTTTTAAGCTTGTATACTTAATAACCAAGTTGTAAAAAATTTCGTTTTGTGTTATACAGTATTTCCTTCAATCTTTAAAAGCAGTTGTTATATTGACTAATTTTGGTAGGTACCTACTCAAGAAATGGTAAATATGATATTTATTCTTGAGGAGTGTACAAGAAATTGTCTCCTAGCAAGTAGAATATATGCAGAGAGATTTCCAAACCTTGAAAGAAGACCGGAAGCATTTGAAAGATTATTAGAGAAATTTATAGAATCTGACGGTGTAACCTACAAGAAGAGAGAAACAAATAAACCGGTAATCAATAAACAAAGCGAACTGGCCGTATTATTAATAATACAGGAAAATCCACATACAGAACATTTAGAGCGAGTAAGGCTAGCTAGAAAAGAGATAGATCTAGAGTGGGGCGGTTGTAAAGCATATACGGAATTCACGCATTGACGAGCGTGCTATTCCGTATATGTTTTACAACCACTCCACTCTAGATCTACCTCTTTTCCAGCTGGCCTTAGTCGCTCTAAATGCTCTGTATGTGGAGAGATTGTAAGTATAGATGGTATTTCAAAGGTAACAGTTATTGAAAGTAGGAGCTTGCGTTTGTTGAGTATCTACTAAAATTAGTCATTATAACAATTTCTTTTAAAGATTGAACGAAATACTGTATAACACAAAACGAAATTTTGTACAACTTGATTATTAGTATACAAGCTTAAAACTGACATCTTTACTTTATATTAAATTAATGTTACCTTTCACCGCTGAGTAAAAATCAATTCTTTCTCATACTAAATGGAGTTTCTTCTTGTTATAGACCATTTATGGATTATTTGTCGAATATCCGATCTTACAGTAGGTTTGAAATGCAAATTAGCTTCTAAAAATACAAGCATTTCTCATTAATTCAACTAAGAAGAAATAATTAGAAAATGATCTATCCCAGATGCATCAAATGAGGTATCAATAGAAAGCGTAGTACAAGGGCTTTCCAATGAGCAAAATATACAGGGTGTTCCATCTAAAAATTTCGAGATTTCTTCAATTTTGCAAAACTGTGAACACCCTGTATAAAGCGAGCAGTTGCAGAATTTATTTCACATAGTAACGACAGTCCATACTAGTAAAAAATATTCTACTCTGTTGGTTTCGAATTTTTTGTTTTTCCCTATGCAGAATAGCCTACTGAAATGTATCAATTTATCAAGTAAAATCATTGTTTACACAGAAACTATCAACTTCAGACCTATACAACATTATATCGTTGTAACCAGCTTTCAAGCGCGAATCATTTTCTCTATTAATATACAGGGTGTTCCATTTAAAAAAATGCAACTTTAGTCCGGCATTGCCAACTGGAACACCCTGTATAAAACAAAATACTTTAAAAACGTGCACTTGATGGTGCGAAAGAATATTCGATGACTAAATATTTGACAAACTTTCAAATAAGCGTGTAATCTTCCGTCCGCGCTTCGTTGCCGGACCCTGTATATTGTAATTCTTTAACTGAATTTGGATCATCTAATGTATAAAACATAAAAGTGGTATCTTGCCTATAGTTTGGTGTAGATATTTTTACAAAGGACGTGCGGTTTCAGTTCAGTAGATGGTCTCACACGTAATGAATATCTTGCTTTGGTAAAGATCTAAAAGTCTTTGTTTGAATTATATTATTTGCGGCGGAAATATAATAGATCATCATATGTTTTCGATAACGCAGATTCTGCTCATTCAAAGTAATACTCTGGGTAAATTCGATATCTACACATTCAATATTTATTAATACCGATATCTTTACTGTTTTATTACTTTACGAACAGTCTTTCAAATGTTTTATATATGATTCTAGTATTGTTTAAAGCTGTGTTTTCCAATAATTTAATCATAAATGGTCATCTTGGCTATTAGACACGTAATTGGCTCTTTGAAATATTTACCGCGAGTTTATTGTTGACTGGATATATTATTTACTAGAAATAACACAATCTCTTACATATCTTTATACAAGGTATACTTTTCTTTTATTATTGTTTTTAACTTTATGTTTATGAAGTTATATGATGTACAATAATAACAATTATACCTAAGATTCCATTACAAGAAACCATTATGAAAGACTAACTTCATTGTTTAAGTACTCTGTGTAAATTAATTTTTCCTTTTGGAAATGCATATCTGGAAAATTATTGATTTTACTGTAGAGTATGCCAATTAAATTATATTACAACAAAGAATTAAGAAAATGTATAAGGTGTTCTATTAGAAAAAAAACAAAGTTATCGATTGTACAGACAAAATTTAACATCCTGTATGTAATAAAATACTGGTCTACTGTAAAAAGCTTGTTCTAGATAGGTTTTATTACAATATTTCCGATTAATACCAGGAGGATGCTATAAATGTAGATTTGTACGAGTTGAAAAATAAACATATTAATTTCTATGAAAATGAATGTTAGAAATGTTGTTTTTAATGTAATAAAGGTGTCGATTTTTTTATATAAATAAAGCTAACAATGTAATGGTCTGTGTGTTTGTTACATTTACAAGATAAGAATAATACGATTTCGTTAGTGTAATTTTATTAAAGAATTATCAATACGAAGCTAATTATGCATCTACAGAGATAAACAAATATTCAGTAATACAAGTGTATCAATAGTACGAATATGAGGTCATTACGTCGCTAACCATCAAATGACTGTTCTAATACAGCCTCACACTAAGAATGTTTGAAGGGAAAATATAGAATTACAGGTAGGTATGAGGTTTTTTTATTAAATTTTAGTAGGGTTTAATATATATTGCAAAAATGGTAAAATTAATTAAAAAAATTAAACTAAATAATCAGTTTTCTGTTAAAATACATATATTTTTTACTTTCAACACAATTTTGAATTTTAAAACAGCTACTAGTTTTAACAGCTTATTGATTGGAAAGTGCAATAAAAATCAATTAATATGGGTGTAATTTATTTTGCTAAATTCTAGTTTGTTAAAAATAATTAATTTCTTATTAATTATTAATCTCAACTTTAAATTTAATTAAAATCTCAATAACCGGAGAGAATAGACGGAAAGAGTTTATCGAATATACTATGAGAGTGTCTGCATGCGACGACCGTACGCGTTTGAGTAGAAGATGCTCTTGAAGTTGGAGAATCAGAGAATGCCCGTTCCAATTAAGTCTATCTTGATGCTGAATCACTGCAAACTATAGTTAAGACCGAATATAATAGGTGTAAATTAGTATAATTGTCATCTCAGAATTTCCGGCGTATTGCAGTAATTAGATTTCTGATAATAGTTTCTGGGGTAATGTGGGTAATTAGCGCGTCTGCACATAAGGCATCCAGTAAGCTAAGCTGAGTTCTCTTCTACTTCAGCGGCTATTGTATATTGTTCGCTCCTATTATTGGAGCCTGCCATTCTAGAACACAATAAGAAATACCACACGAACGAACATAATAGGGAGTTGAGATTAGGAAGCATTTGAATGTATGATTTTTCCCGTGAGTGCAATTCGTGTGTATTATTGAATGAGATCTTTATCTGTTTAAAGGAGGTAATCCGTGAAACAAAATGCTTCAAGACATACTGTATATCTCAAAATTGATTTTCTGATTATATGCTTTTATGTTATGTAGTAAAGATGTGTCGGTCCAATCGAAGCTATTTTACTACAAACGGTTCTGGGGCAATCGGTTGAAAGTATACAATGTAAAAATGACGTACTGTTTTGTGAGTAGTTTGAACGGAACTGATTGAAATGTCTAATGAACACATACAGGATGGTCGAAACAATTAGTGTTATGAAGAAAAGTGTTAAACAAAAGTTTAACTATATGAAGGGGCTCATCCGATGGCGCTACTGTTGTCACTGCAAAGAATGACACAGAGGCCATAGCAAAGTCAACTTTTTTTTTTCAAATAGCATATGGTATTTTTTATCAAATTCTAAAAGAGCAATAAGTTGTGAATAGAAAAATAGTAAACCACAAACGACCTCAAATTAATATTAATCGAGATATTTCGAAAAAATGAGGAGATAATAAAAGTCAGTGCGGCAATGTTTTTCCTTCGTTTTTTAAATGTAAAAGTAGAAAATAAATGTTAATAGTAGCTACAAATTGTTTACATAAGGTAAATAGTGGAAGAACGCAGACGGCTATCGAATTAGATCTTCAAATTAGCGGCCACCAGCCCCAATGCACTTTTGTATTGGCGCAGAAGAATTGCGAATGCAAGTGGGTGAATTTTAAGTGTACAATATCGACTTGTTGTATATGACACGGAACCAACAACACCAGAAAACATGCAGCAGAAAATAAGACATGCATGTGCACACATTTCTGAAGACATGTTACTGTGTGTGCATAGAGATTTTTCTGCGCGAATGTAAAAGTGGATTGAGGCTGGTGGCCGCCAATTTGAACATTTAATTAGATAGCCGTCTGCTTTCCTCAAGTGATTACCTTATGTAAACAATTTGTTACTTTTAACATTTACATTCTACTTGTACATTTAACAAACAAATAAAAATCATTTGCTGCACTGACATTTAGTATGTTTTCATTTTTTCGAAATATCTCGATTAATATTAATTTGAGGTGATATGTCGTTTACTATTTCTCTATGCACAACTTATTGCTCTTTTAGAATTTGATAAAAAATAGTATATTATTTTATACGGAGGAAAAGTTATACTTTTCATGGCGCGCTTGTGTTTGAGAGCAACTTTTCTTCCACATAAAATATGCTATTTTTTCTTCAAACGGTAAATTTCTGCAAAAATATCTGTTTTTATTGAAGATAAGCGGGTTTGGTAGGATATTTGATCGTTTAGACCGATGATTAAGTACGCGCTGTTTCTATCGTAACTCATCATAAAACTGTCAAGTGGACACTGTCAACATTGAAATTATGTGAGACATGTCAGTTTTATTGACGTTTGAAGAAAAAATACCATATGCTATTTGAAAAAAAAAAGAGTTGACCTTACTATGACCTTTGTGTCTTTCTTTATAGTGACAACAGTAGCGCTATCGAATGAGCCCCTTCATATAGCTAAACTTTTGTCTAATACTTTTCTTCATAACACTAATTGTTTCGAAGATATTATAGTGTTACACTTTAAATGGACCACCCTGTATACATATGTATATCTTCACATATATGTATCTCGGGCGCAGTGACATAATTGTTTGAGCAATACAACTTTTGACAACCTTCTTTCAACTTCTATTTCCTTTTATACGACTCTGATATTATCGGTGACTTATTCCTATTCGTTTCATCTATTGCGCTATACAGTTACAGCAGTTAACATAACATTCAATGGAGTACGGGATTCAAAGTCGATTTCTTAGAATAGCTGCTAGCGAACCGGATCTGAACAAAACGAGTCTGTTGCTAGAGCTGAAATGCATATCTTTATTACACAGATGATAGGAACAAAGCGAATCCAAGCTTCTGTTTTGGAAAATGTGACGCATTGATATGATTGCATTGTCATCGTTATTAAACCCTATTTCACCCTATGTTCACAATGTTGTAAAATAATAGAGAGAGAATGTAATGCAATTAAATGCTAATGAAAACCACAGAAAAATATAAAAAATACTGCAAATATTTTACCGATTAACATAAAAGTTCCGATAAATTTGCTTTAAAAAAATCTAATTGCTGCTGTTAAAATATTAATAAAAATATGCGCATTATCCAATTTTCTGCATTTCAAAATGATTACACAGGCTTATAGTAAAATTTCTAGTATGTTAAGTAACATATTCATGAGAGCAATTTCTTATTTTCAACAAAAGACAACTAAATAAAAAGCATTGACGGTATTAAAAAGGAAGATATTATAGCTCTAACTGTAGCGTATTATTTGCCATTATTTGATTTTAACATGTCGAATGATATTTTGTTCGCAAAGACAAATCATTATTTTCATCAGTATTTTCATTTATGGAAATAGATTTCAATATAAAACTATGAAAAAGTTTGTAGAGTACTCAAAATAATATTAACGGAGCTTCTCTACATCGTTGTATTACACGATTTGCACCTTTGTATATAGAAAACAGACGTAGAGAGGAGATGGCTCCTAAAAACGAAATAATTGTTAGAGCGATGACGGCGTCAATTTGAATTATTTGTTGAGCAGTTAGAGCAATGGGTAAGTTTATTGGTTCAACGCTCGGATGTCACTTTATGTTACTATCAGCTATCAGGTTATGCTTCTGAAAATTATGATAGTAAACCGATCAATTTTTCATTTCAGTTTTAACTGCAGTTGTGAAATTGCACTAGTTACTCTAGAAAATATTTATAAAGTTCATAAATGAATGAAATAAAGCGTTTACACGGAAATAACTAAAACTCTATATGTACTTTAAATAAGGAGCACTTATAAGAAATGGGAATACATTACCGGCATTGTATTGCCGGTTTATAGTGCATTTAAAATTTAAATAGAAGCATGTGCTACTGTTTTATATATCCTTACTAATTTAAACGGGTCGATAGCCGCAGTGGTTAGGCGGCTACTGTAGTTGTGGCGGCACTATGAGAGCCAGGTTTCAATTCTCCGGAGAGACGGTGACGTTTTTTCGGGTAGTTGAAATCTGAATCGACTTACTGTTCGTTGTTGGGAGCAAAGTGACTAACAGACAAACTTTTACCCCCATTATACGTATAAAATTAGGTATAACGAAGCAATTTGTACAAACAATGAATAAGGATGGAAACTGCTTAAGTATCTTTGTATTTGTCGTTTTGTCTGATGCAAAATTTAAGTGTAACTGAATACTTTCTAGGACACCCGCGAATAAACTAAAATTTGTAAACAAGTGTTACTAATCATCTTTTCTTAGTGTAGAATTAACACTACAATCGTATTGTCATGTCTAGCGTTATATGTGTATTACAATGGATTATAGTGTGATGTTACTTACCATTACATATACTGATTGTTTATTACAGGTTTTATACTTGCGGGAGTTATTGTGAAAGGGATATAAGTGACTATTCTTGAAAGTCTAGCCTAAAGCAAGTTTGAACCTTCAGGATTAAGCTACAAAGCCCAAAAATTAAAAAAAAATCAATTATTTGTTGTATTGACACATCCAATTTTGTAGAGTGTGTTTTAGCCTAATGTAGCTTGAAGGAGTACTAAAATAGAACGGATTATTTGATTATATGATTTGAGTAAGCTAGCAATTTCCATTTGGCAAAGCATAAATATAATCATTCGAAAAGCAAGAGCAGACAATTTATAATTAGGCTTGCTCACAAGGCAACATGTTTAAACAATAAATCAACGATCATTTATAATATTCCCTTCTCTTAAAATACATAAATCTTAAATTATAAATGATTGTTTTACGAACACTGTATTTCACTTACACACAATATATTTCGTCCTTTTTTTTGTTGCTTCTTGTGTTGTTTGTTACGGAAGAAACGTGATTGATTCTTGACGAAGTACGCCATTTAGCTGATTGACGCGAAAGTTTTCTAAAATTAGAATTATTAATCATCATCATTAGCTTTGTACTTGAAAGCATTTCGTGATAATTAAATTCTAAAACAGGAAAACACATAACATTACATGCATGAGTTTATTTGAAACACTTGGTTTTATAGTAGCCTCCTAATGAATATTGTAAATAAATCTTTAGTCAATACTCTTCAATACATAAAATATCCCTCAACACGTGCTAAAATAAACCATATGCAGAAAGGATTTTGTTACACTATAATATTATTTCTACACTATTTTACACACTGTATTTGTCCACACTGTGTACATATTGGTGGACTAGTAAAATATAGAACATACATATGTTAAAGTTTAGTTTTATTTTTACTGACAAAAATGCGTCATTTAGAGCACCAAACCGAGGCGCTAATAACAAAAAGGTAAACGCCACCGTAGAAAGTCTTTATTTGATTGTATTTAATACCTTTAATATAGGGAATTAAATTACACACTGCCAGCGTCACATTAAGGAAGAAACCCTAAAGAAAGAGAGTGGCGCAATAGATTTCAATTAGTCGCTAAGGCGATACCCGGGAGAGAAACGCGCGTAGTATACTAGTGGAGGAACAGGATATCCCGGCCAAGATTAAGTAAAAATTAGCTCTAAATGTGGAAAGATGCGTTTAAGGAACGCTGCCATAGGTCGAATTAAAGGGAAAAACGATCCCGAGGACCTTAAGTAATTGTTTTCTCCTGTGTTGGGCGAAGAAAAAAAAAAGAAAAACGCCGCAACACAAAATGAAGGAGTAGTTCCAACACATCTGAAGTGAGAGGCCTTTGTACGGCCAACGAAGAAAGAAGTATTTACCGGTAAAGGGAGAAAAAAAACCTTCTACCGTGTCCTGGTTTTATGATGTTTCGTCCCACTTAGCAGGTTTCCATCGGCCCCTACTCCTTAATTCCTTGGAGTGTTGACTACTCGTAAAAGTTCACGTACGAATAAGGTTGTTAAAAAATTCTTACTTCTGGATTAGATGCGTTCCTCGCCCGGCTTTCTCCTTATTAGATTTATTAGGTGCCGTAACTTTCAAGTCGTCAATGATGATATGTGTATGTGTGTTACATTCGAAAACATTGATGGTCGGGACGAGAGGTTGGGAGGAAAAGTTATGGTCTACTGGTGCTCTACCGTCGAAGCGAATGTTTTGCGAATTAAATTACGAGTTCCTATCGAAAGATGTAATTGGAAATAACATGAAAATTGACACTATAACATGAGGATCGCCAAACACCAATATATCGCCGTTACGATGTAGTAAACATATTGTATTATATGAAAATTGATCAATCGAACCAAAGTACTAGATAAAGCAACAAACTAATTGAACTTTTTAGTTATGATTTGAAATCTTGTATGAATTTTCGCAATTTTCTTGTTACTTTTATTTTGTCTGCAAAACCATTATTGCTGCAATGTTTGCATTGCTATGCCACTGATTTTTTATTCAAAATGCAGCTTATAAGAATTGCTAATCGCAATAAAGTTATGTGCTTTATGTACCGAAGAAAATTACTAATAATGGTAGAATTTCAATAATGTCGGCGAAAGAATAAGTCCTTAGAAGCAGTTTACAGTCAGAAATCATCAGAAATCCAGACGTAAAGTAATTGTGTATAAGTATCAAACTCGTACAGAGATAATATCGAAGGCTTCCACAATCGAAGTCTTTATTATAAGGACGGCGGTGTTTTCGGTAATATATTTACAATACAAAAATTAAATTAAACATAAAGGAAATTAAAATAAATGCAGAAAAGTACAAAATCTAATAACTCAACACTAATATAAGTGGCTCTTTCAGGAGCAGACAGTCGGTAGGAGATATCAGAACATCCTGGTAAGTCGATTTGTCAATTTCGCTAGAGGCCCAAACCTTCTAAAGGTGCAAATACTGCAATATGATTCTACTACATAATAATGCAAGATTTAGATTGAGGCTGAAGAAATAAAAAGTGTAATTTATCACATACAGTGCGGTTCTAAAATATGTTTCCCCCCTGCTAACTTATGATCGGTTTAATAGAGAGCTTCCAGTTTTAGATCATTAATATAAAATATTATATACTATAAGTATTCCTGAAGTAAAATTTCTATTTGAACACAATTATACACTCATAAAACTACACAGTGAAAATTAAAACTACACAACGAAAGTTGCATGATACCATACAAGCGATATAGTTTACGGAGGCACTACAACTAAGCAGCCACCACACTTCTAAACGAAAATAATGTTTTTAAAATAATCTGTAATATTTGTAGCGATGTGGTTTATGTTGAAAGATTTATAAATTCCAAGTTAAAATTCTGAAAAATTGATAATAAGCTACAGATATTTTATTAATGTACTTTACTGATTAACTAAATTATAAATAGTAAAGCAAGAAAATCAAGTAACAAGCATAGAATGGGCGATAATGGTGCATGTTAGAAGAATATACAGCAAAGCAAACATATGCAACAATATGGCGACAAAATCAAAAACAACCCACACATTAGTTTCGTTTCACTTTCTACAAGCGCTATGATGCCATAGCATCAACGGAACCGAGATATATTGAGCTCTCTAATGCTGGGTATCCATCAAACAGATTTTCGATTTTCGACTCAATAACAAGTTAGTTGCTGATTCAATTGGTCGTAAATCGACTATATTTTGCACATTTACATCGAAAGTTGATTTAATTGAGATAATGTATAAATCAATGACTTTGTCGAAAGTTCAAAGTCGGTAGACGTAAATCGAAAATCGGTTTGGTGGATACTCAGAATTACAGGCAACGAGTTTTATTCGACCGGCAAAACATCGTACAAAAAATTTCTTTATTAAGACAGAGTTGTTGTTGAAATTTTCTGTACAGTATTGTGCTCTAGGGCAAAAATTTGTTACATGGCAAAAGAGCATTACGATACTCGATTCATTTTCTGCCCGAGATATTTTCAAACTAATTTAGTTTAATATAAATTTATACAATTTAAATAATTCATAATGTTAAACGTCTATCACTAGTTTCCATTCTGAGGGTGCATTATGTGCTTCTCACAATCATGCCGCTTCAATAAGTTCATTTTCTTTATTACGCTAACGCTTAATTAACAGTTCGATATCTTTATAGAATGTTATATACGCTTTAATCAGTCGGTGGAATTGATTACCTCCAGGTGTTGTGAAACAACGACGCGAAAGATACAGTTGGAAGGATCTACAGCTTCAGGTGAACTTTTAATTAATACTAAGGTTAAACTGTATATCCGTGCTTCGCGTACTAGTTAGAAGTAATACGGATTCATAATGGAAATAGCGGAACTACAGCTCTCCCATATGTACCCCAACCACCGCGACTGTACACCCACGCACCGTTCTGCTTTGCACTTCCGCGTGTGTATATCTCACCTACTAAGAAACCGGCAGAAGCGTCTCCGGCAAAATAATGAGCACTGTACAACTGCGAGTGTCATACTCGAGTTGTTCAACATAATGAGGGGTAAAAAGGAACGAGTAGTGCATTTCTATTATTCCGTGTTTGCGTCCTGTATTCCAGAAGTCGGCTAGGGTGGGTATATAATAGTAATGCAACTACTCTGAGCCTTAGGCGTACTGCCGCCTGCAACAAGACACACTTAACTCTCAAGTCTAATTGTCACGGAGAATTTTCTTCTACGACCCGTAGAAATATTTCAACGTTGAATACTATGTCAAGGAGTTATATGAAGGCAGTTGTCTCGCAAATTCTCTTTCAAAAATAGAAAAGATTGAACATAATAATTTTAATACGAAGAAATAAAGTTAACACCTGTATATTATATTGTTTTGGTGAAGTAATGTTAAATTAAGCTGTTACGACAATTTGCAAATGAATAATTCACAATTCACTTCATATTTTAAACACAAAGCTTGTAAATAGAAATTGGATATACCCATCAAAACAATGATAGAATCAAAGTATCGGCTAACAGTTTAGCCGGCTATATTGTATCGAACAGATGTTTCACGTATCGATATAAGTAAAGGTAATATCAGTAAATCTGACGAGTATTTAAAAAATATATATTTGTAACCATCATGCACTGTTTCTACCAAAATTACCACTGAAACTGCATTTTTTAACTTTGTTTGGATAAACGACAAAAATTTGATTTCAAAATTTCTATTGTATTAAATAAAGAAACGAATTATTAAAAATTATTTTACACATACAAATATAAACCAATCAGATTCGCGTATTACTGAAGCAACTCGAAATTACAGCGATTATACAACTCATAAATAATGTATTAATTCCCTATACCTCTACTGGACTAATAAGTGATAATCAAGCACCGTGCTTTTTCATTAATAAGCGATAATCACCTTTGTTGATTTACCATAGCAACCGGTTTTAATCGTTGATTGTTCATTGCAAATTGCTTGTCAGTTACATTTCCTACCTGTCATAATTTGATTGAAAATGTCGCGAGACGGCGAAACTATGTTAGAAAATATTGATCAGACAGTTAAAAATAATAAACCTCTTAACACAATGCAATCTGAAAACTACAGTCCTCGCCAGAGAAAACGGGACACGTCTTATTGCGATTTTGGCTAAATTTTAGTTGTGTAATTAAGTATTTTCCTAAAACAATGAATGAATAAATTTCCTTGTCATTACATATGTCATTAATGTCAAATTTTTTCAATGCATAGTTTTTATTTACATTGAAAATATTAATATACCTCACGATAATAAAGTATGTAAAGCAAGAATTTGCACTAAAATAGAAGAAGGATGGTCGATGAGAAGTGTAGCAGATGAATTTGGAATAGGTAAGAGTACAGTAAGCAGAATATATAGGAAATGGAGAGAAGAAAGAAGTCTTTCGAGATCCGTCGGCACAGGAGCAAGAAAAATATCTGATGTATACTAAGATGAAGCCTTAGTTGCACATATGCATAGAAACCCTTTGGACACGGTAAGAGAGGCAATAAGAAATACAGGTTTTCCTGGATCTGTTAGAACAGGATCCCGACGAATAAGGAATGCCGGTTTACATTCACGTGTAGCAGTGAACAAAACTCTTTTAAGTCCTGCTTCGAAAGAACAAAGAATCGGCTTCGCTCTGCAGCACATGGGATATGACGCTTGGGATCAAGTAATATTTTCGGACGAAAAAATATTTCAGTCGTCGTACAATGGGCAAGTAAAAGTTTACCGGCCAAGAGGTACACGTTTTGAAGACAAATATATAAATAAAATTAAAAGGAATCCTTGATTTTCTGTCAACGGGGATGGTTATCATCGCGAGGTCTCGGAGTTGTGCACCATATTCGAAATCGCCTTAACAGTGAAGAATATATAAATATTCTTAATAATGTGATGATCCCAACCGTCACAATCTTATCCTGATAGGAATTTCATGTTTTTGCAAGACAACTGTCCTGTTCATACCTCCACAGCAACGAAAGAGTGGTTTAATACAAATAACGTGGCCTGTATGGATTTTCCTAGTTATAGTAGAGATTTAAATGTGATAGAAAACGTATGGGGTTTAATGGCAAGACGTATTAATAAACAAAATCTTCAGGTGCATAACAATGAGCAATTATTTCACATAGTACAAACAGCCTGGGAAGAAATACCTGAAAATTACGTCATTAATTTAATAAGATCAATGCCTGAAAGAATTAATGCTGTGATAGAGGCTGAAGGTGCTCTTACAAAATATTAATTTTAATAATAGATTTAAGTTATTACAATGTTCACTAAAGGTCTTTTTTACTTTTCGTTGTTTAAATAAATATTACTTAAAAGTGTGAGTCCATTATAAATTGGTTGAAGTTTGAATACTGTCAAATTGACAAATAACATTTTTCATCTATTACTAATTTCAAATCATATTAATAGCTGTAATCTTGACTTACAATAGTTAAAAAAAGTGTCCCGTTTTCTCTGGCGAGGACTGTACATATGATCACAATTTATGGAATGTTGTAAAGTTCGATCACAGATATGTATTATTAATTCCTGTTTTTTGCTTTATTATGCATTGTTATTAGGCAGCTCAGAATGCATGTCAGTGATGACATTTCCTATATGTATTAGTACCCGTTAGAAATTAACCTCAAAATGTCGTACCTAATTTAGTGAAGTTGCTTTATTCGTTGTATAATCTAAAGAATACAACTGTTGGTTTTGTGATTATCTGCAATCGCCGGATGGCACTCGATATGTTGCCAAATAATTAAATATTTGGCAACATATCTCGTGTCAAGCCGGCGATTATCGATAATCACAAAACCACTAGTTGTATTATATATGATAATTTTTCGATAATTTTCATAGTAGAATAATTAGGCGTTGTTATGGAAATGCGGTTAATAAGGATAGACATTTCTAAAGTTCTGTCAAAAAACTGGTAATTTATACATGAATTAATAAATAAAGAGTTTAGATAAATTTCATTTTGTATTACGTAAAATAATCTAATCAAATACCATATCAGCTTTGAATTAAAATCGATAATTTCACTCATACTTCTTGCATAACGACTTCGACTCGTGTCAATTTGACAAGCATTTAAATCACGACAGCCCGTAGGGCTAGCGTCTTCGTCGCTATGCAACAAGCATTCGTGAAATTATCGATAAATTCAAAGCTCTTATGGTATTACTACAGAGTATTTACGAAATGATATACGTCATATGTATCAAAAAAAGAAGAAAATTTTAATTAATTTCGGAAAAATATCATGATTTATGTTTTAATTTTCTATAATTATAAATTATAATAATTTAATTTGCGATTAAATTTTATTAAATTAAGCATTGGACTAGGTTTTTTGCCATGTTCTTCCCTAATTCTTGAACAGAATTGTTGGACCTCAGCTTAAATTGATATAAATTCTAAAAATTTTGTAGACGGAGAAAACTGTATTATATAAATAAATGTCTAAGAATATGTTTTGTAACACCCGTGGGGTACCTGTCACGATTCACATCCTGAACAGGTGCAATGGGAGCGATCATAAGCCTGCCGGACACATTGATCCGAAGGCCTGAGCGGTCTAAGCCCCGCAAAATGGCGGAGAGTGGCTGGTACGTCTGAGCGATTAAACCCGCAATATGACACAAGGTGAAAACCGCTCCGCGGTGCAACTTCCTGGCCCAGCTGTAGTGTCGTGGCGGAGGGCTTGCTTGGGGGGCATTAACGATGCCGGATTCTGCTACACTGAGTAAACAGTCTCTGTCAAACCATACTCCTTCCACTGTTGTGGACACGTCTCACAGGTAGTTGGAATTGGATGGTTTTGGCTTAACCGCCTGGACCGAGAGGAGAGAACCTCAATAAAAACCTAAATCCCAAGGTGGAGAAGCCCAAGTCGAAGGGATGCGTGGCTGAATAGAGGATTAGTCATTATTGGTACCCATCTGGGGGCAACAGGCGGCACCCCCTTGTAAATACGCCAATGGAAGCTCTGTAGGCATAGATAGATAGACCATATTTACTGTTGTGGCTATATCCACAGTACGGTTTATTTCGACATAGTAATTACTTCTATATATTACGGAATAAAACTATCCAAGTATGAAAGAATTTCAAGGTCATAACATACTGTTTGATTTCAGACATATGTAGGATAAATAACGGCGGGAAGGGGCAAGGGGTACGATAATTCGCTAACAAGTGGGGATGCGTACGAGTCTCTCTATCACAGTCTAGTCTCGCCTAGTCGACAGCGTTGTGATAGACTCGCGCGACCCCACTTCTTAGCGAATTTTCGTACCCTTTGCCCCTTCCTTCCGTTATTTATCCTATGTCTTAAATCAACCGCTATACGAAACGGTCATTTTGAATTGTCTTCGATGGGTAACAAAAAAGTCCCAGAATCATTAAAACCTAGGATATATTTACTTTCATGAATTGTTCATACTGAATTTACATGTCTAATATAAAAATCATAGTGTCAACATCTGTCAACACTTGTCTATTAGCTGTCAATATTTTTGCGTATTGCATTGTAGAGTTTTGTATTTTCGTGTTTTATTGTTACTTTTCTGTCTTTTTCAAGACAATATCTTCGGTATATATGTATAATGCTTTTTACGATACAACCAGACACGTTTCTTGTAATGGTACACTTTCGCAGCGGACCATTACATGGATTATGGAAATATTCCTGGAGATCGTGTTTACAGCAATTTGTAATGGAATATGCAACCTAGTTATTATAGTTCATCATAAAAATAAAATTCAATTACTATATTTCGACAAAAATTCATTCATTTATTTCTTCGTCTTAAAATTAACGTTGCTTCATTTACCTTTTTCACATATAAAACGCAAATAGTAAACTTAGTGGCCCAATTAAATATGTTAAATTGCTATATTAAAATCTGTGTGGCCAAGTAAGGACACTGCAAAATGATCACTTCGTATAGTAATTGTATAACTGTAGTATGTTATTTGAAACCTGTTTGAAACGTTTTTCAGCGCAGTGGATCTAGTTGGCAGTTGCTATAAAACCCTTTATAAATAATGGCATGTATGTAAAATCTGACAACCTAAGAGTCTTAATCTTTAAATTTCTTATTTTATACAAAATATCTTTGCACTTGTAGGTCAATAAAGCAGAAATGAAGTTAAACTCAATTTATTCTACACAGTTAATTATGTCTTCATAAAAAATGCTTTATCAATGGCATTTAATGTGCCAAATAATATTAAAACCTATAGCCGTGCCTATCAACAAAAATATTTAAGAATAAAGAAATCATTGATGCATGGAATTATGTTTACATTCTCGAAGACTTTTCAATGTAATTTTAATATAACCCTAACAATGATTTGAATTACTTGTTTATTATCCCTATACCAATGTACTTTTTGTCAAGCTCTAATAATTCTGTTCAAAAACTAAGTAAATTACTAGTTGTTTTATTGCTCTTCAGATGTATACCTAGGTTAAGTTTTTCAAACTATGCTATTTTACGTTTTTTGTCTTTTCATTCATCGCCAACTATTCAACGTATATCTTTCACGTAGAAATAGCGCAATCCTCTGTGCCTGATAGATAACGCAATCTTCGTCGAAAAATGCGAAAGAAAGAGTTCGTAACGGCCTCGACAGGAAGCGTTTGGGGTTCGTGAAGAATACAAGTGCAAAAGTGAAAAAACGATGAACGTGAATCTCCTTGCCGCACTTCCCACGTCTGCGGAAAGGACGACAAAGAATATAAAGGCCCGTTGTATAAGAGGGAAGAGCAAAAATTCTTTCGAGCACTTGAAAAGTGTAATAGAGGTACGTAATTTATGCATAAGCGAAGAAACCGCCATTGTACTGTGGTAGTGGAAAAATATCGGTAAAAAATTTGTAATTGAATGGAAAAAGGAAGGCATAAAAGGACGCCATTTGTGGAAAACAGGAAGGGCGATGGAAAGCGATTCCTTTAAAGGCGCACATTTAACGTTTTCAACGATATAACGACAGGAAAATCAAACGCTTTTTATTAATTTGAGCTACCTAATGTGATAAATACATACAAAACAATAATACAAACCAATAATTCAGAAAAATTAAGAAAATAAATTTAAAATGTGTATTATTGCTGTTTAATTATGAGATAAGTTTTAGGACATTTAATTTGACCTACATACGTAGGTATACAAAAAAGACATACGTACATACTTATATGTGATTTTTGACGGTTTATACATTTTACAAACTCCCGAAAGTATCATTTGGCTTGGCTATAAATCTACGAACATGATATCTCTACCTACTTCTCTTTTGTCCTCACGGGCGAGGAACTCCAAATTGAATCTAAATCTCTCGGCTCATTATACAATTTTAGTATTTTCAATCAGATTGCACTGCAGCAATAGAGCTCGTAATCTGAGACATAGGTCATTTTATTAGCTTGAGTTCTTCGGATGATCGATTCCACATTAGATTCGTTTTTGTGAATCACTTCTGAACAGTTGGCAACAAGATGCATGGATGTTTCTTCCATAATTCCACAATTTTTACATATAGGATAGTTCACGAGATCCATGCAGTGTATGTGTTTATTTAGTACATAGTAGTCAGTGAAGGCTCCTGTATGTAGGTTGCCCCTGCTCATAAATGTTGCCTTGTGGAGATTGTTTTTGTTTGGAAACATTCAGAGGATGCCTCATGCCGGCCAGCGAGTTCGAATATAACAAAAATTTTAAACTTTTTACAAGATTATTTAAGATACTTCCAGGGGCGATTCAAATATATATTTTCGGCTTACATACTAGGTGGGTGTTGTTGATTAACACATTCACCACCCTAGATAATTATTAGATTTCATAAATTTTCGTTTTTCAATTCAAATCGCGACAATTTATAGATATTCAATGGCACAAACTTTACATAATCATTATTCGTGGTAGTGGGAGATAAAATTCGAAATGGTATTTGTAGTGGAAATACCAGTCACCTGTGTTTCTCTGCTTAGTATTTTTTTTCCATTTTCTTAGAGTCGCCAACAAGACTATAATTGCAACAAAAATATTACTAATCACTAGTAATTTGGGTTTCATTTTTTTTTGTTTTTTTATGCTACTTTCCATAGTTTAGTCGATTCTATCAAATGCAATTCACCGTTTGTAAAATAACTAAATCTATGATATTTATCTATATAGAGTAAATACATAGTATGTACTCCTCATTTTCAACGTATTATGCAATAAAACTAAAAAAATTCGGTTGTTGTTGTTTCTAAACATCCCGTATGGTATTTTAAAGTTTGTAATACTCCGTTTGAAACAACGCAGTTTCATAAAGTTGTAAATTATTTTTTTAGAAATATGATCGTTTAATATAGACCGCAGTGTCAATTTTTTTGCTAAAATTTAAATAATTAAAAAACGGCAACTTTTACAGGCAAGGTTTATGCGACAAAAATAGTTTTAGATTTATTTCGCTAACAGAAATTTATAAAAAAATTACGTAATTCTAGTTTAAATAAGGAAGTTTATACGTATTTCTGACGTAATAGGAAGGACCGTTTCGTAATAAATAGTCAACCATATCGTCCTAGTACTTCTTAACTTTCAAGTCTATTCAGTTATTTCGTCTAGATCAGAGCCAAAAGTTACAATTTGCAAAATTTGTCAGCTTTTAATGAGCCACTAAAATTTTTGTTTCAATATTATAGTATACGTCGCGACAAAGCGGTGCGGGTGATTCGCGAGTGGAAGTGGCTGAAAGATATTCACGGTATTTACTCATAGATCGGTTGCACTATTTTTAGGCTGTACGTCGCCAGCCAACTCCCCCTCTCCCCTCCCCATAACCGATTTTTAACATTCTTTCTGGACTAGAGTTTTGTACTCATTTTGTACCGTTTTGTACCGTTTTGTACCAAAAATAAAAAAATTTGTACATCGCCCGTTTAGAAGATATACTCAATTTTAGATGGGTGGGGGGCGGAGGGGATGAGGAGAGGGGAGGAATTTATTCGATTTTAAGTATGCTGTCGTACTGTACTAGTTTTGTATAACGCTAGTTTCAGAGATATAATCAGTTTTAGTTGGGGAAGGGAAACATGGATATGACCGCCTACCTCGCCAGAATTTTAAAGTTCCAACTATGCTATTCTATTGTAGTAATTTTGTAGAGTTTTGTACTGTAAACGGAGCGTTTTGTACCACGCGAGGCGAATACAAGATAATCTCGTCATAACATCAGAAATTCAAAAGTTGTGCTATGTTATCGTAATGTAGTAGTTATACATTTATTAGATTAGACAGTTCGTTAGTACATAAGTATACTGGTAACAATAAGACTACATTAATAAATTTGAATATCTTTAATTTAAAAGCAGGACAATATTTGCCATGACATAGAAAAGTAGTGCTTAAAGTTAAAGCAGTGAGTTAAAGAGATGATATTTAACTAAAATATAACAAAATGATTTAAAGTAAAACTGTTATATTTTCTTTTTAATCCTACGATATAGATGAGAATTTAAAACATAAGAAACATTTATTTATTTAACGCCACATATTTAATATCTATGTATATAAAAAATGGGGCTGGCTGGTATATATAACGAATACCGAATGATCCTTAGAAACTACAACATAATTATGATTTCTTCTATCTACTATATCAAGATTAGCTATCCTTAATTTACAACTAAAATCTGCCATAGTCCTTGGAATGTAGTATAGATACGTGTAATACTAATTCGGTAATACAAAACGGCACAGTAGTATTAACTGATAATTTGCACTTTATTGATTGCAAAGCTTGGCTTTTTTATTTGTAAATTCATATAGCCTGTTATTTTACTTATAGGCCAATAAAATTAAGTCGAAAAAATCCGTTTTGAGGAATTAATTTCCAGCAAGCTGGAAATCATTTTAAAACCTCTATTTGGTCCTAAATGCGTGTAATCTGAGTTTGCAGGTGGTGAGCTCATTTTAGTGCATGGGAAACGCGATCATACCAACGTATACCATAAATAAACATTAAACAAGCATTCTGTACTCGTTGTATCCGAAGTTTATCAACGCTGTCAAGACAAGGGAAGTATACATGGTCACAAAAATTAAATTGGGAAAGCACTAGAGACTCGCATAACATTTTACATAAATTAGTATCTAAGCAATCTTTATTTCCGTATAGTATCTTAAGATTATAAAAAGCTCTTTGAATAAGTTTGGAGACGTGCTCCCTGAATCGCATTTTAGTATCAAGATAAAGTCCAAGATTTCTAGAGCAATTTTAGTGTGGAAGAACTACGTTGTTAATGAATACCTTAACCAGAGGCAAGACCAAATCTCTTTGTTTGGTACGCCCAAAGACCAACACCGCAGATTTTTTGGGATTGATGAAGAGAGAATGACGTTCAGATTCAGTAACAAGTGATTGGAGATCGCAGTTAATATTGGCAATAGCGGTGACAGCATCTGAAGGATGGAATGAGTAAAAGAGTTGAGTGTCGTCAGCATAGAGTTGAAATTGACAATACTTTAGACATTTAGTTATATTAGAGCTATAAATGGCAAATAATAGAGGACCCAAAATACTCCCCTGAGAAACACCAGATATAACGGGTAGCTGATTTGATACATTATCATTAACACGGACCTGTTGTACACGATTCTCCCAATAGGAATGAAAGAAATTTAAAGAGTACCAATTTGTACCAATTTCTCACGCAGCATGGAAATCAGCCGTTCTTTGTTATTGTCGTTGGAGGTTGTACCAAAATACGAAATTTGTTTCGTTTTTAACATTCGATCTTGGCTATACCACTAAACCGAATTTGATTTTTTAAATGTCAGTCGACGCAAAATTTAGTCCTCTGTATTTTTAAATAGAATGACATTTTCCGTCCGACGCACCGTTATCCAACTACAAGCAAAAAAATAAAAAAAGGTGCAAAAATTTGGCGGTTTTTCGGCTACTAAAAGTTAAGCTCACCATCCGCGATGGTGCAAACTCAGATTACATGCATTTAGGACCAAATAGAGGTTTTAAAACGATTTCCAGCTTGCTGGAAATTAATTCCTCAAAATATACTAATTTGATTGGCCTATTACTATAAATTAGTAGCGAATATCGAACGATAAAGAACGATAACCCAGGTATATATGTTTATACCTATGATAAAATTAATAATCAATGCAGCAATATGTATGTAGAAACCAAATACTTATACATATGAAGCAAGCAGTCAGCAAAGATACCATAAAGATAGCACATAATAAATTTCGCCTGACTATAAACACGTATGTTAGCATGTCATTTCGTTAGTCAAAAGATACTTAAGTTTGCACTCTTTCCATTTTAAAATGGTTTAATGTTTTATAGAAACACTTATCTATTAATCTATATTAGTCATAAAATTAATATATGTATTTTTTGACCTTTATGTACTTATCTTTTAATTCCTGATTTATTTCCACTTAGAGGTCAATAAAACAATAAATAATTAAATACCAATTTATTCCATAACATATAATAATATGTTTTCGTTAAATAACTTCTTCAGTGGAAGAAATTGACATTTAATATGTGTCAAATTACTAATAATATAAATATAAATTGCCATGCCTATCAACAAAATTATCTAAAAAACAAAGAATTCATTGATATATCGAATTTTAATTATATTCACAAGTAATAATGAAGGAATAATGATTTAATACAACATTAGAAATTGAAATGATTTGAATTATTCGTATATCAATCTACTTTTTGTCAAGCTCTAACAATTCTGTTCAAGGACTAGGGAAAAACATGGCAAAAAAAACCTAGTCAAGAGCTTACAATTAATAAAATTCATGCGTGAATTAAATTATTGTAAATAACGCTTAAATTATCAATATCCGTTCTAAAATTTACCGCGTTTTCATCTTTCTTAATGTATATCATTTCGTAAATTAATCTTTTTTTGTAATTATTTTCCTTTTTTAAAATTTTAGTGTTTTGAAAATCAAAATTATGTCGTCTATCTTTAGAGTGCTTAGATAAAGCAGTTTCAGCGGTGACGTTATGTGTAACAGTGTATTGATGGTTATAAATTCGTTTCTTTAAATATTGTTTGGTTTGTCCGATATAACATTTATTACAATCTTTGCAATCTAATTTATAAACGACATTACTTTGATTATCATGTTTAATGGGTGTTTTTAAATTTGTGAATAAATGTCTATTGTTGGTAGGTATGAAAGTTATGTGAATGTTTGATTTTTTAATTCGTGTTTTATTGTGTCGCTTAAATTGTTTATATATGGCATAGTGTGGTATATGTTATTATTTGATTTTGTACCTGTGTTATATATTTTATTTATTCTTTTTGTGATTAATTTATTGTAAAACTCTTTAGGATAATTATTTTTTCTAGTATTGTTTTTACTTTGCTTAAATTTTCTTTTCTAAAATCAGGGTGAGCTAATTTAATAGCCTGATCTACTAAACTGTTAATTACGCTTTTTTAAAATTTACCGAAGTGTTTGAAAAATAGTTTAAATGCCTACTACTACTAGTGTCTTTAATGTACCAGTTTGTTTTTATTTGTGTGTTATCATGTAGTATCTTTACATTTAAAAAGTTTATAGAATTTTGATTTTCTCTTTCAAAAGTAAATTTTAACCTATCATGATATGTGTTAAATGTGTGCAGAACATGTTCAATTTTATCATTTCGTATGCAGCATATACAATCATCTACATACCGCTTATAAAATTGCACATGACAGTTTAGTTTGTCAAGTGAGACCTGCTCTAAGTCCTCCATTACTAAATTTGCTCTAACAGCAGATAATGGAGAACCCATTGCTGTACCGAATATTTGTTTATATATTGTGTCATTGTACTGAAAATATGTTGAATTTAAGCAAAGTTTTGCAGCCAACATGAATTAATTTTTTGGTAAATTTGTATAATTTTGAATTAAATTCCATTTTTTGTTTATAATGTTTAATGCCAAATCTGTAGGAACATTTGTGAATAAAGATACAACGTCTAAACTGATAATTTCATGATTACACGGTACGGATTTTTTTGTTAATGAAATTAACAAATTCCCACGAATTTTTTACATGATACTCTGTATTTCCTACAACATTACTGAGAATTTTGGATAAAAATTTTGATAAATTGTATGTTGGTGATTGTATACAATTTACAATCGGCCTTAAAGGAATATCAGTTTTATGAATTTTAGGGACGCCATAAATTCGCGGAGCTATCGAATTATATATTTTTAAATGTTTAGCTACCAATTAATCACTAGTTGGTTAAATAGCAATTATATAGACGAATCCGTAGCTAAACATTTAAAAATATATAAGATACTACATGATAACACACAAATAAAAACAAACTGGTACATTAAAGACACTAGTAGTAGTAGGCATTTAAACTATTTTTCAAATACTTCGGTAAATTTAGAAAAAAGCGTAATTAACAGTTTAGTAGATCAGGCTATTAAATTAGCTCACCCTGATTTTAGAAAAGAAAATTTAAGCAAAGTAAAAACAATACTAGAAAAAAATAGTTATCCTAAAGAGTTTTACAATAAATTAATCACAAAAAGAATAAATAAAATATATAACACAGGTACAAAATCAAATAATAACATATACCACACTATACCATATATAAACAATTTAAGCGACACAATAAAACACGAATTAAAAAAATCAAACATTCACATAACTTTCATACCTACCAACAATAGACATTTATTCACAAATTTAAAAACACCCATTAAACATGATAATCAAAGTAATGTCGTTTATAAATTAGATTGCAAAGATTGTAATAAATGTTATATCGGACAAACCAAACAATATTTAAAGAAACGAATTTATAACCATCAATACACTGTTACACATAACGTCACCGCTGAAACTGCTTTATCTAAGCACTCTAAAGATAGACGACATAATTTTGATTTTCAAAACACTAAAATTTTAAAAAAGGAAAATAATTATAAAAAAAGATTAATTTACGAAATGATATACATTAAGAAAGATGAAAACGCGGTAAATTTTAGAACGGATATTGATAATTTAAGCGTTATTTACAATAATTTAATTCACGCATGAATTTTATTAATTTTAAGCTCTTGACTAGGTTTTTTTGCCATGTTTTTCCCTAGTCCTTGAACAGAATTGTTAGAGCTTGACAAAAAATAGATTGATATACGAATAATTCAAATCATTTCAATTTCTAATATTGTATTAAATCATTATTCCTTCATTATTACTTGTGAATATAATTAAAATTCGAAATATCAATGAATTGTTTGTTTTTTAGATAATTTTGTTGATAGGCATGGCAATTTATATTTATATTATTAGTAATTTGACACATATTAAATGTCAATTTCTTCCACTGAAGAAGTTATTTAACGAAAACATATTATTATATGTTATGGAATAAATTGGTATTTAATTATTTATTGTTTTATTGACCTCTAAGTGGAAATAAATCAGGAATTAAAAGATTAGTAATAAATTAAGCTATTTCTATTCTATATTTTCTCCCTTTATATTTAAATGGTAATTATGGAACTAACTAAAGGAACATCTTTGCCTGTAAAATCATGTAGCACGACTGAGCAACTGCTTTTTTATTGCTTATTTATAGAATACAGGTTAAAAACTTGCGATTACAAAATCTTACTTTTATAGACATAGGTACATAAGTACATATATATAAAATTTTGAAATTCATCCGAAATTCTCATGTTATGAGGGATTTACATATCTTACTCGCCCTACCTATGTAGGTCAATTATATCTTTTAAACCTGTGGGATACAAAATGTTTAGTTTGTGGTACAAAACGGTACAAAATTAGTACAATATGATAGCATTACTGTAATTTTGAAATTCCGATATGAATAGGACTGTAGGTACTTAAGATCAATTATATCTCAAAAACTAACGAGGTACAAAATGTTTGGTTTGTGGTACAAAACGGTACAAAATTAGTACAATACGATGGCATAAGTCAAATTTTTAAATTCCGACATGGGGGGCTGGCATGTCTCTGCCCTCCACCCCTCCCCCCATCTAAAATTGTGTATATCTTCTAAACGGGCAAGGTACACAATTTTTCATTTATGGTACAAAACGGTACAAAAAATGAGTACAAAACTTTAGTCCAGAAAGAATTTAAAAAATCGATTGTGGGTGGGGGGAAGGGGAGGGGGCTGGCGACATGCAGCTGTGTTATTGCATGTACATACATGATTGCTCATCGGAATTTAGTCTTATGATGTATTTGAATTACTTACCTTTAGACTATTTTTACCATTTTTAGCACAATTTTTACCACCAATCTTTTAGCATTGTTTGATGATTCTATTGCATATTACGTAATTATATTCAATGAGAATAACAGGAACAAAAAATATTTTTTCAGTATATTATTATGTATTAATTTCACGTTTCTATACCGACCTATATTTTGTGTTTTTAGTTGAATACTTTTTTGTATAATAATATGTAAATTATAGTGTACGTATATTATTATTAGGTATTATGTACATATATTATTATTATTATTTTGTAGTATCTGTATATTATTATAGTTGGGTCTCATTTTGTGTTCACCTTTTCAATACATAATTGGCCAGGTAGTTAATACTACCTGTAAAAATTTCACTAAAAACATTGTTAATATTCCAATAGATCGCCAAATTTCTCACGTAACATCTTAGAGGATATTAGAAATAGTTCATATTTGTCTTCTCTCTTATTCGACTAAACGCGTCAATACAATATATACATTGTAAGTAATCTCGCTTTTATAAATATTTCTCTACTAAATGTCCATATACCTGTGAACTACCTACCCCCCAGAATCACAATCGACCAATTCGCATTTCATATACATATGTATGTACAGTGTGCTGCAAAGATATCGGGACACGTCTAGATAGAGAAATACCCTGCACTCAATACTTTATTCCAAAGAGCTGCAGGGCAGCTTACTACCTGCTGGGTGGGACCGTAGTTTGTCACTCGTATAATAACATTGTATTATATAAACGCATATAACTATGTAGACATATTATATAAATTGAAATGTTAGAATTTAGGAATTCAATCAAGTGAGCAAAGTGGTTGTTCTATATCACGGATATTTTCCGAGTTGTCCGTTTTACTAAAAATTAATAAATATATGACTCCTTTATTGAATTGTAATCATTTAACCTACTATTAAGAGGAATAGCATCTTTGCAAATATACACACCAAAACATAATAGATTGTTGTCCTCCGATACAAAATAGTAATATATGTATGTTCGCATTATATGTCTTGCCCAGGTGAAAAGCTATCAGGTGCCTTTTGTTATAAGATGCAAGTAATGCAGCCAGGTCCGCGCCAACACTCGGTGGCGCTTGTGTGCAAAAATTTCCGTGGCGCACATAAAAATTTAGTTTTTTATTTGTTATGCCCTAATACGGTTTAGGGTCGCCTTTAGGTTCTTATCGAATTTTGGCGTTTTTTGGCGCCTCTTTGCACCTGGCGCCTGTGTGCGCCGCACGCATTGCAAACGTGGTGCGGCTCTGAATGCAGCGTACACGAAAAAATAAATTATCAAATTTCTTTACCAAGACTTTGGTGTACCTCATTATTTATATTGTAAACTTATAAAATATTTTGTGAAGTTATAATATAGTAGACGTCCTAATAGAAAGTAAATTGTTAGGCCTTAACATAGCTAATGGTGTTAAGGTCACTTAATTCTGTTTAGCGAAAATCACTTTATTTATATTAACAATTTTTTAACATTAAGTTAGTGTTCATTTATGGCTCAATATATCAACGATTTATTTGGTTATAAATATTTTTAACAGGCATGTCTGTAAATTTTGATATTATTTGTCATTTACCTTTCAAAGAGAAGATGACGATAAAGTTGTAATCGAAGATGTAAACTAGAATAAATTTAATTTGTAATTAATGATAGGGAATAAAAGATGAGTAAAATTTCATAAAAAATGTATATACATTTTTATATATACTCATAAAATAAGACGTTTTTATTTTTTTGTAATCATTTACAATAGATGTGCAAACTATAAAAACTACAAATCTCAAACTGATTAAGAAAATAGGATTATCCAATCATAAACACCTATAAACTCGACAAGTACTCATAACATACATACATACAGGGTGCGGCATTAGTGCGAGGAAGTCTAATTACTCCTATATTATAAGAGAAATGAGAAAATGTTATTAAGATAAAAGTTAAATCACATGTGAGGCTATAATCTAAAAATATTTTTAACTATACATGGTGTCAAATAAAGACACGGTAAACTAAACTTACTAACTAACATTATTGTGTTATATCAAAACTTCAAGCTCGTTAATATCATCAATATCAATATTCTCATTCAATTCTGTCTCAGATAATACTTAAGAATGTTAACTACGATTTTTTGCTACTATTTCCATTGTAAACAAACTGCAACCGTAGTACTATAGGTGCTTTGTTATTTCTTAGCTCAGCATCACGGTAAACCAATTAAAATTAAACCCGTTGTTGTTTCAAATCATCTTTTCGACTTATGCAAATAACTAAAAAACTAGCACATTTAGATATAGGGAATGTTTAATAAATAATAAAGTTCGTGAAGAGAGGAATTTACTCCTATAATAAAATATAGGGTGTTCCATTTGAAATAGGTGAGAAAATAAACATTCCGAGTTATGACTCGCTCTGTATATAAATATTGAATACGCCGATAAATAAATAATTTCTGATGAAAGGAGATCACATTAGAAATGTTTCTAGCGCAAATGAATTATTTTATGTGGAAGCTGTAGTACGGTAGGAAACGCCAACTTTGTTATTAAATTCATGCAACACTTCCCATATTTTCTAAAGTAAACTGAATAACATAGCAAAACCCGATATTATAATAAAGGTAAGACCTAGAAGAATCGTAAACAGTAAAAATATACAGGGTCTTTCATCTAAAATAAAGTAAGTTTAGTTTACCCTGCCTTTATTTGACATCCTGTATAATTAAAAATATTCTTACCCTGTACATCTTTAATACCTACCTTTTTGCGTTTTTCTTTATATAATATAATGTATTTCGATTTTAGTAATACTAAGAAGTATTTAAATCACATTTATAATTAAATAATTGTTACCTGCTCTTGTATTAAGTGAATCATCTTCAGATGAAAAATGTTTTTAAAACAAGGCACGGTATTACTAAAATTATATTGCTATACGGGCACATTTGGTTTTACACGTAATTCGCCAATACGCGTCACTAAGTGTATGTCTAAGATGTAATTTTAATCTCTGCAACATCCTTATTATGTGGAATTGGCTAGTTTTTGAGAAATTTTGTTTCGAATTTCGTGCTGATATGAGGGTTATTATATTTTCAGTAAGCAATCGGCGAAAGCTCCAGATCGCTTTTATAATTTTAAACTATAATTATCTACTGTTTGTACTAATTATATTATAAATGAAATATTTTTATTCTCAACATGTAATTGAGTTAAAAGGTGTCAAAACACTTTTAGTAAGTTGTTTTCTATTTTACCTTACAACTGACCTAAAACTCATACAACAAAATCATATATACAACCGTAAATAAAAACACTAACTACATGTTAAAAATATAAATAAATATAAATACATTAGTTATTATTGAATTAGTTATGAATTATCTCTATATTACTACCTTTATGAAACCTTAACAAATTAGTTTCTATTATAACTTCTATTACAGTAAGCTGAGTGATTTATTATTCATTAAAGAAGTCATATTTATATTTTAGATATTGACGGCTCTTTGGAATAAAGTATTGAGCGCAGGGTATCTCTCTATCTAGACATGTCCGGATATCTTTGTAGCTCACTGTACGTATGTACGTTCTGAGCGAGTGAGATATTCGCGAAGTTCTGGACATCAGGATTGCTCACCACTGTACCTGGAAATAGTTAGAAAATAAATACTTGTAAAACCACTACCGATTTCCGAATATATTTGTAATCATAATTGTATACTGCAATAATAAAAATTATATTGTAATTGTAAATAATTTGTTAATATGAATAATATAATGGATTCAAATATGATTATTTCGTCTCATAGGGAAATTTAAAATTACTACGTTCCATAATTCTGGAAACTATAGACATATTTTCTTGTCTTTCCGATTGTTTCCTCGAAATTTTCAGCTTCGTTAGAAATAATGACATTATCCTCATTTTATATAAAATACGTATTTTTAGTAAATACAACTGGCATCTTATAATAATACATATAACACCAATGTTGAGTGAGCAAAGGGTACATACAGGGTGTCCAGCCTAAGATGCAACGGTCCATAGCCGACTTATTATTAATTTTTTGAAAAAATGTTTCAAATAAATGTTCTCTCGAATCAAATTCTACACATTTTAAAATTAGTATCAGTAATGGTGGACTTCCGGTTCTACTGTAAGTAGATACTAACTTTATTATTTTAAATGGAACATCCTATATATTATTGCAGTTTTTGATTCCTTATTAAATTTAAAAGGCACTCTGTTCAGCTTACATTGAGTCTAAGTTCGATCGTTTCGAATTACGTGACGTTTTTCGAAAAAAATGACATCTGCAGCGTCTTCGGTGTTTGAATATCTCCGTAACTGCGAAAGTTAGAAAGATACGGTTTTCCCGTTTTCGCTTAATCATGAAAAACGGCGTCTTTTTATTCGAAAATTGTTGCATTTATGTTACAGGGTGATTAAATAGGGATCTGTAATTTTCCAACATTAAAGTCATGAATAACTTGATTTATAATTTTCTGATAAAAGACGTGACCTCTTTCATGATTAAGAAAATTGAAAACCGCATGTTTCTAAGTTTCGCAGTTACGGGAGATATTTAAATCAAGACGCTGGGATGTCATTTTTTTTGAAAAACGTCGTAATTCGGAAACGGTACAACTTAGACTCAATGTAAGTTGAATAAAGTGCCCTTTAAAATTTAATCTGAATCAAAATGCAATAATATATAGTGTTCCGTTTAAAATTCAGTTAGTATCTACTTAGCGAAACCGGAAGTCCGCCATTACTGATACTAATTTTTGAAGGGTTTGATTCGAGGCAACATTTATTTGAAACATTTTTTAAAAAAATTTATAATAAGTCGGCTATGGACCGTTTCATCTTAGGCTGGACATCCTGTATGTAGATTGTTACGTCGCGGTTAACGATAATACTTCTGAACTATCGAGTTTCCTCACAGCATTTATTTATCAGCTATGTGGTATCCTCTTGTATTGTGTGTTGCAGAATAGTTGAAGTGCAAGATTGGAGATAAATCTTACAAAATATTTACTGCCGTACAAAAAGAACTAATAAATGCGCAGCATGATTATAACTTTTGCGTATTCACCATACGGTGACTAAAAATGTGTATTTAATTAAAATTTCGGTTTTACCGTAAGTAACATCAATTTCACCATTTTTAAGAACCTGTATTTTGACATTTTTAGAAAGATGATTGAATAGACAATTCAACAATGTCACACTCTCCCTGAAAATTAATTTAAGAGGCAGAGGAGATTATTGGGTTGCACGTATTTTCTGTCTAAAATATTGTACTTAACAGTTTTACTGTTTTATGATTTTTACAAAATGTTTTAAGAAATTAGAACTAAACAGAAGTGCAATAGAATGACGAAAGAACAGAGTAGGCCGTAAAATAAATAAAGTGACAAAATATGCGCATGATTACCGTAAAAATGAGTATAAAAGTATGTTGCAGGTCCGAAGAAAATTTTAATTTTTATGTATATTATGGATATATTTGAAATGATGAAATATAGAAAGTTAACATATATGATTGTACTATTAATCAGCAAAAGAAATCAATATTTAAGCAACATATTGTAATTAATATATGTAGATAAAAGGGATTCAAGACAATTTAGCGAATATATCAAACAAATAGCGCTGTTGTCATTTTACAACCTTGGCCAAATGTGTTAGACACCCTCATAAAACCCCATTATTATATTATTACACTTCCAAGAAAATGAGCATGGAATTTATACTTAATTTACTTATTTAGTGCTTACTTTGGGACAATAGATAAGCAGGCAGCAATGTTTCGATTTTAAATATTAGTGTATTGTCGACGCGATTGGAGAGGTATGTGTTAGGAGTTTACAACAAGGAAATTTTGTGTTGGATACTTTCATTTTTATGGATTAAACTTAATTTAGTGAAACAATGCCAAAAGTTTGTGAATTAACCAAAGTAGAACGTGGGCAAACACTCCTACTTACGACACAAACTAAGACTTTAATCGCTATAGCGAGAATAATGAAGTATTCGCGATGTGCGGTTCCTACCACCCTGCAACGATATGAATAGTGGATCGTCAACAAATCGACCAAAAAGCGGCCGGAAACGCCTTTCGAACCTATAAAAGTAAAGGTTGTCTAACACAATTGGCCAAGACTGTAGCTTTGTATTTTCAAAATCTCAAAATTATGCGGAAGTAGTGTCTTGTTATTTACAGCAGCTAAGGTCATTAGGTATATGAAGTACTGCAATATACGTCCATTTTTTTTTGACGGGAGAAATGCTTTATGGATATCGGTCCTGGATGTCAGAGGCTGATAGTGTAGGACTTACAAATCTGGGCATACCTACTAAAAACCTCCCTACTGTTTAGCTCCCATGTCCCCGGAACTGCTGACGGCATACATTCGTGAGCATAGTTGGCTGTTGTGTCTATCTGACCTCGAACTTTTTATTTGATTTTTGCAACGATTTTCAGCGATTTGCACTCTGATAAAGCTACTGACAGCTTTCCTATTGACTTCACTTTCCAGCACAATTTCTACGATGTTGTACTTACTTATTTCTCGGTGTATTCCTTCTGCTAAGGCGTTTCTTCTTGCAGCTCACCTTTCACATTCAAAAATAACATGTTTCGGCGTCCCCTCTATTTCACAGTCTTCACATAGGTCGTCTTCTACCAGCTTGAATCTGTTCAGGTAGGTTCGGAAATTACCCGAGAGAATTGTGTCACATAAAAGTGTACCTTTTTGAAGCTGCATGCTATCTTTTATATGCTTGATTAATGTTCTGTTTCAGCTGGCTTTAGAATCCAGGCTCTCCACGTTCATTGCCACCTCTTAATGGTTGTTTTTCGTTAGAATATTTTGTGAACTAAGGGATTGTTGTTACTTTTGAAGATGATCAGTTTTCTGTGTTCTTCCGCCAACAGGAAAATCGGTGGTGTACCTGGGCCGCTTTAGTAGACACCGTTCTATATCGTATCTATATCGTACTACTTACTGCGTAAATTATATGGCAATGGTGTCCGTCGGACATGTTATGACCTACAATACAGCTCTGAAAATTTGAAAGACATATGTCAATTCGCCGATGATACATCTGCTACGGTGCATGGTATGGATTATAGCGAATCAGTCGCTGGTCATAAATCCACCTCACTGATTTCTGAGTGGACAGAATCAATACCTTTGTAATTAAACAAATCCAAATCTAAGGTAATGGATTTTGATCCATATAAACTACATATGGGCAATCTCTGGACCGCGGGCCGAATGTTCTGATTGTTTATCTCTTTTTCATTAAGTACCTCTCGTATTATCTATGTAGTATAAATAAATGTTTGAACTTTAATCGCTTTTTATTTATTACTACTTAGTATCTACCTAAGGCCCGCAACTTAATTAATATCCTGAACTTAGGCCCGCAACCAAGCAAAGATTGCCCATATCTGACATAAACGGTCCGATCGTTCAGGTTTAATTCGTATTGATGGCGCTGCAATACCGGAATATAATTCAAGTAAGTTTCTCAGATTAACTTTGGACAAACATTTATCATGGGAATGCCACATTGATAATATATAAGATAAGCTTTTAGATAAATGCGATAAGCTCTTAACTCTTTTAGCATACGCCGTGCGAATGTTATGTTAGCAGAATGTCGATGTTCCAGTTCTAATCACCATTTATCGGGCTTGTATTGAGTCTAGACTTGGATATGGCATAATTATGTGGGGACGTTCCAGTCCTACGAGAAGGTTCTTCATTCTCCAGAAGAGAGTTCGAGATTCTTGTAAACAACACTTCATTGAGAATAAAATACTGACACTGCCGTCACTATACATGTGCGAATGTGTTATTTTTGAAAAGCAAAATCAATCCCAATTTGTAAAAAACGGGGACTATAATAAGACTTATAACACTCGTAATGGATGTTCTCTCAGCATACCTGCGCACAGCTCTCAGACATACGAAAAATCTCCATATTATAATTGCGTTAAAATTTATAATAAACTGCCCATTGAGATGAGGGAGACATTATCCAACAATAAATTTAAAACGGCCGTCAAGGAATATTGTGTTTGTGGTAGCTATTATTCAGTCAACGAATTTTTACAATGATGTGCATACATTATGTTTTGTATGTAAACAATAGATTTAATGTAATACTAAACCTTGTTCCTCACTTTTAGCGAATTTCTGTATTACTATATTTTTATCGTGAAGACTATTTGTAGTATTATTTGTATCAAATGACGAAGCTGATACGTGGCTGTGCATGTCAAAAGCTATAATAAATTATTACTATTATTATTATTATATCCACTTATAACTCTTAGCAGGGATCGTCTTTGTAGTTTTTCCAAAGCGTCTTTATGTTTTTTGATATCTGAAGCAGATGCTCAGGCTGGTATTGCATAAATGATCTGGGATTGGATAGCTTCATATAGTATCTGCCGCTTTGTGCTGCTTGGTTCTCCAACGTTTGGCAGAATCTTGAGCATAGCGGTCTGAGTTCTGTCAGATTTTACCACGACCCGTTTCACATGCGCTCTGATTAAACGAATTACGATCTAGTGTCATCCCGAAGTATCGACGTTGATATTATTTTCATTTAAGAAAAGATTTCCCGAAATTACACCCTTGAGGCAGTAAAAGCACATGGCAAAGTTTATGTGCCTGAAAAGAGCAAATAATGTCAGTTATTTAAATCAATTACGTTTACTTTGTGTATAATAATATAAAAATTAAATCATCAATCAAATCAGAAGAGACATATCTTGCATATCAATGCTTGTTCGCAGGTATTCTGATTAAAGCAATATGAAAAAGATAAAGGAATTATAAATGCATAACAAGTCCAAAAAATTCATGTGAGTTTATGAGGGGCATACATACAGGGTTTTCACGGTCGAATGGGACATAGGAAAATACATGTAAAATCGGTTTTCGGTGAATATTATCTCCCTAATACTACTTCATCCAAATTTAAGTGCCGAATATTATAACTGGGTTAACAATGAACATTTCCACAATCATAGTACAAAGAAAGTCATTTTAATAAAGCCAAAAAATTATTATTTTTAAACCTATTGTACGTGAATTCCTAATAAGGCTTTTAACACGTAAGTTAGTGCAAGTGGCCGTGGCGCAGACGTCCACGCGACGCCTTAATAACTTAAGGCACAGATTGTTCTAGGTTCGAATCCGAGAAATGAATTTTATTTATTTTTTTTTAATCTTGATTAAGTTTTGTTGTTTATTTTGACAAATGATTCGTCGTTAGTAACAATTAAAAATCGAATAATAGCACGTGATCATTTTTGTTATTGTAAAAATTATTCATTATTTTACCTTAATCCTCAAAAAATCGATTTTATAGTCTTCAAAATCTTTGATTTTTGTAGTGTTATTGAATTTGTAGCATTATTGTTGGAGATAAAAAATAAAAATAAAACTAATCTGCCGGGATTCGAACCCTAAACAATCCGTACATTTGCGTTATTAAGCCGTCGCGCGAACTATTGCGCCATGAACGCTTGCAGTAACTCACGTATTAAAAGCCTTATTAGGAATTCCCGAACAATAGATTTAAAAATAATAATTTTTTGGCTTTATTAAAATGACTTTCTTTGTACTATGATTGTGGAGGTGTTCATTGTTAACCCAGTTATAATATGCGGCCCTTAATTTTGAATGAAGTAGTATTAGGGAGATAATATTCACCGAAAACAGATTTTATATGTATTCTCCCTATGTCCTACTTGGCCGCGGAAACCCTGTAGATTTTTGATGATAGAAAAGCGCTAATAATTTGTAGTAAATCGATAATCAATAAATTTCTAGTTCATATTGAGTCCTTTACCTTCAGAATTACTTTATACAAAAACTCTCAATTTTGTAAAAAAGACGCAGCAATTATAATTATTGTTAGAATATTTTTGTCTTAATATTTTTTTTGTAAAACTTTTATAAAATATGCATAGCAAGCCAATGAATTTGTGTAGTTGCTTAGTAAGCAAATACATGCAAAGTGACATGTGCATTTTTTATTTGTGGTAGATTTAGTTAAACATTGCCATCAAAATAAGCAATAATAATTACAGCCGCAACAGGATACATTATTATCTTCGTTCACATTTGAGGTATTCATGACGTAATGGTACGTCTATAGTAACATATTGCATAATTTTGTTTACAATATCAATATTTTGTGTTATATTATTAGAAGTTATCCATTTCCGTAGGCAGTGGCAAATTTTACTTATATTTTTCCAGAAGATATAAGAAACTAGACCAATTACCTGTTATGCTGTTTCTACATTACATATGGAGAAAGTATTTACAGTATGAAAGTTTTTTTATGTAGTTACCAGCAGTAGCTAATTGTTTTTTAATGTCAATATCTCATGAGTTTCTAAAATTAAAGGGTATCATAATATTCAGTAAATGCAACAAAAATAGCATGTGATATATTCAATGTGTTCAAATGGTTGAGGTGTCAGACGAATATGAAGCACCAAATCAAGGAAATCTCTCATCAACTTGATAAGCCATGTTGATAGAATAAGTAAATATCGAATTATTAGACTGGCAGCAAATTGAGTCTGTTTTAAAGTTTTTCTACGCTACATATAATGTTATAAATGCAAATAAATGCATATAATTAGGTGTAAAAGTTGTCGATCTACGAGTCGTATTTGTAACTATTTCACCACAGTTATTAGTATCTAAACCACGTTCACTAGCAAGTAACTTGCGATATTTACTGCGACAGTTACTTGACAACTGTAGGTATACATTTGACCGCAAATATTGCTGTAATTTACTCTGGGCAATGAATGGTGAAAATGCACTCCGTGTTACTTGCCCAAGGGATGTCGAAGTAATAATTTCAATATTAAACGTGGCAACACTTCTTTAGTAAAATGTTGGCTCATCAGATTAAATCACGGATTTCACGCCTAATTTTATTTTAACTAGTGCCTATAATTCAAAAGTAACACTTTCTAATAGTTTATATTTTTTGATTTTATTACGCCAGTCTTTACTTTTTACATGCCAAAGCTCAAGAGACGACACTCACCACGAGATTAATTCAAAAGTAATTTCTTTTTTCCGTTATTTTAAATACAGCGAAACTTCTGTTAGCGACCATCTCTATAAAGCAACCACGCACTCCCCGTATTTATAGATGGAAATCTTATTTATACCCCTCTTTGTCGAGCCAATTTTTAGTACACTTTAATGTTAACAATTAATGGCAGAATGATTTCAAGGACTAAATAAACAGATATATCATTGGTATCACCAAATGCCACAACTTTGATTGATTAATCGGAACACGTGTTTCGAGAACGCGTGGGTTCTCATCATCAACCGAATACCGAATGAATAAATAAACTTAAAAGTATCACTATAAACATCCCCCTCTTTTAGTATAAACAAGCATAGCATGCGATTCTTTACCTAAACCTAAAATATCAGCGTCAATTAACCTATTTTTTTTATTAGAGTACCAAAACGATTTAATTCGTTGAATTTGTGGAATACATAAACAATATTGAGCTAAAACGAGGAGAAATTCTGATTTCATTTGACGTTAGTTCACTTTTTCCGAACGTACCTATACCAGAAACGTTCGAGTATTTAGTAGATTTTCTTAAGCATAACAACGTAGATGGGATTAGAGTAGCTGAATACAAGAGCTTAACTTCGTTATGCATGTCTCAAAATCGGATTCAAGTGAATGGGAAGTTTAACGAACAAAATGAAGGCACTGCAATGGGTAATCCGTTATTCCTTTCATTGCTAATTTGTTCACGAGTAGTTTTGAAACGAGCATGAAAAGAGATAATGGATATTTTCCGAGAATCTGGCTTAGGTACGTTGATGACATATTTGCGGTGTTTGACACTACAAAAGTGAGTATCAGCGAATTCCTCAGCAAATTAAATTCAAGATGTAATACCATTAAATTCACAGTAGAAGAAAAAGTGAACAACAAACTTCCTTTCTTGGATAGTTTAGTTATTAGGAATGAACATAATAGATTGGAAATTGACATCTACAGACAAGAAACAAATACGAACAAATTCATTCTAGCTGATTCGAATCATTGTGATCCACAGAAAATGTCCGCGATTAATTTTTTAATTAATAGATATTGGTTAAATTCCCACTAAATAAAGTGAGATTTCAGAAACAATGAGAGTTTCTTAAGAGAATAGAGGTCTATAATGGTTTCTCTTCTGCAGATGTTGAATGCACGCTTAAAAAAGTCCAATATAAGAATCACGTCAGAAATTCCACTACTTTAGTCCCATCGAATAACCGGGAAAAGAAATTTATCAAGTTACCGTTCCACCCCGTAACGAAAGGATTGAACCGCGTTTTTTAACAATTCAATTTAAATGTTTGTTATAAGAGCATTAGTACGCTAAAAAATCTTTTAGGCAACCTGAAAGACAAACCGGAGATGAGACAGAAGTCTGGAATTTATAAAATTGCATGCAAAGACTGTGATAAAATTTATATCGGGCAAACAAAAAGGTGAATAGAGACTAGACCACTAACTTATAAAAAATTGCACACTGTAGGTATACAAGTTTCCTTTGTTATAATGTGTTTTCATTTTATTTATTCCTTCGGTATTCGGTTGATGATGAGAACCCACGCGTTCTCGAAACACCTGTCCTGATTAATCAATCAAAGTTGTGGCGTTTGGTGATACCGATGCTATATATAGATTGATGAGCTAGTGAAGTATCTATCATACAGTTGAATATAAAACATAAACTTCAATGTATTCTTTAATTGTATGGCCATTTCGTTACATACTGCAAGTGCAGTTGAGTATTATTATTATTTATATTCAACTAACTGTATACCGATGTTATATCTATTACCTAATTAATGGCAGTAAAATCTAACTGAAAAACTGAATAATTCTTTTGTTAAAGTATTGTTAAAGTCACCTTTTACCCAACGATACATAAAAAACAATCAAGATTTATTCCGGATTTATTATTCGTTTTATTTAGTACTTTCATCATTTCACGTTTGCTATCAAACTATTAATTCAGTTGCGATAATTCCTAAAATTGATTCTATATAGCTCATTGGTATATGTATAATCATAAGTCGCTCTATGTTTGCAACAGTTTTCTTAAATTTCTTAATATTTGTTAGCAATGTTTGCAATGAGTTTTTTTCCTTATAAATATTAATTCTAAGCAATGAAAGGAATGTCAACTAGTACTAAGCAGAAAAAGGTAAAATTGATAAAACATGCTAGTCAACTATTTTCTAAGTATCTATCACACCCATTAATGTGGAATAAAATACGAATATTAAAAAGTACAAAATTGCATAACGTAAAACGTGGTGTATGAAAATAACATTGGCGCATGAATTTTAAGATATTGGCTAAGTGGGATATTTCATGTTATCTTTATTTATGATATCACATAACATGTCAGTTATTTTTCACAACAGCTAATACCTTGTGTATAATTATATAAAAACAAACTTGTTATGTTTCATTGTGTAATACCATTACTACATAGCGAAATAATTTAGAAAAGAAGGAAATGCGGATGAGGGTACGGTTTAGATAGTAATTTTGAATTGTAAGATTATCTAATTTTAGCATTCTTTATACTATATAATGTGGACGTTACTGGTTATTCCTACTTTGTTCTAGAGTGTTTAATTAGGAAATTGGGTTATATATTTCGGTAGTGTGTCAATATTTTATAAAATTAATTACAAAAGCTTCTTAGTATCTTTGAAAATTATTTGTAATCATAATTGTACAATCAATTTTCTGTTTTCAGTAATATTCAGCAACATTTAATTTAGTATCATTAATTAGAACTACAGTTATATGATACAATTACTCATATGGTACATATGGACATGATACGACATGCATTTTTCCAACCATGTATGTTTCCGAACTCATATACGATATTTGTCTTTTTGACATTTATATCTGAAGTACAAATTATGTAGATCAACGTAATTCTTTATTTATTGTTACAAAATACATGAATATTCAATATTATTCTAACATTTAGGTTTAGTCATTAAGGTTCAGTTTTCTAGTCTAGTTTTCGTCTTTAGGTTAAAAAAACTTCACTACTATATTATTTTATATAGAGTGCTTAATATATTCTTTTATTTCTGAATTTTACTTAAATCTATTTTATATATAGATTGTATTGAACTTTAATCATAAAAAGTCCGGACTACAAATAACAATATTATTACATTAAGCTGTTATTTTAACATATATAACTGTCAAATAGTTATGCAATAACTAGTTTCAATTTTAAAGAGAGTATAAAATTATTTATGGCAGCCGCGTACGCGAATTAGGTATCTTCTGTTTAACAATTTTTGAAAGTTACATATTGCAATAGATTGTTTTATAACTATGAGAACCTACAAACTAGAGGGGTTACTGAATTGTTTATAATATTCTGTAATAATTGTTAATACTTGATATATGATTAAACTTAGTTAATATATGTGGTCCGTATTTTTCAAATTAAACTAAATTAACTTAAATTCTCGAGCTTTTGTTCTTTATTCAGAACGTCTTCAGGTCTTCTATAACTATAAAGATATTGTTACAATAAATCTTAATAATGTCACAATTTTTTTCTTCGTTCAAAAACAAAAAAAATATCTATATCGTAAAAAAATACAAAAAACAAAACCAAATATAATTTTGAAAATGTAAGATGTTTCAATAAATGTTACTGATAGTGAGTTTAACAGAATTGGACTGTTTTTCTCTATAGTACATTTTGTATACTGAAAATCTGGACAAACTTGAAAGGGCGATTAAACTCAGTGCAATGGTTAGCTAAAGCCCACGCTCTTTTTCTTAACTTACAATCACTTTTATGTTGGCTAATTCTGTATTTAAGCCATTGACTACTTTGGCCTATATGTGTTTTTTGACAATCGTTGCAGGGAATGTTGTAAATTGAATTTATGGTAAATGGAAAAAATATTTTTATCATTATCAGTTAAATTGTGAAGGCATTTTTTTATATTTGATATTAATGTTGTCTTCTACTTGACCATCTGCATTATTAGACCGATAAATAAGTGTGTTAACCAAAAATCTGGGGTATACGCTATTTATAAAAATACTAGCTGGCCCAGCAGACTTCGTTTTGCTTAGAAAAGTATTAATTTAGATATTTAAAGTTTTATTGTTACGGGTACCACCCCGCGTCCCGTCCGTCCCGTACCATCCCCCATGGACCGCCCGTAGAAAAAATTGTCACAACGTAACGTAAACGTCATCTATCATAAAGATGGTGTCGTAAAATCACTCCATACAAAATGTATGGGAAAATGAATTTTCCTGATAATTTTTTTTTCGGGGATATTTCGAGAATTTTCTGGGGGATTCTTCTTGTTTGGCCGAACACCAGTCTTAATTGGTGCGAATAATTGAAATCGGTCCAGGCGTTCTTGAGTTATAAGCGTAGTAAATAACGGCTTTCTCTTTTATATATACATAGATTGACTAAGATTAATTGGCAGATATATGTGATATGCTGTTTTTCATAGCTATGATGGCGTTTATTTTTAATTATTAGGATGGTTACAAAAATAGTTAATAAACGTACCCGATGCGGTAGGTTTCTGGTACTAACCTAAAATTATGCTATTGTTCTCAGTTCTAATAACTAGTATCCCAAAAACAGTATACTAATCTCCTCTTTGAGTTCAATTGTAAATTGTAGGTGTTTGTTAAAGGTGTTATTAAGAATAGTTTGTACGTCGTTTTCGGGAAAGGCACATAATGTTTCATCAACATACTTATATATGAAAGGAATTTGAAAATTTATTTTGGGGATAACAATATCTAGTAAATGATCCATAATAAGTAGAGCTAAAATCGGAAGTTATGATGTTTATAAAAGAATTTATTAAAACTGGAAAAAGTAATGGTTAGTAATAGTAATAAAGATATTTACAGATGACCGAGTGCTGAGTTTATTAAATTTGTGAATAGTAATTAGATCGTCTGATGGACTGATTTTTTAAAGTATTAGTTAATTTTTGTTCAAATTCAGTAATGATACTTATAGGAATCAAAGTAAAGAGAATTGTCTGCTTTTTGACGTTGTCTCTGATTTTGGAAATGTTTGGAAATGATTAGGAAGAACCCTAACCCTAACCCCCTGCTACGAATAGGATGTCCCTCGTTAAGTTATCTACCTAAAACATTCGTTCGTGTACACAGGGCACGTTAACACATCACAAAACAGCCTAATAGAATACTTTTATAAAAATCAATTCGATTACATCCAATATTTCCCTTCTTGATATAGAACTTTCATGATCTGCTAAGGACATTTTTTAAATACATAGTATCAATCGCAACAGCTAAAGCAGCTAAAGCTTCTGGTGTATATTTGCCGATATTGCCATTATATTCAATGTAGCCCATTGAAGTAGTTATTATTACTATGTCAAAATATACGGTATAAAAGGAAATAAAAAGGCAGAAGGTATACTTTAGGCATTTCTATCTAGTGTGTCGTTTCCTGTAAAATGTTATTTTACCCATAAGTCACAGTAATTTTAATTTCAGTAATGTTATAGATGAGATACATGTGTCATCATTCTGAAATATAAATTCTACTTCGACTCTTTCAATGTATGTGTCTTTTCTGATAAGCCATATTTACTCGATAATTTTTGTAATAGTCCTTTTGAATAACAAACATTTATGAATGTATAATAATAATAATAATAATAATAATAATAATAATAATAATAATTTTATTATAGCTTTTGACGTGCAAAGGCACGTATCAGCCTTGTCATTTCATACAAATACATAATACAAATAGTCTTCACAATATAAAATATAGTAATACATAAATTCGCTAAAAGTGGGGAACAAGGTACAGTTTTACATTAAATCTATTGTTTACCTATAAAAGATGCACATCATTGTAAAAATTCGTTGACAGAATAATAGCCACCACAAACAAAATATTCCTTGACGGCTGTTTTAAATTTATTGTTGGATAATGTCTCTCTTATCCCAACGGGTAGTTTATTATAAATCTTAACGCAATTATAATATGCAGATTTTTCGTATGTCTGAGAGCTGTGCACAGGTATGCTGAGAGAACACCCGTTACGAGTGTTATACGTCTTATTATAGTTCGCGTTTTTTACAAAATGAGATTGATTTTGTTTTTGCAAAAATAACACATTCATACATGTAAAGTGACGGCAGTGTCAGTATTTTATTCTCAATGAATGATTGTTTACAAGAATCTCGAGATTTTAAAGAAAAAATAATGCGCATAACTCTCTTCTGGAGAATGAACAACCTTTTCGTATGACTGGAACGTCCCCACATAATTATGCCATATCGAAGTCTAGACTCAATACAAGCCCGATAAAAGGTGATTAGTACTGGAACACATTCTGACATTCTGCCGTAACATTCGCACGGCGTATGCTAAAGAGTTGAGAGCTTTACTTATAATATCAATGTGACATTCCCAGGATAATTGTTTGTCCAAAGTTAATCCGAGAAACTTGCCAGAGTCATATTCCGGTATTGCAGCGCCATCAATACGAATTAAAACTGAACGACCGGACCGTTTATGTGGATCAAAAACCATTACCTTAGATTTGGATTTATTTAATTGCAAAGAAATTGAGTCTCTCCACTCAGAAATCAGTGAGGCGGATTCATGACCAGCGACTGATAGTTCGCTATAATCCATTCCATGCACCGTAGCAGATGTATCATCAGCGAATTGACATATGTCTTTCAAATTCTCGAAGCTGTATTGCAGGTCATTAACGTAAACTACAAACAGCAGTGGCCCCAAAACCGACCCCTGCGGTACACCAATATTAAAACCGTTTGGTTGTGAATATGCTGCAATACCATTCTGTTTGATAACTACACATTGGCTACGTCTATGCAAGTATGAAGCTATCCAGTCATAACATGTCCCACGGACACCATTGTCATATAATTTACGCAGTAGCACAGTATGGTCAACCAGATCAAAAGCTTTAGACAAGTCAAACATCATACACCCTACCTTAAACTTATTTTCTATTAAATTGTATATGTTTTGTATGGCATCAAACAATGCATCATTATATTGTATATGTAAAGAAAGACGACAGAATAATCACTCATCTTGGTTTCAAAGTTCTCAAATTAGGTATGTAGAACCAAAGACACAGAATTTGTTTCTCAATAACACAATAATGGTTAATCTATAACTTTTATTCAAATACTAGAACGTGAACTAGTATTGCGTATTGTTACCTTTAATAGAACAATCTGAAGATTTGTATATTGTTTGAATGACAAGGTAAAGCATGTCTAATAATGCTAAATTTGTTGTATGTCTAATAATGCTAAATTTATTGTGTCTTTTATAACAACAACAATGCATTTTTCACGTAAGTCTAGTATAGGCTTTTCTATTAGTTAATTTGGCAAAATTATTTAGAATTTTCAACTATGAGCAGCAAGTTGGATTTGTTGATTAATTAATCTTTCCAAAATTGTAAAAACATGTTGTATTTAAAAAGTTGACGGTTTTTGTATTGACATCAGGAACGGAACTAAATTTTTAAAATCATAATTAAGCCCTTAAAAATATAAATTAACATTTCTTTGTTCCGTTTCAATAGCACATACCGATTAAGTTGGCATAACAGAAGTCAGAAGAACAGAGTCTAATATCTACAACTAGAAATGTTTTTTTTATCAAGGTCGATAGATTTAAATCAATTAACGTCAGATGTTGTTTGGCTATTACGTAAGTAAATACGTATCTTGTATCTACGTAAATATATAATTTTTATTGAAGAATCCCGCAATATATAGATATATTATGATACATAAATACCTATACTATGCATACATATACGAGCGATGACGTGATGTCGTTAATTCCCATAATATTCGGAACACATCCGAGGAATTAAATAGCAGGCAGGTTTCGCGGATGTCGATTTCTCTTATCATTGTTAAATAACCCAGAGTCTGTTAGAAATCCCAAGGATTAGACATCAGTAAATTGGTATTTACATTAGCCTCAAACGCGATAAGTTATGTGGACAACTTACGAAGTACAGTATGTATGTATATAATAATGTACCCAATATACTATTCCAGCATACGTCCGTACCGATGTCAGTAGTCACTATTATAAGTTTAGATAATGTGTATTAAAACCGTTTATTACCTCGCGTTACAAGTTAGTTAAAGCCATACTTTCGAATACTATGTTGCTGAAGAATATATTTTATGTACTTTGCTTGGTGTTCTCCACCAAGGCCAGTTTGTGCGGTCAATATAAAATACCTAAACCTACTTTTATTGTGTATAAACCGCGAGGTTTGGAAGTGTCTATACCAAACGACGATGGTATTAATTTAGTGGTATTTTACATTAGTGTTAATAAAGGCTTAAATTATTTCCCTGCCGATTATACGGAGTATGTTGTTACTCAAGTTGATGGAAAATGGATATTTAGTAGAAATGATATTAAACTAACACCTGGTGATGTTGTGTATCATAAAATTTATGTTCAAAGATATAGGAGAGGATATCTGCACAGAGGAACGCCATTTATTGTAGCAGGTACGTTGTTAATGAAAGAATTGTAATAAGTAATAAATGTTTCTGACACAACAGAATTACATAGAACTAAATGAGTGGGAACTTGTATTTATTTTTGCTAACTCCCATGCAAACACTTGTTACGAATTTAGTGCTGCATATACTGCTTCTGGCATACCTAGACACAGCCGTGCAAAAAATCATCCCTCTTTATATTTCGTTAAAGTTACGTTTTACTGAAGCTTTAAAATATAATCATTATATAAAACTGCTATAGGTTATCTACTAAAGTTAAGAAGAATAGTTTTTTAAATGTTCAAAAGTTCATTCACGCTATTGGTATAAATAATTTTGTCATTGTTTCTACTTTGATCGACACAATTAATTTATTACCACGCATTTGAGACGAATGTTCACGGTTTGGAAAAGTAAAACATAATAGAAGATATAGGAATATTATAATATTTTGTGAAGTTCATAATTAATTTCAACGTAAATGTATGTTTGTTAGGTAAAGGGTTTTGGATGTTTCTTAAAAGTTTTAATTATGGTTACGTATATGGAAAACCAAAAGAAGGAAGTGATTGTCGGAATCAATTTATGACGAAAGTCTTGTTCTCCGAAAACAAATCTGTAAAATGTAGTGAGTCATTGGTTACGTGCAATTATGTAGTTGAGGCGTTAAAAGAAAAAATAAAGAGCTGTCATTATTACCTAATGAACAGACATTTACCCATCGACATTGATTTTTAGTTAGTAAGCAGTTTTTGATAATAGATATTAATATTAGTTTAGCCTATTTTCTTCGCATAACTCGATATGAAATTACCGGAAAGAGGAAATTGGTATTTTTTAGGAATGTTGGAAAGTAGTAAATAATAATAGTAGTAAATAGTAATACCATATGTATTAATTTATATAAGCACCGGTGAAATTGGTTTTCAAGGTAATCTGGAAATGAGGATGTGTAAATTAATAATTTATAAATAAGAATGGACAAAAATATTTGTTACCTTTGAGCGACATCGAGCGGGGAAAGAATTTTTGGTTCTCATTACACATATTAGGTACTATACAGATAAGAGCTGTGCGTATTGTAACTAGTTACAGTTAAAAGGTACTATAGAGAAAAGTACTTTTAAGTATACTTAGAGTTACAGTTTCATTTGAGTAACTAAACGCAAGCACAAATATAGTTACACAGAAAAAGGAACTACAACTTACGACAAATACAGTACGAAGGAATGATACGTAAAGCATTCGCTGAAAAGTTACATAGCATCAACTAAAATAAAATTATTTTATATTCCAAAATTAATGACTTTTAATTTAGTTAAAATTTCTTTTGTTACAAGGGTTTTTGGTACAAGGGTTAAAGTGACTTTTCTAGTCTTTCTTGCATGCAGTTTATAAAATATTATGTCTGGAAAGTGATTAAGAGAAAAATCAACATCTACCACATAATTTCTTAATACTTCATTACACTATTGGCAATACTGGATACTATATGAGAGCTGGTAAGAAGCAGCTGATTAGTTGGTGCAAGTAGAATGTACCATTATTAAAATATTTGCCTTCTCATCCACAATAAATACTATTTTCATTTGCTGCGATTAATTAGCAATGGTTCGAACTTTTGACATATTTTGCGAACGATTTTCTTATAGGGACCATGGGGATGCTGGTTTTTACGTAAATATAAAGAGGTTTTTGAATTAATTTCTGTGAAAAATACACATAAAGAAATGTATTGTAAATAAAACGTAATCCTGTGAACTAAATTTAAATTGGGAAGTAAAATTTGATGAATTAAACAAAAACTTAATAATTAACATCTTTTCTCATTAAGAATCTATCTATTGTATTTAAATGATAAAATAATACAGATATATGTGTCCCGTTATAATATGTGTAATTTGGAATTCAACAAAATGAAATATAAATATTCAATAGTGTGGTAAAAACTGTGGCAATGGGAAAAAAAACTAATCCGATTTGAACACATGGTGTAAACAAATATAACCACATTAACATAAATAATATCTTCACGTGGGAAAAATGTTATATGTATATGTATTTGTTGCATATACTTACACTCCTAAATGTTACTAGGTAGTTTTGTTGTGGTGATTTGTGACGTAGTTATCGTGTTATATAGATAGGAACATTTCGGAACACTTCCGTAAGATAGTAATTTGTAATCTTATTGGTTGTTATTAGGTACAATCATAATATAACTACAGCTAGAGTTTTACGGAAATATCTACATTACTTCTTATGTTTCAGTGATTGTTTTCATCACGTATACCTACATCTGATTACCCCTCTGTATTCTCACTAAATCTATTTTCTTGTGCCGTAAGATATCCTTTGTTGTAGTCAATCGGATTATGTAGCTCAAAGTTATCGTAACAGGAAATTTTGCTTTGTTTCTTTTTTGCATTAAAGCGGAAAGGCTGCAGAAAGCGAGCATTCAAGAATTCTCTAAAGATGTTTTAATCTTTTACTGCACGTACTTTGTGAATACTTTTATACACATTTTATTTTTTCCAACAGCTTAAAATATTTATTTGCTTTTAGATGATTACGTTTCCTCTTAGTAATTTATTTTGTTTTCTATAAACTATATTCTGTGTTTAAAACAAAGTAATGAAAAATGGTTACAAAGAAAATCGGTACAAAACATTTATTTGTTTTCACATTTTAGCGTTTGCAAAACCTCGAACCTGTATGGGTTACAGTTTCCTGGTATAACAAAGGAAAGCCATAAGTAATGCTTTACACAATTTATTTAACATGAATTTTATATTGACACTATTGTATGATTAACAGGTTTTGGATGTAATAAGTGAATTTATAGAACTCCAAATCAAAAACAAAACAACTGAATATTTCGTTTTTGATTTTGAGTTGATTATAAGTGTGAAATAAAGATTAAAAATAAGAGTCTAAGATATCCGCATTCGTGTCGCTATACTTCAGACATTAATTTAATCTAATTCACAACAATGCGACATTATTTAGAAAGGGATACAAATTACTTGGAATATATTAATTTAAACGTCTTTGAACTAAAACACGTTCAAAATTGAATGCTCAACTGCTTATTTGATTGCTTAAAGAGTTTATTTCATTAGATAACGATGGACACAAGTTTTGAAAAATGTTCTGATTATAAATAATTTATTTATGTGACGTATCCAATCACATAATCCTCACATAAACATTAATATTTTGTTCTTTACACATTTCAAGTGTTTAATGCTGGGAATTGAAAAACTAATACAAAACTTTTATTTTATGTTATCAGAACTAAAAATTTATTTTTCCAGATCGAGTGAAATGGCCAACAGCGCAAGAACCAAGCACTCAAACTGAAGACGATTGTTATGACATTCCTCCTACTCTGCCACCTATTACTACCACCAGTCCGCCACCAGCATCATATCAACCAACACCATCACAATCGATGGTACCTCAATACGATGATTGCAGCACTTCATTAAATACAGTCTTAAAAGTATTGTCTAGTACTCAGAAGGAATTAGAAGACCTCAAAAGTAATCACGAAATTCTGATGGAGATAGCTGACGCACAACCCTATACTCTACGGCTGTACGGCTCAATTATAGATGCCACAGAACCTAAAGCAGTCGTTGAATCTGTTCTCTTGGAAAAATTAAATACTCTTATTAAAGTTAAACATGCTGTTAGAACGGGAACAAGTATAACATTTGAGCTGTTTAGTTTGGAACAGAAACTAGATGTGCTGAAAAGATCCAAAAAGTATTTGAAAGATTCAAAGAAAGCGATGATAACACTTTGATGTTTATTCTATATTCGTAAACATGGTAACATGTAAAGCACAGTTTCAAACGAATTTTAATTGTACACCTTAAATGTTGACGATGAATTGCGAATCATGACAAGTCTAAAGGACTTAAATAATAATAGAAGTGTTTGTTTCCATCCCACTGTTTAAAAAAGAAATAAGTATTAATTGTTGACTGTGAATTTCTACTATCTTTTTTTGAGAATAAAGCAAACAAATTAGGCGCATGTAAAGGTTTATGACTCTCCACAATTTTATACCTTTTGAAAAATTCAGGTTAGCGAAAAATTATTATGGAAAGCGGTTTTATATGTTGATATTCTTAGATCGCGATCAATAATAATCAAGTAGTATACGTATTGATATATATATAAAGAAATACTTATCTATTACAAATTATAATGACAACTTTAATATCAATGTCAGAAAATCTAAACTACTCAATTGTCCATAAAATAACAAAAAAAAAACTTGATCTACATACTATCAATGAATTAAGGTACATACAATTACATGTCATACAGGTAACATTCCCCCAATGGATATTAATTTGTTGATGATAGTATGTCAATCACAATATTATGTAACGTTGCCTTCATTTCTTCTCCTGAAACATGTTCAATTTTTACGTTATGGTTTTGGATTATTTCTAAGATAATAACAACGGCGATCTAAATATTTCGTTTTTAGCTTTTGATTTCCACCTTGAATTATACTGACTACATTCAAACTATCGTAGTACACCGTAGATATATTACTCTCCTTTTCATAAAATTCTTCTAGCAATTCTTTCACCCACATCAATTCTTTTACTCCATCAGTTAATGCAATTAGTTCACTTTCTGTTGTTGACATAGCTACAGTTTGTTGCTTCTTGATTTTCCAGTGAATTAGGGAATTTCCTCCTCTTATCATATACCCTGAAAAAGATTTTGCATCTTTCGTTTTATCCCAAGATGCATCAGTGTAACAATGAAGATTTACGTCTTTATAGTGGTATATTAAGCAAGTATCTTTGGTACCGGTCAGGTATCTTAACACTCTTTTCAATGCATTGTAATACATAATTGTTGGCTTGGTGTTGTACTACATAGAGTGCTCAAAGCATAGCTTATATTTGGTCTAGAATTAGTTGCTACATACATTAATTTTCCCACCAACTCTTGGTATTTAACGGAATCAAATTCTTCACTATCTTCATAGTTATCTAACTTTGGATTTGTAATCTGAAGGTGACTTTACTACATTACATTCTGTCATATTCTACTTTTCTAATATATCACTGATATATTTTCGTTGATGTAGCTTAATTTCTCCTACCTTCTGTTCCACTTGTATTCCAAATGCATAATTTAACTCCCCTATTATCCATTCCACTTCTTCTTGCATTTTTTTAATTACCTCTTCTTCAATTTTATCATTAGATGTAATTTTTATGGCGTCATCCACATACATTCCAATATACACATAATCATTGCCATTTACAAAATAATACAAAAATGGGTCTAAATTTGATTGTTGTTGTTCACAATTGATGAATACTTCATGCAGTGTCTTATTCCAACATCTTCCTGCCTGCTTCAAACCATAAATGCTCTTATTTAGAGTACATACATCTTGTATTTCTCTCTCTTCGTATCCTGGTGGTTGTTGCATATTACATATGTGACTTGATCTAGCTGTCCAATGTTTCATTATAATCTATTCCTGGGCGTTGATTATAACCTGGAGCTACAAAACGTGCTTTGTATTTATTAATACTTCCATCAGCATTTCGTTTAATTCTAAAAATCCATTTGCTTTTCCTTTTTCTCTCACCTGTTGGTAACTTTGTGACTTTCCACACATTATGTCTTTTCATGCAAGATATTTCTTCATTCACTGCTTCTATCCATTGGTCACGCAGATGATTTTTTATTGCTTCATCATAAGTTATTGCTTCAAATTTCAATGAATCTTGCGTTTGCATTTAATTTTGTTTTTCTTTAATTCTCTCCGATCTTCTAATTTCTTGATTTTTTTCATTTCGTGTTTCTGCTAATCTGCTGAAGCTCTTTATTTATTGATGTGTTCATTACTGCATCATTACGACTGATTGCATCATATTCATTATTCTTATTGTATTCAGTATTTAAACTAGGTGGATCTTGTTTCTCCTCCTGATTATCATTAGAACCAATACATATTTTATTTTGAGGCGAAGAATGAATAAAATCATCTCCATAGGATAATAAAATAGTTGTATTCGTCTTATTTTTCTTGTTTAATAACTCCTAGTTCATTTTAAATAAATTTTATATGTTTGACTCGTTTAACCGCATTTAGTTTAGGATAATAAAATCTGTATTTATGTTTTGCATATCCTACAAATATTCTTACTTCTGTTTTTTGTTGTAACTTACTTCGTTTGCCATTTTGTACTAATACATGTGCTTTACAACCAAATACTTTTAATTTTTTTCACAGATTGTTTTCTCTGAGTTCATACCTTCATTGGAATTTGAGTGTGTTTGCTAGATTTACATAAATTTCGAATGTATGCTGCTGCTCGTTACATTCACCCTAAAAATCCATTGGTAATCTTGAGTGGTCTAGCAGAGTTCTTACAGTATCGATTACTGTTCGGTTATTCCTTTCAGCTACACCATTACTTGCTGGTGAATATGCTGTAGCTAATTGATGATCGATTCCATTCTCAATAAAGTAATTGTGTAATTCGTTTTCTAAAAACTCCTCCATTGTCTGATCTTATCTGTTTTGCATTTTTTATGTATTTTAATATTTGTAGTATACTCATCGTATTTATTAACAATCTTAATGCAGCTGCATTTCTATCATCCCATTTGTTCCATGCTGCATCCTTTTTATTAAAATCTTCTTCTCCTATTTTTCCTTTTGGCGGTTCATCTTTATCCACTATGTCTTTCCATAAACATCTTCCTTTAGCTCATACCCTATTCTTGCAGACCAAAGAAAATAAAAGTTGTCATTTTGTTGTTCAATAGAACATATATTGGTTTCACTCATCCTACCCAAAAACTCTTCGTTGCTTTGTTTGATATGATTACTTCAATCTAACTACGCTCTGCTACCATTTTGTGATATTCTTAGATCGTGATCAATAATAATGAAGTAGTATACGTATTGATATATTTAAAAAGAAATACTTACCTATTACAAATTATAATGACAAATTTTATACCAATGTCAAAAAATCTAAACTATTCAATTGTCCATAAAATACCAAAAAATACTTGATCTACAATCAATGAATTAATGTATGTACATAGGTACAATTATATGTCATACAGGTACATTATACACCTATTATGATTACAGCATTACGAATCAAAATTTGTATTTCCGATAGCCATTCCTTTTCTGTGGTGGCTATTTTATTTATTTTTCAAATGTCACATTCCCTAGTTTCTTCTTCTAATGAAAAGATTTATTATTAGCCATAATAGTGAAAACCGTCTAAAAAAGATTTAAGTGTTAAAATAATAAATGGTATGAATATCGTTTGCTTACAAATTACTACTCGTTTTATAAAGCAAATATTGTTTATGAAGCAAATATTGGAACAACTAAGTATTGCAAATTACATATATACAGAAATGTAATAATAGCAGTAATGATTAGATATGCAATTTTTACAATTACACATAATAAAATGCTAATAATAAGGCATCGAGAATTTCAAGTGCATTACAGCTAAAGCTAACTAATAATTAAGATAGTGAAGTGTTCGGAACACATTTAAATAATTTAATAGCACTTAATTTTAGTTATTAATGGATGCCGCGAATGGAATATAGTTCATAGCAGTGAATAATTTGATGTGTTTAAATATTACCCGAAGTAAGCTAAATTGTCAAGCTACTAATTATATTACAATTTTTTTTAACAATATGGATGTTTTAACATAATATATTTAGTATTAATTTCATGTGTGTAGGCAGATAAGCTCCTTTTAGTGGTATAAAAGTACGTAAGAGTAAACAAGTTATCCATGTGCAAAGTTTAGTATATCTGGGTAATTTCTTACGCGTTTTTTACACGTTTTACTTATTTCTACGTACAGTCGTGAGTAATCCTGATGTCAGAAACTTGGCGAATGTTTCACTCGCTCCGAACGTACGGTATATGAAGTGCGAATTGATCGATTGTAATGCTGGGGGAAGGGGGAAGGAGGGAGGGGGTAGGTAGTTCACTGGTATATATTAAGACATTTAGTAGAGAAATACTTGTAAAAGCGAGATTTGTTATAATAATACATAATTATATAAGTATGTATGTAGGCAGCATATGCATGTATGTAATATATCTACATACAGGGGTGGGCATAAGTCACCTGGCAAATTTGCACAAATTTAAATAGTTTTAAAAAACGATAACACGAGATTAAAAAACGTTGATTTTCTTTCATTATATTGCAAAAATATTTACAATAGGTGTATTTCGATACACTTGAAACAGCGCTAGGTCTTCATTGATGATATCGAACTCGATTGTTATCCAATGTTCGAAATCTTCTTTGCATCTTGAACACTACCGGTCTCTTCAAACTTTTTGGCTAATTCAACCATGTAATTGCAGTTCTTCTGCATTCTGTATTAGGCCACCTTTCTCTAAAACCCTCTTCAATTGCTCCATAATTGCGATCAAGACAATAAAACTGTTTCAACAAAAACATACGCTGTTGTAACAAAAACTTGACTCGAACATTTTGTGCCATTTCACTCGACAGAAATCTATCTAACCACGCAACAATACCGGTATTGACATGTCTCGAGGTCGACAAGCATACTAATTTACTAACTGACGAATGCCCTGTTTTCAAGGCTGCCAGGTGAGTTATGCCCACCCCGTTATATCAAAATTATTCCAATTTTATTTCTAATCTTACATGATTCCAGTATAAAGTTGGCGATCTATTGGAATATTAATAGATAGTGTTTTTTAAGTAAAATTTTTATAGATATCATGATATATGACCAATTATTTATTTCAAAAGTGACTATTGGGCGCACCGGAAAACTATTCAAAAATGTAGGAATTGATTTATACCTCGGTTCGGATTCCCTTTTTTAACGATATCCAACTATACAAATGTGTAAATGTTCAAATAAAAACGAAAAATCTAGATCGACGTATAAAAGTGAAAATAAAACAATAATATTCTAGAAAATTATTTTCGGTATTTTAAAATGCTATTTAGCTTTTATGCTATACATATAAAAGTATAAAAATTGAAGTATACAAACACCAAACAAGGCATATATTTGAAATTAATGTAAAACATAAGTTTTAAGTCAATAAATAGATGCTCAAAGCAGAATAGAAATAATAGTCAGCAATTTAACATATCAGTAACGACGTAATCGACTAAACAAGTAATGTTGAAAAATATGCAAATAATAAACTTTATACACAAGTAAAAATATTATAGAAATTTGATATCCTTAGTTACATAGCCAATATATGTAAATGGAATGAACATGGAAATCAGAAATATATTTAAAAACACAGGTCATATGAAATAATTACTAAAAAATATAGAAAAATTTTTATTCAACATAAACGTATATGTTTACAAATAGAAATCAAGCAACATTTTAAGTAACACAAGTTCGTAAATGAGAATAAAAGGTAATAATAAAGGGTATAATAACCTCCAGCGACAATTACCTCTTCTGGGCGACGTGACATTGAGTTCACTAAATTTGCACATAGTTAGGTTTTCTGGCACTTGGTTCCATAAATTCGAAATATGCAGCCCATAGATTCTGTATTGGGTACAAATCGGCTAATTTTAATGGCCAAGGAATATGTTCGATTTCCCGATGTTCCATAAACCATTCTTGGACAGTTCTTGCTTTATGAATCGGACTATTGTCAAGCAAAATCATTAGTTTACCATTATTGGGGTAAAGGTAATATGTAGTTGTTTGAAATATTAATATAGTTATTTGCAGTAAAATGTGGGTCAATCTCTAGTAATTCTCCAGCTCCGTTGCATGTCATATACCCCTGTCATATTCTACCGTTCTGGTTTATCGCATTAACATAATCTATGAAATCGAGTGTTTTGAGGTCTGTGAAGCAATTTTTTCGCGTTTTTTGTCATAGCAAAACACTTAGCGTTAAAGGAAATCACAGTGGCAGGGAGTCTACAAAAAACCCTGTATTCTTTAAACGGCGCGGCGTGCTACAGTAAATCTGATGGAACAGCGCATTTCGGTAATTTGTAGTATTTTTCTGTTGGAATAAAATGCATGTTGGGTGGTTGTGTTGATGATAATATCATCTTCTTCAGCAGTGGTTTTTTTTCGCTACCCTCCGTGGCCTTTTGCGCATATGCCTTTCGGCATTAAATCGACCAATCCATCGTAAGACTGTTCGCTCCTGAAAATAGTAACTGTATTGGTAATTTTATGAAATTTTTGTTAGTCGAGCTGGTTTTTATTAATAATTTCTATATATTTGGACAAAATTTAAAATAATTAAACTTGGTATCTATTTTTATTCAGTTTTTGCAACGAATAAATTTTTTATATAACGTGGAAGGTAAGATTAGTTATCTTGAATTTACTCCAAACATGTATTTGTAACAACTACTGCGGTGATTCACATAATTTATCTGCAAAAGCTAACGATATATGAATATAGAAGTTCTGCTTAAGACTAGGTTTTTAGGTATTTTTATTAAATATTTGGACTAAGAAAACTACGAAACAATAATAATTATATCCTTCATTTGTAGTTTCGAAATGGAGTTAGAAAATAATAATTTGAATTAAATACATACCGATTTATTTATAATTTCGCTGATATCTCCGACAGATTGTCCGTACTGATATAATCTTAATAATATTGTTTTTGCGCTGTCACTGGTTCGTCTTCCAACCATTATTTTAATACTACCCAACAGTTTAAACAACAAAACTCAAATATATCCCAAAACATTATACACCTTCCCTATTTATCTCATTCTAAATACTCGTTCTTCTAATTACTATTTGTTATCTTCCATTCCAATTCTTCCATAATAATCCCATCACAACGAAGTTTGTACTAAATGCAAGATTCATCTGGACTACATAACAGTTTAATCATATCTTTGCAAGAAACCAATTCCGACATTTTTGAATAACTTTCCGGTGTGCTTAATAGTCTTAAGTCTTTTAAATACATAATTGGCCATATAGTTAATAATACATGTAAAAGTTTTATTTTAAAACACCATTAATATGCCAATAGATTGCCAGCGTTATATTGGAATCACGGAAGATTGGACATCATTTTTATCATGTAAAACCTTAAAGGATATTGAAAATAGTTCATATTTGTCTTCTCTCTTATTCGCCTAAGTGTGTCAATACAATATATATATAATAACAAATCTCGCTTTTACAAGTATTTCTCTACTAAATGTCGTAACATATACCTGTGAACTTCCTACCTCCCAGCATTACAATCCACCAATTCGCATTTCATATACGTACACTCGGCACGACTTAATCTTCGAACGATTTGAGTGAGTTACCTTACTAAAATCGTGAGACATTTGTGAAGTTCCTGACATCAGAATTGCTCACGACTGTAACTGTAGTCCCAGTGAACTAATCTGGTGGTACTGAGATACTGGCAATTGATTTTTCATTGATTGATGTATAATGATTTAGCATAATTACTACATTTTAGAAAATTCGCTTTAACACGGCATTGATGTATAATGATTTCGTCAGGGACGGGAGCTAAATATTATTTACATCCGGAGCTTTTTCAGGAACGTGCATATTGATATCGTTGCAGCCGATATTTTAGACAATTCCCGGATACTTATCAACTTGAATCACTGGCTGACTATGAATATAACATCCGGATTGATATTGCACATCCCTGTCCCGGACCTGACACGTCGCTGTCACGGCACGGTGATGTGTGGATTTTAGGCGGTTCTTATTTTATATATAACAGAGTCTTATGCTGACAGATTTTCTAATATGTTGACAAAAATTGAAAACTGCAGTACACTTTGGAGGAAGCTGTATTTCAATTTTGAGTTACAGCGATGCGGATTCCAAGTTGACATTTTTTTTTTTTTTGTAAACCGTTCTTGATCTACTTCCGGTAAGACTTTAGTGATCTCTTATAATTTGCTGTGCCAAATTTTAAGTCAGTAGCAGTTTTGTTTGCAGTAATAGAGTGATTTATTTGGAAATGTTTTTCTCGAAAAAATTGAAAAAAAAAATTTCAAAAACTATTAGTTTGTGGCATAGAACATGGTACATAAAATTTCCTCAGAATTTGATATAGAATTTAAAAATAAAATAAAAGTACACTGTTCTGTTTAAAATAAGCGAGTTGGTATTTACTTCCGATGTACCTGAAGTAGATAATTCGTAAAAATATTACATAAAAAGAAATCAGCATTATAGACAACGTAATGTGGTAAAATTGTACATTTTTTCTGTGGCTGCATCCCTAAACACTTCTGATCGAAACTCTTGGTGCCAAACCCTGTATTCAATTCTAATACGTGGTCGATGATTTTATACATATTGTGGCCAACTAACTGTCGAATAAAACTTTCCGGTTTTCACATGAACTCTCTAATGCGACGTATATTTTTTTTTAATTATCGAATAATAAACGGAATACTCTGACAAACAAGAAAAAAAAGAGAAATTGAAATAAATTTCGATAACGACGCAAATTCAACAACTTTTGTAATTTCACCTACCCATTGTATAAAGTTTCTGTACTTATTATTTTAACAAAAAACGAGTCTGTTTCGATTGTATGATGTTGGCTCCATGTTTTACGATGTCATTGTATACATACTTCATGTAACATGTTAGATACATGTTACAAGTTATTTTCATTCGCTGGTAGGAATGATTATATGTATACCTAAACATTAATTAAATGACTGAATAAATAATAATTGCAATTAACCAAAATATAAATATTTTTATAATGAAATGTATCTAATTATTTCAACAAATATATGTATATTATGAGATATTTATTGTTTTTTTTTTCGATTATTTATTTATCTTTGCCTTACAGGAATATTACTTGGAGAAAGTGGAGGGTAATACTAAATATTTAATGAATAGAGATTTCTGCTCTCTATTCCTCGATTGTTAAACCTATTTAAACAATGAATACGCGGAAGCCAGACTACGAAATCAACGGATGTGAAACTTCAGTGACCGCACTACCCTCACGCACTCCTAGCACTTAGTTTACAAAGCCATATAAATTCATACTATTATGATACGCAAAACTCATACACAGATACGTTAGTTGGTCTAGTAGTTTGCAAACACGATTTTGGAATATCCATCTACATGTAAAACAAGTAAGTTACAACAATTGAACTAGTTTGATTCAAATATCTGAATCGTTCTAGCGAAATATATCCGGTTAGTTTCATATTTCCATAACGAAGACAACAAATAATGTCTTGAAACATATCGTTTTATTGTTTTGTCAATTCTATATTACGGCATTTTAGTAGGTATGTAATAATACTTAGCATTTGGATTAATTTTTTCATTACTTTAAATCAATTTTCGGACAAATTATTATATGTTTGATTACATTCGCCCACGTGATTTTTGTCTCAGGAGTACCAATAGTTGTACTCAATGCAGTTTTTACAGCGTTTTCAAGTAGGTATGTATTCGAAATTTCTCAATGGAGAAATTTCCACAGTTTTTTTGTAATATTAATGGTTAAAGATATTATGTGATAGTTGTGCCAGAAAAAAACCCTATATTAAAAAAGAACGGTCTAAATGCAAAACACTAATTTTTGAATTGAAACGTGTGAATGTGATTTATTAGGTACATACATATCAAGCTAGAATTAATTTTGTCAAAGCCATTGCCAATAGCTGTATAATAGTTTCGTATATTTAAAGGCGTCTTTGTATACGATGAGACATAGCAAGAAAGGAGTTCCTTATTTGATACTGATCTTAAAACCAGCGACTTTTTTGAAAATAATTTTTTTCTACGAATAAAGTGGAAACATATACGGAGTGCACTACGCATGTTTTATCGAAAATACTTTCTGCTTCTAAAACATCACAAATATGGTCTATAATTTCGATATAGAAAATTAAACAAATATAGGAAAGCTACATATTTTATTTGTTATCTGGATGTAGTGCACAAAATAATTACAAAGTGAAACCACTCCCATAAAAAAATTATATTTTGAAGTTTAGTTTTTGTTATTAATATGAAATCAAACTTTAGACAATGCTTCATTAGCTTTGAGCAAATGGCGACGGCTACCTAATTTTGTATCAGCGCAGACAGTTCAGAATATATTAAATATAGGGCACTCGTAGTCATAACTAAGAGAATTATGACCATTTCGATGAACAATTTCAACATGTGTATTACATATAAAATATATATCCATTTGAGTTCATATATAAAACACCTTTATAGCTTAAATGATATCGAAGGCTTCCACGGTCTGAGTCTCTGTTATGAGGCCTTCCGGGTTTTGACCGCGTCATAGTAAGATACATATATACAATACAAAATAAAATAAAACAAAAATGAAAATGAAAAATACAAAAAAAATACTTACTCAAACTCGACGTTTCGCTACTAATGTAAGTGGCTTTTTTATGAGCAAAACTAGGTGAGGGGCGCCAGAAGGTCACGGTAATTCGACGTGTCAAACACGGTAGAGGCGAAAACCTTCTAACCTTCGCCTCTAGCGTGCAGCTGCAAGTGCTTAGTTGCACTAACTCCGTAAGCTGTATCACTTGTCTGGCTATCACTGCAACTCTCGCGGTGTAGTTTTGTGTGTCTAAATTGTGTTCAAATGGCTTTGTGATAGCATCATACCGCCTTTTACAATGCCGCGCTGTTAATCACTTTGCTCTCAACAGCGAATGGTAAATCGATCCGGATTTCAACGCTACGAAAAAACATCACCGTCCCTCCAGAGAATTGAAACTCGGCTCCTATCGTCCCGCCACAACGATAATCAGCCGCCTATCGATAATATGTCTGTTGTAAAAGATAGTAATAATTTGATATAGTTATGACTGCTCAATTTAGTAAACACAACAATATTTTTCATATATTTCTCAACTCTATACAATTTTCAGATCTTACAAACGTGTTGAGTAATAATTAATAATAAAATTTGCAGTATCTGATACTTTATTTGTTAACAACATATCATTTATTATCTGTTTTTCTTTCTGTAGAACTCCTATTCTGATCTATTAAGGAATATGTTACACCAGTGTATTTTGCATGATTGTATACGCAGTGGTGACCAGTGAACATATACATTGTTTCTCATGTGTTCATCCTGGGTCAGTCCAAAATCAGTGTAGCAATTGCTCCGACGCGAAAAATACACTGTTCTTTTCCAATTGTCACGAACAAGCTGCATTACTCTATATATTACCCTAGTTTCAATCGAATTTGAGTTATGGCCGCTCAATGGTTACCGGTTGTCATATTAGAATATTATGTAGACATGAACATGATTTAGTAGGTCCATATTGTACATTGAAATAAATTAAATTAGTTTTCCTATGAAATATAAAGGGTTTGCTTGAATCAATCATTCCAAGTATTGATTTTAATAAAATTTTGTATCATAGTAGATGGAATGTCTAATACATATATCAATTTCTATATGAATATAACTGTGTTCAAAATTTAAGAGATAAAGCCTCAATACAATTCTTTACCCATTTTCTTCGTAATATTGCTGAACTCATGACGCACTTAATTAATTTACATTATTCGCATCTCAACCTATCCGCAAGAAGAAATAATTAATATAAAGCGTCGGGGCTTGCGGTAGAGCACAGAACCGTTGAAGTTAGCCACATTATTATAGCGTACCGTGAAATATGATTTAAATTAATCACAAGTCGGTAACGTGAGGCCCTCGAGCTATTTCACGAAACAGAGTACCACCGGACTCTACTACTTCCCGCTGTTTTGAGCGAGAAGTGCAATCTCCCGCTTCGACCAAAGAATTTGAAAATTATGACTATCATCAGTTATAATTAACTAATTCTAGCAAACCTCTTTTGTTCCCTCTTTTTCTCGTATCTAGAGATTACTTTTCACCAGAAATATGGTAAAAACATTAAAGGTAAATACAGTTCTATCGGGCGACATTCGTAACAGAAATAAATTAAGACGAAAATTTGCGAGGGTAGAAAAGTATTAGTAAGCATTCAGCGTGGATTTGCTAGCTGGAAATAAAACAAATTGAAAAAATTGTTGTTGTGGAGTATAAGAAGAATGCAGTCAGGCGTAGCTAAAAAGACGACTTTTATTAAATTTAGGTAAAACAACAAAGTATCCAATCTTTGTTCTTTCTCTGAGTAATCTTTGAATGTCAAAATCAATAATATTATATTTGTACTATAAATATACATAGTTAATATATGTCAAGCAAAATGGCAAATGAAATATGTACATTACGGAAAAGAAACGATATTTTAGATTTATTTTCCATTCATGAAGAATGTCTTAGAATTGTGATACATGTCGAGCATCTAACAACATATCCAAATTTTTGCAAAGTGACCTAAAAAAATGTCATTACAGAAACTCAAACAAGAAAATTAAACAAGGCGTTGCAACGGACTAAGTTAAATATGATCAGATCGGGATGAAGACCATGTAAAATATACTTAACTTATTTCTTTCCAAAGTTTATTGGCTTAACGTTCTTCTTTAGCTTCTTGTACTTATATTTTTGAGGTCATTTGGCATAAATGTGGATATCTGTCGGCATATAGTCGACATGTGGTATTCACAATTCTATTACATTTTTTGTGAACGGAAAATAAATCTAAAACGTCGTTTCTCTTCCGTTATGTATTTCATTTGCCAGTTTGCTTGACATAAACTATGTGTATTTATAGTACAAATACAATATCAATTATTTGGACATTCAAGCATTACTCAGATTTTAAATGAATTAAAAAGGCGTATTTTTGGGACTTTCAGCAGGGAATTTCTAATAACTTGAAAACTGTAGAAGATAGAAGCTAATGTGTGTAATAATGAATGATAGAGAATTATTGAGACTATTCAAAAATCTAATAATACATAGGGTGTTCTTTTAAAAAAGTGACTTTCATTGATGTGGACTTAGTTGAAATAAACGGTAATTTTGGAAGGGTCTGTATATATAGACATAATTTTGAAGGTGCATTTTTGATGCACTTAAGTTCAGCTAGGAACATGTCAAATATGAACTTTTCACCTGCCATCGATACCGAAATGCAGAGTTTTTAACATAATGCTGCAGTTGGCCGTACTTTTGAACAAAATTGAATAACTCAAAAACAGCCGATATTGGTTATAAAGTATCTTAATAAATTTTGATGCAGAATTACATGAGCGATCTAAAAAGCTCATAAAAAATATACCATGCTATATAAATGAAGAAAGTTGGGGCAAACTTCCGGTAAACCGGAAGTGATACAAAACGTAAATAATTTTGCCAATGAGCCCGGATGATATTATCCTTAACTACAAGTTTTCAGAATTGTAGTATTTCGGGAACAGCGACAAGTTCTATCGAACCAGTTCCGTGAATAACACTGTATATGCTGTATATACCGGGTGTCAACAATATCATGTATCAGCCCGCCATTTCTTTATTAGTTAAAATAAAACTTTGAAATTCGTACCGTATATATGAGTGATTGGTGGGCTTCTTCAGGTGCACTCAGTTTTTCTATAGCATTTTCGGTCAAACCGGAAGTGACGTTAATTTTGAATTTTTAAATACAACATGTATTATTTCTGTTCATATTTTTTTTCTTCTAAAAATTTGCCATCTAGTGCAGGTCAACTTTTGACATTTCTGTCAAAGATGGCGGTATCTGTTAAATTTATCCATTAAAGTGAAACTGCTTCGCAACAATTGTCGAAATGTACCAACCATTAAAGTTAGCTTTGAAAACAATTAAGAATTGTATTTTTCACATTTACACGCACTGGCAAAGGTAACATGTATTTCACGTGGGCGACTAGAAATGGGACGGACTTCAACTGTAAGCATATAGACGCACGAATCGTCCCCCTCACCTTGCAGTAGTATGAATGATGGCTACGTTGAATTGATTGAAATTGAAAAGATCTATGTGAGGATAGCATTTTCTAGTAGTTAGGCAAGGGTAAAGAACAGTGGTGGGTACTTGCCGCTAGACAGCGATAGCATACAACACACAATCGTCCAGCACAATAGCATGCGTATTCCTTGACTTTGTTAACGCATAGAAATCATATTTTCATCCTTCTTTTACTCATATAAAGAGGATCGTTACATTAAAAGTTAGCTCTTGGTTATATATTTAAATAGCTTAGCTAATACACAAAATGCACACATCATGACATCCTCCACTCTAACAATTTTTACTTCATAAATTCACATTTATTTTCATATAAATGTGAATGTGTTTGAGCTAGTAATAAACATATTTACTATTTTTTTGATGGTCCTATTTAAATGCGATCCCAACTTTTGCTTTCTCATACGATACTGATATCCTCGAATACTTCTTTTCATTGCTTTTAACAGTCGTCCCTCTGGTTCATAATGCATAATACAAAGGAATTAAATGAGTAAAAGGAGGCGGCTGGTGATGACAGATGCGTATAGAAAGCGCAAAGGTCGTGCGTTAATTTATTTTCAAAAGTTTAATTGCTGCATTTATTTAAACTCTATCTAAGTTGTTTCTTGGAGAATAGCTGAAATTATATATAAATATTATCATTGAAATAATTAGAAAGAAATAAATTCAAGAAGTGTGTTAACTTAATCAAAGCAAGCATTACTTGAATTCGTAACACCAGTACTTTACACTTTAATTATCACAAATTTCACAAAATTTATACATTTTTTACTAAACCGCTAAGCACAAATGCTGTTATATGCAGTACCGGAGTGTATTCGGGTGAAAGTACGATTAATTACGACTGATCTCATTCGTATTGTACACCAAGAATGTAATGTGAATCAGCTTGTGCACTGTCGATTTGTAAATAGACAACGTTGAGTGTTTGTTAATTTTTTGTAGATATATTTTGTATTTGTTACTGTATATTGTTCTCTCCAATTTCGAAAACATCATTCTTTAAAACAAAATTCAACTAACTGTCAATATATGTATACCCTCTTGTAGTTACTCAGTAGGGAATGGAATACTCGATCCAACAGAATAGGAAGCAATATAAAAAAATGTCACTGACGTCACAAATTCATCAAATATTTACTAATAAAGTAGCATCCACTGCTAAAATGTGCTCAATGTATATTATACGTATTCGAGCATTTTTATGAAAAGAAATTTTATTCCATTCTTATGACTATAGTATATGAAAGAAAAAGAAATATTTTCTGAGTCAAACTACCTTCTTTAGTAGTTAAGACTTTTACATGGAAATTTTTATGTTTGCAGATGTTTTGAAGTTTGATATTTTTTGTAAGTATTGAATAAAATTCAGTACAGGATTATTAAATTTCTGCAAAAAGAAAATATTTCTCTTTTTAAAATATCTAGAATTTCCGATATACATACATATATTTATTGTAAAATATATGGAAAATTATTCTGTTAACTTGCTATCCCTGTTTATATTAGTTGTTTCTCTCAATTTAGGGAATTTCTAATTTAAACTAATTGGATTGCCTGTTTAGATAATGGCTACATCAAATACGTAAACTATTTACTAAACGAGCTATTCACTCCTGCCACCAGCTTTTATGTTCTTCTGGATGAGCGAGCATGGCATACTTAACTCTCTCTCTGATCGATTTGGCACACCGTCATCGTGTATGTAGTTGAAGAATTAGCATTGATTGAAATTTCGACTGTCGACGTCGAACGGTGATTGTTGTGTTGTTCTGGGGGAAGCGGACTATATTCGGTAAGCAGCGTAGGTCGCTTGCGATACACGAATTTCAGCTTTTCAGGGCGTTTGTCGTCTGGGTGTAATCATGTATAGTGCCTCGACGGCCCTAGATCCATCAATCAAGTGTAGGTGACTCTCCAGCTTTGTTGGAAGTACGGGGCGACGCAATCACGTTAATGGGCCAGGTGCTGTTGCGCTAACTTAGACACATGGAGACGGCATCATTCGATGGAGTCAAAGTTTCGGATCCGCGAAGTTTTTTGAGTTGGTGAGCGAGTAAATTCGTATGAGTAAAGAGTATGCCGCATATGTGGCTCGACTAAGAAAGATTTAGTCAGTATAGTCATCAACGAAAATGTGATGGCATATAGTTAATATACGAACTAAATAAGACGTATATCAAGTTGATTTTTTGATGGAGATATTTTCTGTTTTCCACAGTTTTAAGGACATGAAGACAGAATAGCGCTTCTCTTCCATTTGCTAATTTAAGGAAATTGTTGCATATTAAAGATAAAATTATAAACCTATAGTTGCGCGATGCTTAAAACTCTAAAAACGAATCCAAAATTTACAAAACATTGGTAATACATTAGTATTGTTAAGTGATTTGCTAAAATATAGAGAAAATGTTGACTTGAGTCAAAACATTGACGTTATAAAATCTTGTTAGTCGAAACAGTAGTAGTGTTTTTTTTTTGAAAATTTAATAATCACGAGATTCTATAGAAGAGTTTGTTAAAGTTGGTGTGTTATGAGTAAAGACCGCAAGTGTGGTTCGGTAGCAGGGGCGTAACTAAATCGGCTTTACCGAAATAAAAATGGGCGTTAACTTTCGACATTTTAAATTCGTTGCAACCGAATTATAGGTACGCGTACTTGCAGTGCACGATCATGCAACAATACAGACGATGACTGTCTACAAACTACATATTTTACTATACACATACATACTTGTACGATAGGCGCGCGCCGTTAACGCTCCCGATGTACTGCCGCTGGAACCGAAACAATTCTTGCGGTCTTTAGTTATGAATTAACGATGTGTCCTCGTACAGCAAGCTAATACTAGAAATAAGAAGCAAGCATCAGAATATTGTAACCTTGTGTGCTTTAGCATTTTACTTAGATAAAAATTATACTAACTTATCTTTAAAATAATAAAGTTGCTTACTCAATTCTGTGCCTTGGTGATGTGAAAGCATATTTGATTATGTTTATTTTTATTACTGCAGTTTACGCCAAGTACACTCGATACGACTTAGTGTTCGAACGGCCACAGTTCGCTGTGTATGTCAGTCCACCTCCTCCACATTTAACGTGACCGTTTTTTTATAAGTGTAAGAGTGTATTTTTCGTAATGTAACATTACGATTATCGAAGAAACGGTCACGTTAAATGTGTAGGGGATGGACTGATAAAGACCGCACACTGTGGCCATTCGAAGACTAAGTCGTACCGAGTGTACTTTGTTACCTACTTCCCAAGAGTTAGTAAATTATTAGAATTTGGTACTTCCAATAGTGACAGTTGCATTGGGTGCGTCTGTAGAAAGTGGTAAAACACACAAACCACCACAGTCCTCCTTGCAAAGATATATTAATAGTTTAAAAGTTTCTTGAACTAATAGTTCATCAGGTAACGTCAGAAGGTATATAGTCACCCATAGTTATAGTAAGAATAGCGTCAGCGCTAGTTGAAATGTGTCAGCGAGCTAGGTATTAATGGTTTCCAATTTGAACATGCCCAATAATTACCTCTCATTTATAGACACTCCACAAAAGGAAAATCAGTTCACTGTAATAATTAGTTCTGTGACGATCTTCGAAATGATCATATAAGTAACAGAGAGATCAGAACACTAAACACTTTAACCCACTGAACACCAAACAAGTTTTAACTAAAACACCGACGCGTTTCAACAGCAATGCTGTCATTATCAAGGTTTTATTATCGCCTTGATAATGACAGCATTGCTGTTGAAACGCGTCGGTGTTTTAGTTAAAACTTGTTTGGTGTTCAGTGGGTTAAAGTGTTTAGTGTTCTACTTCTGCACCAAGAGATCCAGTGAAGAACTTCGCAGAGAGATCAGAATATATTGGGAATTTCGGTCTGTAGGTAAAGATAAAAACTATTGGTTCATTACTCAATATTTCGTCATAATTTATGACTTCTTCAGGAGTGCATAAATTATGACGAAATAGTGGGAAATGAACCAATTGTTTTTATCTTTACCTACAGACCAAAATTCTCAATATATTCTGATCTCTTTATTAAAAGTACGATCGATAATATATTTTATTATATACGTAACACGCATTAATTCTTTATCGTAAAAAAATATTGTGCAAATATACAACAACCCTCTTTTTTATCATAGATTGACATAATTTTATGTAAAATTACAATGTCAATGCTTGTTTTACACTGTAGCATGAAATATTATCTACTTTTGTAATTTTTACATGTACATTTGCTTTCATGATGTTTCGTCATTAGTTTTACAATTGTAGTACACCTTTGGTATTTGTATATTTATATAAGGATGGCGGCTTCATACGCAGATAGATAGCGTATGAGCCGCCATCAGTACTTACTTTTATGACAAACTCGGTAGTTTTGCGCGTAACTATAAAATACTAATAGAAAACCACACTTGTAGCGTTTATTTGGTTGGAATGAAATACCGGAAAAGTGCTGCTTATATAGATGATGTGTGTGGTGGAACCTGGGAATTAAATATACTTTTACTGGATATCATTAGGGCGCACACTACACTTTATTAAACAGAATGCGAAATTGCGCATGCGACGTGGAAATTTATGCTGTACACCAGTTGCAGACATCATATGTAATATTGAAGGGTAATACTATACTTACTGCTATTGTAGATTCTTTTTCAGAGTATTCACATGTAGACATACTTAAAATTAATTTCTGTGTATCTCACAATATTTTTTGCGGTGTTAGTGAAAGCAAAATTAAATATTGAACTACTGAAAACTGTTTATTAGTAGACTGGATCGATCAGAAAAGTCATGTTGGCCTCAAGTTACCACGAAAAATCCTAATTCCTTGCAATATTTATTTAAATTTGTTTCACTAATTTGTAATGTTGTTTGTTTGCCTACTTAGTTGCAGATTCATAGAAAAAGTATATGTTAGCGATTGTTATACTTTTAACGAACATTGTAGTCGCTAGTTCCTTAAACATCCTAAATTTTATTTTTCAATATCCTTAAACATTTTTGAAAGACATGCATTGCACTATGCTGGTAACACCACTGTGCATTAGTAAGAAATTAATTGATATAAATCATTCCACAATTTGAAAGTAATTCGATCTATGAGAATACAGATTATCTGAAGTTGTATTTGTCTTACAATTCTTTTATTCGTAGTATGTAAGCCGTAGTATCGTACAAACATGTCCAGAACTTTTAATAAAACGGCCAAAAAGTTATTCAGCATTATGACATCATGGTCTTATCAGTAAAAATAATAATTAAATGCATTTTGATTTAAATAAAAATGTATGTGTTGTGAAATATTGTACATGTACTTAGTTACTTGTTGGAAACAAAATCTGATACACAAACAAACAATTAGCAGCTTATTATAAACTTTTCATCGCATCGTGTGCAAGAGGGTCTAAAAATGTTATGTACCCTAAGGCTGCCTGGGAAACCACATCATCGCAGCGTCAGATTTCATATTTCCTTTTCATCCGCAGGATAAACAAAGCGCGCTTTATATTGTCTGAGTCTCTTTTTTCGTATCTCCATCTCGTTTCATCTTCCGCATGATTTCCATCTTCTTACGCCTGTTATTATTCCGCTTTCACCGTACCCCAAATCACTTTTGCTGGTCCAGGCTGCGAATATTTAAAGATGCCTGCCCCGAGGGGCGACGCGGAATACGTTTCACGTATTAAGGCGGACGAAAACGGCTTGCCCGCGAAAAGGCGCGTTGACGCGAATCGCAGATTTGTTTTCATTTGTACGAGAGAACGACGAATATGAAGGCAGACGAGGATATGTGTTCTTCTTTCCTTCTTCGGAGCGCGTTCCTTATTGTGGCTGCATATACCATGAAGCATCCGTTAGCATGTAGAAAATTCATATATATAATACGGATATATAAAAGACGTACATATGTATATAGCAAGTACATAGAACAGGAAAAGGCTCTAGCGGAATACGCTATCCGAAATTGAAAATAATAGCTGGAAGAACTGCTGGAGGCGGTTAAGAGAAATTGAATTAAGATGACGTGACGGAAATACTGAAATTGCGTCTCAGGCGAATTCGTACTTGGCTCATAGAATTTACTTGCGTTTACAGTTTTTCCTTATTCATTATCTGTTTATTTAAGCTAGATGGATAAACATATTACTTGAGTTATGTGTTTAGTGTATTATCAGAGTTGCGTTCAATTTGGAAATTCAAATTGAATCGGCGGCAGTAAATTGCAAACTTTCATATACATATATTGTATAAGTATATGTATATATAGGGTCAGTATGCCGAATATGAGACCCCTTTTGGTTTTTCATCGTTATATAGCTAGGTAAGTAAGAAATTACAATGTCAACATGATATTCTTTTAATGCATATATTTTACTACACATAGCAATGACAAAAATCGAAAAAAACTAAGTAGGTTACCTTGTATTAATTATAAACACAAGTGTTACATTTTAGGCGTCTGAAAAAAAGTGGTCCTATTATGAGACCCCTATTTTTTATAGCCCATTTCACGATTCCTTACTGCCTTTACAGCTCGCATCATCATTACAGCATCCCACTTCTTGCGTTTCGTTTCGAGAGGCATCTAAGATCACAAAAAAAACATGCTTTTTATACAATGAAAACTAATATGCCTAATATGAGACCGTATCTCATATTAGACTTAATTCAGGGTCTCATATTGGGCACGACCACGTTGTTATATACTCCAGCGAATTCTTTAGGTTAGCATTAAAGTTAACTTAAAAACAAAGTAGTATATTTACACGTCACATTTATAGCTGTCTATCTAATACTTACGTTTTAAACAAAGTCTTACCTTGAAAGTGAAAACAGCCGGTAAAAATGTTGATGTAAAAAAGTAGGCAAGCACAAAATTCGAAGAAAAATCACTGCACCTTTGTTTGCACTTAAAAACACTCGACTGACTCACTGATTACCAATGATGCTATAAACGATTGTTTTACGCTATAGTCACCAGGCGGCAGCACTTTCTACGTCCTGTAGGTTGGGGTCTCATATTAGGCAGGGGTCTCATATTCGGCATACTGACCCTATATATGTACATAATTATATTATAGTATATTCTAAAAACAACTGATATTTTCATGACCTTTCTTCACTACAGATATACATACTTGTAGTAGAATGTAAAAGATTCCATTCTTTAAATCGAGATCCCAAAATTTGTGATTTTTCTTTTGGTTAAACCCAAACCCCGCACCAAATCATAGAGTTCTGATTGAGTAATTGAATCTGTGGAATTTGCAAAAGAATTTGAATGCATTGAAGTTGAAAGCCCACAATCAGTTCTTTTATGTTACTTTCTGTTTATTCCTTTTTGAAAACTCTTAATTTTACAAGACAGAAGTAAAAGTCCGTGACGTGATTTAGTTAGTATACGCCAAATCGGTGTTTGTGGCAGGACTTTAGAAGAATTCTTGTTTGTGTTCCATTGAGTTAATTTGGCATAACACGAAATACAGCATATATATGGTACCCATGTTTTGTTTTGATTTTTAATTTTGAAATGAAAGTATTGTTCATAATACGCTTGAATTAATTCACTTACAGGCCTCTTTCATAATCTACAAACACAACAAAAACTGTCCATTCTTGAAAATCACGCATAACACAACCTGTGGAATATTGTTTCAAACTTTCTTAACTAAGTATTAGTTCAGTGACATTTCATTTATTTCTTTCCAGAGCACGTCAATAATTAAACAGTAAATGAATCACTTCGTCGGCTGCAACTTTTTTTTCTGCACGTGTCGATTCCGAAGAACGGCTACAACGGTGTTTCATGCTGTTGGTGGACATTTTGAATATTTATTGTGAAATGTGTTATTTTCCGAACTTTTGGCTTAAATTATTAGAAATTAATTACGGTATAAGTTTAAGATTTTGTAGTTGCGTTGTAATTAACAAGTTTATCTCAAGTTATGATTTAATAAAAAATAATTTTAAGCTGTTTCGTGTGGAATACATAGGACGGTGAAAATGCAATGATTTTCAGATAAAATTGGCACCCTGTATATCTGGAAATAATTTTAAAATATGTAGCTTAAGACTGTCTATGACTTTTGTACATAAAATTTCTTGATATCTGCAATATTAATGGATATATTGAGCTTTGACGCACTAATGCTTCACCCTGTATGTATGTCAGGCAATATGGATTCCGTATTGACGACCGGAGATTGGGAGTTAACATTACAATATATTTGCTGATTAAGATATTGTAAGTGCAATACTATCCCTTCTGGTATCAAGCACATATAATTTACTCAATAGTAGTAAGTGATTTATACGATAGAAAGCGCGGCTACTCTACCTTATTCAGAGTGTATATACCTTGTTTAGATAGATGGCGGTAATGGTCGATCCCTATTTTTTATATGCGTGTTGGAAAACAATTTGGTAACAATTGAAAAAGCGTTCAGCCGACCGTAAAACATCATTTTTGAAAGTTTTGCACGAGTCGGTAGTTCCCTACCTAATTAGTATCTCCTTTTCTGTTACATATCAGTATTACGTTTGAATTCTTCAACTGTTTCGGATATAGTCTTTATTCGAATGATTTATTTATTATATTACACAATGGATATATTATAATTGTTTGGGTAGATGAATTATATTTTCTGAGATTTGAGCACAACTTGGTGCATTTTTAGTACAGCACCTGTCAGTTGCGTTCTCGATTGTCATTGGTGCAATATAGATACTGTTATATGTATATTGCCGAAATCTTGTCTACCGTTGGAAGCCGTGCACTTAGTAATTAATCTATATACATAATTTTCACAGAAAAATTCGATTGTTTCCAAGTCACTCAAGGAGATAACGTTATTTGTTTAGTTTGTTTTCGTTTGCTGTTTTTTGTTTTGTTGTTCACTAATTATATGCCAGCACATCTTATTTATGTAGTATTAAGTCTGTCAGTATTGTAAGCTCATAATTTGCGGTAATAAATTCTGTACCTAATTTTATCAGCATTTTCATTTTATATTGGAATACTAAGGCAACGTAGCGCAATCATCTCTTACTTTAGCAATACAGTACTAAAGCAAATTCAAAAATATTTTCTGTTAAATTTATGAAAAAGTAAAATCAACAAGTTTACTACTCAGTGATTTTGGAAACGTTCTGTATATCGAATTTCCTGTAAATAAATAAGACTAATCTTTAGTGCTTTTCTCTTTTCCAAGCATAACCACAGCATTGTGTAAAGTTTATTATTAAATTGAAGAACTGAGTTTCTGCTTGCAAAATCTATGTTTGTAATAATTCTGTTTCCATAGGTTTACGCAGATAGAGTAAAGAACTTTGATCCTTCTTTAATTTTGTAAATGTTAGTGTTTTAGATATAAAACACAACAGACTTAAAAAAGACTTTATAAAAATGTGTTAGATTGGGTGCTTTACTGATTCTGTCAATTTTAAAAAAGATCCAAAAGCTTTAGCTGTATTTATCTGCCTTAGTATTGTAACTGTAAGATAAAAAGAATGGAAGTAGTGTGGTACTACGTAATTATCGCGCTTTGGTACTATTTTTAACAAAAAAACAGGTAAACTAATAATATCAATGATGCTTAATTTCCTACCCGAAGTATTCGAGTTATCAAGGTTATTTCGCTTCTAGCATGGTTTACATATAAAAAAGCCTTTTACGCGAGAAACGAAATGTTGAGTCCTAATGCTGTCTTCTTTTATTTGTAATTCACACTTTTTCTTTTCTCTTTTATAAGCTTTATGTCTACTGTTATGTTATTTCGATATTAATCAAAATTAGTTAGAATATTATATTAAGTACTGTAAATTTAGGTATGACAATGTCAAAATTACACGTACAACGTACACACATGTTACCGCGATTTGAAAAATAATAATAAAAAATAGATAAGGAGGTCGAGAAAAAACACAAGGGAGGTTGGTTTTTTGAAAGGTGGATTGAAGAAGAAAAAGTCAGGTGAAAAAAATAAGTTCTTTAGAAAAGAAAAAAAGTGAAAAAGAAAGTGAAAAGTTTGAAAAAGAAGATTGAAAATTAGATAGACAGGTGAAGGGAAATCGTTTGAGGATTGAAAAGATTTGCAAAGATTGAAAAGTGAGAAAGGAAAAAGGAGAAAGAAGAAAGAAAAGAGGAAAAAAGTAAAGATTCCAAGCAAGGAGAAAGAAAAGAAATAAAGTTGCAAAGGAAGGGAAAGGATCTGAAGTCGGGAAGAAGGCGTTTTTGAAATAATTTACTATACAAAATATATATATATATATATATTTATAACAGCTATCGGAAGTACACGACCGTACTACGTTAGGAAAAAGGGTAACAAATTAACGGGTAAGCGGTCTGTATTCAATGAAAACCAAAGTTTCTTTATTTTCCTCAATATTTCGTCATTTATTTATGACTTCATCAGGAGGTAAAGAGTTAACTGCAAGTCAAAATAAAACAACGATCAAACACTGGATGAACAAAGAAAATTCACTTAAGAACTAATATACTTACAATTAAATCATTAATGTAGTAATTAAGATTTCATCTTTGTATGAATTAAAATAAAATTAGAATTAACACTTTTTTTTTAAAACTAGACAAAGGACAATTGCGAAAATGCATTACATTTTAAAATTCTAACAGGATAAAATGATTTAAAATATATATAACATTTAGATATACCTAATGAAAAAGACTTACAAATTTTTTTTTTTTTATTAATGTTAAAGTGAGAAAGGTACAAACAGCTTACCACGTGCAGCCATAAAGTAAAAACGCAGCAACAATTATGACTTATCTAAAATATTGGAATAAATGACTGAAAGTTGGTTGGTATCTCATTTGAAATTAATAGAACTGTTAGTTTGATTTATATGTATCATTTCCAAAAACAACCTCTTTCTATAACTTGTCTCCTTACGTAAAATCCTAGTACCATTATAATTAAATGAATGGCCAAGATCCTGGGTATGCTGAGCTAAAGCACAGGACCTTTTGCCAATATGGCTATCACTTTTATGCTGTGTTAATCTATATTTCAATGACTGTGACGTTTGACCAATGTACTTGCCTTGACAATCAATGCAAGGGACATTATAGATAACATTGCTATTGGAAAGAAAAGGTGTTTTGTCTTTGGTTTTTGTAAAAATATCTCCTATTGTAATAGTATTATATTTAGCAATTTTTACTTCGGGGAATGATTTAAAACATTTTATAATATTATCCGTAAGGCCATTTATGTAAGGAATTTTTTTGTACTTGTAATTAATGTTTGTATTCACTGTAGGACCATCAAAATGATTGGAATTGTAAATCAATTTTTGAAGCAATGGTTTGGGATATCCATTGTTGGCAAAACAATCAAACAAAGTAGCAAGGTTCTTATTTAAAAACATATCATTACTTATATGTGTGATTCTATTCCGCATAGCTATGACAGTGTTAGTTTTTTGATTCATAGGGTGATAGCCATATTGGCAAAAGGTCCTGTGCTTTAGCTCAGCATACCCAGGATCTTGGCCATTCATTTAATTATAATGGTACTAGGATTTTACGTAAGGAGACAAGTTATAGAAAGAGGTTGTTTTTGGAAATGATACATATAAATCAAACTAACAGTTCTATTAATTTCAAATGAGATACCAACCAACTTTCAGTCATTTATTCCAATATTTTAGATAAGTCATAATTGTTGCTGCGTTTTCACTTTATGGCTGCACGTGGTAAGCTGTTTGTAGCTTTCTCACTTTAACATTAACAAATAAAAAAAAAATTCTGTAAGTCTTTTTCATTAGGTATATCTAAATGTTATATATATTTTAAATCATTTTATCCTGTTAGAATTTTAAAATGTAACGCATTTTCGCAATTGTCCTTTGTCTAGTTTAAAAAAAAGTGTTAATTCTAATTTTATTTTAATTCATACAAAGATGAAATCTTAATTACTACATTAATGATTTAATTGTAAGTATATTAGTTCTTAAGTGAATTTTCTTTGTTCATCCAGTGTTTGATCGTTGTTTTTCTTTGACTTGTAGTTAACTCTTTACCGCCTGAAGAAGTCATAAATAAATGATGAAATATTGAGGAAAATAAAGAAACTTTGGTTTTCATTGAATACAGACCGCTTACCCGTTAATTTGTTACCCTTTTTCCTATATATATTTATATATATTGTGATATACATATATTTATATAATATATGTATATCACACACATACTTATTAAGGTAAGAGAGGGTGGGATTAAATTGAATTGTAAAGTGTAATATATCAATTATTTCTATTACTTGATTTGATTTGTGACATAACACTACTTATAGATCACTTTTCAGATTATTTTACTCTTATCTATCAATATAACCATTTGCAGAAATGGTTCTTTAATAGTAAATATTTTAAATATTGAAACATAAATACGCTTTAAAATTTATTCGTTCTCTTTTGTATGACACGTTGGACACACAGTTCCTCATTTAATTTTGAGTTTTAATTTTTTTCAGTTTTAAAATTATGATTGTATGTATGCCTATGCAAAACCAATTCTTAAAAGTATAAATGAAACCGAAGAAGGATATAAGTGGATCATAAGTCTGAGATGAGCGGTAGCGTATGAATGATAGGAAAGATGATGACTGTAAAGAAGAAGGTATGAGTAGGGGAATACGAGAACTTTGGATAGTAGCGAAGGTATTTTAGAGTAGAGTTCATTATGCTCAAGCATGGAATGCAGCAGGGAACAGAAAAGTATGATGTGATATTATTGCAATGTAGGTAAAGTTGTAAATGCCTAAGTATATCGATTTTAACGTTAAATCAATTTTATTATTCTGTATGTAACATTAGTTTCAGAATATCTCTTGCTAAACATCCTCCTGTATTGTTAAATATATGGATATACAGATTATCATTAAATCTCATACACATTTATCTCTACTGTTGCCTTCTACTATCAATCCTAAATCAATTTCAATAATGCAATTTAGCGTCGTCGAATTGCACACTGTCGTGAATTTATTATAGTTGCGGTTCAACGATCTCGTAAACTGCCTGTGCGCTCTACATAGATTTGTCGGCATCGACTTCAGTCCGCGGTCGTCGCGCCATTCGAATCAAATATATTGAACGATTTGTATTTCAAAATCGGAGAAATATCTATGTAGATATTTCCGTTTTCAAATATTATGAGAATAGATCTGCTACGCGAATGGTAGGTTGTCTATATATTCATATACCTATATACACATATGTATATGCAATATATCGAATTTATTTTATCATATGATGTTTAGAAATATTAGTCTGAACCTATCTTTGACAGATCTATCGTTAGGAAACCGTCATTGGTTAAATTACATTGTAAAATATAATTATTCATCGATAATACTACAATTGTACTTGTTAAAAATTGACATGGACAGATGAACTAAAAATAAATAGCAACATTTATGTTGCTAAAGAGGCGGAAAGTTGCAATATATACATACTTAACATACCTACGTTATACGTTAATGCATTTCATAATAGTAGTAACATGATTGTATATGGACGTAACTTCCAAGAAACGTCAAAGTAAACATTAACATACTTAGTAAATGTTTAAAAAGCAAAAATCGAATGGTTGTGATTATGGCCGAGCGATACTGGAGTTTTCGGTATCGAGTATTAATACATACTAATCGAAGTGTCGATACTTACCACTGTATCGATGCCGTCTACAGTATCGATTTTGAGTACTAGAATTGATTGACTATCGATATATACTTATCGAGGCAACGCTATTAGTATAAATGTAAAAATTTATATTTATTTTATTTACATATATTTACAATATATAATATATATATAATTACATATATTTTAAATCTCAGAATAAAGTATATAAAAATATATTTGTTAGTTTAAGTAAATCCTATATATAAACGAGTTTAAGTTAGTAAAAAATTTGCTTAATTTTCCTACGTTCTATGCACAATCTTATATTATACTATCACTTATATGTACATACTTGTTAGGTATAGTAAACACAATTGTTTTCTTTTGTAGAAATTTCAATCGTTCCAGTGTTTTTGAATTAAATGTGCGAATCTGTATAAATCAGATAAGGTACACTGAAAACAAAATCTCTGCGAAATTACACTGATAATTATTGGTTATTTCTGCCCCGTGATTTTCATGGCATATTTACTGAGTAAAAGTATATTTACAAATCAAGATGCAAAAGTACATGGTAAAACAAAACATGGTACATTTACTCATAGAATGTAACATTGCCTGGTAACTTTGCTTACATAAGTACTAACTTGCTGCACATTTACACTGTTTTTGCCTGGAGTTATGGAACATTATCATGTAATTTTAGTTATTTCAAAACACAGCTGAAGAATTAGACTATAGATTTAAGTATAGGAAGCACAACATACCGGGAAATTTTGTTTGTGGAATATGATAGCTTGTATAATATTTAGTTGTAATTCCTGAAGTATTTCCACTTGTAGGTCAGTGAAATAATTTCATTTTTATAGTTATATTAAACTTGCAGTAATATATCCTTTAATATTATTTAAGAATGTAATTATAATTCGATATATCAATGATATCTTTGTTTCTTGTATATTTTTGTTGATAGGCATGGCCATTTATATTATTAGCTTATTAGTATTTCAACACATATTAAATGTCAATTTCTTCCACTGAAGAAGTCTAAGTGCTTGTTCACAATGGGCGTAATATGTAAGAAACACATAGATATAAGATATTCGTAATCCGTAAAGTTGAACCATGGAAAATCCGTATGTTCGTTCACAATGACCGTAAGAAAAGTTACGTCTTACGTGCAAGTTACGTAGCAACATAAGAAATAGTTAGTTGAAATGTTCTCAACTTTATGTAATTTTTACGTAATATGCCATATGTTAAACTCTGGTGATATTTAACCTCCCAATATTAAATGCAGTGTCAGAATTGACAGAATTCTGCCCACTTAACTTGTATTTCACCAGATATTACCTAAAAATGGTCAGTTGTCAAATCCAAACACGATCTAAATCTCTCGTTGCCTTGCGTACGCTTTAAAATTTACGTATTAGGTACATACATACGTTATATGGTCATTGTGAACAGCAGCGCAATCTTTACGTCTTCTGTATATCGTATGTATGAAAACAGAATGTTATATGTTCTGGAATAAATTGGTATGTAATTAATTTGCTGTTTCATTGACCTTCAAGTGGAAATTCTTCAGGAATTGAAAGATAAGTACATAAAGGTCATAACATAGATGTATTAATTTTATTTATTGCTATAGACATATATATATATATATATATAGTTAACATTAATGTAAATAACGTTTTCAATTTAACTTAACACCATATTTATGCTGACAGAACTAATATAACAATGTCAATATTTACTTAACTAAAACAAACAAAAATACGATTTATTTATACTTATTTAACGTACTGCACGTCCTAACTTGTTTAGAACCTACGAATCTAATCCGCTGCCGATGAATAATCAGAACTACTGATGTAACGGGTGGGCAAATTTGGGGTTAGGAAGTAAATAGGCTTAAAAACACACTTTTTTTTGACAAATTCAGTTTTATTGATACCAATGTAAAGTAGAAATATGGGAATTAATAGTTGAATATGATGTTGGCCAAATGTCCACCTCTAGCACGTCGGCAGATGTCCGCTCTTTTCACAAAATTTTGAACCACATTTTGCAACAAAGCTTCGCTTATTCGTCAATGCAGCGCCGAATTTCATCTTTCAGAGCGTCAGTTGTTTGCGGTTTGTTCACGTAAACCCGGTCTTTCAAATGGCCCCAGAGAAAATAATCCAGCGGCGTTAAATCACAAGAGCGAGGCGGCCAATTAACATCGCCAAATCGAGAAATTACTCGACCGGGAAATTTCTCATGCAATAACTGAATTGTTTGGCCGGCTGTATAGGGCTTGTGGCGCCGTCTTGCTGAAACCAAATGTTTCTGATGTCAACATTAACCAATTGTGGCCACAAAAAATCGGTTATCATGGTTTGGTATCGCAGAGAATTCACGGTGACAGAGTTTCCTTGCTCATTTTCGAAAAATATGGGTCGATGATGTCGCCTGACCACAAACCGCACCATACGGTCACTTTCTTTGGATGTAATGGTTTTTCGAGGACTGTTTGTGGATTTTGTGAGCCCCATATGCGACAATTTTGTTTGTTTACATTACCGCCTAATTGAAAATGGGCCTCATCACTAAAGATGATTTTGTTGAAAAATGCGTTGTCGTTCACTTTTTCAAACAGCCAAATCACAAACGTTCGACGCAAACAATGGTCGACCGGCTTTAATTCTTGAACGAGTTGAACTTTATAACCATGAAGATGAAGATCTGTACGCAAAATGTTGCACGAAGTGCCTCTGGTGATGCTCAGTTGTTGCGAATGTCGACGAGTTGATGTTCCAGGCTCATTCTCAACACTTTGCTGTACAGCGGCTATGTATGCATCACTGCGGCCACTACGAGCGCATTGTTTTGGTCTATTGTCAGCAACAGTACCGTGAGCCTTGAATTTATTGATTAAATTTCGTACAGCGGTCTCAGAAGGAGTCTGATTACGAGGAAAACTGCTCGAATTTGACGAAGTGATACAGTAAAATTTTCACCATTTTGATAGTAAATTTTCACAATTAAAATTCTTTATTCAAGAGTGTAGCTTTCCATGGTTAAAATTTCCCAACTTTTTACTAAATAAATGTCTATAGATGACAGCTCAATTCTTGACATTTCATCATTTAAGTTAGAGGTGATGCAATGAATCCATGATGTAGATATGCGTGATTTTCGGCGTAAAGATACCAAAAATATACTTTTTAGTACCATTAGCATTTTTAGTACCTTTAGAAATTTAAGAATATACTTGACACTGTAAAATATAAATGATAATCGTAGTAACAAATAAATTACTATGATTTTCATTGAATTTTTAAGGGCATTGTTTCCTACCCACCTACCATTGCAGTACTTCGACTGATGCGAATAGCTGGCGTTGTGACATGGTATCGGCGATATCTGGTTTAGAACCTGTTGATAAAGACTATGAGTTTCCAATATTAAAAGTCAAATAACATTCAACTTACTAGTCTTTTTGAGAAAATCGAAGGAGTATACAGGGTACAATAATTACTAACTACCGATGGGTTTCTTATAAAACCATATACTTTGCAATATCTTGTATAAAAAAAATATAGTTTTGAAGATTATTTATATTTTTTTCTGAAGTAACTTTTTGATTTCTTTAAAAACAGAGGATATATTGTACTTAATTGTATCAAGAGATAGTCTTGTGTTGCTAAAAATTCTTATATCTGCGCAATTCCACTGAAAATCTGAGAAAATAGGTAATTTGATATTTAAATATTTATCGATATTTCCATATCGAGATAAGATGAAATATCAATAGATAAAAGTATGTCTATAACAATGTATAATATTTAATAGCGTAAGTTCTCAAAATCATTATGTCTGGGTGAACTACCCATATAAACTAAATCCAGGGGAAAAGCACATCGGGTATATTTACGGAAAACTAAGTTAAGTTAATTTATTGAATAATTTATTGAATTAGGGTGAAAAAGCGAATGAAAATAAATTTAAGAGGGCAAAGGAGTTCTGAAAAGTAAAGATTGCATCATTGATTTATAATTCAAACACGTATTGTGTAGATTACTCCCAACTTCATTATACTCGTTAAACACCTCTTCGAAGAGTTTTTTAACTTTTACCTCCGTACACCATTTGCCGTTTTTGAAATCCGAAAGTTATGAACGTCTTAATATTTTATCGTTTTCACCGGTGTTAAAATTTGATATGGCTCTTTTATAGCACAAGGCAAACAATCTCGTCCAACTCTCGTGAATAAAACAATCCGTGCAAACTTCTACTTTTCCTCTAGTTTCGGTTTTCAGGTGTACCTACCTACCAACCAACGAACTCGGAGACTTACTTTGCGATAAGTCCCGTAGTTGCTTTAAATATGTATAGATGTCGGCTAGCGTTTTTGCGGTGCAACCGCTACGCCATAGCTTCACTAGTTGTTTGCTATTTAGGTGTTTTCGTTTTACTGTAAACTGGTATAAAGTTTATATAACCAACTTCTGATGATTCAGGGTCGTATACAGGACATCTACTACAAAAATATATTTGGTATATGTAGGCGATATACGTATTTAGATTTTATTTAGGAATAAACACTTTTAGAAAAAGTTACGATTAATTATAATTAATTATATGTATGCACTGTTTTTGGACATGTTAATCAGCGGACCGAAGAACCATAGCTGAATAAATTGAATTTTTCAGAAGCCTCTCAAATCTTGGAGCCGCATTGTATAATCCAAACGGTATAAGGTTGAAATATTAGGTTTCAATTGTAAATAATAATAATAATAATAATAATAATAATAATAATAATAATAATAATAATAATAATAATAATCTTTCTTGAACTACAAGCAACCAAAGGAAAAATTGATAACAAAAAAAAGAAATGCAATATAACAGAGACAAGATAAGTTACTAGTAATCCAAATCAAAAGGCTGTATTCATAACAGAAGGTTATGATCTTCCATACAGCCTTTGTAAATGAAGCGGTATTTTTTTTTAAATTTTTTTTGAGTTAAGTGAAATAAAGCCTAAAACTAACTTAAACCTAAATATTCTGCCAAGCAAATTAAACTAGGAAGATATAAATGAGAAATAAGTAAACTCCACTGCACTCCCAAGGAGCTAGTGTGTAGCGCACTCATAACGGCACGACAAAAAGTAAAGAAGAGCAAGAGAGACGAAGTTAGCACTGATCGGCGAGTAGCGAAGTACGCATCCACACTCTAAATTTAGTTAATGAATAATCTTTGACTTCCTCACTTAAGCTGTTATAAAATTTCGAAATATTATAAGAGAAAGACCGTTGAAATAACGAGCTTTTATGACGAGGAATGGTGATAAAATTCCTACGTTGCAGGCCCAGGTGGCGAACATCAGTATGAAAATTGATTTTATTGTATAAATATGAAGGTGCCCCGGAGACAACGACACAGAAATAGAGCAAGCCAGCCTGCATATGGAGTCTATTCTTCATACTCAGCCAGTTTAGATCAAGCAACTTATGGCTCACGTGTTCATGCCTGCAAATTCCAAATATTAAGCGAATACATGAGTTTTGAACACGTTGCACACGACGTAACATATCCTGAGTTAGACATGGGTAGAAAACAGGGGAGCAATAATTAAATTGTGAGAGAACCAAAGACTCACATAAATCGGTTTTTATTTTATAAGATAGGTAGTGACGGTGAGGATAAATCATTTTTAGGGAATAATAAGCATTTCTAACAGACGTTAAACTGGCTATTAAATCTAAAATTGCGATCTATAATAAGACCCAAGTTTTTGGCTTCGTCAACTACAGGTAACGGGATACCGTTAATAGATAAGTTGACGGAGTTACAGAGGGTGTGATAACTATAACATATGAATGTCGTTGGGCCCACTGAAAAATGTTATCCAAATCAATCAGAATATCATGCAAAGCCTGTTCCTTGTTAGAAAGATTAAATGAATGGTAAAGTTGAAGATCATCAGCATACATAGAGATCTTACAGGTTTCTACTGTCGATGGTAGAAAAGCAGTATAAACAATAAAAAGCAGAGGCCCTAGTATGGAACCTTGAGGAACGCCGCGCTCCACAGGGATAGGCTCTGAGACGCGACTGGATAATTTAACATATTGGCTTCTATTGGATAGATAACTACCAAGGAGTTGGATAGCATCCGTAGAAAGTCCTATGTAGCTCAAAAATGATAAGAGAAGATGATGATTCAACGTGTCAAAGGCTTTGCTGAAATCCAGCAAGACCAAGACAGAGGCAAGACCCCTGTCACGCGCGGATATTAGAACGTCAGTGACATTTAATAAACATGTTGTACAACTATGTCCAGGGCGAAATCCAGATTGAGTATAATGTGGTGTAGATTTAAGTGGGCTCGCAGTTGGAAGTTAAGAATTTTCTCTAAAACTTTAGACAAGGCAGGGAGCAAACTGATAGGTTGGAGATCTGAAAAACGTTTAGGGTTACTTTTTTAGGAATGGGAATGACGATAGCCCGCTTCCAAGGAGAAGGGAAGGTCCTAGATAGAATGCAAGAATTTATAATATTTGTAATAAAGGGCAATATATAGGGGCAACAAAGTTTTATTAATTCTACGGAAAGGTAGTCACATCCATAAGCATTGCTTTTGAGTTCACCAATAAATTTGCATACTGTAGAGATATCAACAGTAGTAAATGAGAAGGTCGGTATACTGATATTGAGTTTGGATTTAGAGTAGAAGTCCATTATGTCAGAAGCACTCCCTAAGGTTACAGGCAGCGAATTAATGAAAAATTGATTTATAGCGTTGGCATCATTTGAAGTTTCAGGTAGGATAGAATTTTTTGATTGTTTAATATGTAATTTATTTAATTCCCTCCACTTAGCTTTTTGGTTGCAGGATTGGAATTTATATTGGAAGTAAGCTCTCTTTTCGTTGTTGATTGCTTTGTTAGTGAGATTGCGTAGTGATTTGTAGTAATCAAAGTGCGAGGAAAGCCTAGTTGAGATATAACGCTTCTTTGCAATGTCTCTAAGTCTCATCATGAGCCTAATTGTATCGGTCAACCAGGTCTTAGACCTTGGAGAAGATCTACATGTTACAAAAGGAGCATGCCTATCAAACACCGACAACAAGGATGCAGTCAAGAACGATACCTTGTCGTCAACGCCGACTAGCCCATAAATAGACTCCAGATTTAAAGTCCGTAAATCGTCATAGAATAATTGCTCGTTAAAATTCCTAAATGAACGATAAGTCACAAGCGACGGCTGAGCCAAAGGCCTATTTAGTCTTAGTTCAAACTCAACTGCTTCATGATCAGAGAAATATATAGCAGAGACCTCCAGATCAGAAATAACATTCTCATTGGACGACACTACCACATCTAATAGCGATGCACACGTTTGAGTCAAGTGAGTGGGTGAAGCTACTAATTGTTTAAGATCTAGGGCATCAAGAAAATGATTAAAGTATGTGACATTAGGGTGATTCAATTTGAGTAAGTCAATATTTAAATCACCTAGGAACAATGTTATATCATGCGAAACGGAACAGGGCAGGCAGGATTGCTCCAGCTCATCACAAAAAAAATTATAGTTAATATTAGGTGGCTTATAAACAACACCTAAGGCAAGTGAACAGTTAAATAATTTTAATGAAAGCCATAGTTGTTCAATATTACGATTAGATTCGATCACACTGTATTTAATATTTGAGCGAATATAAAAGCAAACCCCACCACCGCGGGCATCACGATCCACCCGAGTCAAATTATAATTAGGTATGCGTATGAGCTCATCACCAGCATCAGCGGATAACCACGTCTCACTAATAGCAAAAATATCGAAGTCACGTTCAGAAAGATAAAGACACAAGTCATTAAATTTAGGTATGAAAGATCTAATATTAAGGTGAGCAATCCGAAGAAACATTTAAAGTGAGAAATTAAACAATACGATAAATTAAGGGAGAATTAAGAAATGAGTGCGCTAGTCAAGAAGGATAATGTTAACATTATTAAATGAGAATTAACAACTAGGAATATACATGAGATTAAATATACAAAAAACTTCAATGTAAATAGTTAAGGCAAAATAACAGACGTAAATGCAAAGCAATATAATATAAATAACGATAAATTGGATGATCGTTTTTGCAAAAAGTAGTCCTTGATGTAGAATCTCACTTGATTCTGGTTCTAACATTACAACTTCGTCTTCTGGAACATTGTCCACTAGAGTCGCGGGTACAACATTGTTACTTCGTCCATTCAGGACTATATCGTTGGCCCGAATTACACTTGTTGCAAGATGATTGTAACGGTTGAGAACAATGTCTTCGCCACTTACTTGCAGTACTCTCTGTGAAGATCTAGTCTAGAGCCAAATCCCACCATTACGGTCATTTCATGTGCTCTTATATGTTAGCCACTAGTATGCGATTCTTAAATGTCCTATTGTCAATTCGGAAGTTGGCAAGGCTTTTCAGTTACCGTTGACAGCGTTGCCGTTTTTGGTTCAAGAATTTTAGAACGGATGATAGTCATCGTTGCACCACGTCAGCGAATATACTCGAGTTTGATTATTGAGAAATCCATTTATAAAAAGACTATTGGCTTGACATTCTAGGGATGTGACAGCTATAGGTGCTTCGGGAGCGTCAGCAATCAATTTCGTTTATGCCCGACATTACTAACGATTTCCTCTATGCCTGTTTTTTCTCCATAATGTTAGGGGTTCTTGACTGGATCTCTTGGTGCAGAAGTAGCACAGTTTTATTATCGCCTTGATAATGACAGCGTTGCTGTCGAAACGCGTCGGTGTTTTAGTTAAAACTTGTTTGGTGTTTAGTGGGTTGAAGTGTTTAGTGTTCTCCATAATGTTCTCCACACTTTGTAATCGGGCGAGGCTTCGAATGGATTGTTTATCGGTTTAGAATTCAAGCTCTTGTGGTAATGCGTTGGTTATTGTTTTTGGAGGAGATAACTTTACTGTTTGCTGTGTTTCGATATCCCGAAGTTCACCAAGAAATTTATCATTAGAAATCATCATAGGAATTTATGTGACCAGTAGACTTGCTTCATGGTTATGGTCAAAATGCATTTATAATTGTTTTACAAGTTCTCTATAGTTTTCTCCGTTCCGAAATGTTCTGATTACAAGAGAATACTTTACATAAATACCACTACATCTTCACTTAAGATAAACTATTTATTTCGTTAATTTGTACCACGGTAACGTGTTAATGTCTCCGAGGTTGAAGTTAGAACTTAGTATTAATATCATGATCGACACTATATACAGGGTGTCTCAGCGAGATCGTTCATTAGAAGTTTATGGGGTTCTGACCAAAATATAAATTTGAAAATTCAGAATTATATGGCCCACTCTATATTATAGAGTGGGCCACTTAAAATGATTGAAATTATGGTCAAACTAAATAAGAAATTTAAAATCGAACCAGGTAAAGTTATAGAGTTCTAAGGCAAGCACATTTGAATAAAAATGTAGATTTTATTCCATTAATCATAACGTCATATCGAAATCAATTTGCATTTATTTAAATGGGATGTGGTATTTTTATTGTAAATTTCTTAAACAGTTAATTTTTAACGTATAACTGTATAAAATATGACCAATTTTAATAAGAAATGAAATCAACAACTTTTTGAAATTGCCGCCAATATTTCAAAATTTGAAGCGCGCAAATAGTGTTATTTACCTGATGCGTGTTTGCGTAAAACGCAACATTTGAATTGGGCTCTAGATATATGTCATTAAATGTCACTTGGCAAGTGACAAACGTTCACAATTAGTTATTCGTTTTGTAGCTTTTCTGTCTAATGTCTTATTACTATTATTTTGTTGTTTATTGAAATATTAAATACTGTACATTTAGGTTATTACAGAGAATTTAAGAAAATGTATTTATGCGAACCTTATTTCGGTTTAAATGTTTGTTAGATTGGGTTAATAATTACATATATTACAATTGATAAAATTGATAGTTTTTCAAACTTACTGCAATACTTACAGCATGGAAATTTTAATGTTTAACTTATGTAGAAACAATAGTCGTAATAGTGTAGTGACCAACTTACATTAAATCTGCATCGGAAAGTGCAAAGACATTAGCCGCTGGCGGTATGAGCTTGTATACTGCGTGATACAACTTCCCTGACTTTTATAAACACAATATTTTAGTCATTTTGTTGCGCAAATAGTACTTGTATGGGAAATATATTCAAATAGTTATTAGATTTCATATTTTATACTTCATATTTTAAATTTAGCAAGTTACGCTTTAAGGTAAGCAAATGGCAGAATAGTGATTTAAGTCAAATTTGACAAATGTCATGCACATTAACATGCGTTACGTAAAATTTCGGTAAACTAAGCTTGAAACTTTGAAACCGCGAAATTTAAATAATCAAACTTCATTCTTTGTTATTGCAAACACAGTTGGATAAAATATTTAATAAGTGATTGTGATGTGTTAGAAATACCGTCTTCTTACAATACAGTGACAGAATACAGAAACGTGCTATTTAATAAAATGCTAATTGTTTCGGCGTGACGTCATCATTAAGGTTATAAAATTTACATTGTTATTAAATGTGCCCTGCGTATCCAATGATTCATATAAAAAGTGAAAAAATGTACATATGTTTGTTACGGTAGATCGCTTTCCACCAAAACTATGCTGTGCTGGTGTAATGCTACAGTAAATGTTAGAGTAAATATTTTTGTAGAGCACAGTTTCAAATACCTTATCGACGTTCGATAATAGCGACATCCTATAGTTTTCGACTTCAGTAGCATTACCGTTTTTGAAAATAGGACATATCCTAGCCTTTTTCCACTCCGACGGGAATGTACGTTTCTTCAGAATCAAGTTGAATATCATATATAGATGTTTAACGAATGTAGAAGTGCAATCATTCAATAGGAAACTAGGCAATTGGTCTGGACCCTATGTAAGTTTATTTTTAGTTTTCTTAAAGCACCCAGGATCTGATCTTCGGAGAAATGGTGTATATTAATAGATGTATTGCTTAGACTGGGATTATCGTTCTTAACAAATTTTGTAGAGTCTTGATAAACTTTACAAAAATGATCTGCAGATGCATTGACAATTGATTTCGGATCCTCCAGCCGTATTCCATCCTTTTGCATAATGCCGGGAATTCTAGTAGTATTCTTCCGAGAGTTGATGAATGATCAGAAATTTCTTGGATCAATATTTATACGAATTTCTACGTTTATGAGGTACTGAACATAGGCCTCCTTAATTTGAGTTTTGATTAGGGAACTATGTCTTTTAAATGAAGATAAGTCTCTTTCTGTACCTGTACGCTTAAATTTTCGTCGTAATTTATTCTTGTACCTAATATTTTCAATAATTTCTGCAGTGTATGAACATGTAAAACTACCTTTGATTGCATATTTACAGCGATAGATCGGCAAAAATCCTATCAAAAAGATTATAAAGAACACTGTAGAAAACAGGACTCCAAAATGGACCAATCCATCGACGCAAGCTCTTAATATAAAGCCGGAAAGTTAGCCTTCCTAAAATTGTATATTCTAATATCACAGCTTGGTGCAAAATTAGCACACGCACTGTACGTGATATCAAATAATATTAACAATGTAGGATGATATATGATATCTTCATGTACTAAGGGTAAATATTCACGCTCAACTTTTCAATCAAAAGTGGAAACCGCAAGATCCAAAATATTATTTGAATGGAGAAAAAGTTCTTATATGCTAATAAAACGCCGCTACCTCGACTTAAACCGCACAAATCAAAGTTCCTGTCACATCGAAGAACAGAATAAGATTCAGGAAAATATTTGGTGCTAGAGATTTTTGGAGACAGCCATGTTTCAGTAAGAGCTATGATGTCGTAATTACCCTGTCCCACCCCACATGCGAATTCATATGTCTTCCCTCTAATACTACGAACATTCTGGTAATATAATTGAATGCTGGAATTGTTGGACAAAACTAGTTTTTTCTTTCATTCGAATCAACAATGACATTGGGTAGCCCATCAACTTATTTTATTTTCAAATTCTTTTCTCCTTTCACCGAACGATGTTTCAAAGTGGTAGTGTGTAGTAGTAGTAGTGAGTAGATTACGTTGGTATGGTGTTTCATCGCTTTTTAAATATACGGATTTGATCTCGATAGACGATTTTATTTTAGTTTTGTTTCTTAATATGTTTTTGACTATTATAAGGGTTGGAGAACGTAACACGTATAGGGCGAATTTTGTTTTCAGATATTTTACCAAGTCGTATAACATTCGAATATCGGGTTTTACTACCTTTAATATAGTGTTAGCAGTTTCACGTTTTCAGGTAAGCCAAATATCAGAACGTTGTTATCTCTTTGAATACGATCTTTTGCTTCCCGAATGATTTTTTCGAACGACTCAGGCGCTATTTGATGTGAATGCAACTCCAGGTTAGCAAGACGTATCTCAATATTCCTCAACATTAACTTCATCTCGGCGAATTTATCCACAGTAGTTACACTTGTTACACAAAATTTAATATCCTTTGTGCGCGGTCTGGTAATTATTTTACCATCATCACTATCTATGTGAACACAAGCAATATGCAGGTGACTTCGGCAGCCATCACATTGAGGCGTTAGGTTTACATATTACACATAAGTTAATAGGCATTGTACTCTTTGGATAAATCAGGGACGGACAAAAAGGAATACGCATTTCATCCTAGCGGTGCCCGTTGCAGGAACTAATATGCTACACAGAAATCGGAAGAAATAGGGCAACGGTTAGGTGCAGCAACAGAGACAGTGGAAAGAAATGTGTTATGTGCCAAAAGTTTTACAACTAACTGTTAATGCAGAAAAATCTGTAAGCGAGTAAAAAGTACACACAAGCAGGTATATAATTAATGATACCATATTTTGCCTAATGAATGCTGAGTTCGGTTTTTTACCATGTTTGCCTCTTTACTCTGATGCTCAGTTTTAGCTCACTCACCTAACGCGTTTAAAACCGATTTGAGATATTTAACATTTTCTTTCTGGCATAAGATGTGTTTATTTGCGGTCGTCACTGTTTGCATTTCGTATTTGGAGTTTGGAGTTCATGTCAAATGTTTAACTGAATCTGCTCTTCTGTGTCGGCTTTATCGCCGCTTGGCTTGTTCAGTGTCCCTATTCTGCAGGGTCTTTCTTTGGCGAGAACTTTACGAATTCTGGAGCATTGAGGATTCACGATTCCCGTTTCGCTTTTCTCAGAGCGCAATTGTATCTGGTCAGGGACGCTCCATATTCGTTCCATGATCCAGATCTTTTAGCCTTATTGTAAAGTTTTCTGGTGGCCTTCCTCAAGTCAGACAGTTCTCCGGTCCACCATGGTGTATCCCTGTTTGTTGTCTTGACATTAGTGCGGCAGCTTTCATCGTAAGAAATTTTTATAGCAGCCCGCACGCCGTCGGCTAAGAGCTCGATATCGGCAGCGGTCTGTCAGACGCTTCCGGTAAGCGACCCAATTGCAGTTCCTAGGATTTTTATACGATATGTGACTTACCTGTGGTATTTCAATATCGAATCTTATATACCTGTGATCAGAGAGAGACGCCTCATCCGACACATGTCACTGCATCACACACTTCGCGCAGCGCAGCGTACACTCGCATGGGGTTCCTGGCATTCCTAAGAGGCACCAGCAGCCGACCGACCGTTAGGTATACGACGTTTTAGGGGATGGTCACATTCCTCAGGACAAAGAGGGCGAAAACCAGTTGCCCGCACGAGACCTACACCTGTCGGAGAGGACCAGGAAACCGGCGGCCTTCCGCCCCCACTCCCTCTCGTGCTACCCATGTTAGACAAGTTCCCTTGTCAGCGTTGGACAAGTCACCGTCGGAGACGCTTTAGCGAACTCCTACCTCACATCTAACCCCACGGGGCGTAGGCCTCCTTGCGGATGGCGACTATCGGCCAGGCGTGGGAAACGGAATCTGGCCGTGAGGTATAACCAGGCCGCCCGTGAATTAAGCCTGTACTACGGGGACGGATGGGCTGAAGTCCTACCCCGAAATGCCAACCGAGATGCTCTTTCTCCCAACCGGGATAGAGATATCACAACAGCTACAGTGAAACCGTAGTTTCCCAGAGTCATCGAGTTGTTTTAGGATGAAACCAAGGTTTCCCCAACCAGACAACCAGTGAGCGGACTACTCCTCGGTGAACCGACTTTTGTCCTCCCCTACTTCTCCCGCCACGCCCGTTCCCCAGTGTGTGGCTCACCGGGATGGGGTAGTGTAGCTGCAGAGTTCTAAAGGTAAGCACCGTAGGGTGCCTCACTTATTCTCCGTATATACCGACGGCGAAGGCGGGCACAAGTGCCCTCCCCTATCTGACTATTACTCCTAGCTACGCCAGTTACCCTGAAACTATGAGATCAGGGATGGGGTAGTGACAGAGTAGTTTTATGGGGAGAATGCAATGGGGTAAACGCCTCTCCAGAGCGCAGTGTACAGACGGTGATATCGATAACCTCCGCACGGCTAGCCGTTTCAAAAGTCGGCTTATTTCCGCGGTTAAGTATATTTATTCCGTTTGCAACGAAGTGATTTAAGAGTGATTCACCTCGTTTATTGATGCCTGTGCTACCCCACAGGGTGTGGTGGGCGTTGGCATTACATCCGAGCAGGAATTCCTGTTTACTCTCTCCCGCATAGGCCGTCAGTGCTCTCACTTACGGGGTGGGAGATGGACCATCTTGGTCATACGGTAGGTAGGCAGACCCCAAATTAGGTTGCTTGCCCCGGTACCCTCCATCCACTGGATTTTTACTGCGGCTAGTAGGACAGTGATCCCTAAGCATAAGAAAATTTAAGTTAGTTTTAACAAGCAAGCAGGTTCTGGGATTGGGTATGTTGCTATGTTTCGGGGCCCATCCCCTGATCCCTAAGCCGCTTACTTTACCCCTGGCAATCCAGGGTTCTTGTATGAGAACTACATCAATGTTTTTACTTACCACAAAAGCTTGTAGCGCAGTTGGAGCCGCCTTATAGTGATGGAGGTTGATCTGCAGCAGTTTCAGCAATGTTGATGTTCCTGTCCTGCTGTGTGTGTTTCGCCTGGCGGAGTTCGCGGGAGGTCGTCCATCAGTTGAGCGTCCGTCAGGAGGTCCGTGAAGGTACACGCAGTTCCTGCAGAATGTGGGACACCCATAGCCCGTTCAGTGTTTAAGTCCCTACTAGGTCCCGGAGGCAGCTGTGTAGATGGTCCTGTCTCGGCGGTTTCCATCTCCGCGTTCTGAGTTGTTCCTGCGTATTCCTTCTCCCTCTGTCCCAAAAGTCGGAACGGTACAAGGGAGAATTAGATAAGCAGTGTGCCACCGTAGGTCTCCTTGATGGTTTTTCGCTGGCTCTCATCGATGGCAAACACCACCTACTGCCTTTTCAGGTCAACCTTTGTGCTGAGCACCCTCTAAGAGCCAGTGCTAAGCTTGCGGTTCTGCACCTGGAGTCGGTGCAGAAGCTTTTCAGGTTCCACGGGAGGGCCAGCGACCCAAGCCATGGTCCTGGCGGGTTTTGGCAAGTCTTCCTCCCTCACCAGTTTCAGCTTGGCACCTTCCAAGGGGGCTTCGGACGGCGCTCGCAAGCTTCACCTTCTCCCCCCAGTCACAGCGTGGCTGGTGCTAGGTTTAGCCACAGTCGCTTACCTGGCGACCTTTTCTGTTTTGGGCGTAGTACTGCCCGGCTGGGCCAAAGCGGCTAGCCTTGCAGTTTTACGTTTGCGACTTTCAGCGCCGGATAATTATTGTTTTTGTTTTTGTCTTGCGGTTCCATCATGTTAGTCCCATAAGTAAGGGGAAAAGTAGGTCGACGCAATGCAGTGCCCCGGTACGTGGGTAAGGCATTTGTACAATGGGGTGCGCCTGGTGCCCCAAGGGTTGGTCGATAGGGAGTGATCCTCTATTCAGCCACGCATCCCATCAGCTCGACCACAATCTTAGGATTTAGGTTTTTTTGTGAGATTGTCTGCTCTCGGCCCAGGCAATTAAGGCAAGGCTTCCCAACCCCCGGTAAGTGCAAAGCACCTACCGGGAACCTGGTCTGACGATGATGACACTGTTACGCGCTATTTTGTATTTATCGGATTTAGGCATCTTATTGTGGGGTTCTCTGGAATTTTATTACTTGTACGGTTAATTTTACTCCGCGTAAGTTTTCGGCCTCACTATTACGTTGTAGTTTATGTTGCATACCTTCTCTTATCGTTCATGACCTGTTTCTATAATTTCTTTAGCACTTTGGAAATGGCGTTAGCGGTCATTCCAAAAACTGTTTTATTTCTAATTCCCCTTTGCATTTGTAAAGTTTCGGTTAGTGCTGATTATCTTTTGTTTTCTTCTATCTAATTTCCTAATTTCGTACATTAGAAACACCGTTTGGTGCATTTATTTTTGCGTCATATCCGCCCGGCTCGCAAGTTCCTTTCTGTCCACGCTTCACCATTTTCCCGGCATTCGATGTTCTGTATTTCGGCGTAAACGTTGTATTTTTGGTCGTAGGCGACAGTAACCCTTATGAGGATTTAGTACGATTTACGTTAATTTATCTGTTTTACCCTCGCAGTTCTGTGAATCAGATGCGTAGGATGTGGTTTTGTAATTTGGTGAATTTTCCCGATTTATTGTATTCGAAGACAGATTAGCGTTTCTTCTGCGTGAAAAACTCCGAGTTAATCGGGTAAGCTTAGTCTCTTTCTCTTTATATCTTGTACCATTTTCTATTTGAATTTTTCGTTTCTTTAGAGTTTTTTTTTTCGTTATTTTCCGTCCTGTATACCCTGAGAAGTAGATCCAGCTGCCTAATGAGTTAGACCCGATTTACGACGCCTAATTCGGACCAACAAGGTCGTACGAAGGCCGCCATTGCCAACCCAACACGTGGTCAGCGGATTCCTTCCTAAATCCCAAGGACATCTCAGGCTTATCTTTATCTATGTCTATTAAATTTTCCTTATATTCGGTAACAGGAATACTGTTAAAATGTGAGACTTGACGTCTGTAATAGTCTAATTAAAAAATTGTCTGCGTAATTTTACTTCCGTATGCTACTGTTTGAGGCCCTCAGCCTAGTAATATTATTCCCTTTCGTTTTTTTGTACATATCAGGTACATAATGTACGTTTAATCAATATCTTGAATGTACCTTATTACTCATTATCCTTAACGTTTTTTTTATTTGCCTTGGTACTTGCTAAAATCTTAAGTAACGTTGATTTATGTATAGTAAATTTCTTAATTTAATTTTCATATTATATAGTACCAAGCGTAACAGTAAATATGATTCATTTCTGAATTAGTTTTAATTGATCAAGGTTAGATTGTATTACGTAGTAATAGAATCCTTCCTGCCGAACAGCAGGGTCTGTAAAATTTTGTGAGCGATGATTGATCAATCGGCGACAGATTTGCTACTTGATTTTTGATATACATTTTAAATATTTGTTTTTTTGTGTAATATATAGTTCAGGTATGCTAACTTTTCGGTTGCCAATAATTTCTGTAAAATATATTATGTGCCCTATTCGTAAGTTCGTATAGCGAGTCCCGCCGTCAATTTTATTTAATTTTGATACCCACTTTTTATTTAATCTTGATTCTGCTTCATGTTACTTTACTTAATGTTTAAAATAAAATTGTCCTACATTTAAACCTGGCGTGTTTTGGATGCTGTATCTATCCCCACCAACTTGACTTCTGGTTTCCCTGGTAAGACGCCTCGCTACGCGTAGAGTATTTAATTTTGGAAAACAGTGACGCTTCAGAAATCCAGCTACATTCCCTCACACTCGACCGTCTTCACTGAGGCACTCTCGCGCAGCCCACTTCGAACAGGTAAGTCTGTACAGGGTGTTCAATTTTCGATGGTTTTGGGGGGTATCTCACTTATTCGTAAAGAGCGTAAAGCGGTCTTCGAAAACAATGAAAAGTTCGACATGCTTGTTACTTATATCCAATGTAACGAAAACGCAGACGAGGCATTGGAATTATATTTCAACAGGTACTAAAATAAATATATATATATTTTTTCCATTTTACTTAAATCACATGATGATATCCCTGTAGATATCCAGAAAGAAGGCAACCAGATAAAAGGATTTTTTTAAGACTAAAGTCGAATTTAATCGAACACGGATCGTTTGTTAAACCCCGGCCTAAAAGCTACAACAAAGAAAATCGTGTGATTGATGAAATAAATGTATTGGCTTCTGTTGAATCAATTCCAACCAGTTCTTGTAGACAAATACAAAATTCTGTCGGAGTCAAGAGTTCAAACAATTTTAAGAAAACACAAATTTAAACCGTATAAGTACCATTTGGTTCAAAATTTACATCCTGGTGACGCATAACGACGGATAGAGTTCTGTAATTGGTATTTGCAAATGGTTAACATAGAAAATAATTTTGAATGAATCGTCATTTGGTCAGATGAGGCGCACTTTACCAGTGCTGGTATACTAAACCGGCAGAATAGTAGATTTTGGTCACAGGGAAATAACTATGTTATATTTCCACGTGAACGGCAAGGCAGGTTTGGCTTTAATGTTTCATGTTTATTCTCGGAAGTAAAATCGTATATCGTATATTCGAAGGCAGCCTTACTGCGAATAAGTACCTCGACATTCTGGAAAATGTTGTGCCGGAAATAATTGAAGATGTTCCTTTGGCGCGCCTTAATAACTTGTTTTTGCAGCAAGACGGAGCGCCTGCTCATAATGCGCAAATTGTAAGAACATATCTTGACAATAACTTTCCAGGTCACTGGATTGGAACAAATGGACCCAAGATATGGGCACCAAGGTCACCGGATCTATCCGTTCTGGATTTTTTCTTGTGGGGATATCTACAAAACAAGATTTATAAGGTGCGGTATCAAACACTGCAAGAATTAAGGAATGCTACTGAAGAGGCCTTTAGAAGCTTACAGGCGCGGCCATTTATTATTTTGAATGCCTTAAGGCGCATACGCACTATGTGTGAAACTTGTGTAACATATAATGGGGAACAATTTGAACAATATTTATAAAAATATAATCATTTTTATTATTATTCTAAATTCTTAAATTCCTTGTAAAACTAAGTTCTGTTTTACTTTCGTAAGTTATTTATTTATTTTTTAATGTGTGGTGGGTGCTTAGTTGCAGTGACTCCGTAACCTGTATTACTTGTCTGGCTATCACTGCAACTCTTGCGGTGTAGTTTAGTGTGTGTAAGTTGTGTTTAAATGGCTTTGTGACAGCCTCATATCGCCTTTTATGATGCCGCGCTGTTAATCACTTTGCTCCCAACAGCGAATGGCAAGTCGATCCGGGATTAAACACTCTGAAAAAATGTCACCGTCCCTCCAGAGAATTGAACCCCGGCACCTATCGTCCTCTCACAACAATAGTCAGCCGCCTAACCACTGCGGCCATCGACCCGATATAAATATAATGTAGTTATTAATTAGAATTTTCATTCAAATGCATATATATCTAAAGTGTTATATATTTTTGAAAAGCTTGTAAAAAGCTTAACCAAACCATCAAAAAATATATAGGATGTCTCATTTAAAAAAACATAACTTTGACTAATATCTAAGAAATTATAGTCTTCAACGGAAATCTATCTACGCCACTGGAGTCTACGTAAAAAACTGCATAAAAAACATTTTTTACCTTTTCGATAAGTTAAACGATAACTGAGATACGAGGGGGGTTCCGAAATGCAATATTTTCAAAATCACCCTGTATCTCGAAAACGAAGTGAGCTATGAAAATTTTGTTCACGGCATCTTTCGTTTCACAAAAAAGTAGCACAGTAATGCGAAAACCGCAGCTCTCTATCTTTACGAATAAGTGAGATACCCCTCAAAACCATCGAAAATTGGACACCCGGTTATAGGTACAATTTTCCGGTTTGCTAAGTTGATTTATGAACCTCTTAAATAAGGTTCATTCTGAAATTATTTTCTTTATTTATTTTGTATTTCCCGCGCGCCTGTAGCAAGACTAGACGGCGCAGTATTATCCCATGTGCAAGCTCTAGGCCATGACACGACAGCTGAGCAGGGAGTTTGATTCCCTGCGGGCTACCCACAGGGAAAGCAGGCCAGTTTATCGACAGGCAAGTCTAGATCTAATGTGTTTAGCATAGAACAGAAGCACCTCGTGTAGGATGTGGCTCTTCACCACGCACATTGGTCTCGACTGGTGTACAGTCACCAGCCCTAGTCATGACAGAGTCCGAGGAATAAGCAACCTCCTCAAGTCTATCATGTCCTCGCTTCCATATATACATATATTTATTTGCACTGAAATTTGCTTGTTAGAGGAATCAATGATTTGTCTTGCCGGAACCATCTGCAGAGTATTATAAATTATTGTGGGTGTGTCTTTATTTTTCATAATATTTTTGCATTTTAACTCTAACGCTTTGAAGTGGGTGCAGTTTAAGTTCCTAACCTGTACTGCTTGTACAGACTATACTGGAGTTCCTGTTGGGTAGATGTGTAAACGTGTTTCCATGGCTTGCATCCTTAATTTATCTCTTGCCAGTGAGTGGTAGCTTAACCGGAAACTCGATCTATCGAGCTGCTTCACAAGCGTCACTGCAAGATTTGAATCCCGGGCAGTACGCACTGCTCATACGGCCAATCACTCTTATCTCTGAGGCTTTTGAGACGCTAAAAGAAACTTGTACATTTGCAAGATTGCTAAATTGTAGTGGATCATTTGCTCATGTCTTTTAAAATGCTTTTTGCTCTAATTTCTGTTAAACAACAATGTAAACAATGAAATTGTAAATATATAACATGAGTTCAATTAGTTTTTATATCCTGGATACTTATGAATTTGTAAAAGCATGTCTGTGCTTAAATTATTAAAATAACCTATTGATAACTGAAGTATCATTTAAAGTATTTTAATTATAGTCAAACTAGTCAAACTTTCTAAGTAAATTGTAATTTCTGACATTTATATATTAGTAGCGGCATGCGTCATACAATCCATAGCACATGAACGCGAAGAGTAATGTGTTTGTTTACTAGCATATTTATTCGTTCGAAAGCATAAATAATTAAATTAACCTTTAGGAATATATACACCTCTATCGAATGCTTACCTTACCGAATAGTATAAAAATCACAGAACTACTAAAATGGTGCCTCAAAATCTATTATTGTCCTTAGGTATATGTAGAAGAATAAATGGAATAACAATTTAAATATGCAATATTTTAACATAACCAAGCACTCACCACGCATAAAAGAACACAGGATATTTCTGGTTATTTAAGGCTTCTAACATGCAACTAAACATGTTTATTATACCTGTGGTAGTTGAATTCTTTTTCTGTATTCATGTTGGGCTTTATACTCTTTGAGATATTGGACTAGTCCAATAGTACCAACTTGTTCTAAAATCTTTGACATTGCTGGTAATGTAAATATTGGCTGTGACAGTTTCTTGGCATGCTCCATGTGCCTTTTCTGTGTATGGGAATAACCGTGTTAATTTTTAATTTATTAGGAAACTCTCCTTCCAGAAGACCTATTTATTAACCTGATGTAATGATAGTCTTCATTAATCTTGCAGACATCCCATACCAGTACAGTGTAGCTTTTGATTCAATTTTATTAACTATTAATTTAATTTTATCTTGTGTTACTGGCCCAAAATAGTAACATCCATTATTGGGTTTTAGGGGCCCTGTTCACGTGTGCTGAAAACAAGTTAGTATTTTCCCTATTTACATTATTTTTAAACATACCATCTACATATAAAATTGTTAGTTAGTGTTTCATCTTTTAGCGTTAGGGGCTGTGTTTTCGTTGACATTTGTTTTGTTTGTTAATTTATTATTGTCCATATCGTGTTGTATTTGTTGTCAGAGATATTTATTTGGTTATATAGCTTTTCTTAATAGTATGGTTTAAGGCAATCTTATGTGTCCTTATATTTGTTATATTCTCGATAACAAACACTGCTTCTGGTTGAAATAGCCACAGCACATCACTTCATGGGTATATACGAAATTTTTTCTTAAAAATCTTTGTGGTACTAGTATTTATTGATTTAATGCGTACTGTTTCTTGCTTGTCGTAAGTGTTTTGGATCCATGTAGGTAATTTTCTGAGTTAAGCGCTGCAGATGCGTGGAAGGTTAATATGTGAGTTTGATAAATGGTTTTGTCTATGCATGTGAAGATATTATCTAATGTCAGTGTTGTTTGTGTGATTCAAGATGCATCTGCCATTGTGGTATATAGACTATACGATATAAACAGATGTAATAAAGCATTTTTGTAAATTTCTTCTTAATTAAAATTTACATTAAAATTACCATCAATACAAATTAAATTGTCTTCGCTCTTTTTGCCATCTGTCCCGTAGCTGACCGACGCGTCGTGGTCGACGTTCCGTCAAATCTTGATTTTTGTCGAGATTTTCACTTGTTTGAGCTCTTCTGTTTTATTAAAAAGTACACCGTCACCTTTTATCGTTCTTATTGTTTTTTCTAGTAATTGTATCCTAATACTTTGTTGTTCTATTTACGTACTTTATTTGTTAATTATATCTGAATGGAATTCAGTTAATTTATACAATTCTTCAATTTTAAAATATGTGTTAGTTTCACGTTATCAATTTCTACATTCGTAGAGTTAGTGAAGTCACCGTCTTTGATGCCCTAGTGGTAAGAGCTATTATGAAATAGGGGAAAAATAAGAATGAAGGAATACCTGCACATGTATCGTGCAATGCCGCCGTTCATTTCAATTTAATATTAATAATGCTCGTGATGGTTAGATTATTACACAGAAAAGAGTTCTCTTGTGACTCTGCGCTATAGAAGGTTACGTCTCGGAGTTAAATATTTAACTCCTATTACATTATAAATTAGGCCTTATGTTCTATTGCAATATGCGTATATATGTACATATGTATACCTGATGCGGCGAAAATCACGTATAAAAAATGTATGCTATAAAATTGAGCTAATTTATTTTTGATTATGTTGCATTTTGTTGCGGAGAATAACTGAACAAACAAGTTTACATACAGCTACCCGCGAAAGTATTCGTCTAGGTAAAAAAATCGCTTGTTTTACAAATAGAAGATGAAAAACGATTTCTTTCGCCACAAATCGATCACTAACGACCAGAACGGCTTAAATGTGGAATATTTCCCTAATAAGTTAATTATGAACAAAGTTACAAGCATTGAAGTAGGCATGGACAAATTTACCTCTGCTTTGTGGTGAAAGTTGAATTAAATTTGTGTCACTAAAAGAAAGAGTATGATTTGTTCATCCAACATTCCAAATTTGGTTTGATTATCTGCAGCGGTTCCAAAGTTATGAATTTTTTACTTTACGAAATAGAAGCGAAAATTGCGTGCGACTCGCGTTGCAGAGGGTCCGCGCGCGATTTTCGCCTTTATTTCGTAAAGTAAAAAATTCATAACTTTGGAGCCGCTGTAGATAATCAAACCAAATTTGGAATGTTGGATGAACAAATCATACTCTTTCTTTTAGTGACACAAATTTAATTCAACTTTCATCACAAAGCAGAGGTAAATTTTTCCATGCCTACTTCAATGCTTGTAACTTTTTTCATAATTAACTTATTAGAGAAATATTCCACATTTAAGCCGTTCTGGTCGTTAGTGATCGATTTGTGGCGAAAGAAATCGTTTTTCATCTTCTATTTGTAAAACAAGCGATTTTTTTTACCTGGATACTTTCGCGGGTACCTGTACATAATAGGCCTATCTCACGTCGAAGGAGAAATTCATACTCTCTCTGGATGCTAGGAAACTCCATATTTCTACACGGATAGACTGGTTTGTTTGACCCAAACAAATTTTATTTGCATTCACCAAATTTTATGGTTGAATATGGGCAAACAAATATATAGTTGTTGGTAACAAATAATTTTGTTGGCTAATTTAAGTGTTTTAACTAAATATTTCTTTGAATTAAGCAAATATTCACAAATTTATTTTCAAAAATTTCTTTAATTTAACGAAGTTTATTTGAAACAAATAAACTTGGTTAAAAACAACAAATAGATTTTGTTGAAACCATTGTTTTATTTGTTTAACATTACGTTAAGAAAGTATTTTACCGAATTATTTTGTTGCATCACGTAAATTCTTTAAAAAAATAATTTGTTTGCTAATAACAAATTTTGATTTAGTATTCAGTTAAAGTAGTAATGCGTATAGTATCCTTAACGGGTCGATGGCCGCAGTGGTTAGGCGGCTGACTATTGTTGTGAGAGGACGATAGGCGCCGGGGTTCAATTCTCTGGAGGGACGGTGACATTTTTTCAGAGAGTTTAATCCCGGATCGACTTGCCATTCGCTGTTGGGAGCAAAGTGATTAACAGCGCGGTATCATAAAAGGCGATATGATGCTGTCACAAAGTCAATTGAACACAACATACACACACAAAAACTACACCGCGAGAGTTGCAGTGATAGCCAGACAAGCGATACAGTTTACGGAGTCACTGCAACTAAGCACCCACCACATTAAAAAAAAAAAAAAAAAAACAAAATATATGCCAACAAAATACATTTGGTTACTGCAAACAGCTCGGTGTTTCCGCATACCAATATGTAGGTACGTTATATTTAACGGGGTAATAAAAGACTATAATTTTTACATATTTCTTTATCGCCCATTTTCATAGATTACGACAATTCATGTAGTTTCCTAATCTATTAATATTTTATTTCTGTGTAGACCTTCACCACTAGTCGATGTATGTATTTTGGCAGTTGTCCTGATATTTTATCATCGCTTGCCACGTACCACTGCGCAGTTTATTTCATTCTTTGTACTAAATTATTCTTACGTTCATTTGTTATATATTTGTTATATGTATTAGTTTTGTTGTATTTTCTCGTTTTGTTTCTACATTCCTGATGCTAGTATTAGTGCCATACAATATGTACATTTTATGTTATAAATATTTCTTGAACCGTTTTTAAGACAGTTTTTATATTTCATAGAAAAAAAGAACGAACTGAATTCGATTTCCTGTTGTTCCCCTATATGTATTAAATGGTTGCGATATACATACAGGTACTATATCGATTCACAATCAATTACGTGAGATTATATTACCGGCATCCTAAGAGACCTAAGCCATAATGGGTATGCATGTATGCCATTATTGATTGCATTATTAGAGTCGATTGTGATAGAAATGGCATTAGTACGGGTGTATTTAGAGGTTAAGCATTAAATGGGATTCCGCTGTTGAATATATATTATAGATGTGAGGCCGTATGTTCCAATGCACCTGAGAATTACGCTAAACAATGGGCAACGATATTATGCTGCATTTCCATATTTAAATAGCATCTACTTAGATCAACCAATATTATGTTCTGATGTCATATTACGTTTGATAAAAACATCATATATTAGTATAGGTGTATTATGATATTATTAATCCTGCACTTTTGCGGTAATTTTTTTTTCCATAAGTTATACTGGGCAAACACCTTACATAGTATTCCCTGTTGCGAATACAATATCAATTTGGCATTTTTACGCTTGTTTGCTAAATAATACGTATCAACTATACCAATGACGCCTTGTATATTTCCAACCAATCAATCAATCAAGTTATAGGATCTTAGCATCGATGATCGGTTATATTGATTAAATTATTATTATTTATTTAGACAGGTCGATAGCTGAAGTGGTTAAACGGCTGGCTATCGATGTGGCGCAACGATAGGAATCGGGTTTCAACTCTCCGGAGAGACGGTTACATTTTTCTCGGAGAATTGAAACCCAGATCGACTTGCCATTCGCTGTTGCGATCAAAGTGCTTAACAGCGCGGCATTATAAAATTAGAACACAATTATACACACACGAAGACTATACCGCGAGAGTTGCAGTGATAGCTATACAAGCGATACAGCTTATGGAGTCACTACAACTAAGCGTCCACCACATATAAAAAATATATATATATATTTGATTATATAATTAATAAGTCCACAACTTATTCAGACACAAGTAACAAACTTATTTCACTGAAACACTACTCTATCACTATGACTATGTACTATCTTCTTTGGTAAATATCATGAAATACTGCTTATTTATTTACTTGACATAGTTTTCTGTAACATATTAGGGTCGGTAAAACATCGGTACGGTACTGAAGCGATAAGCGCTCGGTATGTCGAGTCAATGCCGACACTATATGTTTAAATTGGTAAAGACACAGCATGTTGTCGGCACTGCAATGAATCGGCAACTTTCATAGGCTGCACGCAACATTACTGCGTACGATTGCAAAGTTTTGTGAGAAAAAGTTGAATTAAAAACTGTATTTGTTGTGGCCAACGAAGTCAAATTAGTAATGGAAATATAAAAACATGATTGTTTATACAATTATAAATCTTTGTCATTCTATACATGGACTGAAATCCACCTGAAATCTTTCATCGTATAAAGTCATTTCTTGAGCTGCTACAAATAACCTACAGTTTATGTTTCGTTCTATGTATGGATGCCGCCAAAATCGTTTCCTTCTTCTGCGTAATCTTAAATACATACAAAAAGCAATATCTTCTTCTTCGCTAGACGACATTTTCAGGTGATGCAACATCCGTACGGTATACCGTTGGCATGCTGAGGCAATGTCGAGCACATATATTTTAATTGGTACCAGCACATGAGTCGGCGCAATGCGGTTACAACTCCGTATGTTATCGGCATGCTGCGCATCGGCATATTTTCAATCGGGTAGCATACGGTACTGCATGTATTTTGTGAGAAAGTGAACATTAGATTCCTCTCTGCAGGACTAACACATTCTCTCATATTAGTATTTTGTTTCCTAATAACTTCACTGACAAGCTGCTCAAGTTCTTCGAATGTATTCTTTGACATTCTATACATGGACTGAAATTTATCATCATCTATGGTTAATTCCTGTGGCAACGAACAATCTGCAATTAATATTTCTTTATGTATGTATGGGTGCACCCAGTACCTCCTCCTTTTTCGCTATAGCAATTTTACATAGATGTACAGAATCATATCTTCTTCTTCACTGGACGATGACATACTCTCAAGTGTCGTGCCGTGTGAGAATATACGCAATGTTGCTGCGGTGCAACAATTGCTGCACCGTTATCGTATCGATGTTGCACCGACCCGTGAGAGAGCAGCCTAACTCTCTCTAAAAATGTGTGCGAACTGAAATACAGAAAACATACCGACCCGTTAGGCCGCTCTCTCACGGGTCGATGCAACATCGGTATGGTATACCGATGGCATGCTGAGGCAATGTCGAGCACATATATTTTAATTGGTACCAGCGCACGAGTCGGCGCAATGCGGTTACAACTCCGTATGTTATCGGCATGCTGCGCGTCGGTATATTTTCAATCGGGTAGCATATGGTACTGCATGTATTTTGTGAGAAAGTGAACATAAGAATCCTCTCTGCAGGACTAACACATTCTCTCATATTTGTACTTTGTTTCCTAATAACTTCACTGACAAGCTGCTCAAGTTCCTGGAATGTATTCTTTGACATTATAGACATGGACTGAAATTTATCATCATCTATGGTTAATTCCTGTGCGGCAACGAACAATCTGCAATTAATATTTCTTTATGTATGTATGGGTGCACCCAGTACCTCGTACTCGTGTCAATTTGACAATTAAACCACTCCAGCCCTACGGGCTGACGTGATTTAAATGCTTGTCAAATTGACACTCGTCTTCGTCGCTATGCAATAAGCATTCGTGAAATTATCGATAAATTCAAAGCTCTTATGGTATTACTGCAGATAATATTAAACGGATTGAATTTTGTGAATTTATAGCAATAGAAATGCAGGAAGATGAACATTTTTTAAAGCAAATTATTTGGACTGATGAATCCAAATTTACACGAGTAAGTTTAAGCCATAGACAAAGTTTACATTATTAAGCAACAGAAAATCCACATGTTGTTTGGATCAAATTTCGCATTTTCAAAATTTCAGAATTGTACTAACAGTAGCTTTTCTAAACCTTCTAATTAACGGGTTTCGTGAACGACCCTGTATAGTGAAAGTATCAGATGCAGTTTGTCGTTTGGCTATATACTGCATGACATGGAAACTGCAACACCAAAAAGGGGTGCGAATTTTTTGACCAAACTTGGTAGAAACGTATAACTAGTCAAAGTTAATAATTGATTAAAATTTTGTAGCGATAGATCAAGTGGTCATGGCACATCTGACACTTCATTTAGTTTTCGGTGACATTAATGTGAGGTGTATTTATTGTTTGTTTCAAATTAATTTCAACGGTTTTGTCTTATTATACCTTTGTTTAGCGTATTTAAAGAGTTTTATTATGCCTAGAGTGCGACAACGTGGAAATTATCGCCAATTAAGCGAATTCGACAGAGGTCGAATTGTTGGTTTGCGAGAAGATGGTTTTTCATACAGGGAAATTGCAAATCGCCTTAACCGGAACCAATCCACCATTATGCGCTGTTATCAATCATGGACTAGGGAGGGTCAAGAAAGACGCCAAAGAGGAACCGGCGGCCGAAGAAGAACTAATGAGATACAGGACCGCCGCCTTCGCCTAATGGGACTAAGAGCCAGGTTCTCCAGTAATAGATTAATTGCTGACGTGTGGTTAGGTAATCAACGTCGTTCTGTAACCCTTCGAACCGTTTATCGTCAAATTAGGGTTTTCGGCTTACAATCTTATCGTCCACATCTTGTGTTACAACTTACAGCTCAACACCGACAGCAACGTTTGGAGTGGTGTAGATTGCGAATGCATTGGATCGTGGAGTGGCATAAGGTGGTGTTCAGTGATGAATCTCGATTTTGTCTAGGGATGCATGATGGCTGTATGAGGGTCAGACGAAGACGTGGGGAACGTCGTGATATTCAGTTTTCCGTTGAAAGGCATGTGCATCGAGCAGTGGGTGTTATGGTGTGGGGTGCTATAGCATATGGGAGTAGGTCTCAGTTGGTATTCATCCAAACCACTATGAACGCCCAGTGTTACATTGATGAGGTGGTAGAACCCCATATTCTTCAATATCTTGAAACGCTCGAAGACCCATTTTTCCAGCAGGCTAATGCCCCTCCCCACGTAGCGAGAATTTCCATAAATCGCTTCGAAAAGGCTCATGTCAATATCTTGCCATGGCCACCCAAATCCTCCGACCTCTCGCCAATAGAACATGTGTGGGACATTATGGGACGAAAACTTATGAATTTAGCCAATCCCCCGCAGACACTAATAGCTCTCCGGCATAAATTACAGGCGACACCATACCCCAAGAGGATATCGACCATCTGGTCGAATCAATGCAACGAAGAGTGAGGGAGTGTGTAACTAATAGGGGCGGCTCGACACATTATTAATAAAAATTATGTTAAATTGTGTCAGTCTTTTGTTTTTTTCTTTGAAATTTTAATCAATTATTGCCTTTGACTAGTTATACGTTTCTACCAAGTTTGGTCAAAAAATTCGCATCCCTTCTTGGTGTTGCAGTTTCCATGTCATGCAGCATATACCATTTATTCAACTTTAAACTTGGTTAGGCGAGCATAATTGGGTTAGTTTTTGCAGCGTAATTTGAATTTTGTCTTTTTATAGTCTTTCGTAGATTGCAAAAAATGTATGCAAGTGATTTACATAGAAAAAGTCGTATGTAGCAATAAAAAAACAGCTACAATTAATAATATCTCTTAATGTTAACACATTTTCAGCAACGACTCTGGCAAAAAATTATTTGTCGAATGATATACTCTGGCAGGTACTTTCAAATTTATAAATAAAATGAACTCAGATTGAATCAGTCCCAGATCATATGATGTATGGTTAAGCTCAAAGAAGTTAAATTTTATTTGATATCTGAGTGATGCAAACATGGATGCTTTTGGTCAATAGGCGTAGATACCACCAGTCTAGGTTCAGATATTTTTAGCGTTTTAGCAACGATAGAAACTTCCAAACGACGATCTCTGAGAAACGTTATTTTTATTTTCATGCAAACTTCAGAATTGGTTGCATCGGAAGACCTTTCGCTTCTTTAATCATCTCTAATGGATTGACGAGCCCACCACATTTGTTGCGAGTAATAGAATAGTTTTAAGAAAATTCTCTTTCTGTGTCAAAAGTTGATGACATTGCGATCTCACTATTTCACAAAGTTCAGTTTGACTTCGGTAAAATATTGTAGATCAAGATCAGCGTTCTTATGGTCGCTTTTTATACAAATAATAAAACTTCATTAGTGTCAGCTGGAAAAATACGACTTAATTTTCGAAACGTCCAACTCTGACAAACAACAGACATCAACGAACCAGTACCCCTTCGCATCTCCACGCTGCCTATCAACCTAATGTGTAAAGCGAAATGACCATCGGTGTTAAAGAACCAAAAGTTTTGCAACGACAGCGTCACACACGAGTTTTCGTGTACAAGTATACATTAGGTAGGTATCTACCCGCGTATAAAACAGAAATTTATTACTGTGGCGATGTAACGAGAGAAACTTTGTTACTAATGAATGTCGACTGGTGGAATTCGCGACACGAACAGAGCCGCAGGCGGAACGGGATTGTACGTGTGATGTGGCGGTGACGGTAATAGCAGTAAGTATAGCAAAATGGAAACAGCTGGCGGTAGAACAGAACTAAGCAGGCAGACGATGCGATGGGGCAAAAAAGACCGCAGGAAACTCGATGACACCGACACATTATACTCCAGGCCGCCGACAATTATGAAAGGAGCAGGTAACGTCGCACGTAGTGCTATCTGTCGGAATAGAACGACGGGGTTTGCTTGGGCAATTAGCGGTAACATCAGCTACAAGACCAATACGTAATCGCGGTGACAAGTACAGGGCAAGCAAACTGATTATTATTATCATTGAAGGAGGTGTACTGAAATCGTAAACCATAACGTTTGTGTTGCAGACATATCTGTGCATAAAATACCGATAATTTGCTTTTACTTATCCTTCTTACATGTTTGAATGTTCACAAAAGCGATAAGCGGATCAATTCAGAAGATATATTGCAAAACTTTTGCATATTTTTGAAGAAAGTTAGTATTTATGGCAAACACATTAATCAAGATTTCTTTTCCACATATAGCTAATTTTGAAAAGTAATATGATGTGTATTGGAGGTACTTGCTATTGCTAAACCATATTACTCTATCTTTAGAATATAGTGATTTAAACTAAGATGCGGTTTTTGTTTTGTTCGAGAATATGAATAAATGTACTTGCAATCCTTCAGGAAAATTAAATGGTTGCTAATTGGTAGCAAACTAAAAGCTTGAACAATAATAATAATGGCGAGTTGTATTTGGGAGGATTATTTAGTAACCCCGACCTAATAATAAGATGATCACTATTATATTACAAACAATACTAAATTTATTTGTTTTATGAGTTCGATGTAAAATTAAATTCATAAAACCATGTTTACATTTAAATTATTTGTATGGCAATGTGTGATAGAAGTAATTGACTATTTGAATCAACCAGTCGCATCAAAATATTATCGACTATTCAGTGGTGGTGGGAACGATCGTGATTTCTAGAATCGAGTTCCCAAAATTTTGATTCTCGATTCCTACTTGAGTTTCAATTCTTATCAGATTCCTTGATGTCTGTGCAGTTCTCGAATCTTTCTCTAATTCTTATGCAGAGATGATGTTTCACAGATATCAAACTTCATGCAGGCTAGCATAAGTAAAGCATCTCAAGTTAATGATCTTGAAAGTCATTATTAGTATCATATTGCCATGCATCATAGAAAATATCGTCCAATATATCTGAGAACATCAACATCCATTTGTTTGAACGCAAAAAATAAGAAACGGTATTAGGAAATTCAATATTGCTGCCATCATCCACATTCGACATATGCGATCACATGTACCTACTTTTAAAGTAAATAAACTAAATTTTACAACAAATCAAAATTCTTGTATATTTTGATCCGATAGTTTGAAATTTAATTTTGTAATTTGAGTACTATGGTAGTGGCGCCATTTAGGAATTAATTTAGAAATTTCGTTTAATCATTGAAGTGTTTCAGTATCGATATTAAATATTTATTTTTATTAACATTGTAATCTTCAAAGTTTTTTTTTCTAGTATATATTTGTTTTGCGTTATTGGGTGATTTTTACTCGTACTTGTATTAAACAATGGAAAAAAATTTGTTGTAAAGTGGACATAATTAATTTAAAATTCTTCAACGAAGTGAATATTGCTAATAAATATTCTGCAGTTATGAAGCCAAAGGAAGTTCTCAAATCGTATTCTTTTGGAACTAGGCTACTGTTAGCTAATCTAAACCTGTTTTATTTAAAGTTAGGATAGTTACCTTTTTGTATACATATATGTATGTATATGTAATGTAGTTTCCAACCGCCAATTAATTAAACATATTTTTATTTTAAAAATATGTCGTCCGGAGGTGGAGTTGAACCACCAAGTATATCTATTCTAAAATCTTTTAAATAATTTACATTGCCGAAAGTTTTCATATAAATTCAAATTATTCTATGAGCTAAACCAGTTACGAAAACGAAATATGAAGCTGCCATGAAATGAAACGGTACGAGTCATTGAGCTCTCATAAACAGATGTATTACTTTGTGTTGAGAGGTAAGTTTTGGGAAACAACATAGAAATTCGATTATATACGGCAGAGGAATTATAATAGATAATAATATAGGTCCGAAAGTTTTGAATAACAACGGTTTTACTATACCATTTTAAATCTTACGGGAATGAAACCTTTTCAAAAATTGCGTTCAAGCCGTTGCCAATAGGCAAAACAGATTTTTTTTATTTTAAAGATGTTAATAAGGATGACATTGTCTGCGGTAATAGACGGAAAACATAATACTCTCAACTTGCCGTATATCTACAAAATAATCTCTCACAGTCCCTGATAAAATAAATCTATTCTTTTAGATTTTCTATCCCCACATTGATTTTATAAATGATTTATAAAACTGGAGCAGCAATTTGTAAGATTTAAAACCTTTGCGTACTTTATCTGCTTTCTTTACATCAAATATATATATCAGCTTCTAAAGTGCTCGCCATATTTTTTTAGATTAAACTTCTTATTCCTGCAATCTTTGCAGTTCTTGGCTGCCTACAGTATTATTTATTTCTTTCGCGCCTCTCCTTCCGTTTCCAAAAAAAACGGCAATCACTATTTTTCACAAGAAGAGGGAGTTGCTTTCCCACCTCGAGATCAGTAAGTCGCCGCCCTGAGGGGTTCCTTATTAAAGATGCCTACGACTTTGAATTTTATACTCTCGTCTCGCAAATTTACAGCCTACACCTCTTAGAATGCGGAGATATACACTTCACGTCCTAACTTCGTCCTGAGTGGGACGGCACAGCGTCATCCAGCGGATGAAATTACGACCGGGTAAGGTGAGAGAGAGAGTAATGGCACCATCTACCGGATGAAATGGTGGTTGTAAAATATGGTAGGGGTATGGTGAATAGTAGTCGTTGCTTCTTATGTTTCAATTGCTCCTCGTTATTAACGCGGAAGCCGCGACCGGCGGGTTCCTTTGGTATTATCGCTCACGGCCGCCTTCGGATAATTAAAACATACATCAGCGTGGCAATCACAATTGGAGGGTTTGAAAGAGGGAGAGATTGTATGAATTAAGTTCCGTTCTAGGAAGTAGCTGTTTATGAAATTAGTTGTAGTGAAGAAAGGCTGTATTCATTGTAGTATTAATTTTGATAAGCAACTAAGTTGCATTTGGTACTTAAAGTTAATGGTGAGTAATATACCTATAGTAATAAATTAACAAAGTACAGGTCTCATTCCTGTAGATTCAATTTTTTTTGTAATAAATACATTACTAACCGATTTTTTGGCGCTTAGGCCAATTCCTAACCGCCTTACCCACCTATCTTCAAACATTAAGGTGTAAATCTAGTTGTCGTTATTGTTATCCATTTTAACTCTTTATAGCAATAATATAAAGTCATTTAACGGATAATTATTAATTCGCAAGCATCAAAGAACAAAGTGTGATTTTGACGTTAGACTTTGACAATAAATCTTTGAGAACGCTTATTTTCCATGGCACACTGGATAAGTATGGATGAGTTATGTATGCATAAAAAGAAATCTAATTATCTCCTAAACTATCAATTCTAGGTATAGGACACGTGGGACATAAAAGATGAAAAATTGGACGCCGAAGATGACTAAGTAATGAAATATGGGGGGTGCTTGAAAATATAAAGTTATGGTTCTTCAAAATTTCGAAGAGTTAAAGTGCCATAGTAAAGTAACCACACAATGTAGATAGCTGTTCTCGGCGCTAAAATATACTCCAACATGTTGTTTAAGCATGTGGTGAATTCTAAATTGATATCCGAAAAATCGACTGTTGTCTGATTTTTTAAATAAATTTCCGAAAAAATCGAATAACTAGAAAATGCACAAATCAAATTGAAAAAACTGAAAATTTTTATAAAGCCTAAAAACAAGTAAATCCAAATATCTAAAAATATATAGGCTATTAAAAATAACAAAGTAGGTGACGATTTCCGGTGCAACCGGAAGCGCTAGAAATCTAATCATATTTTCATTGAAGAGAACATAATCGATTATATATAATTCTAAATTTTCAAATTTATATTTCGGCCAGATCCCCATAAACTTCTAATGAACGGACTCGCTGAGACACCCTGTATAGTATAAAAAATATTAAATAAGTATAAAGTATCCCAGTACAGTACATATAATAAGTTCAAAGTTGTTATAGCGTGGCTTAATTTAAATCAGTTTTGTATCACTGCCTATTCCACAGACTAACTCAGTTAAAATACTGGACCTTTGAGTATAAGGAAGAAGATGTGCTACTGAAAATTACGTACGGAACCATCAAGATCACTAAAGCGCTAACATTTAGCGTTGCATCTCCATGATCATGTTATTTTGTGGGTGCATGGCCTTGGTGTTAGGCGTTATTATCGTTTTTAAACACGCAATAGTTAGTATCTAAGCCAAACCACTTTCCAGTAGATTCCAGGAAACATCTAGAACGTATAGTGTTCACTACTGAGCATTGAGATGATCTATAAACAAGTCCAAAATTTTATTTCTATATATAGAGAAGCATCGCTACACATGTACTTTTTCTGGGTGCCTAACTGTTTGCTGAATTATGGGATTATAAGGAATGAACCATATGTATACCTATAGAAGCCTAAGGTCACAATAAAGTGTTAACTTTGTACGCGGCCAAGTGAACTTGGCATGTTAACGTCTAATGGTAGTTACATAGGTCCATTTTGATATACTACATTATAAGTGTTACACCCAGAAGGAGTAATTTGTTCAACTTGATTTTTTGGCATCAAAATGACTATATTTAAAGCATGCTATGATAAGCATATCAACTTTCTATCATTGATACGTTTTTGCGAAAAAAAAATTTCTCTTACTTTTTTGCGAGCTGACTAATATAGAAAAGTTTAGTTATTGCGTATCCGTCTACAAGAGTTAAGCGTAACAAAATGCCTAGAGTTTGAACACGTCAAAATTATCACCGCGTTAGTAACTTTGACAGGGGTAGAATTGTTGCCTATCGAGATGTTGGTTTGTCCTATAGCGAAATTGTCCGTCGTGTATTGATTCAAGTACCGAGTATACCTACAATGTTATACAAGCAGAAATGTTTAGCAACACCAATTTATAGTTTATTTTGTGGCACTGTCAAATTTTATATTTCTTTACACATTGTTTATGTGTAGATTAACACAAATTACGCGTAAATGCCTACTCTTATTTTTTAGTGGCTGTTTTAAACAACATTTCTAGGGGTTGATATGCATGCAATGGAAAATTCATAAGCGTAGAGTTTTATAGAGGGTGTTTGGTGCTGTCGAATAAGTTGTGTTACCGTTAGGAGCAAAAATTGTGTATTTAATTAATCGCTCCAAATGGACTTTGCGCATGCCATCTACATTTACCTAAACCCGTAGCTAGTGTGTTGATGACTGGTTTGTAATGAATGATATCTTTTTTCTTGTGAACGACATGATTTTTATCTGATAGGTGGACGTAACAGTGTTCTGTTGCAATTTCTCTGATCTCGATTGATTCTTCTTAAATAATATGGAGGTGGGCGAATAAATCAAATGGACATGATATAACTGCGCTTTAATTTAAACAGAATGCATGCTATGTGAAAATGATATTTTTATCATAACTTAATACTACAAATTGAATGCTTTGAAGTTCGAAATATTGTTACAACTTCTATTTGAATTCAGTTGAAACGTTTTTTTGTAAATAAATGTATTATAAGAATGTAATACTATATTTATTTGTTTAGTCGAAAATTAAAAAAAAAATAAACAAATATAGGTATTGTAGGAATACATTTCATTCAAAAAATAATAACAGCATCGAAAAATATATATAGCAAGCGTAAAAGTTATTTTTAATAGAAAGTTACAAAACCCTTTGCGAACAAAAGGTATAACAAGCAATAAAACAATTATTAATTAGAAGAACTTTATTATTGAATTTTGATGCAATTAGTAGTAATAATGTTTCTATTATTTTATAAAAAATCCCTGATTTTAATTACACTACCTTATATTTATTTGATTTGTTCAGTTAGGTATTAACTTGCTGATCAGTTGTGAGAAAATGTTGTACATTAGTTTCATCGATATCAACCAGTGTTTCCACAAGCACTTATATTTCCGGGGTAGATTACCGCAAAAGAGGGAGGTAGAATTCAGCAAGTTTTGGAACACAGCCCGATTGGTTAACTTTTTTAAAAGCAATGAATGGACTTTTTTCGTAATTAACTATTTTAATAGCTGATATTTTGATAGCGGAGTAGAATTGCTTAAGGGGAACGAGGGAGCGAGATTGTATTAAAAAGGGGTAGATCTACTCCGAACGGGGTAGCAGTGGCAATACTGATATCAACCATACACAGCAATCATACAGTGCAACGTTACTTTCTTTTTTTCATTAATTATTAATATGTCGGGAATTAAAAATTAGTAAATTAGCTTCTGGACCGTACGCCACTGGTCGATTTGCTTGTCGGTGATCGATATTATCGATTTCGCTTGCGCCTTCGTTCACTGAAGATCCGGGCTGCGGCGCTGTATCACAATTTGACGTTTGACATACGAAGTTTATTTACGAATGTATCAAAATCAGATTAATGAGCAAGAAAAATACTTTAAAAGTGTCAGTAACGTTGAATTAACAAATTATAACCTCGGGGTAGCGGAATAAAAGAAAGGTAGGTTCATTATATACATATATTTACATTAAAATTCAGATGAACAAAATTTTCCAGATGACAGATACAAATACCAGTAATCAGAAAAAAACAATCAAAGCAATAATCGGATATAATATAACAAGTGTCGGTTTGTACAGAGAAAAAAATATCAGTTTATCAATGTCAATTACATAATATTTACAGAAAGCGTGTGAAATAAATCTTACGTTGGATGTATACCAGGTCCTTCGGCATTTGCTGTGAACAATTCAAAATCATTTAATTGACATGCGGATACATAAAATAATAATCAGGTATCCAAAATATAAATATACAGGTCATGCCAAAACTATTTACAGCAAACAATATTAAATAAATTTTCGCTTCTTAAAATTTAACATTAATCTAAATAAAAATTGTTTCTGGGTACAGAGGTTCGTTACAACAGGGCGCTCTCATAGTGTTATTATACAGGGTGGTCCGTTTAAAGTGTAACACTGTAATATCTTCGAAACAATTAGTGTTATGAAAAAAGTGTTAGACAAAAGTTTAACTATATGAAATCCGATGGCGCTACTGTTGTCACTATAAAGAATGACACAAAGGTCATAGCAAGGTCAACTCTTTTTTTTCAAATAGCATATGGTATTTTTTTAATCAAATTCTAAAAGAGCAACGAGTTGTGTGTAAATACCTACAGTGTTACACTTTAAATAAACCGTCCTGTATATGCGGGTCTATTGTATCTGACTTTTATTACTATAACCTTAAATTTTTCATAATATCAAATACTTTTCCGAGCGCTGTGCATATTACCATTACTTCTTGTTTTACATAACGATTCACATATACCGTACCCTTTTTCCTATTCGTTCTTGGCATAGACCCATTTGCATACATTTTGCGAGTATCTCGCCACGTATGTTTCGCCTATTTTTTGCTGGAAAAAAATTAAAATCAGGTTGAGTATTAAATCTCACCGACTTCATTTCGCTAAGGTTGGCGTGCAGCGGGAATGAGGCATAGCGGAACACCATTTTCCATCCTCCGGCTCATATATATATATGGTAAAGTAATGACGGGTTTTGGAAGAGAAGAGAACCTTTCTCATTTCGAAGGGGTCGGAGAGTATGTGAGACGGTGGGAACGTTGAGGCGGTGAACGATGGTAGAAGGGGCGACTTGAAACCCCGTGAAAAATCGCACCGTTCCGTTAGGTGACTGCGACATTACGTTGGACCGGAAACACGTAACCGCCACTTATGGAAATGTCTACTCCATCAGTTCGAGATCGTGAGTTGCCGTGTGCCGTTCCGCAGATTAAATTTTTTGCTAGGGGGCGCTTTGTCCGATATTTGCTCTACGCTTCCTTCTTTCATTCTTTCGGCATCATTTCACTTTTCCTCCTTTTTCCCTTTCGACATGTTTTTTCTTGCCTGCTAAAATTTTATTCTATTATATTTACAAGCAGTTACACTTAAATGTTAACGATTAATTTTAGGAGTTATATGTATATTTAGATTTATTTTCCCATGGATAGATGATGTTAGTTTTCGCGCAACTTTATAGGTACAATTGCAAGTGAAAGGTCGGAGATATATACTTTTTAAGTTATTTGTTTTGGTGGCTGAAAACTGTCTTGTAATTGTTTTACTGTATAGTTTTCATAAAATGACATCAAAGTTAGAGTGAAATATATATTTGTATTTGATCAAATACATATTTCTTCTTTATCGTTTGATCTATTTTGTAAACTTGTAGATATGTCAGACCGGATATACAAATATTTTTGAGATCTTGCAAATATAATTTATAATATTACAATGACACATTATAGACGAAGTATTGGAAAGACTTGACTTATGTAACTGGGCGGGCTATTAATTTATTAACGATGTGATAATGTATTTTTTTTTAATGTGGTGGGTGCTTAGTTGCAGTGACTCCGTAAGCTGTATTACTTGTCTGGCTATCACTGCAACTATTGCGGTGTAGTTTAGTGTGTGTAAGTTGTGTTCAAATGGCTTTGTGACAGCATTATATCGCCTTTTATGATGTCGCGCTGTTAATGACTTTGCTCCCAACAGCGAATGGCAAGTCGATCCGGGATTAAACTCTCTGAAAAAATGTCACCGTCCCTCCAGAGAATTGAACCCCGGCACCTATTATCCTCTCACAACGATAGTCAGCCTCCTAACCACTGCGGCCATCGACCCGTTTATCACATATGTTAACAATAAATACTTTATGTTGTGATACTTTCATATTATTGTTATATTATTCTAAATTTTCAAAGGACGCTAGTATGTAGATCTGCGTATTTTACTAAATGTTGTAAAGATAACAATGCGCTGTTTATTGTGCTTCCTTTCGTTGCAATATCAACATCATATATAGATGATGTAAATTGCCAAAGTTCACTTAAGCTACTTGCGTTTACACAACAATTAAATTTACGCGCGATCGTCAATGAAATAGCAGTATTGTGTTAGTAGGCATTGGACGTAAGTAATCCCATCTTGTTGTATCGCACTAGGACGATGAGTGTTGATGTACAACTTAAGCATGTCTGTATAAAAATTACGTCCAATCTTTAAGGAATTTTAAAGAACTTCGGACCACATATTCTAGGCATTTACCCATTTATCTGATAGTAATTGATGCACAAATTAACTTTTCACTTAAGTGGTGACTATAGTACTTGCTCCAACTGTTTCCTGTGGTTGGGAATTCATGTAGAGATTATGTCTTCTTTCATCGACTACCACATTTAATACTTGAAGAAAATATTGTGTGAAAACTTTATCATTGATTATAAGTTTTTAATAAATTATATGTTTTTAATAAAACATTTTATGCATATTGCTATAAAATTGTTTAACATTTTCAGTCTGAATATTGAAAACACTTATATACATATGTATGTAATACTAATGAATGTTTTAAACAGTAACCGTAATTTGAAACTTTGCAAATATATTTAGAAGACAAACAAACCGAGTAACTAAATAAATCAATATGATTACACTGTTATGAGGGCTTTCATGTTTTGACCTAGTAAAGTATATATTTAGTAAACTAAATATATACAATACCAAAATAATTCAAAAGTAAAAATTAAGAATAAAAATACAAAAAATATATACTGCAGGAGTAAAACTAGGTGAGCAGCGCCAGGAGGTAACGGTAACTCGACGTGTAAACCAGGCTAGGTTTACACGTCGTACACGAGTTTGAGTAAGTTGTTCTGTATATTTTTTGTATTTTAATTTTTAATTTTTACTTTTGTTTTATTTTTGTATTGTATATATTTACTTCACTATAACGGTGTCAAAACCCGGATGCGCTCATAATAGAGACTCGAACTGTGGAAGCCTTCGATATTATTTAATATGATTACCCTTTGAATAAAGTTATTGATTATCCGTATCAGACACACAGTGGCTATATATAGTGTGTTGTTCGATTTCCATATGATATTAACAAGTAGTGTATCTGCACATTGCTTTTTCTCATTACAACAGTGTTACATATGATATCAAGAGCCAGGCAATTTTCTCGAATAGCATGTATGTTTGTTATTCATTTGTACGTGCCAGTAGTTTATACTACCGCACTGAAACAGGCCACACGCGGTTTATTAAAATATTGTTAAGCTATTAGATTCGAAAATTGTCGATGTTGGCTGAGCATTAACGTGCTCCCAATTTACAAAAGTTGTTATAACTACACGAATGAATAAGAGGAGTACCTAATTTGTACGAAACGCTGAAAAGCACTCGGGCATAAATGTATATCTGCATATATCCAACATGATGCAATTTTAACGTTCATATGCATATTTAGGAAGTTCCGTATAGTTGTGCAAAACGATTTCTATTAACATTCATAGCATGTTATTAGGTGTATATGTAGTTGTTAGCCATTATTAAAGACCGCAAGAATTGGTTCGATTCCAGCGGCAGTACATCGAGAGCGTTAACAGCGCGTCATCGTACGGTATTGTTGCATGATCATGCATTGCAAGTACACGTACCTATAATTCGGTTGCAACGCATTTAAAATGTCGAAAGTTCGTGAAAATGCTTCAACGTGTTTGTTTGCTAATAAGGTAAGGTTTTATATTATGTCTGTGTTTTCATTAATTCTACTATAAAGTTTCTCTAAATGACGCCAATTTTTATTTTGGTCTTTAGTCATTATTTAGAATCGTTGTCCGTCATTTTCTTAAACGCTTTATGGGGTATGTTTCGTTGATTATAATATCAGTTATAGTCAATAATGTTTGCTTTTTGGTCTATTTGTTTAATTTCAGGACATAAATGTGAGCTTTTAATAATCCCATATTGTCGCTTATTTATCCTCAATATTAATAACTTGTAGAGCTTCGTGGAACTATTGAATGATTTTTACATCAAACAATTAACGCTGTTCATCGTTACTTTGTGGTAAACAATAGTTTCAACTTAACTACGAGTCATTTTCAAATGAGTTCAGATCCAACTGAAGAACAGATAAACTGTAAAATATGGGTTAGTAGATTGTAGCTATTTTTCCCTGGAAATTCACCGTTTGTTCTATATTGTAACGTTTTTAGAGTTTAATAAAGTTCACAGGAGACGTTTTTCTTAACAGAATTTATTTACGCGTGAGTAACTAAAGTAATAATAATATCTACATGAATATGTAATTAACACAAACGGTTTAACTATTTATTTACATCGAGTAATACTTCTGTTCACTCTTTATATTTAGGTATTTATAGTTGTAGTAATATCTCTCAATGGTGACTGGCTTCTCTTAACAAGCGTGCTGACTTCTTATGTACAGTAATGTATTCATAATGTTCTTGTTCGAGAATAGTCTAGAGATTTCCAGGAACGGTTGAATTTGGAAGAAAGTCAGTCGCAAGTAAAGCTTGTAACAATATAAAGGTTTATTGTTTTAGATAAGTAGTTTTAAATAGAATTACATTGCAATGAATAGAGTAACATCTGAATATCATAGTTTTGTAAGCTGCTGGTGTCTGACTTTTTGGATTAGGAGTTATACGGAATAGTAGTGCTAATGTTTGTCGCTTTTTTGAAAATGTTAAATTGGATGGTGTTCCTTATGTGAATGAGAGTAAAACCTAGTTGAATTGATATCTTTTTCTGTTTCTACTGCAAAGGTATATATATACATATACAGCGTGTCCCAGGATTGATGTTACAAGAGGTGTGCGGAACTGAAAATCTCTGAATTTCAATGTGATCTTTTGTAAATAAGCCCTGCTTAGTTTGAAATTTATCTGTAGTATACTTTCGAGTATGTGAAATCACGTAGACCTTGACACTTAAGCAAGATCTATTTCTGTTTCAGGTAAAGTAGCTTTCTCGTTCATAGTATGCTAAGAAAAGTTGTTCAGAATTATAAACTATAGATTCAATAAAATAAAATTATACTTATTCACAAATTAAGTGTACAAAATGTAATAATAATATTGCTCTACAATGAGAATAAATAAATAAATACTTTTTGTGCCGTTCAATGTTCTACAAATAAATTTTCTACAGAAAACACTTTTGTTGGACCTAAAAAAGCGATTTAATCAAAGTAGGTATATCTTCCTGAAATTTTGTATAGACCCACAGTTCTGAACAACTTTTCTTAGTAATATGTTAGCATACTGTGAACGGGGAAGATACTTTATCTGTAACGAAAATACATCTTGCTCAGCTGTCAAGGCCTGCATGATTTTACAAATTTGAAAGTATATTAGAGATAAGTTTCAAGCCAAGCAGAGCTTACTTACAAAAGATCAAATTGAAGTTCAAAGATTTTTAGTTCCGCACACCTCTTGTAACATCAATCCTGGGATACACTGTATACGGGGTGTCCAGAAACTCTCCTGACAAACGAAGACCGGAGATTGCTCAGATAATTTTAAGACAATTTAACCCAATTCACCCTAGTCCGAAAATGCTTCCTAAGGGAGTTAGAGCTCTTTGAAGATGGCGCCTTGTAATTAGTTTTTTTTTAATATCTCCCGAACGCTTCTATTTAGAAAAACAAAAACTGGTATGCTTATTTATCCTCCAGAGATTAATCGATTCCATCAATTGCGAATTTCTAGTACCGGTCATAGGCGTCCGTTTTTATTCTAGTACTGAAAGGTACTCTTACTTTAAGTCGATACACCGTTTTCTAAAAAAATCGATTTGAAAATTTTTTTGTTTTTTCGTCATTAAAATTCAATTTATTATGTAGCTACTTATTTTTAGCGAAGAAGTTGACTAGGACTATCAAGGCATGGACGAAAATTAATTTAATAAATCATCTTTTGTTTCAATAAATACAGCACACAATTCGTAAAATAAGTTTGGGAAAAGAAGCAAAAATCAATTTGTAACAAAATTTTAGCTGAAGGTTTTTAAAAACAAAGTATTTATTAAAATGGAACGAATCTAACAAAAAAAGAACTCTTGCAAAAATTCCAAAGTTATTTTTAAATTCGTTGCAAGCATCTTGTATCCTTAGCCAGAGTTGTGCACGATTTTGTATCGGAACGGAATAAACAAATGCTTTTATGTATCCCCAGACACACTAATCGTAAGGATTCAAATCCGGCGACCTTGCTGGCCAAGCAACTGGACCGCCTCTTCCAATCCAATGCTCTTCGTAGTTATTATCTAGAAAGTATCGTACATTCCTGCTAAAGTGGGCCGGACAGCCGTCCTGTAAAAACCATAAGTTTTGCCGAATATTTAAACGCACCTCATCTAACAAATCAGGTAAAATATTTTGCAGGAAATGTAAGTAATCAACACCATTTAAACGAGCAGGTAATTTCACAGGTCCAAGTAGATAATCGTCAACTACTCCAATCCAGACGTTTATGCTAAACCTATGCTGATGCTTAAATTCTTGAACAACGTGGGGATTGTCACCAACGTACGAATAATAGTGTGCATTACGTACATTAAAAATTCCATTTTTTGAGAATGAAGCTTCGTCACCAAACAAAATGTACCTGAAAAAATCTTCATCTTGATTTTTCTGATTTTGTAACCATCTAGCGAATTCTACACAAGCAGGAAAATCTCCTTCTAGCAGTGCTTGCACCTTTGTAAAATGAAAAGGATATAAATTTTCTATGTGTAAGATATTTCCTACGAAAGATTTTGAAATTGTGGGGTACATAGCGTGAGAATAGTAAAGTCGATCGAAGATATAAAGAACAACATCAGGACAGACTAGAAATGTATGTTATGTATGAGACAGATTACGGGCTGAAAACTACTGTCATCAGTTAGTAATTTCTATGACATATGTTAAGAGACTGTATAAATAGCAATAAATATCAAGTACTAATTAATTAATTGTTTACATTATACTTTGTAAAATTTATTCTTTCTAGTTTTTTTTTACTTACTAGCTTTTAGCTCTATTATATTTGGAATTACAATATAATTTTTTTTACTTTATTCATACTACTTTGACATTACTTCTGTCAGTGACTGTACAATATGTACAGTTGTGGTAAATAAAATAGGGACACAGTATATTATCGCTTTTTTTACAAATAGAAGCTGAAAAAACGATTTCTTTCGCCACAAATCGATCACTAACGACCAGAACTGCTTAAATGTGGAATATTTCTCTAAAAAGTAAATTATGAACAAAGTTACAAGCGTTGAAGTACACATGGAAAAATTCACCCCTCTTTTCTGATGAAAGTTGAATTAAATTTGTGTCACTAAAAGAAAGAGTATGATTTGTTTATCCAACATTCCAAATTTGATTTGATTATCTGCAGCGGTTCCAAAGTTATGAATCTTTTACTTTACGAAATAGAGGCGAAAATCGCGTGCGAAACCTCTGTAACGCGAGTTGCATACAGCCTTTACGTCTGAACAATTTAAAGCGTATTGTGAAACTGAGAGCATTATTTTATTTCATATTGCATCAGGAATTGTAAGAGGAAATGAACAAGTAGAAAGACTTCATCAAGTAATCGTACCAGCTTTGACGAAATTGTCCATTGAAGACGGAAGTCGATGGTATCAACGTGTACCAAATGTGCAATTATGTTTAAATAGAAGTTTCCAGAGTGTAGTCCAGCAGAACTTATGTTCGGTGTTTCCTTGAACACTAGAGAAGATAAAAAATTACAGAGATAATTGAGAAAGAATATAAAGTGCTTTCATAGTATAGCGTGATAATTTCCCTGATTATCACGCCAAAGAAACCATTTTGAAAATTCAATAAAAGAACCGCGGAAACTTCAACAAGAAACGAAAAAAAACCAACAGAGTATAAATTAGGAGAATTAGTGGTAATAAGACGAACTCAATTTGGCAAATTGAGTAAATTTAAAACTAAGTTTCTTGATCCATGCAAAATAATTGCTGTCCCTCATGGCCGCTACGATATCGAAGAAGTTGGTCGAACTGAAGGACCACACCAGACTTCAACTGCTGTAGACTTTATGAACTTTATGTCCAACATAGAAGAAGAGGTTTACATCGAGACAGAAGACGAAGAAACGTTTGAGCAAGAAAATGAGCCAAGAAGACCAACTGAAATAGTCAACATACCTCCCGCTCAAGACGAAATTTCGGGCGTTCCAACTGTAGGATTCGAGGACGATTTCCAAGTCAGGCAAAGCCGAGTTGTTGGATCGGTATTTACATACTTAGAAAGATAATTTTATTTGTGATATAAAAGCTTCAATACACTACCGTTCTTCAATAAATAATAAAGTAGTTGTGTAGGATTTTAGTAGATGCCAAAAAACATTATTAATAGTGGGCTCCTTTCATTTCAAGCCAATAAAAGTTATATTTGTACGTATTTTGATAGAGCATAATATTTTGAACAAAAAATATCAAATACATAACTATCTTTAACTAATAAACTAACCAAATGGTAAAAGTGTTTTAAGCTTAAGAAATTTATTAACATTTAGTTCTATATCGATCGAAAATACACAATAACAAAATATAATGTTTACGGCATAGAAACAATAAACACAATAATCAAATAATTCATTTTTTATTATCTATTCAACCTAATAACCTAACTTAAGCCTAACTTAATAAATGTTCAAAGACAATATGTTGTTGACAATGTTGCACAATGCATTATTCGGCTTTCACGATAACGCTTTATGTAGCTTTCCTAATAGTTCGACCAGACATATTATTTAGCGCTTGTCTAATACTAGTTTCCAGTTCCATCACATTTCGATATCACTGCTTGTATACCTCATTCTTTACAAAACCCCAAAGATGAAAATCTAGAGGTGTCAACTCAAGAGAAGGTGAAGACCAAATAATGGGCTCGTTGGATCTTATCAATTTTTGAATAAACGTTCCGTTTAACAAATTGGAGGTGTTAACATAATTATGAGGAGGTGCCCCATCTTGCTGAAAATAAATACGGAGCCTATCAAGCACTGGCATTTCTTACTATTTGTTTTGGCTTGAAGTGAAAGAAGCCTCCTATTAGTAATGTTTCTTTGACATTGACTAAATTCCAACACAAACACTTTATTATTCATTTATTCATTTAAGAACAATAGTATATTGAAACTGTTATATCACAAGTAAAATTATCTTTCTAAATATATACAAATATGCAGGGTATTCCATTTAAAGAAATAATAATTTTCAAGTATCTCAGCAATACGTAATGTGGAGATTGCAAGGTTGCAAAAATAACTTTAGATGTAGTTAACTTTAGGAAATTAGTTTAGTTATAATTTTGAAGTCGCTTATGTGTCAAGCAAAACTAATAAGAGAGAATTAGTATAATTATAAAAAAGTAAAATTTGCAATCTGTTCCCATATATTAATATTGATCACTTCAAAAATACTGGACATTCCTATGTATAAATACAGGAAAAACATATGGAACATTATGCAATACTATCTTCTCCCTCAGAGGTATATTCTTGCAGGAGGAAATAACAAAATAAGATTAATATGTGACATGTTTCATATACCGAACATGGTCACTGTATATCCATTGTCACGTCCCGACCCTTTCGTAATACGATCGTTCAATTGATCTAATTCTACAGGGAATCTAAACAGTTTCTTTTACAAATTCCTATAAAATAATTTACATGATACCCTTCGCACAAAAGCACAATTGCCGTGTCTGGCACTAACATCGTCGAAATTTTTCTTTTTCAAACAAATTTCTTACAGCGCACTTACGGCATAAGTAAGAAGTTGGAAAGATTAATATAATAAATTACTGTATGAAAACCATTTAATTTCTGGGCATTTTAGGGCATATTTCTCTGTATGTTTTTGAAGCCTTTTATGATATTATGTAGTATACGAAATAAACAAAAAAATATCTAATTCATATTTTTCACTTCAAAAGATTTGGAGATTCGTCAGATTAATGATAGTATGATGTCAGTATAATTCCTATTATACAGGGTGGTTCGGAATATCTCGATTAATATTAATTTGAGGTCATATGTCGTTTACTATTTTCTAAAACAATTATTGATTATGAAGAAAATGATAAAAAAATAGTTTAACTATTTGAAAAAAAAAGAGTTGACTCTTCCGATGACCTTACTGTTTTCTTTATAGTGACAAAGTAGCGCCATCGAATGAGGTCCTTCATTTAGTTAAACTTTTTTCAAATACACTGGAACTTTTTTATCCGCAATCGTGAAATTCTTATAACAAGAGGGGCACTCTTATCCCGTTAGCGGAGAGGAAAGGCCGTGCTACGCGCTGATTGGCTGATGTGAATACGTGCACTGTCGGATGGTGGGTGTCGAGCGGATATAAATGAGTGCTATAGTGCGGATATAAGGGAGGCTGGACATAAGTGAGCGCGGATATAAACGAGGTTTCAGTGAACTTTTCTTCACAACACTAATTGTTTAGAAGATATTACAGTGTTACACTTTAAATGGACCACTCTGTATGTGCATTGACATTCTAAAAATTTGTGATGTACTTGAGTAATGTGTGTAATTTTCATAATATATGTACATAAACAACTCGGCTATCTTTCATTTTAAGTAATTCGTCCGTGCTCGTATTAGGTCTTGTAATTTATCGCAAGTATTGAAGGAGCGAGAGTATAATCTCTAACAGACGATATAGACCATTTCTTACAGTAATTTTTGTACAGCTCGTACATTTTGTGATCCGAAGATGAATATCTCATATTCTGATTCTTACGAAGTAGTGGCTTTTGTAAGGAAGGATAAGCTTGGCCACATTTTTTTGTAGCATGGTCTGTTGAACATACTATTATTATCAATGTTATTACAAATAACCATAAATCTTCCATCTGTGATCTAATCTGATAAAAGAAATCTCCACGGCCTAATAGAGTTTTTAAGGTGGTATGATTTACTAGTTACTAGAAAGTTTGTCTGCAAATCATATCATGGCAAACTGTACGAACTTAAAAAAGTCTGTGCCATTCTTCTTCGGAAGGGTTTTTACATTCATACCTACAGGTATGTATTGTGTTTGGAAATTTATTCGTGTGTATATTCAATGCAGACTAAGGTATGAGATAATTTCGAAACCCACTTCAATAGCAAAAAGTAACCACCTAACATTAATTTCACCGGATACAGTACAAAGTGGGCAAATTTTGACGTTTTAATAGGGGATCTCGGTAACTATAAGAGGTATACATGAATCTGTCAGTAGGTTTATAAATAGTAGCAATAGTTTAAGTTGATTATTTGACTGTTGCTTCGCCTTAAAATTATAAATTTGTGATGGCTTATGAAAATTACGAAAAGTATGATATGTTGGAATGCTTTATTCTCAATAATAATAATGCAGAAGCTGCATGTGAAACATATTTTAATCGTTACCCGGAAAGAAGAATGAAAGAAAATCTCATTAATTTTGATCATCAAGATCGATGAATCACACATACACTTTAAATTTCATGTTGAGAACAAATAAAACATGATTAAAAATTATTTACAGTAGATGTTCGAACTGGCGTCCATTATTTACAATACATAATTCACACCGTCTCAAAACACTCCGAAGTGCATTGTGAATATGAATACAAGAAACAAAATTAAGACACTGTATAAAGTTCTCTCTCAGTTCGTTAATGTTATTATGAGTTTGTTTGTTTGGCCAGTCTTTAAGACGTCCCCAGAAAAAGAAATCTAGGCCTGACAAATCTCGCCACCTTACTGGTCCGCCGGCGTCTATCCAGTTGTCTCCAAAATTTTCAGTCAGTAATCCTGAGACGATTTCAGTGTTTTTTTTTGCTATAATATAGTGAAAATGAACGAAAAGACTCCACATGATATATGTCATTGAAATGGCAAAAAAATCCTCTTTTCAATGATATAGTCAATTATATGTTCCATATAAAAAAAAACAACTTTATGTCCTACCTCGAATTTCGAAAATTTTTTCAAAAAATCTCTAACGGCACTGCATTCTAATCAAAAAGTGCCTCAAGAACGTAAAAGTCATTTTTGTCAATTTTCATAAATAGCCGAGATATCGTGATAAAACGGAAATGTGAAAATCGAATTTTCACGGATAACTCAAAACCGAAAGCCGATACCGAAATTTGGTTTTCACCATCATCCTTTACTCGAAAAAACAGATCGAGGATGCGTGGTCCGTTTTTTGATACCTCTTATAGTTACCGAGATCCCCTATTAAAACATCGAAATTTGCCCCGCCTGTACTTATACTATCTTTGACAGGAACAATGTTATTTGTTATAAAAATATAATAGTATCCTCAAAGATAACAAAAAAAAATCTATTATGAAATTGAATTTGCGCTCCGTAAGAGGGAAGGTATTAATACATCTTTGACAGGTACGGTTTGTACATTTATTTAAGCGAAACATATTTAACTCTGAGACGGAGGCGTCTTCTAAGGATGATTGCGAGGGAATATCAAACTGGAGTTAAATGAAGATAAATCCAACGGCGAACATCATAGGCGTTTAGGTAAGGCAGCATATTGGTTTACAATATGAAATTGATACGAAACTTGTATGAACAAGTGTATAAATTTCCCTACGTTGTCATTGAAACTTAATTTATGCATTGTTTAGAAGTAACATGACATCAGTAGTTATAATATTTTGGTTCCAAACTATTAACTATAGTTAGTAACATACTATGAGATAGTTCTAAAGCTGAATTTTGCAAATGATTAACTTTAGTTACTTCCAAATAGTACAAATATTGTACAATATGAACGAATAGCTGGGTTGTTTTCGCAGAAATGTCACTTGGCTACTTTTGCTTTATCCTTTTTAATTGCTAATTATCATAATTTTAATTTAACTCAATTTTTATAACATATGCATAACCTCAATTAATCTGACGGGTAACAACCTATAAAATATGGAGATGTGGTAACAAGGAAGGCTGATATAACGTTTTTAAATTATTTGCCAAATAATCGAGATAAGCATTGACGTCAAATATAAAAAGTAAGATATGAATTATCCCTCTCGCACTACTTTATAATTTTACAAATTACGTGGATATAAGTTTTCATGGTTATATTCATAAAATTGATCCTTTAGGCTGCCTTCCGCCTTTCTCAAGATGTAACCACTAATGCATTAAGATTTCCATTAAATCTTGATAATGCTTTCAGTTAGGCAGAATGCCTCTAAAAAGATAAGATCCGACATTATGCTTAAATGGAAAAAATAACAATCTTGATTAATCTCTATAATCAGCATTCTAAATGTAAATTTTACTGTTATGGATATTTTTATTGGGCCAACGATCCGGTTATTCTAGAATATTTGTGTTATATGGTACTACACGAGAATAATATCTGCAACGTCTTTATATTGGGGAGGTTCTGAATAGAAGCTTTTAAAATGCATGTACTACTACACTTATCGCAGAGCAGCATCTTTATGTCGAGGTATTATTGGAGAAGCAGTGGATGGAATATATTGAGTAATCTCGGAGAACGGCGCTCTCATCTTTTTAATCTTCAGTAAATCAATATAATGGCCATTTCTTAAATTTAATCCATTCAGGAACTATTGTATGTGGGACCATATGTATGCCTGGTGAGTTTGTTTATATAAATTACAAGACATTTTCGGAATTTTCTGCTTCTAATTTACTTAGGGGCGTGGAGTGAAATATTGCAGGCTATAGAAGTCATGCTGTGCAGTTTATGGCTTAGTAATCATTTAAATTGCATACAATAAATAAATGTTCGACAAGGAATTGAAACTCATAGAAGACTATATCTTACGTACATAAATTTAAATAACTTGGATGACTTGATGGCAGTATGTATTATTATTAGGAATTATTTGTCGTTTTATTAATTTGGCGGATTAATAACTAATTAGAGAATAAGGCAACCATGTTCGGAGATGCTAAAATGTAGTTTTCTAGTATCTGAATATGTGATTATATTTTGGAAATATATGTGTGTGAATGTGATTAAATAATTTTTTCAATACCTTATAAAGGACAAACGTTAATTATTGAAACATTATATACATACTAGGGTTGCTAATAGAAACTTTGTGCAATTTATTTCGTCTCTATTCTTACTACATAAATTTTTATATGTTTAAATTCTTCAAGAGAGGAATTCTTTAAGAGGGACGTGTCAACTGTAACGAGAAGAAACTTCATAAGTCGAGGTATAGGTTAACAATGTCTTTAAATTCTCATATTTACTGCAGTACATTCTAGATATCTGTTGAATTAGGTAATATTTGAATCGTAAATGTACTTGTCCTCGGAAATTGGTTGTCTGTCACCATATGGCTGTCTTGTATATTTTTGCTGATCACAGTGTGAGTGTTACAGATACTGCTTGTGTGTGAAATCAACCCAAAATAAAAAGAAAAGGAAGTGCAAAAATTGAGGAACATGTGTCCTCCAAATAATATTATTGTGAACGGCAACAACTAATAAAATATTGAAATTTAAAGAAAATCTCGCGAATGCAAATGTTGGATTGTTATGGGTATCACAATAAGAGCCAATCTAAGAAAATAATATTGTAGTATCTATAGAAGTTATCTACTCCAGCGATTTTTTAAATGCACAGAATAAATCATAGTACATTATCAGGACATATCAAATTATTAAAGATATGTCTATGCAAGCCTGCAATGGTCATTTAAGCTTAGATCGCGCAGTACAATATGCTACAGATAATAAAGATTTGGCAGCGAAATATTTTGAGGAGGAGAAACATGGGAAAGTCCTAAAAACAGGGTTGTGGCTTTATGGATGTGTAATTTTGGGAGCTAGACCTGATGCCCTTGTAGGGAATAATGCTTTTCTAGAAGCAACATGTTTTTATACATACAGAAATAAGCTCAACCATTAAGTAACGACAAATGTTATATCATATGAAGAGAAGGAGAAGTCATCATTATTAATAAAGAGCATGATTATTGACATCAAATATAGGGATAACTGCACATAAAAATAGGCAGCTATGTTATCTAATTGTCTGGACTCCTATGGAAAGTGAAATATTCCCCATTAAAAAAGACGCAATGTGGGAACAGAATATAATTGCTTTAAGTATAGCGTGTATGTAAATAAATTGATTCGGTACTCATATTTGTATTTAATTTCAATAAACTATTCTGTATATATTTTGTTACTTTTTGACATACTATAGAACACGTATATTATGCGACAATGAACATTAACGTTACTGATCAGCGCAAGCAAGACAATTTATACGATAAGAAAAGTGATGGTACATGTGAAATAATTTTCATTTAGTGATATTAAATTTTTGTTTTTATCTAACTGTAATAAATACTATGTTCGTTTCAGTGTAATTAAGTACTGCGTCTATTTGATCATTTGATTGTATAATTCTGTCGAATGCTGATATTGTGATCATGCTCTTTGTTCATTACTATCGTTACTAATTTATATTCAATATTAATTTCACTGAAATTAATATTTTGAAGGTATTAAAACTTAAATTTAAGTGTGGTACGTAGATAAATTTCTTGATCTTCAAACAAATACGGAACATGTCAAAATATTACAAAATAAAAGTACACAAGAATTGCATTAATAATTTATTAGTAATATTATAATTTTTATGGTTTTGTTTATATTAGTTTATTTTTAATACATTCTATATAAACCAAAAAAATACATACTTTTCTATCAAACAAACATCCCTGATTTTTATTCAATGTTTGAATAATATTGTTGAACCCCTCTAGTTTATGGGTATTACAAATTACATGTCGACCAGAATGCCGTGGCAGTGATGTATTGCTAATGTAACAATATAACAAGCGTGAGTGAGCGCTCTCGGCTCTCGCCCCCAGCGTATTAGCCATTAGAACCATCTCTTATCATCAGCGCACCAATCACAGCTGAGTGCCGCCACGTCATACTTTTACCGAACCTCTCTGACTTAAGCGCAACTGCCACGGGATTGTGGTCGACCTGTAGTAAGTGTTGCTACGACTTAGCATACTGCATCAACATGAACCAATTTATTCTTTCTTATGCTATACATTCATCAGATATGGAAAAATATTAACATTAATTCCTATAGATGGGATATTTTTTTATGGAAAATATCTATCTACTAATACGAGGTTACTTAATATCCCACAATCTTTCGTGATTTTTTTCAGGAATGTTGATGTACGATAAAGACTGGATACATATGTATCTAATGGATCCATTTGGGGCTACACCTACCAGTAACTTGAAGGTGCTGAGATGCTTATAAGCAATATAGGTCATATACTAAGCTTTCATGCTTTGACGAGAACGCAGTGTAAATTTTATTGCCGTCTATAATTATTATTATTCTACGGTATATTGGGCATGAAGAAATATTTTCTATGAGTTGCTTCGTAGTAGTGATTGCTTCTGGCTAGTATCTTCACGTTTTTGTAGTCGATTACGTGACTGTTTCCGGTGTGTTAGTGTTCAGCTACTGCAGATTTTCCAGTATTTCCCTGTTTGACATCTCTGCGATGCTCTTTGACTTTGAAGTTCATAGATGTCTTTATCCTGTAGCCTCGGTATCGAGTCTTTGTTGGATGGAAGCAGTTCTTTTATTTTCTTGACTGTGCTGAACCTGTGTTCTCCTTCACCAATGGTGAAGAACCACGGCAACACCCTAAAGATACATCTTTATGGAACAGCGGCCGTGAAAGCCTACATTCGCTTATTAGTACATGTAATTACTAATAACGATTATCTTTACAGTGTTAAAAATTATATTATTTTTTAGTTTATTTACCTTCAGTATTCAGGCCTTTGTTAACAAAATTAATTTGTAATGTGGAGTATTAAATAATACTTAACCGGGTAAAATGTACAGAAAGTACTAATTGTTCTTCTTGTGAAGTTGCAATATAACAACATAGGTATCAACGAAAGAGATATCATCATTACAAGAAACACAAATTCTAGATGTTATTACCCACGCCATTTTTTTGTAGAATCCGACATTGTAACAGTTGTCAAGAAAATTAGGTATTTTAGCCACAAAATGTTTCTTGTGGTATATCACCGCCTGAACAAAACACAAGCACGAATTAACTACCATGACGTAAAATTTTATAATCAACTCCCCATGGAAGTAAAATGTCTGCATCATGTAGCATTTAAGTCGTGGCTGTACAAATTTTTATACACTTATATATTTTATTCTTTTGACGAATTTTTTAAACATAAATTTTAAATATGTATTGTGTTTTATGTAGTTAATGTACCTACTTACGTGCATTTGTATGTCTATGTATTTTGACGAGATTGAACTTGTACAGATGTAAAAAAAGATCTCAATAAATCTATCTATCTATCTAAAGATATCGCACCTACACCGTTTTACAACTTCGCACCGACGTAGGAAAACTATATTGGTCCAACTTTTCAAAATGTTCACATGATGATAAAGGCCCAATATAAGAAAGTCGCGTCGATATCGTTCCAAGTTATAGCCGACGTCGGCTCAATATAGAAATTAAGAACTTAGGTATCTGGGCATTTGAAAATTTATCGTCCCGAGTTAGAAAAGCAAGTGCATTGGATAGAATACTTAGTTAACATAGTTAGTACCATTCTAAAATCTAAAAATACAATCTAACAAGACAGATAAAATGATAAACGCTATTTTATAACAATAAAGTCAATTTTGTAGCATATATTGTGTAACGTTTTAGTTTAACCCTGTTCCGAAAAACACATTCCAGGTTTATCATTGGCGCTCTTGACTCATCGGTGCCCAGGCGAGGCCCAGGAAAATTAAGTAGCGTAATGGGCAGTATTCGAACATTGATATCAGCGACCTGAGACCAAACCAGAGAAATAGAAAAATCTACTCAAATGTAGACCACTCTTGTTTATTTTGGGCGTTTACTGGAAATATAGCTACTTATATGTATTATCGATTTATTCCTACATGGAATCATATAATATTCAACAATAATATTATGATAAAGTGTATCTAAAATTTAATGTTTCATCATTTCCAATATTTAGATTTTTTTAACAAGCAGGCATTAGAAATACTTATTCAGCACACAATGAAGCGGTGAAATGTCAGAGTTTCGTTTTAGAGGTACAAAATTGCACTTACGGTATTAAACGTGAAAATTTCCATCATTCAAAATGTCAACCTGCTACACGTTCCCTTCATCATTTTAAGTGCGTTTATTTATCATTTTTGTCGGCTGATGGTGTTCATGTCTGTGCGAAACATCGACTATACTGTGGTAGCGAACGATACGTATTCGCATATGAACATCGTAGGCAGGCAAACTACTATGTAGCACACAGGAGTACGCACAAAAGTCTTTTCGCTCTTGCTTAAAAAGGGAAGTAAAAGACAAGAGCGCAGTGCTACATGATGTATGTACATGACTTCCTGAATTGATCGCGCGCGCTGCTCAGTTCGCAGACGTGGATTGAAGCCATTAAACACCTGGCGGCTGTCACGGCAACTTACGCTGTGACCAGGTGACAAATGACTCGCGCCCCGTCGCCGGATGATGAAGCGTTGCAGCAAAACGCTAACGCCATCTAACGCTAACAAAACACGTATTTTACCGACGTCATTTTGCCTTTCTCTTGGTTTGTAGGTATACATGGATATTATACTTACATACGTGATGCCTGCTACATGTCGTACTTAATATTGCTTCTGGATTGCTTTAAGCGAAGGAAATGAAACACACTCCACAATGAATTAAGACGAATGACTTGCAATCTTAGTACCTAGTAGAAGATCTTGACTAACTTATATGGAAGGTATATTACAACTTCAAAATTACACCTGGCTGTGATGAAGACATTCATTTACGAAATGGAAATGAACAATTACTCAATGACATTGTGCATAGAGGTCGCGAAATATTTAATATCTTTACCGCAATTCTACAAGCTCTTCCATTTGTCTAATTTTTAAATAAGGCGTTTATATTACGTTAGATTTGGTTAATAGATGCAATTCAATAAATTACGGGCCAGAAATTATATTAATCCACTTACTTTGTTTTATCTGTGGGAAGCGAGTTAGTGATTGATTTTATCCCAAACATTTTCACGTACTTCGTACATTGATTTACATTTTTTCTGTCACGTGAAAAACCTTTATGGTCACAGTATGCTGGATCGCATTATGGCAGTCTGGGACTCTCGTGCGGTGTGTGCAATTACAGTTTACCCACTAAAACATCTCTCTTCACTTTCGTGCCTTTACGTTTGATAACTCGACCAGATTCTTGCCATGTTACTATTATCTATGTGTGACTGTTATTCGTCTTGTTATTTACACGGTTTTTACGGTTCGTTACAATTGATGTCGGTGTTACCTCTGATTCGTCTTCCTTTTGCTATTCGTTCCCTGTCCGATAGAACTCTCTTAATGAATCTGACAGATTTCAACATAATATTTATTATGTTTGTAGTACCCGCGTCTTGTTCCATCTCGGATGCGCACTGGTTTTTGTCATTTCGGCACCTTCTGCAGGTTAGTATTGTGTGTGTCTGTAGATTTGCAATATACACAGACGGCTTCGCGTGTTATCTGGAGTCTTTTGGTATACCGTCAGAAATGTCCGTCGCCCGACAGAAACTGCGTTATGTGGTCGCCTGCCTTTTCATGTTTACATTCTACTCATCGCACTAGATAAAGGTATATGCCGCTGTGTTGCCCTCTACATTCCACGTCTCCTGTAATTTTTGCTAATGTAAAACTCCTTACTTTCCTGTTATCTAGAGCTTCAGATAACTTCTTGAGATTAAACAGTTCAAGCTGTTCTTTGATCAGTAGCGTAATTGCAGGTATTCGAGTTATGATCTGTATTCCAGCTGTAGAGATAGTTCCGTAGCCACTTACCACCCTTAAGAGTGCTCATATCTACAGCCCACCTAGAAGGTTCCTATACTTTTTGTCTTCAGAGCATACGCCTAGGCTGAACTTGTACGCACCTTTTGAGACTGTATCACTTCGTACAAAGCTTCCTTTTTTTACTGCAGGGTCCCCCCACATTAGGCATAACTCTTGACAGGGCAGCCAAACTGGTTTCCGCTCTCTTCATCACCAGTTAATATAGCGCCCAAAAGTGAGCTTGTCGTTTAATATGACACCTAAGTATTACTCATGTTTAGAGGAAACTCCTTTGCCCAGAATTTCGAAGCAGATGTTTTGTCGTTTCCTTGGACCCTTGAGAATTGCGACTTTCGTTCTGTGTGACGCCACTTCCAACTCGTGTTATGTGTCATTTCATCCAAGTGACTAGTTCTTCAAGTGATTTATTAGTTTTGAACATAAAATCTCCTTGGTCTTCGGTTTCCAACACTATGAGAAGATCGTCGGCATTTGCAATTGATGTTACACCTTTTGCCAGTACAGACCTCTATGGGATACCTGCGCTTGCATGCAGATTCGACTTATTTACGATAATCTTTCTCTGTGAAATATTTCCTAATAATATTTACCAGATATATTAATATCTTCCTTATTTTCAGTGCTTCTAATATTGTTCTAAGGAACTGAATTAAAAGCGTTCCTAATGTCAAGGGCCACGGCAGCTACCCATACGTTTTTAAACTCTCTATTCCTGTCAGCGACTGCTTTTATCGCATGCACTATAGATCTATCTTTCGTAAAACCAAATTGTCGCTTGGTTACTTACACCACCACTTTTCTCTGGCTTCGTTTTCAGACTTGTCTTAATCATGCATCCGTATAATTTGCCCAGCGTGCTAAGTAAGTAGATTAGCCTGCAAAACGATGCCGAATCCATTGATTTCCCTTCCACAATACAATAACGTCTGCTTCCTTCCATCTTTTTCTCTTGGTATTTTACTAGTTGATGAAATATGTTCAATAAGACATCAGGGATAGTCTAACTAAGATTGTTACAGCCACGGTAGTCAGGTTATCCGCTCCCGGTGCTCTTCCAATCTTCATTTTTGCAGCGGCGTTTATCAGTTCTTCTCTTAGAAAAGGAGGGGCTTCTTCCGCAACTTGGGTAAATATTCGCGTATTGTCTTTTTCTGTTCGGAACAGTTTTTTCGCTATTGCCAACTGCTGGCTCACGCCAGGATGGTATGACAGAGAGAGTTTCCCTAATCGTCGCATGACTGTTTTGTATCTGTCATACCATATGTCGTTTTCGAGGTCGTTTAGGAGTTCTTTCCATTTGCTTCTTTTAGCGTTTAAAACCATATGCTTAGTTCTATCTTAGCATGTTTGTATGGAACCTGTACTCCAGGTTCCGTGGGTTTTCTGCCTTGGTTTTTATTCGCTCTAGTTATAGCTCGGGGTAGTCTACTACATTGTTTGGAATATCGATGTATTACTTATATTTGAGATATTTAGACTTAGTTCTGCTGCTTATTCCATGACATATTCGCTGCTGGCATCTGTAGTGGAAGAAAGTTACATCGACGACTTGGAGTTAAAATCAGCTAAAATCTATAAGCGTTTTACAATAATCTACTGGAATATTGGGAGAGCAGTAGAAAGCGTGTATACAACATTTTCCCCATTTTATAATTTGTACTCTTCCCTTGTAGAAAACTTTTAACTATATACAACCTTGGCCAAATGTGTTAGACACCCTTTACTTTCATAGGTTCGAAAGGTGTTTCCGCCCGCTTTTTGGTCGATTTGTTGACGATCCACTATTCATATTGTTGCAGGGTGGTATGAACCGTACATCGCGGATACTTCATTATTCTCGCTATAGCGATTAAAGTCTTACTTTGTGTCTTAAGTAGGACTGTTTGCCCACATTCTACTTTGGTTAATTCGCAAACTTTTGGCGTTGTTTCATTAAATTAAGTTCAATCCATAAAAATGAAAGTATCCAACACAAAATATCCTGGTTATAAACTCCTAACACATACCTCTCTCCAATAGCCTCGACAATACACTAATATTTAAAATTGAAACATTGCTGCCTGCCTACCTATTGTCCCAAAGTAAGCAGTAAATATGTAAATTAAGTATAAATTCAATGCTCATTTTCTTGGAAGTGTAATAATACTTATAATAATGGGGTTTTATGAGGGTGTCTAACACATTTGGCCAAGGTTGTATATATATGAATGGCCTCCTTAGAGACACGAGCTTTTTGCTGACGGTTTTAGAAATTCTATCCAGATCAACGCTATCTAATTGTCCTAAGTAAGTTCACATACACAGCACTTCCAGTTTTGACTATGACTCATTCAGTTACTGGTCAGAACTATCCACTTCCTTAGATAGATAGGCACAGGTTATCTGATGAATATCTCTGATAGATACATATAAGTTCCTTTAATATGTTGTAACTTTCCTCTATATCATTAATACAGTCTTTACTTATCTGCAGTGGTAATATACAGGGTGAGGCATTAGTGCGTATCATATCAAAGATATCACAAAATATTATATACAAAAACATCAAACAACATTGCAGCCATTCCTCGACTAATCGATTTGCATTTCTTAACATTTCTAGACACATATGTACATTCTTTCAGCTATGAATAATCCACTTATTAGTACACGAAAAATCTCGCACCAACAAGATATTAGTTAAAAGGCTGTTCAAAGAATGCTGTATAACAAGAAATTCCATCCATATCATATGTAGTTGCATCAACAGTTACTCGACAATGAGTTACTTTACTTTTCATGTGGCGTTGTGTGAAAGACCCTGTATATCAAATATCACCAAGTACATACACAAAATGATATGTAGAACAAAATGAATGAATAACTTCAGACCATTAATATAGAAATATTCAGAAATAGCATTTAAAGAACGGCTACAATGCAACTGCATATGGTATAGATGCAATTTATTTTTACACAGTATTCTTTCTTTTGATTTATACCTTGTTGGCCCAAGATTTTTTTATTAATATGTAGATTGTATGTAGAAATGTTAAAAAATGCAAATCGATTAGTGGAAGAATGGCTACAACTTTGTTTGATGTTTTTGGTGGACATTTTGAACATTTATTGTAAAATCCGTTATATCCCGAACGTTTGGCTTGAATAATTAAATATTATTTACCGGTATAAGTTTAACATTTTGTAGTTATGTTGTATTTAATAAGTTTATCTCAGTATACGATTTAATGACCTTTTACTGTCGTTTTTTCATGGCTAATTTGATATTATAACAATTATTTTGAAAAAGCTCACCTTTCATTAAAAGAATATTAAATATCTCAGAAATTAGCGGTTTTAGATATAGGGAATGGTTAATAAAATGAAAGTGTATACATTGTCCTTCCTTTTCTTAATATAAAATACAGGGTGTTCCATTTAAATAAAATGGGAAAATAATGCATTCGCGTTTTGAATCGCCCTGTACAAAGTTTTTGCAATATTGGCAAAATATGACTTTGCTATGAAACTGTAACAATATAAAAAAGTCATTCCAGTACAAAAACAATTTCAAGTTGTTTCGTGTGGAACACACAGGACGTTGAACACGCAATGATTTTCAGACAAAATTGACCATAACTTCTGAAATATTCGGTATAACTCAATGAAACCTTATATCAAAGGAATGAGGAAAATATACTTAATCTAAATTTGAAATAATATATAGTGTGTCCCATTTAAGAAAATGTATGTCTGGATCACCCCGGTAATATGAAACACTCTGTATATACGAAAATAATTTTAAAATTTGTAGCTTAAGACTACCTATGATTTTTGTATATAACATTTTGTGATATCTTTAATATTAAAGGATATATTGATCTTTGACGCACTAATGCCTCACCCTGTATACAACATTCACCTCGGTTTATATACAAAAAACGGTAACACATATTTAAAATCTTTTTGTTGAAGCATGTATAGGTTCATTAGGAGCACGTTATAAAGTTATTTTGAAATATACAGGGTGTCCCAAATGAATCATCAAAGTTATCAAAATTTAAATGGAACGCAATGTATATTATTGCATATTTCGATGACGAAGACTAAATGGAGGCAACTGACTCTTATATTCCCTATATCTAGGTTCATCAGTTTCTGAGATATTTAACAATCTTTGAAAATGTAGATCAATATTTGGAATGAGTACCTGACGTACGTATTTAAGTTACGTGTTTCAAGTTGTATTATTTCATTAGCACAACCATTGCATCTAATTCTAAAATAAAGATGCTTTCTAAACAATATAGATGGTGGTTAAGATCTTACCTCTAACTGTGGGTACAATTAATGCTCAATAACTTGCTTATTTTAAATGGAATACCCTATATTTAACAGCGTCATTCGATTTCAATTTTATTTCTCTTTTAAATGTTATTGAGATTCCCTATACCTATCTCTCTCTATTTTCTTTGTAAAAGTCAATTTAGTGTTTTAATTGGCGATTATGTACTAAAAATTTGGTTAAATCAAGGTAGCCTTGACATGATGCCAATAATTTTAGCTATTAATTTAGTCTAATTTATTCATGAAAGGTAGGCGGTGGTGCATTGGACGTTGTTTCATATTTATTGGAAACAAAACAAAAATTAACCAATACATGTTTTATTACATACAAACTTTCACCATAAACTTAATACTAACTTAATAACTTAATAGTAATAATAAGAAATAAAATACCTATTAAATGGTGCAAAAAATATACATGGTGTCATTTGAAAAAAAAGTTGACAGTCACTTTTTTGTCATTGCAAAGATAAATTGTTGATTCCATCCAATAGGCTTTGCCATCGGATTTACGAATATACATGTAGGATTTCATATACTTTTCCTAAAGCTAAAAAAGTTACAGGTGGGCGAATATCAAACTGAATCACCTGGTATATATACGAGTATATGTATGATGTATTTTACATTTTTGTATGTTCCTATTATATTTTTGATAAATTTTACATTTTGTATTATGAAATAAAATGTACTATTATTGTAATTATTATCGCTTTAAAGTTCACTTTACAAGTCAGCATTTTCATGCAACATTAACTAGGTTATAGATTATTGTTGGATTCTGGTCTATGAATGTTTTCAAATAAAAGAAAAATGAAAACGACGCCTTAGTTTGTGTTATGTAAATATTACCGTGTATGTATGTATATGCAAACATGTGGGATTTGTAGAGGGTATATTGGGCTCAATCTCGTTGTTTTCTGCACCTCTTGCGTCTCTTCTTTCTACATCTGCTCGCATCGTCGCTGTGTCCTAAAATCTAGTTAAAACCGTGGCTTTCTCTCTCAGTTTCTACGAGCGACCGGCTCAGTGCCAGGCAATTGAATTGTTTTTCAATTGATGTTCCGCACATTTTACAGTTTTCACGCAGATTCGAAGGGATGATTCGACCGGAAACAATACGCCCGGGGATTTACCTGTCTTTATTTAAAAGATTGCACCATAAACACATTACGTGTCCTAGGGACTTTTGTTCTTTCGAAGCATGGCAGATCTTTTTTGAATATTAGATTCCGTTCGATCGTTTATACTCAATTTTATTGAAAAATTCAACAGTGTGATGAGCTCGGCGCAGTTTTCCTCTATTGTTATTTGCTATTTCTGCATTTCAGGAACTATAAATATAAATTTACATTGAATATGCTGCAACGGTTTGAACAGATGACAGACATGTTGAAGTCTTTGAACAAATATTGCACAAATCTCTAGTCAGAATGTATCCAATGAGGAACACTGGATTTTATTATTTATTTATTCATTTGTTTAAATTCATTACCCATTTTTTTTTTCAAACAATTGAATTCAGCAACAAAAGCGTATAAATCGTTTATTTCGATTAGTGTAAATATTACCGTTTTATAGCTAATTTGATTTTTATGGAAATTTTATCAAATGCATCGTAGTACTTAGTGATGTATTTCTTCGGTATGCAGAAGAGTTGATGCATGATTATTGGAAGTTAGACAGCTACTAAGATGAGCCATTGAAAATTATTTTCACTTGTGTGCAAGTACTATACAGGCTGTTAGTATTTAGCAACCTAATATGTTAAATTTCAAACACTAATAACTTCGTAATTTTAAATGGAACACCCTGTATATTTTTGTCGCAAACGGTAGAAAATTAAATTCTTCATCAAATTGATATTACATTTCTCTATACCTAAAATGAATATTTTAGGAGCAATTCGCAAATGTGAATGTATTCAGAAACTTCGTGTGAGCACTAAAGGTGGCTAAATTCGCCACAGTTTTAGCGTGATGTCTAATTTTCTAATTTTTCCAAGCGTATTGCTTCTTTTAAGGCTTTTATGCTGTTAGGGCGATGTTTGTCCACCTCAGTTTTGAGGTAATCCCAGAGGAAACAGTCTCACGGCGCTAAACCCGGCGAGTGCGTGGGTCATGAAATGTCAGCCCATCTGGAGATCAAACGGCCGGGGAATATGTGCCTAAGAACAGCTATTGAATTATGGGCTAGGTGAGTCGTGACGCCATCATAACCCCATCAGATACGTTTCATATTCAATTGTTTGAGATGTGAAAAAAAAGTTGGATCATGGCCACATAGCATTCGGAAGTGATGCTATAACCACACGGGTTAACGAGTTTTGTTTTGAAACCAACTTATTATTGAAATAAGTCCAAATTGAAAAAATTGCCTATCTCCAGCGGGTTTCGGAGAGTATATTTTATTTGGGCGCCACTGTACATTAAAATGGGGTGCACAGTCCCACATAAAAAGTTGAGTCAAAGTAGAAATAAAGGACAACACAATTTATAAAACCTTAACAATGTTTATTTAAATAAAAAAATCCAATGAACAATGGATGGTATTAATTTGAAGTGCTCACAAATTCAAATTTTAATTAAGAAAACATAACATTCCTCGAAGAGGAGATATAACAACAAAACATAACCTGCAGGTGGTTAAGGTAGTGACCTTACAACGCCAGTCCTTTTCTGGTGACAGTCCAATGGCCGGTACCAGGGCTGATCCTCGGAAACGACGAATGGCGGCGGTCCTGGCACCTCTTCCCTTGGAACCTGTACACACAGAAAAAAGACGCAGTACTTGCTCACAAAAATTTAAAAATCGCGAGACCACACCAACAAAGGATTAATCAATTAATGAATACGGTTAATTACTCTAAAATACTACAACCTGAATACACTAGGTTGGTTTTAATTAATCTAAACAAGTGAATGACAGTAAAATAGTAAAGAAAAACGATAAAGTTCGAGTAACGGCAAAAAAACTTTCAGCTTATCATTTTGATTAAAAAAAACTCTGAATAAATATGTGATTTAATACATTCAAACTAACCTGTACTTATTAAAATTAATGGGGAAAATATGCTCTCTCTCTCGTATTTTCCTCGAGTATCCAACAACCAACACGTGTGCGGCCTCTTTTCATAAACGGCAAAAATTCACCTAAAACCAATAAAAACAGCAAAAAGATCTACAAAGAAACAATCCAAACTATTAATCAAGCTATTCTTTAGGCGAAAGTAATTATCGCAGCCACGTGCAAATCTAGCTGAGGAATATGCACATTAAAACGTTAAAACCCAAAAAAACAAACACCAGAAAACATGTGCTCTACGTAATGAAAATCACTCAGACTAATTTCCACTTATCCAAAAATTAACACACAAATTTAAGCAAAGCAACGATAACATTTTAAAAATGTACAAACCTTGATTGAACGTATTGATTCCCCACACGTGTTCGCTGCTGGAGGTCTAAGAGAGAAGAGACCGGAACTCTTCCGAACTTCCGAAGTTGCTGAGCCCGATAAAGGCGGATTTATATTATACGAAACGACTACGATACGACAAGGATCCGATACGACACGACCTTATAGTAGGTATTTCCATTATCAGACATAGGCAGTACACCCTAGATTGGAAACTATATAGTTCTACAAGAGTGAATGATGTAGAGACAAGAACAGACACGACAAAACATCCTCCGACTTTAAGTCAGCCTGTCGTGTCGTTGTCGTTCGTATCAAAGTCGGATCGTTTCGGATATATGTAAACATAGTCGTTTAAAATCAAAACAATAATACTTTTCGTGTCGTGTCGGATCGTTGTCGTATCGTAGTCGTTTCGTATAATATAAATCAGCCTTAAATCGTACATGCGCGCAAGAATTCTTATATGCATATGCGTATATATGGGCGCTCAAAAGTAACGTGAACGTTACAATGCCTACACTGCTGATTGCACACCAAACTGTTACCCTGTCACTATGTAAAGGCCTTTCTTGAATCTGTGTGGGGTTAACATCACTACAATAATGTACATTCTGTTTATTAACACAACCGAAAAAATAAAAATACGCCCTATCGCTGAAAAAAATCACTGCTTCGTCAGGCAGATTATCATAGGTAATATAACAAGTGACCAAGATTTTATCGATAAAATTGATTTGGATAGTTTGTAAGTGCTTGTTGAGATAATAATTTCACGAGCTCGAAGGGCGAGTGAAATTATTTAAGATCAACAAGCACGAACAAATTATCCAAATCAATTTTATCAAAGAAAAATCTTGGCCACGCGTTGTATTTAAAAAGACTATATCACGAACAAAATGTGTTGCAATGTGGGTAGTTTGCTATTAGTAAGTTCCGCAGTTATCGGATATTTTCGTAATTTACTCTCTTTGTTGTCTTCATTTTGCCATATATTTGGCTGGTAACTCAGAAGAAGAGGAAACAAAGAAAATAATAATAATGTGTAGTAATTGCGAGCATTGTGAGTGAAAATGACTCGTTTTGACAGTACTCCATTTGTATTGATAAAACCACGAGTGATTTTATCACTTATTAAAAATTCACACGTGATTTTTTCGCTATAAAATGGATGTCATTGGCTGTTGCTAAGGAATTCCAACTGTGTGATTGGTTGACAGATATGTGAGTGATATAGTCAATCAAACTTTCACATGCCTGTATTCAATTATTACAATCCTGTTATGACCGTTCTTGAATATCGACCATCTTTTAGGGATGGAAATGTAGGTCAATGTGAATAATTCGACGTACAGTACGGCTAGATAGATTGAGGTCGATCGTCGCGACGATAGAGTGTTTTGAGGAAAGTAGGTTTTATCGGCAAAACAGAGTTGCTCCATAGACCACACTATTTTGGCAACTGACAGGTGATAGGTTGAAACTTCCGGACGATACTGCATCACTTAAGCCTATTTTTACCCTTCTACGATCTTCACCCTCGTCGCAATAGCCTTCTGAAAGTAGGGATTAAAACACGCACGTATTTTTAAGTCACAACGTCAACAATTCAAAAATAAGTCAAGTATAAATGTCAACTAATTGATCTGACAAAACAACCTCTTACAAACAAAAAGTTATTACTAAACGTGTCAAAAACTATAATAAGATATTTTATAATAATTTTATCGGAAACACTCTTACTTTAAATGAATGTGAAATGTGCAATTGATATTATTTGAAAGATTAAATCCTAAGTTAGCCCTTAAGTTATAATAGGTTTTTCATGTCTTGCATTATTTATAATGAGCCTAGAATCAGATTGTATGTTAAGTTTTTGATTTTATCAGATTTCATCAATGCAATCATAATAATTATATGATTCGAAAGGAGAAACTTTACCGATTATCGATCATTATAGCGCTTTTGGATAGAGTGAGAATAAATGATTAGTTGAAAGAACAGAGAATCATTGCAAATTACTAGTTTTATCAGATGATTGCAAAAAAATCTGTTTTTCTTTGATCACGCCACATCTCTTTTCCCCGGTGCGTTCTGCCTGTGCAAAAATGTAGCTTATCAAATTGCTGGAAATTTTAGAATGCATGATTATATTCAAAAATATATTAATATTTTATAAAAAGAAAATTGATATGCCCGCGTAATTGGGGATGTTGAAATATATTTTTAATGACCAACTTTTCCTGAATATAAAAATGTTGATTTTCAGTTGTAGTTTTAAGGTGCGATTTGTTTTCCTTTTTATTTCGAGCTTTCATCATACTTTTGGTCTACATCACGGAATGTGCTTGCCAATTGCTTGTTTGTACGTATGTACAGTGACGTGCTTTAGTACTGACTCAAAGTGCCATAAAACTTGATAAATATAACTCTTATGTACGACGATATATAGCCGACTGTCCTCGAGGGGTGAGTCAGTACTAAAGAACATCACTGTACATATATACTTACTATACACGATCATCATGCTTTGGATTACATAGACGCATGTAATAATGTATAATTAACTTTTCTATTAACAAATTTACAAACGGTAGCTACCATAAATGCACTTGTTGCGTTTGGCAAGACCCATTCAACACTGTATTTAAATATATAACATACAAATAGCTTTTAAAGTTTGTACGTAGTGTGTTTAAAGTTTCCAAATACCGATCCAGGGAAAAATGTTATCTGGAAAATTTCAAGTTATTCTTTGATAGAAACAAGAACTACAGACAAAGTTGTATTGCCGCTTGAACAATTTTCTAATTAACTTCTGAAGTTCGCGGCAAATATCTTATGCATAGATAACATTTCTGAACATGAAACGATTCTTCAATGCCTCCAGGGATATTCATTCTCTTCAGCCAACACTGCATGTATTGTGTTATAGCTGGGGGTGAAAGTGCATTGCTTAGACTCTATACAATGAGATGGTGTACACACATACTATGTATTCCCTTGAAAAAGCAGAACCGGTTCTGACTGTAACTAGATTGTGGAGACGGAGTTTTGGAAACCCGCACATCTCGCTTGTTTGTGTTTTACAATTGCTCGGAAATTTCGCTCTAATCGAAACACTGCCCGCGGAAATACATAAAGTTCGTTCCGCCATCGTTTTCCTTCGTAAATAAACATAGAATTATGTTTTCATTTGTTTCGATGCTCTGGCGAGGAAATGAGTCAGCTGGATAAATTCGCCCTAGATTAATATATACGTATGTGCGTTTAATTTGTGAAATTGCCTATTTCACGGAGAAGAGGGCCAAAAGTTGTCAACATTTATGAAACAACTTATTAAACACAAAAGTTGTTTGCTTATTTCACGGAACTAATTAAATATCATTAGTGCTACTATTCCAGCTAACCTATGTTTAAAGGCGCAATTAATTGTACATACGAGTATTTTTTATTTTGTCACGTAGCTTGAATCTTGAGCATCATGATGCACACTCTTACACAGGCTCTTCCAGCTAACGTGATTCGAAATATCACAGCTTGCTTACTACAAATAATAAAATGATGTATGGACACACTTCATAGCGGTGACCAAGAACGACTTAAAATATGGAAGACTATACAGGATGTTGAAAGTGAATGATTTTAATTTTTCCTTTTTTAAATTTTGTTGACTGGAGTTTTAATATTTGTAGACCATGTTCAAACCTACAGTGAATTACGATTAATTTCTTATATACAATTGTTTTTACAAACATAAGCAAAGAGGTGCGTATATCAGCTCAGTTTGATTATTTAAAACTGCTACATTTGACTTACTGCACGCTTTAAAAATATCTCGATTCGATAGGGTTAAGCTTCTTTCCTTTTTATGAGAAGTGTAATATCTTTATGTTTTATGATTGGTTTCTAGATGTGCTGGATATGGTAATAATTGCGATTCTATTGCTGCACCAGTCTTTTATTTCCAAAAGTTTTTGTTTCACGAAAGTACGTTGAGGGCTGAAATATTCTTGCAAGTTCTATCAAACCTTCTCATAATTCTTCTGGTACCAATTGTTTGATGTCCTGTTTTGTCTACTGATATATTTATAAAGAAAACTTTAGGCGTAGTTGTCTAGAAGAGTATCTTCTGTTTATTGTACTGTAATTACTAGAAGCTAAAAGTGTATGTATATTTTGGTTTTAGTCTTCGTCCATTGCTACAGTTGTATTTCCTTTGTCCGTTCATATATACGACGATCAAGTTTTTGATCAGTTAAATCTTCTGTAGAAGGTTTTGTTTATCATTTTCCTTGCAGAGTGTTTTGGGTTTCTGCAATATTTTGAACGTTTCCTATATGATTTCTTCTGCCTTTTAAATTGATAGATTTCTTACAGCAGATTCAGCCTAGGTCATGATTTACTGTATACGTATGTAGGTGGATGTAATTACGAAGTTCAATTCTTTGGTACTACTTTCTTGTTTTTTTTTCTGTAACTTAATGTTCTGGGCAGTTAATTACTGTTTTTTTGGATATTGCTAGCTCACAATACCAACTAAATAGTTTTTTTTCGAGATCTCCAACTAGCAGCGTCTTTACATGATCGCTATAGAAAACTAGCATAATATAAGTTCTCATTAAACCCCATTAACCTGGGCCGTATTAAATACGTATAATTGTAATTGTGAATAATTCTAATCATGGTGCGGATGACGATACTCGCAACTCGACTCGAATCCGCCATTTTTTATCGAGAATATAAAAATCTCTTTCACGAAACTCGATTGATCGACTCGTCTCGACTCGTTTTACTCGACTGCAACGGAGCTTGCGAGTTACATTTGTAGTTGTATGTCTGAAGACATCCTCTCTTTCTATCGGATTTTGCATCTCGGTTGAGTGTGTTTGTCTTCATCTTCATGTTGTTTTGCTTGTTACTGTCAGGGTAGCACACAACAATACAAAATAGATTGAAGTTAGTGAGTCCGTTTGTTGTGTTTTATTCACTTACCATTACTTTACCAAAAATAATATTATTCGGGAACAGCTTCAAAATGAGAGAAGGCGCCGGGAAAATATCAGAGAGAGGACACTCTTCGGCATGGGACAAAGTACTATACAGAAATATATACATCTAATAACAGATGCAATTAACGAAAATGTTCATGATAAAATAAAGTTTCCAACATCAATAGAAGAAAGAAATGAAATAAAACGAAATTTCTTTGAAAAATGGCAATTTCCTGGATGTATATGAGCTGTTGATGGCACTCATGTGGCCATATTGAAACCTACAGAATAACACACCGTCATCAACAGAAAAGGGTATCAATCTATAAATTGTCAATTAATATGCGATGCTAAATTGAAAATTAGGAGCGTATTTGCAAATTTTGGGGTTCAACACATGATAGCTTTGTATGGCGTCATTCACAAGTTCATACGTAGGTACCTGAATGCATTATATACTGACAACGAGTGATGTTGGGTACTTGGGGAATCTGGGTATCCTTTGATGCCATATTTAATGACATTATTTGGAACACCAAGAAATCAGCAACAAGAAAAGTACAACAGCTGCTATCGCGGTGCTAGAAATGGTATCGAAAGATGTATAGGTATTTTGTAGATGCGATTTCGTTGTATTTTGAGGAAGAAAATGGTTTTTCATTAGGTTTAAATGTCATTCTAAAAATGCAGAAAAATCAATGACATTTTTATAGATTTTTTTAAATTGTCTCATAAAAATTACTTACGCTGGTTTTGGAATGTGTTGTATGTAAGATTTATGAAAGGTTTACCAAAACAAAACGAAAATACAATAAAATTGAAGGTATCCAAATAATACCCGTTGTTGGTAACAACTAAAACTAACTATACTAACCAACTGTGCTAAAAAGCCTATGTAAATTAGTTCTTTCGTCGCAAACGTACGAGAATAACCCAATATTGTCAAAATTCATTCGGTCGAGTATCGTGAATGTTTTGCAGAATACGAGTCGGCTCGTTTCCTGAAATAGTCGAATAAACTCGGCCGAGTATCGTGATCCGGGCCCATATTAAGATAGATAATATCAAGAAGAACGTTCATTCGCACGTAAAGCGTATATCCCCTTCGCGTGTTGATAGTAAAAGAGGGAGTGATATACAAATATATTTACAATATACGAGTACAATATTAAAAATTCTTAAATTTTAGCAATATCTCTGATCAAATAACAGCTACAATTTTTGCTTAACTATATACATAAACTATACAGTTATTGAGCGATAGAGGTAGCAAAAAATAAAATTAGAAAGAGCTTACTGGTTAAAATAATTCGTTACGTTAATTTCAGTCTAGCTGGCAATTAGTCGGAGCTTCCATTGGGCTTGGTGGGTTTGCAAACGATAAGTACGGCGATTATCGGGTGTATTCAGAAACGGTATATTCCAGAGTGAATGGTAACTATAATAATTATATGTATATAAATTGTTTTTTCTACTCCCATACTTTAATTGGATTATTAAATATGCTGAACCTGTACTTTAATGATGTCCATTACGATACAGATTTTCATTATGGTACAAGTTTACTTATATCCAATAGGAATACAGATTTTTCATTACGATACAAGTTTATATCCAATAGGAATTCGACATTCCAATATTCAATATGGCCGTGACTACATATCTGACAGATATAAAAATTAACTAAACTTGACTGTATCTATTTAAATATAGTAAAAATGAAAGAAATACGTATGATATTATGGGGTCGTAGAAAAAATAGTGTATGCAACTCGCATTTAATGGCTACTAAGACACTCATATCCCATACTAATGTCTTAATAGCTATCATTAAATGCTCGTTGCATAATATACTATAATACACCTTGTCATAATATACTAGACAGTGACAGAATCGTTCTTTTTTGCTTACTCCACAAAAAAATAGTATCAATATAAATATGTATATTGCTTATTAATAAAATTGTTAATTTTGCTCGTTACAAAAAATATTGTACAAACCCCGTTCGTGCAGACCATTTCCAGCATTCGCGCTAATAAAGCACTGGCTATGCTACGCTTGCTCGTGCTTTAAACCCCGTTCATGGTGGAAAAATTTTCTTCCTGAACTTGGGTATGTAAATATGTAACTATTATTCGATAACTGATAATTTATTATTTTGTAAATACTGTCATGGCTAATTAATGAAAAAAGAGGTAATGCAAATAGTATGTATTGTAGAAGATAAAAATACTAACTTATTATACCAATATTTCGAAAACTTTTTTATAATAGAGATACTTATACAAAGTGACCTTTATCTTTAATGCCGATTAAGATAAAATTATAAAAATTGCCGCTTTCCATTTTAAAAAATTGACTTTGTAATTTTTTCGACTTTAGTATAGTGGCAAAATTCGAGATCATACTTAGCTACAGTTTTTTCCGCAATCGATCGTTGCAGTTCCCGGTGAACCGCCATGTATTGCTTACGGTATTCCCAAACATTTTTTCAAACACATGTTTAATGTATTTTTCAAACGTAATATTTGATTATGATTTTAACTTTATTACATTATAGCTTTTAATTGGCAATTACTTTTATGGGAGCAATAGTATTTCCCAGTATCAGCAGCAATTATGTATTCTTTAATTTTCGTGGACTTGAAGATTTTAGGTAGATTCAGAATTTATTGTAGTCGCTTGATTTTCTGGAAAAGTAGTCACTAGAAGGTCTGATTGTAGTTAGTTAACCAAACTAATATGATAATAAATTGCTTTATTTGCACATGTGATTAAGCGTATCACAAGTAAGTCCGAAGAAAAGAATTTATGTTTATAAAACTTATATTACTGTTGGAAATGTAACGAGTTGGATTTCATTAACATTTATGTTGATATAATTTTACCTAGTTTATAGCCCATATTTTTGTTAATACCATATGCGTAAATGCAGACTACGTCCAAATAAATCATTCGAACACCGATTCCTGTTGAATTGAATTCTAGAGTAAACAATAAATATATATGATTTTGTTATCTAATACACCAGGGGTTGTAAATGTGATGTTTTTAAATATTTCATTAAAAATATTGTTTGCGGTTGCGTCGTCCTCCCAATCATATTTATCACAAAACACAGCTGAAATAAGCGTTTATCGTAACAGTTTCGCATTGGATAAATATTAAAATGGAAATGTAGTAGGTTTTGTATACTATATTGAACTGGTTTAAATTTTTCCGGATTAATCTGTTTAAACATTTCGTACAAAATATATAATTTAACTTTTTCAGACATGGATACGTATAAATTTTTATAGCAGCGTCACACCTTTTGAGGTACTACATACTGTAAGAAATAACTAGTAAAATTACATGTCCACTCTATGGTAGCAAAGTCGTTAGCTATTTTACTGGTAAATTTGCTTCCGATGATTAATTTGCTAGTATATCATGAATTTAAAAGGTTATTTTTAGTAATAAGCGGGATCGAATATTGAAATTAATAGTAACGGTTATTTTTTTAGGCCCGCTAGAAGTTAGGAACGGGTTAACTGTTAAGTGAACTGTCATATTGCGCTTACTTTTTGACATTAGTGATTAGTATACTCTGGCAAATCATCATGAATAGATTGACGTTTGAACAACACTACCAAATTATTCAGATTTACTTTGAAAATCAGTCATTAATTCGCGCAATTAATAGACGACTTCGTTATTTTATTTTGTATGGCGCACATAATCGTCCATATGAGCAAACCATCTGTCGAACTGTGGATAGATTGCATACCACATACGCTCTAACGCCAACACGTCGAAGGATTGTGTATACTGAAAAGAATATCTCCGCTGTAAACGAAAGTCCGGAAGAAGATCCAAATTTATCGATTCGTCGTGGATCGCAGTAATTGGGGCTCTTTGCGTCCACTACCTGGAAAATTTTGCGCAAAGATCTTGGCCTACACCGATTTAAGATTCAGCTGGTACAGGAATTAAAGCAACGAGACCGTCATACACGTCGTTCTCGTTTTATCGAAAAATTGCGTTTTGGCTTAACGGGTTTGTTAATAAACAAAATTGCCGCATATGGAGTGAAACGAATCCACAAGAAACCCTACAGACTCTATTACATCCAGAAAAATGCTCCGTTTGGTGCGGTTTACACGCTGGTGGCATCCTTATTTCTTCAAAAATGAAGCCGGAACTCGCGTTACGGTCAATGGAGATCGTTACCGCACCATGATCAATGATTTTTTGTTTGAAAATATGGATGACATTGATCCGGGCCGGATGCACAATGTGCCATACGGCGATCGCAACCATCGACTTAATGAAATCAAAATTTGGCGATACGTTGATTTTGAGAAATGGACCTGTTAATTGGCCTCCAAGGCCGTGCGATTTGACACCTCTCGATTATTTCCTGTGCTACCACGTGAAGTCACTGGTTTAAGCTAATGAACCAGCAACAATTGACGCCTTGAAGGCCAACATTGTTCGTGTTATTCGTGACATACGGCCGGCAATGCTCGAGAAAGTGGCCCAAAATTGGACGTCCAGAATGCGCTTCATCAAGAACAGCCGCGGTGGCCATATGCCCGAAATCATTTTCAAATGTTAATGCCATGCATTGATCTTTCGAATAAAAAAAATATTGAATTAAAATTTAATTTTTTGTGTTAGTTTTTACAATTTAAAGTTCTATCGGTATTAAAAAAAACACCTGCTAATTAATGAATTTTACCGTCGAGTGATTTATTTAATTATTCATTGTGCGTATATAAAATTGGTCGATAAAACTGTTTCCTTAAAATTTTATTTTTGATAAGAGCGGTTTTGTTATCGTTTTGTTAAAGTACACGAATTAAAAAAAAACGACTTAAAGAAAACGAGTTACCGAATAAATTTACTCTCAATGAACTTACTGAAAATGAAATCGAAGTGCAAGGTAACTGATTTAGAGTAGAAAATACAGGGTATGGCATGAAGAGTTTTGATTAGAAGTATTTAGAGATGCAGTTATAGGAGAAATGTAAAATTGTACCACATTAGATTGTCGATAATGCTGATTTTAAATGTAATATCTCCTGAATCTATCTGAATGATCTACTTCCGATACACCGAAACTACATACCAAGTCGCATATTTTAAATAGAGTATGGTACTTTTATTTTATTTTTAAATTTTCAATCAAATTTGAAGCAAAATTTAATGTACCATGTCCTATATCAAAAATTAATAGTTTTTGAGAAATTTTAATTTCAATTTTTCGCGAAAAACAGTACCAGGTGTAGCAGTAAAATTTAATTTTAAACATTAGAGCGTGGCCGTGACTGATGAAAATGTGACAACTTGCTTGTAAGTTATGTGTTTATTAGATATGTTTTGTCAGTTCTTTTTACAAATTTATGTTTTATAACAAGTAACGACGAACTTCAGATTTACAAATGGCTGGTTTCCAATATTTAAGTTAACACTTTGTTAATTCTTCCTGAAGTTATTTATTCCGAAAGTAATAAATAGAATGAAGGGGTTATTAATTTTAGATATCAGTAAAAGCTTGGATTAGGAATTTACGTTAGGATATCAATTGAATTACATTACAACTTACACACATTACTAAACAATGTAAATAAAAAAGTTTTAGAATGTCTTCAAAGTCAGCATCATTTACTTCTAAACGTTTATTAATTCCCTTCATTAAGGTAGGACTATAAAGGAACTTTATCTATATAATATTTTCCGTTGTTGTAACAGGTGTATAAAGTACTTGATCTTTTATTGTAACCACAAATATCAAAATCCAAAGAAGCCAAGTTAAGAGAGCGAGTTGGCCATCGAACGGATCGAAACCACGTGGTCTGCTTCTAATGCTTGATCAATTTTCATTGTAAGTAATTTAATAGGTATCAAAATCTTGATAATAAATTAACTGCTGACTGCTAAAGAAAAATATTTTCTTCATTATTAGCTTGGTCTTTAAAAATACATAATGTACAAAGGGCTAAAATTTACCTAAATTGCATAAATATACTTTTATATCCATTGTTCCTTGTGTTCAAAGTGTATTTCGTAATATATAACTCGTAAAAACCTATTTTATGTAAAAATTCATTTTGTTTTCAAAACTTTTGTAATATTATTAATACCACTAAAAATTATCAACCTGTACCATAGAATATTGTTTCACTATACATAAGTATTCCTTGCGATCGAATGAGTACAAGTATTAATGAACATGCATTAGAAATTTAAAAAATGCTAACTTACTCCAAAATAAATTTTGGAGAGCAATACATCTTACATATGTATGTATGTATTTCACAGATAACTTTTGAAAACGTATCGAATATTTGACTTTCACGCGAAAGTTTTCTTAAGATAGGTTTATTATTTTTGAATTACAAATACGAAATATTTGTTTTAACAATAGCGTCCTAACGAATTTTGCAACACAAAGCACTTTCAACTATGTACAATATCAACATAATGTGCTAAAATAAGTAATACCCTTTGATTAGTAGAAAGTCCACTATTACACTATAAGATAAGTTGATTGTGTACCTTCACTAAGGGCACGGGTCTTCAAACTTAATACTGTAAGGGCCACACTGACTCCTCCACGTTACTAGGTACCGAGGCCTAATATTTAGTTAGCTACCGTATTCTGCCAACTTGCTCTATTTCTCAATTATGCACAAATTTTCGTTCCGAGAATAACCGGCCAGTAGGGTATCTATTGCACGGGGGCAAACTGAACTGCCGCTATAAAGTAATCGAATATAAGTCTCATTGGTAACTCTAAAGATAAGATACAACCTTTGGAAAAGTCAGGTATTTACGAAATCAATTGTAACGATTGTAATCAAAAATATATTGGGCAAACCGGGAGAGCAGTCTCAACTAGATTTAAAGAGCATATAGCTAATCTTAGATTTAATAGAATTGAGAAATCAAGCATTGCCTAACTCATTCGTGAAACAGATCACAACATCGATCACACGAATGTTTAATTAATTAGACAAATAAACAGTTGTAAGCTATTAAATGTTTTCGAAAGTTTAGAAATATATAAAAATAAGCAATGTGTAATGAACGCTAACAACGGTTCTATCCCGCATTCGTCATTGTTTTCGTTAATCGGCAATTAATGTTGCGGATCCGATTGACCGTGCATAACATTTGGGTTACCTGCAATTTGTAGGTTTTATTTTAATTTACTTTTATTATCGCCTTGATAATGACAGCGTTGCTGTCGAAACGGGTTGGTGTTTAGTTAAAAGTTTTTGGTGTCTAGTAGGTTGAAGTGTTTAGTGTTCTACTTCTGCACCAAGAGATCCAGTCAAGAACTTCGTCTATTTAAATGTAACAGAATGTTGAAAATACCGGGCAGGCACCAAGTATTGTAAAGCAATAACAATATAACAATAAGTGAGAAGTTACTGTTAATAATAAATTTAATGATGATAATAATAGTTGTTTATTGATGACATTTCATTACAATCGCTCAGACAACAATTAATTATTAATTAATGTACTATGTCGTCAGACGGTTTTTCTTGGAATGAGGATCTAGGTGGATTTATTATTGACTATAGATCGAAGGTCTTCCATGTGAATTAAGCTTTATATATGTACATACATGTACGTATATGCATAGATAAGATATAAGAAAAAGACATGGTTTCGAAATGAAGGGATGGTGCGACGGCAGCGCGGAAATAGAAGACGATAGAGTAACAGTCAAAGATTTTAGGTCCGTGTCGTGTAATTTCGCCATAGCGCACTTCGACGAATACGACGGCAAAAAGTTGAATCCAATTTTCCACACGGTTTCCCGCGAAACTTTCTTTTACAGTTTCTGTCCGTCTGAAAAATAAAACAATTTGGAACGTATTGTCTCGTGTGACACACTCGAATAGCGGACGCAGTGACACCCGCAATATAACCTGCTACCACCGCCGCACCGTTCGCCTCCAACGAAACGTATTTTTCACTGCCAGATAGCTCCCCTTTCTTTCGACAAAAATTTTAATCAAACGACGTCATCATAAAACCGAGCGAAAAGAGATTGAAAATATTGGGGATATTTCGAGGATGTTTGTTGGGGACATATTGGAAATTGTCTGATACATCTTTTGTTGGTAATAAAAGAATATCATTTCAAAAAAAAATAACTGGTACGGTATAAATTGAGTTTTGTATGTAACATTCACGGTCGATTAAGAAAGATTTGATTTTAGGTTAAGTATTAATTTACACGAAAACACGAAACATTGCATATCTACTAGATGATATACAGATATTGTACTTCAGAGAGCAAGTCTTTAACGTAGTTTCGTTTTCTGGATACATACACTGAAAAACTGATACGCATACGAACTGCAAGAATAGAAAGATGAGACAAAAAATAATCGGACACTCAGTCAGTGTAGTGAAGATTCAGGTCAACGTGAAATCCGATGGGTTATACTGTTAAATAAATAGTCGTACTGTTTTGTAATAGTTTGCTTCTGCGTCTCTTAATGAAATGATATTTATAGTTTAAGCAACATAGTTGATAGTCATTACATTAAATTAACAGTTTTAGTTTAGGCTAATTGTAGTTCCACCACTGACTGTATAAATTCACCACAAGTCATGTTTTCATGGCATGGCATTAGTAGAAATGTATTTAGTGCTCTATTGCACAATTGCATTTGAATATACCAGTTTTGAGACCGAATTGTAATAATTAGATATTGTTAGGACGCTTTTAAATGGACAACCAAATTATCCAAATATCACACTACCCCAGTGAAATCACAGCGGATCAAGAAAATCTAAACATTAATGCTTTCATTCAACTCAAGTTGTTCTAATACAAGATATAAACGATGACGCCATCTGTAGGCTACGGATCTTAACCAACCACCATCTCTGCAGTATACAACTTAACTTGAGAGAATAAGTGACATTTTTAGAATACAAGAAGCATTAGGTATTCGTTTATTAAATTAAATTATTAAAAACAACTACTATGTATTAGTGAGCAGGTCACTAAGATCAAGAAAAGAGGTTAAACAGTTTTGAGATAGGTTCACAAAAAGAAATCATACGGTGTTGTATGTCAGAAGATTTTAGTGGTGATATCGTATCTGTAATTAAACTAATAGTTCGACCTGTGGTATGCAGCAATAGTGGAATACAGCATATGTATCATAGTTTCTTCCCAACAGTTTTCGATTGCTTGCCACAACTCTTCTGAATTTTGAAGTCTAATGTTAATAAATGTTCTTGACCAAACTTTTTTCGCCCCGACTTTTTCAATGGGGTTTATGTGGATACTATTTTCCGCCGAAGGTAATAAAGGTACTATAGTGTTACCTGCGTTCAAAACGAAGCTATAATTCCAAATAACAATTCTACTTATAATGTATTTTACTTATTAATGAATCACTAAATTCTTTTAAATCAAAGAAAATAACTACGGTAAATAAAGTTGTGTATTCTTCTAGTTTTACAAAAATTGTCTTTTACTAACTAACCTGATTCCCTACGATATAGCTACTTATCAATACTTATTTTAGATCTGTTACGATTACGATGCCCACACGAGATTGTCTCTGCTTCTTCCTTATATGGTGATATGTCCTTATTTAATACGGCACTCTACGTCCTACTTTGAATATCGACCTTGCCATCATTATAGATATGTTTACAAACTAACATTTACCATTTGTACATTATAAACGATACCAAAAAGTTGTGAATGTTTATTTATAAACATAGAACGAATTTTGACGGCCCTACCTCGTTTCCAATTATTCAATCAATAATTTTTATTCCTTAACCTTCATGGAATTATCATTTTACTTGCTTGATTAATATGTGTTAAATACATGGCTATTTAAAAACCAATCATGTCTTTTCTTGTGTTTATATAGTAACTCTAACATGCATATGTTTAAATAAATTAAATACAGTTACTATTGAATGAACGCAGAACCCACATTTAAAAATCTCGATACGGTAGCTAATATCATTATAGTATTTTATTCTGTTCAAACCATTCCGTAAAAACATATGAATATGAACATACGGCTGTTGTCTTGTTGAAAAATAAAATTTACATCAAGTATTTGTGTTACAGAAGGTAGTATTTCCAGTAAATGGTTCGTCTAATCTCCAGCAAATTGCAGGTCCTTGAACACTGATCCAAGCCCATATGTTTACAGGGAAACATCCACTTCTTTATACGTGTTGAACGTATTACCACAGTATTACTGTGAACACCTGTTACTGTTGCGCGGTGTATATAATCCTAATCGACCTTTATAGCACGATTGAAAGTTGTTTTTATCTAAAAACCTAATGATACTTTCCCAAAAGTTATTGTCTATATTAATATATTCTTCTACGAATTTCAGACGTCGTTGGTGATAAGCATGTATTGGAAATCATTTTCTAAAAGCAGAATAGTTTTTTAAAACAGAATTTTTAATACCATGATTATGTGCGATGCAGGAAATGCAGTTTCTTCTTTTGCTACCATAGCGGTAGAAAAGGGATTATCTTGAAGGTAGTTAATAAATGCCGCATCGTTATCCCTAGTAGTAATCCTTGTCCTTCCTGATTCAACATTTCTTTATAATCGTGCTTCATTATGCTGTCTCTGCTTAATTCTCAGGATAGTATTTTTCCCGATATCGAACGTTTGGGCAACTTGCGTAATGACTTCACTCGTTTTCCAAAATGGTCACCACTCTAGCTTTATTAACTGTGCTTAAATGTCGAGACATTTTCAAATTCAATAGACATACAGAATTAAATATATGCGTCAAAATGACAATTACTAAATTAACATTTTTTTCAGAGAGTTTAATCCCGGATCGACTTGCCATTCGCTGTTGGAAGCAAAATGATTAACAGCGCGGCATCATAAAAGGCGATATGATGCTGTCACAAAGCCAATTGAACACAACATACACACACAAAAACTACACCGCGAGAGTTGCAGTGATAGCCAGACAAGCGTTAAGCTGCGTACTCACTTGAGCAAATTTACGCACACGAACGCTGTGCGCACACAAATCCTTTGATAAAGGTGAAGAAACCGACAAGCGATGGATAGAGTTCGTGCGCATATTGGGTATTCGTGCGCGTAAATTTGCTCAAGTCAGTACGCAGCTTTAAGGTAGATTTACAACCAATTCAAAGTTACGAATTTAGCTTATGAGTACGCATGAAATTGCAAAGTTGCATTTACAACCACGTCTTGAAGTGCTAAACAAACACTTTGCAAAATTCATGCGTGAAAGTATCAACTGTATTAATGTACATTTTCTATTAGTAATAACCTGTTGTGCAAACTTGTTTAGTACAGATGTATTGTAAACGAAAAATATGGACAGATATGTGAATTACTGTTAAAATGTTAATTTGACAATCTATCTTGACAGAACGTAAATATCTGTCTAAGAGTATCAACCAATCATAGCAGCCAATTATGTGATTTCAATTCCATGCTTGGCGAGACCAAGCAACGAAGGAGTTTGCAATGAATTTCACTTCGAATTTCGTGCCGAAGTGTGCTCTGAAGTTGTTGTAAATGCGTTAATTTAAAACGTACTATTTTGTCAATTATCGAATTTTGAATTGGTTGTAAATGTACCTTTACAGTTTACGGAGTTTGCAAAGCATTTAAAAAAATCATAGCAACGATTTTGAAAGAACACCTATTCACAATAAAGCAATTTACGTGTATGCATTTTTTATGGTGACCGTGGTATGTACTATTGATTTCATAGTGGTCTGGGACAGTAAAACTGACATAACTTCGTTTTTTAAAATTATTTTTAATAGTGTGAATGCAACTTTATTTGACAAATGTTTGAAAATTTCAATATGATAAGTCAAAATTGTCTATCTTTTAATTCTTGATTTATTTCCACTTGTAGACCTACAAGAAAAAGATAAGTACATAAAAGTCAGAAAATATATATATTAATTGTCTAAATCGAAACAACAAGTATTTAAAATATGTTTGCATGAAAAGCTATCAGCAGTATTAAAAAAAGAAGGTTAATTGAAAATATGTTTGTTTCAATCTGTTCTCAAGAAGTATTTTATGAGTCGCTTGCAAACGATATGGATTTAATGTAGATTATATTTAAGGATACACTTGCAAATACCGTACAAATACTATACTACTTAAATAATATATGTACAGTCGCTTGCAATAAATCTGTGTACAAGTCCTATGCCAATTTCCCTGTTTCTTCGATGTATTGAAATGTACTTTTCAAAATGAGGTTAAAAATGTCAACATGACAGTATATTGTACATATTTAATTATATATAGCAGAGAAGATCTATTGACAACTATCTAGCAACAAAATGTGACAAATTATAGATGACAAATTACATCCAAATCACATAGGTATAATAAAGCGTAAGTACTCTTATTGCAAGCGAGTACGTGATGCTTTCCTGTATGAGGTACAAGTACAGTCGTGGCCAGATGAATGTAGTACAAGCTTTTTTAAAGAATTTTTATGGTCAAACGTCAAATTATTTTAAATTTTGAAACGTTAATTAAATACATTTTTACGATATCACGAAAGCCCACAGTAGCTTATAAAGTTCATATATTAATTAGTGTACAAGCAGGAGAGAAACTGCGCAAGAAATGCGGTTAAATAAAACCACTGTGGTGAAGGTTAGGAAACAATAAAGTTAATATGTTCCGTTACGATCTGACATCATTCATATGAGCATTATCTGAAAATTTCTGCAGAAAACTCTGACATATGCCTGTGATAAAATTAACGTATCTGCAAAGATATTTCTACCTTGATTATGTATGTACATTATTTACAAAAATAATTCAACAGATTGTAGTGGCTTGTGTGATCTAGTGATGTTTCAACTGCGGTACTTTGTCGCCAGCAATCTTTTGTCATATAATATACATCTATTTACTTATTAGATTATATATTCTGCTAATAAACACTTTTGCTTTTATCCTACTTTAGAAAGAGGAGGGAAGATATAAAATACTCATTACCATAGTGTACCACGTTCTCAAAATATGCAAGCCATTTCCGAAACTTTAATTGGCCGTTTCTTGCTTAGCTAGCCATTGCATACATATTCTGTCTGTTATCTATGCAGTGTATTTAGAATTAGCTAGATAGATGCACAATTGTTAATATTACGCCTTTGTTGCATATGTAGACCCAGTATGAATTGATGTTGAATCACGTACTGGCCTATTGTGCTTTGCTTTGCAAGTTATGCAATTATGCAGTGTATATTACCCGGTTTTATGACCCATACCTATGCAATTTGAATATGAATTGAACTTCTTTACTTCGCTTTCTCTTATCTGAGTGGATCAATTCAGGAATATGAAGGATTGAAAGATCTAGTACACGTTTCCACAATCGGTTATGTTGAGTAGATTATTAGTGTTACCATTACTACTGTTGTGTGATTTATACAATGTTTACAATTAGTAAAGGTGCTGCAATACGTTTGCTACGTTTGTGGCAGATGTTTTGTAATATTATTTGGTTTAAAGACATATGTTCTTAGCATTATGTTTCTATATTGTCCAGCGATACTTTTCAGTGAATAATGGTTGAACACTTCAGGTTCGGTGAACTAATTGTTTGGAAGAACGTCGTGCATTTAAATTCGATAAGTGACTTTCTGCATATGCTTATGATAAAAATATCGTTTCTAAATACTAGACATTGTTTGAATTCAAGATACTGAATCACTAGTGAAATCCAATAATTTCAAGTATTAAGCCAATTTTTTTTTATCGATGAAACAAGAAATGTAACTCCCTAATAACCCAGTTTCCATGTATGTAAGATGCTGCCAAAATTACGATTAAGCTATTCTATAATATGATATTCTAATACCACGCTTTTCACAAATTACGAGGATTGCTATATCTTCTCTTGCAGCATACTATTCTGACAATACAAGTTTCACATATAAAAATAATTGCTCTCTTAGATTATTTTGATTTACAACATATCTCACTTCTTAGTTTTATAAGTTACTTGGGGACAAACAACGACATTCAAAATTTCTGCGGTTTGCACAGATTTCCAAGTTAAAACCAATACTTTAACTATTGTGTCCCAGTAATACAAGATATATTAAAAGAAAATAGGTTCATCTACTATTAAAAAATTCAGAATTCCCTAGAAACACATTTCGATTACCTTATTTTCGATAATAATTCTTTTAATTTAATCCATCCATACAGGGAAGTGATCTATACAAGTTATGTTCTCGTTGATTTGATCTCTTAAATTATGTGGCGTTTTATTAGTATAGTAGTTAGTAGTTATACAGTAGTTTGTTTACTAATTTCTCAGGGTAGCTATTCTTTATAAGAATACCTTTTAATTTGATCAAATTATCCCTAAGTAAAAAATCTCGCACCATTCACTACTTAGGGGGATAGAAAAATGTGTTAATATTTTGAAATACATCACTGTACATACACAAAGCAGGAAACTGTGCGTAAATAAAATTTACCTTCGAATATACGCTATTCCTTATAACTTACAGCATTAGCAAGTATGTATCGCACTTCGGTAGAGGTAATTTAAACATATGTTACGGTAGAACACTAAACACTTTAACCCACTGAACACCAAACAAGTTTTAACTAAAACACCGACGCGTTTCAACAGCAATGCTGTCATTATCAAGGCGATAATAAAACTAAATTAAAATAAAATCTACAAAAACAGGTAACCTAAATGTTATGCACAGTCAATCCGATACGCATCATTAATTTCCGATTAACGAAAACAATGACGAATACGGTATAGGGCCATTGTCACAATTCATTACACATGACTTATTTTTATATATTTCTTACAATTGTTTATTTGTCTAATATAATAATAATTAGACAAATAAACAATTGTAAGTTTCTAAATGTTTTCGAAAGTTTAGAAATATATAAAAATAAGTCATGTGTAATGAATAGTGACAATGGCCCTATACCGTATTCGTCATTGTTTTCGTTAATCGGAAATTAATGATACGTATCGGATTGACCGTGCATAACATTTAGGTTACCTGTTTTTGTAGATTTAATTTTAATTTAGTCTTATTATCGCCTTGATAATGACAGCATTGCTGTTGAAACGCGTCGGAGTTTTAGTTAAAACTTGTTTGGTGTTCAGTGGGTTAAAGTGTTTAGTGTTCTACTTCTGCACCAAGAGATCCAGTGAAGAACTTCGCAATATGTTACGGTGTCGTCCTTTCATTTATCGATGTATGTTTAATTGTAGCTCTTGTGTAGATGTAAGTACTAAAAAACTTAAGATTTACAAACGTAATTACTAAAGTAATGTAAACATTGTAAAGTCCTTTGAAAAAGAAATTTATAAATTTCGAAAGCTTGGACCGATTACAAATGGAGTAAAATTAATAAAGCGTAACCACGACTGCTTCCCAATAATTATACTCTTATTCATATGTCAGTCAAGATTATATTTATGCATATATATACAGGGTGATCGGTGAGAATGGCCTATTAAAAGTATCATACAAACGGAACAGAATTTTGAAACAAAATTTTGCAATTGGATATGGTTGAATATGAACCATAACGTGAAAATATTTTTGAATAAATATCAAGTAGGCATCAACTTCGATTTTTTAAATAGCATTCTATAAAATAAATTACAAATTTAGCTTCTATGATAAATTTTACACATATTTCATGTATCACACTATACCTAAATACCATTCCTTCTGAGTTATTCGCAATTAAAGAAAAAAAGTGACAGATATCGATCTTACTTTATAGTGGTATTACGTCACGTAGGAGTAAGAGAGACGACTGAAATTTTGCATACGCACAGCTGATATTGTGTAGTTACACAACATTTGAAGTTCTTCTCTGTAATATTATACATGGCGTCTAAAAACTTAGTTTTTGACACCGAAGTCTATTTATTTTCTTGGCGTATGTAAGTAGGTACATATATGCAATTTTTCCCCAAACGCCAATTAAATTAAACATATTTTTATTTAAAAATATGCCGTCCCGAAGTGGAGTCGAACTACCAGGTATGGCTATCGCGGCCTACCGCAAACCGTTGCGACCACCGGGCGGTTTCGACAACACTAGTAATCTTCACAAATATATGCGAACGAGATGTTATAATGACCTAGGATAGGCAACAGTTTTGACACCGAAGTGTATTTATTTATAAATACACTTCGGTGTAAAAGTTTTAGCAATCGATATATTCATCGTAGAACAATGGTGAAGAACGGTATCAGTAAAAAATTTGGATTATCTAAAAATTCTTACTCCCAACAAACGATTTTTGAATAATCAACATAAAATAACTTTACATATCAAAGGTCTAAATAACTAGAAATAACAAATTAGGTAAAATTAAAATAATAAAAAAGATAATATAAAAGGTATAGTAGAAAAATTATAAGAATACGTCAAAATAAGTGGGAAGTAACTATGGAAAACAAATGAGCTAAGCACCCTTGCTTCAGTAAATTGACATATCTGAGTATTTTAGGTACTGAGACTAATTAAATCGTTATAACTTATTCTCCTTCCATTTTTGGTATAGGAACGCCTAATACGGATTAAAAGAGAATCTTTTGTAGAATCAGAATATCTAAGAAAATATATACCTTTCCATTTAAGAAAATCTACTTTCCGCAGATTGCACTTATTTATAAACAACTAAGTGTTTAGATGCCCTGTATAATGTTACAGAGAAGAACTTCGAATGTTGAGCAATTACACAATATCAGCTGTGCGTATGCAAAATTTCATTCGTCCCTTTTACTCCTACGTGACGTAATATCACTATAAAGTAAGATCGATATCTGTCACTTTTTTCTTTAATTGCGAATAACTCAGAAGGACTGATATTTAGGTATAGGGTATGATACATGAAATATGTGTATAAGTTATCCTAGAAGCTGAATTTGTAATTTATTTTATAGCATGCTATTTAAAAGATCAAAGTTGATGCTTACTTCCGGTTAACCGGAAGTGAAATTTATTCAAAAATATTTTTACGTGGTAGTTCATATTCAACCATAGCCAACTGCAAAATTCTGTTTTAAAAATCTGTTCCGTTTGTATAATACTTTTAATAGGCCATTCTCACCAATCACCCTGTATATATATATATTTATATTGAATAGTATGTAGGTACGCATATACTGTTGTTGTGAATTTTTGTGACTATAAAATCTTGGTGATGGATCCTGGTTAAGTAGAATAGCTATAGCTAGACTTCGCCAGTTTCTATCGACGCATTTCAATAAAGGCAATTTATTATTATTATTATTATTGGAGAAGTACTCAGCCGTACTCGTGAAGGATAAAATTTGGGAGATTTTTTCTCAGGTATGCGGCCAATAATAAGTTGGGTCAATAGATGTGACTACTTTTATTAAATACTCAATATTTCGCATAACATTTCGTTTGCTTCATCAGGAGTCTATAAAGAATTTACAATAAATGAGATAATAAATCAAAGTTTAAAAAATATGTTACTACTTACAAAACTATCGTAGGAAAAAACGTCGAAATTGGTAAATGCTTGAGGACACATTACGTTAAAATTACATGTGAACTATGATGATACAAAACAACAGTTTGACGAGAAAAACAAACATTTTAAAATTTAATCGTCTATAGTAAAATGGACATATACATATGTGTAAAATCAGGTTATGTGTGACACTCACATGTTTAAGGTGAGAAGAAAACTGTTCCGGAATCGGAAGTTAAAGCGACAGCGCGGATAGTGTACGTAAGGTAGGCAATTGTATTGTGGTATCAGAGATAGCGGGAAATTTGAAAAAATCATTGAGTACACAGTTTGAAATTTGTCAGGTAATAAAAAAATTAGTAGACATTTTCTGCAATAATGGTTACCCCAAACAATTGGTCCATAAATTAGTTTTCAATAACAACTTCCGTGACGGTCCTTTGGACCGATAATGTCATACGGATATTTCAAAATACACCACATCTAAAAATTGCGAAATACAATCAAATTAAAACAAATAACATTTTTACTAAGATTAAAGATAAAATCCCCCTACCATTTACAGTCAACTCGGTTTATAAAATACCATGCTCTTCTTGTAATAACTGTTACATTGGACAGACGAGCCAATGGCTTAAACATCGAATTAGCCAATATTCTAAAAGCGATTGTCGTACAGGAAAAAGGGCCTGCGCCCTAGCCAATCACGCCAAAGAATTAAATCACACCTTTGATTTTGAAAATACCTCCATTTTAAATGTCGACAACAATTATAGAAACAGGCTTTTCTTTGAAATGGTTAATATAAACAAATTCAATAACACTGTAAATTTTAAATCAGATACTGATCAACTAAGTGTCATTTACTGTAACATTTTATCTAATAAAATACAATAATGTCAGGTTCTAAGTTGCTTGCCCATGACTTTTTGGCTGATTTCCTTAGGATATAATATGATTTGTTTAATCTGACAAATTTCAAACTGTGTACTCAATGATTTTTTCAAATTTCCCGCTATCTCTGATACCACAATACAATTGCCTACCTTACGTACACTATCCGCGCTGTCGCTTTAACTTCCGATTCCGGAACAGTTTTCTTCTCACCTTAAACATGTGAGTGTCACACATAACCTGATTTTACGTATATGTATATGTCCATTTTACTATAGACGATTAAATTTTAAAATGTTTGTTTTTCTCGTCAAATTGTTGTTTTGTATCATCATAGTTCACATGTAATTTTAACGTAATGTGTCCTCAAGCATTTACAAATTTCGACGTTTTTTCCTACGATAGTTTTGTAAGTAGTAACATATTTTTAAAACTTTTAATTCCTGAGTTATTTCCACTTAGAGGTCAATAAAACAATAAATAATTAAATACCAATTTATTCCATAACATATAATAATATGTTTTCGTTAAATAACTTCTTCAGTGGAAGAAATTGACGTTTAATATGTGTCAAATTACAAAAAGAATAAATAAAATATATAACACAGGTACAAAATCAAATAATAACATATACCACACTATACCATATATAAATAATTTAAGCGACACAATAAAACACGAATTAAGAAAATCAGACATTCACATAACTTTCATACCTACCAACAATAGGCATTTATTCACATATTTAAAAACACCCATTAAGCATGGTAATCAAAGTAATGTCGTTTATAAATTAGATTGCAAAGATTGTAATAAATGTTATATCGGACAAACCAAACAATATTTAAAGAAACGAATTTATAACCATCAATACACTGTTACACATAACGTCACCGCTGAAACTGCTTTATCTAAGCACTCTAAAGACAGACGACATAATTTTGATTTTCAAAACACTAAAATTTTAAAAAAGGAAAATAATTATAAAAAAAGATTAATTTACGAAATGATATACATTAAAAAAGATGAAAACGCGGTAAATTTTAGAACGGATATTGATAATTTAAGCGTTATTTATAATAATTTAATTCACGACTGAATTTTATTAATTTTAAGCTCTTGACTAGGTTTTTTGCCATGTTTTTCCCTAGTCCTTGAACAGAATTGTTAGAGCTTGACAAAAAATAGATTGATATACGAATAATTCAAATCATTTCAATTTCGAATGTTGTATTAAATCATTATTCCTTCATTATTACTTGTGAATAAATTTAAAATTCGATATATCAATGAATTCTTTGTTTTTTAGATAATTTTGTTGATAGGGATGGCAATTTATATTTATATTATTAGTAATTTGACACATATTAAATGTCAATTTCTTCCACTGAAGAAGTTATTTAACGAAAACATATGGTTATGGTATAAATTGGTATTTAATTATTTATTGTTTTATTGACCTCTAAGTGGAAATAAATCAGGAATTAAAAGATAAGTACATCAAGGTCAAAAAATACATATATTAATTATATTTTTTAAACTTAGATGAATCAAACGAAACTTTATGCGAAATATTGAGTATTTAATAAAAGTAGTCACATCTATTGACCCAACTTATTATTGGCCGCATACCTGAGAAAAAAATCTCCCAGATTTTATCCATTATTATTATTATTATTATTATCTTCTAAGTGTTACCAACATTCCGGTGGCGTTGGCTCTGCATACTGTTCAATTAGATTGGGAAAGAATCAAACAATATACTACTTTAACGAAAAGTTCATTCATAAAAATGTTAACCTTCATACTTGACAATCGCTATTTTTCATTTAACAACAAATTTTACCTTCAAACACAAGGTGTACCTATGGGGTTGCCTTTGAGTCCTACGTTGCTTACGAATGGAGGAGGAGTTGCTACGTTGGTTACGAATTATTGTTTGGACACCATTCTCAAAAACTCCATTTTTAGCAAATATATGGATGACCTCATTATTGCTTTACCGGAAGACTCAGTGTTTACTTGATTCAAGAATGTACACTTTCTTGAACATATTAACTGCATCGTAATTAAGTATTTATTTATAGAAAACATATTAAATAGAAATATTTAGGTTGATTTGTCTGCAGTAAAAGATAATCTTGAAATTGCATTATAATCAAGTAAATATTTTCAAAAATCAAGTAATAATTACTTGAATCATGAAAGTTCTACTACACTGAGAAAAGTGTTTTGTAAGGTCAAGAAAGTTGACTTTCTTACATTCATTTTCTTCAGAGAAGTAAGTTCTTTCTTGGAACAAGAATACTTATTTGTCAGACGACGATGACTTTTCTTCGCAACAGTAAATGTTTTTTTAAATCTCTAAGGTCAAGCAAAACATTTCTTGATTTTAAACTTTTAGTTATCATGCACCGCATAGTGCATAAGTAGCACTTATGTTGACGCGGTGCGATTGAATGGAGAGTTATTTGGTTCAAGAAAATATATCTTTAGTTTCCAAGAAAGTGAAATGTTTCACAGAAAACAATACTTTCTTGCTTATATAGGAGAATGAGAATGACTTAAATTAAGTAAGTCTTACTTGCTTTTAGTAAACACTTTTTTGTGTGTATGTGTGTACATAGATACCACGTTAAATTTATTCAACTCATCCAATAACAACATTCAATTTACGGTTGAAAGGTTGAGTGAAGGAGGGGGAGGGAGAAGGTGCCAATTCTAGACAGTAAAGTAATCAGAGACCAACAAAACATCATCAATATTAGTCTTTATATTCTAATAGAATAAATACAATATTCTTCCTGGAGATACTAATCAAATACCTGTGTCTCCCATTTGCACCATTTTGCCAGTTACTCTGTAGTATTCAGGCAGAGAAGTAATTTCCGTCCTTATTCAAATTCTTGAGCAATAAACGTAAAATCTGTAACCGACGCATGTCTCATTTTTGTGGCGCATCTCGACGGAGGCGAATTACAAAACCAGAGCGACGCGAAATTTTATATCGCCGTAGACGATTTGTTTCGGGGGTTTCCCGTCTACAGAGCTTTTCTACCGTTGGAAGCGGCGTACCATCTGCGCCCGCTACGTTTCGCATGCCGTTCCCGTTACGGAGCTTTGCAGTAACACTTGCGGCATTCAATAAATCAAAATGTATGTAAGTGGATAGAGAGTAGTATAGTGAAGAAGAGAGCTGAGTGTGTAAAAATGTAAATTTTACGACATGCTCCCCTTTTCCTGCGCTCACGGAAAATACCCTTCTGATTTCTACATATTACGCTAGCTCACGGGAGATGGAAAAAATCTCTTCTACGTTTGGGAAAAACGCGTCTAAAGCAAAACCGCTTTTTCCTCCGGTGGTTTTTTCTTTTGTCGCCATTTCTTCGATGGCTAGAAAATGTATGCATCGAGCCGTTCAGAAAAATCACAAAGAAAATTGTAAAGAAAGTTCTACTGAATAGATTACGAGGCAATCGAATATGATATGGGAAGGTATTTGGGCCGTTGTCTCCCGTTACACAAGGTTTTAGTGAATTTGCACTGTGCGCTAGTTAGTTACTTCTTTACCGAACGTGTAGCCGAAATGGTTTAAGCTGTATTGCTTAATTGTTACGACTATTCAAATATTCGAAACCTATTACAAATAGGTATTTAGTGCGTAATATCAAATTAGGTTGGTTTTTCATGTATAATACAACGTCGAAGCAACATACAAAATGGTTGAGAGTAAGTCCATAATTAGGTGAATAATATGTAGGTTAAAATTCAAAAGGTAATTCCTAATTAAATTTGTATAATTTATTCTATAACATCGACCGATTTAAGTGAAAAACACCTTCTTCAGACCTGGAGTAAAGTACAAAGAAATAATATGACAATGTATGTATATAAAAAATATACATATATAGATATATACATTGTCATATTATTTCTTTGTATTTTACTCCAGGCCTGAAGAAGGTGTTTTTCACCGAAACCGGTGGATATTATAGAATAAATTATACAAATTTAATTAGGAAGTACTTTTTGAATTTTAACCATATAACATACAAAATGTCCCGTTAAAACAAGGTAGGTATGCCAAAATCCCATCACTTAACACTCAGTATTTGATGACAAATTAATTGTTGTCAAAAATTCTAACAAATAAGCATAACACAAGGTATTTTATTTCTATTGTAACATTCTGTATATGAAGATCCACATTACACGAAAGAATTTTTTAAATGATGTAATCCATCATGGGAAACTTTTACTATGCTTTGTAACGAACCGTTTTAAAACGAATAGTAAAATGAGCTAATTATTTTTTTTTGTATATATTTTTATCCGTTCATTTTACTTAATTTTTGTTCCGAATGATTAATGTAAATATTTTACCGAGGAATCATTTAATTATGTTTAATTTTTTTTTTTTGTACGTAATCCAGTTCAATTTAATTTTGAATTTATTTTTCCGCAGTTATCTGGTAATTTAATTCTTTTTCTACTGCCATACTTTAATTGTATTGTTAGATATGCTGAACCTGTACTTTAATTATGTCCATTACGACACAGATTTTCATTATTATACAAGTTTACTCCAATATGAATACAGATTTTTCATTACGATACAAGTTGACACAATATGGCCGTGACTACATATCTGACAGTAAATTTGACAGTTCTCTGTATCCATTTATTAGTAAATTGTTAAAAATTGTTTTTTGAAAATACAAACAGTAAAATGAGCGATAGTGGAAAATTTGAGTCCACCGGAAATCAAAGAACAAGCCTTAATAGCAACGAATAAATTATTACCGGCCAAAACGGCAAAAACCTACGAAAAATATCACGCCCAATTTATGAATTGGAGAAACGATAACAATGTTAGGAGCTTTTCCGAAAACATATTAATTGTTTATTTTGTTATCTAAAAAATTAAAATCCGCAAGTTTATGGACACATTACTCAATTCTAAAATCTACTTTATCCATTAAACATAAGATAGACATATCCAAGTACAGTAAGCTGCAGGCGTTATTAAAAAGAAAATCTGAAGGATATAAACCCAAAAAAACCCAAACATTTTCTACAAATGAAATAAAGCAATTTATCACAAAAGCCCTAGACGTTAAGTATTTATTGTCCAAAGTAAGTAAATCTTAGTTTTTTAATGTTAAAATGCACATGAAACCGGTGTTTTTTAATAGGTGGCATATATCTTCGGCATCATGGGAGCTTGCAGACGGAATAAGCTCACAAATTAGAATTAAATGATGTAAACGATTTTACATCAACTAGGTTAGTTACAATTAGGGACACAAAAACAGAAACAACAAGAAAATTTACAGTTACTTAAAGGAAAATATGAAATTTGCAAAAAATACATGAATCTTCGTCCAAAAAACGGTGTAAATCCGTCTTTTTTTATCAATTACATAAACGGAAAATGCATCGTACAAAACGTAGGAATAAACAAATTTGGAAATATGAAGAAAGAAATTGCTTCGTACTTAAATCTTCCAAATGCAAATTTATATACCGGACATTGCTTTCGTCGCACTTTAGCAACAATATGAATTGATTCTGGTAGTGACATCACTTCACTAAAACGACACGGAGGATGGAAATCCACGACAGTAGCCGAGAACTATATTGAGTCAATTCAAAACAAAGTCAATGTTGCTAATCAAATTTTTAATTCGATTGAATGCGACCACAACAATAATTCAATAAATATTGTTCCATCATCTTCAGCAACAACAATGGCAACCACAAATATTATACCAAACGTGCCGCAATTACATTTTAATAGTTGCACAATACAAAATATAATTATTAATCCAAAAGAATAAGTTATTGTATTTAATAGTTCTTTATTATAACTGTTATCCGGTTCCCAAACGATACAAATCATATGAAACATCACTGTGATGTCATACGTGTTGGTGTTGACTGTTGACAAATAACATTGCTTCGAGTAAGATGTACTACTGTGGTTAGGATTATGTTGACATTTTAAAATATTAGCAAATAATTTACCTAATAGATATATGTACACTCGGTTGATTTAGAATCGACTCAAACTGCCATAAAACCCGTTAAAAGTATGCTTTATTGCGGGCCCCGAATGCAAAGCAGTAATAGTATGGTCAACTGTATGTAAATCACTACGTATGTAAATTACTATCTATGTATATACAATATATTTTTCTATTAAATCCAGTTTCATATGCAAGGGATCATTTATAAATTCCTAAACCGATAATTTCTTAATGCGAGCTTAACATATGTATAGTTAAATCGCTATCGGATACAATTTCACTATAATTCTAAGTATTTATGTAATTAAGAAATTACATGAATAAGAATATGTATGAGGGCAAGATATAAAAGTCTATTACATATTTGAGTGGATCGAAAAACGCGTTTTTTTTCTGCAATACAATTCTAATAACGCGGAAAACTTGCGCATAGACGTCATTATAAATAAAAAAATATTTAAAACATTTTTTTCAAAATTTGAAATCGTGTAGAAGGCCTAAAGTTACCAAAAAAGTCAAAATACCGGTAAATTTAAAAAAAGATGCAAAAATTACAAAAAAATACATTTTTTGTTGTAATAGTGAAAAAAGTGTTTTTAAGAGTGTCCTTAACGCATACAGAAAATAATTAGACCCATACTTGTTTTACTGAATTCGCGCAAAAGGGCTAAAGTTGCGGGTTGTACCGCAAAAAAAACGATATTTCATGATTTTCGACGATTTTTAAACATGTGCCGAAACCCATAAAAGTTTTATTTTTAATTTGTAATAGTGTAAAAACCATTCAAAATAGTTTTCCCAATCCAGAAAAAATACTTTCAGACCTGCTATTCCTTAACTGTATTCGTGCAAAAGGTCTAAATTATAGTATAAGTTAAGTTATAGTCCCGTAAAAACGCCGTTTTCCATATCTGATGAGTGTTTATTTAACACATTAGGTTTGTAATAAGACTCTAACAAGTGATTTCCACATCCACCCTACGCAACCAACCAACCAGGGTGAATTTTATTTACAATATTTACAGTAACTATTTACTAGTTTTACATACCTCTCAACTGACTGGGCGTGGCATGGGCATTTGAGGTAGTTAAACGCTCATAGCTCTTTGTCTTTCAACAAAGAAGCAATGTGTTCAGTTGGCATCTTGGACAGTAGTGGCGGCGGTGTTAACTTGTAGATTGACCAATCAATTACTTCGGTATAATCGTTTGCACTAAAATGTATTGAAGGTATTTTGAAGTCTCTTACGTAACCTTCAGCCGATGGCTCATTTCTGGATTTAAGGATCTCGCTGTAGCCAAGTTCTCTCTCCATTATCATAGCCAACATAATATTTTCAGGGCGGCAACCCTGCTCGCAACTTTAGGTCTTTTGCGCGAATTCAGTAAAACAAGAATGGGTCTAATTACTTTTTGTATGCATTAAGGACACTCTTAAAACACTTTTTTCACTATTACAACAAAAAATGCAATTTTTTTGTAATTTTTGCATTTTTTTTTTAATTTACCGGGATTTTGACTTTTTTAGGCCTTCTGCCCGATTTCAAATTTTGAAAAAAATGTTTTTAAATATTTTTTTGACGCCTATGCGCAAGTTTTCCGCGCTATTAGAATTGTATTGCAGAAAAAAACGCGTTTTTGGATTCAGCCTATTACATATACTTTAGAGAATGAATGTTCGCATGATGGTGCAGAAAATGTCCTTCAGAACCAACCAATAATTCAAAAGTTTTTTCTGTGTATTAATTTGTTTTCAGTTTGACTGCCTTTTCGTTTACCTTCTCTATTATTTAAAATAAATTATTATTTGTTTACTGTGTGTTTTGTTATTAATTCTCGAATAAAATCAGTGTTTTTAACGAAACAAACTTAAGATGAACATATAGATTCCTGTCTATCTGCTTTGATAAATAATTTTTCTTATGGTTCTAAAATTGATTTGTATTACTTTATTTGCGTTTATATGTCATTAATTGTAATGCGTGTTGGCAAACGCTATACTACGTAATAACGCAGGTATTAAAAGTATCTGAAAAAGAATATATTTCGGCAGCGATCTTCCCATTCATTTCACATTACGTAGCTATTTTACCTGCTCATAAGCAAATTGCTTTATTACTACAAACATCCAGTTAAATGTTGAAAGTTTCTGTGTGCGACGTTAGGTCTACGTCGCTTGCCGGGTGAGTCGGTTTTAAATCAACCGAGTGTATGTACCTAAGATAAGCAAATGCTATTCTTAGAAATCTGTTTCTTTTTCCAATTACTTTAGATGCTTTTGTGTTGCCTATAGATTCATTTTGCCAAGATTTACAAATTGCTCCATTTTGGAAAACCCAGGTTTCATCAAGGAACACGAACTGGAGAAATACGTACGATAAGAAGTGACTGAAAAATGTAAACTATGACCGTGTGACATTTGACAGAATAAAATGTTACCATCTTATATCTTGCAACAGCGTACAGTTCTGGTAACATCAAACGTTAATAGAGCTAAAAAATCAATAAATTTTCAAATAACAATGTTTTATTATGGCGTCGTAAAAAAATAGTGTATGCAACTAGCATTTAATGGCTATTAAGACACTTGTATTCATTACAATACTCGTGTCTTAATAGCTATCATTAAACGCTCGTTGCATAATATACCATTTACTGTCTTTTGTTAAAGCCTTAATGTCTCAGCGAAACTTGCGCGCGTTTCTCTCCCTTTCTGACAGTCTCTGCATGGAGGGGACAAGTGGGGCGAGGAGACATTCTCGCAATGCCGTTGATTTGCCGGATATTATTGTGTCTATTTCCAACGGTGTTGGAGATATTTCCGATTTGTCAGTTTTTCACCATCCGTAAAAAAACGGAAGAAAATCAAATTTTACATCCATTTATGTAACAATTGCTATACCATTCTATTTAATTTATTAAAATTTTTTACACATTTACTTTATTTACTAATTATTAATTTTCCACTACATGACATGATAGATAAGACGGAGAATTTCGGCTGCACAAAAAAAATAATGTTTTTTTTTAATTCTCTATAACATCGCTAGAACAACACTATCTATTCTATTTGTCGAATTTCTGAACATATCCCACGCCCAAATCACATGCACGAAAATCTTGAAAAGAAATTGTACGCGGCAAAATTCAAGTAATATTTGGATTTGTGATATATGTATATTAAGTATAATCCTCTGCTTAGACTGAAGTTTATTTTCTGATATTAAATTTAGAGACTTACCGTCAGAATTCCGGAGAGGAAAGAATTTAAATATTAGAAAGTGTAAACGGAGGATAGATAAGATACATAACATTTATTTATTACAAAATATACAAGCATAATACATTTATTGCAAACTTACAGGTTCTGCAAAAATTACGTTCAAATATTTATTTACAGAAATGCAAATGTAATAAAAATATTTATTATAAACTTGTGAGCTGCTCATAACTATTAGAAATAAATTCATATATCTCTACATTATTATGATGATGATATCCAACTACAATCAAAATCTTCACTGTCACTATCCTCTCCAACTCTAATGATGAATGGTTCTATTACATCGTCAATGTCGATTGTATCAAGATCTTTCATACGACATTCTTCTTTTATAACATGGTTTATGCATTTTTGCCAAGTAGTAGCAGTTACATTTCCCAAGGCGGCAAGTATGTAATAGTTGTCTCACTTCAGATAATTTAAATGTTTTGTTTTTCGCAGCCACTTTATTTTTTGTTTGGGCTCAAACAAGCTCGATGGGATTCAGTTCGCAGTGGCAAGGAGGTAACCGTAACACAGTGTTATTTTGTGATTTTGCCAGTTCATCAATTACATAGGAATTATAATTATTCTAATGAATTTTAACCACGTTTAACAGTTCAGCTCTGACCATATCCTCATCATACTGTATTTCATTGCTTGTTAGCCAATTTTGAATATTCACCTTTCTGCATGACGATGATGGTGGCTTTTCAATTTGTCGACTATGATATGATGCATTATCTGTAACTATAACAGCATTGTCAGGTAAATAGTTTAATATTCGAGAGAACCATTCTTCAAAAACAGTAGCATTCATTTCAGCATGATAATCAGTGGTTTTCTTTCCTTCAAACAATAATATGCCATCTTTTACAAAGCCATCACAACTTCCAACGTGTAACAAAATAAGACGACGTTCTTTTCCAGTTGGATTTTTTAATCCAGTTGTAAGTCCTTCGTTAAAGGCTTGTCTACGACTGTGAATACTTGTGTCAGTCCACACTTTCTGTACTGTATGACCCGCATTCACCCACTTCTCATCGAAATAGAAAATTGATCCGCCCTGAGCTCTATATTATGACATATCTCTGAGATATTGTCGCCTCCATCTTACAATGTCATCTCTTTCGGTCAAAATGCTGTTTCTGTTCGTTTTTAAGCATCTACAGGACATAGCACAATTATATAGATACATGTCTGTATGTCTATATAATAAATAATTCTTACTTAAAGTTCATTTGCTTCATTAGCAAACACAATGTTGATCGACCCATGTTTGGCAAATCTTCATTATTTTTACTTGCACTAGCACCTCATCTAATGTCGGAGGTTCATTTTGCCGAGACATTTGTGAACTATTTGCCATATAGCAGTTTTCACAGTCTCATCAAAGGATTTCAGTAAAGATGGCCTCCCAGTAATCTTTTTAGGCTTCACACATTTTCCAGACGCTGTATCCTCTTTAATTACCCCGTACGCTCTTGAAACTCCTGTAAGTATACTCTGTAAAATATAGATCATATGTAATAAATTGAAATCGCTTGCCTACTACATCAGAAATTTGTTTTATCATGTCCAGTTTCTTGAGATTGGGTGTATCGGCTATAATTTTCTTGTAAGCATTGATAAGGGTCTACACAAATGATTCGCCTTTTCACGTTTTTTCGGAGGAGAACAAACATATATACGGCCAGCGGCACTTGTACTTGGTTGTGCATCCATATTGGAGATCAGCTATAAAACTTTTAATTGTATTTATTTCGATATATTGCTTGTATGTTACTTAGGAATATATCTGGTAACTATTATTGTAGAGCTCTGAAAAGAACTGGTAGAGTATATAATGAAATAACAACAACAAGATTTAACCATAGACAAAGTCAGGTGACAGAATCTGAGCAAGATCGATACAGTGAAATTTGGCCTTGCTTTCAACCAATGAGAATTCACTGTCAAAGTGGTCTGTTCAGAAATTCGTCTCTCTACATTAAAAATAGATTTTGGCAAATGAAAACTTAATTGCATTATTGAGGAATAATCCCGATATTTATAATATTAACATGGAATAGGGGTATTTTTTTAGAGAAGAAAATTTCGGAATGTTGTTATACATATTAAAAGTAAGAATTAAGTATCAACATTAGATCTCGCGCAACGATCAGTTAGTTGGCGAAATAATTCAGGCAAATTTTGCATTTAAACGAACACTTTTTTTGACTCGGTTTAAAAAAAAATAATGAATTAGCTGAAAAAGTTGTGTGTATATATTGGGGCTCGGTCTCCTGAGGAAGATTAAATACTCATCCTACTCGACTTCGATCCTCCGTAAGCACATTGTAAACAGCACGAAACATGCCCTAAAACAGTAACTCTTACACCCATTTCTAAATTAAACATCCTCCTTTATTTTTCAAGATAAATATTTTTTTAGTATTTTGTTTGTGTACTTGAAGCGCACCTTTCGCCTTTTCAATTTTCTACTGATGGGCGCTATAAACAAACAAAGGATTATGAAATTAAGTTTTCATGTGCCAATTCAGCAAAAAATATACTCCCCTTTTTAATATGACGCTAGGGATTTGAACCGCAACCTTCTCGTATGCCGTAGAATTGAATTTAAAGCGAAAGCGTTGAATAAAATATAATCCTCATTTAGACCCGATCTCAATGAAATATCACGTACGACGATGCGCCTTCTGTTTTTCCAGCTTCTCGTGTAGTAGACCTTCAAGTGTAACGTACAGTCATACACATATATAAAAAGGCCGCGATTCTGTAAAAAAAACGGAAGAGTGGAAGGAAGGGCGTCGTGCCAGTCAGAACGACACGTACAAAGTAGCAACAACAGTCAAAGTATTCTGTCTTGTTGTTGGTCTTACGAGAGGCAACGAATTGACGCTATATACTTTCGCCGAATAGAGGATTTGAATGTTTCAGACGAACGAGAGGGAGTTTTGTTTTATGTCGACCGCTTTAAATTCTCACTCTTCGTGGCTTTCACCTCAGTAAATAAAACAGTTTCGGGTGTTTTAAGGTGGGGACAAATTGATGTGTTCTTTAAATTATGGAATAGTTCCTTCAGGAACGAGCAGCCGAGTTATTTTGTAGGTTACGGCGTTAGAATTTTTGCGAATTCTTTGCATTGTTTTTATAGTTGTGTTTTAGCTTTGAATGGTAATGGAATGAAACATAGCAAAACGAAAATTTCATAAAAATCAAATTGTGATTTTGATATCTTTATAGACCAACTTAGTACGTACGCTTGATACGATATTAAACTTGTATCGATTTTTGGTAGGTAATTTGGACGGAATTTTTTTACACTTTTTATCAAGAATGATTATAAACCGGAAATCATTAACGCAATATTAAAATTGAATTATAAACTATGCGAAAGAACAAGTGACTTAAATAACGTGTGTCGTAAAAGTATGTACATGATGAAATAAAAACCTAAAGTTTAAACACGAAACAGATTGACAACTTTCGCAATAAGGCGCATAGTAGGTATAGTGACACACTGAGTATTGTCAATTTAACGAAATTTTTTGTGTTATAATTATTATATTATTTAAGTGTACTGATTACCTAAATATACAATGCGACTATAAATGATTGTAAATTTTCGACTTAAGTTAGCAACATTTCTGTAATTGTATGTTAGCACACCTGATTTTTAAATTTAAATTGGTCACATATGTCAAAGTAAAAGTCATACGAATAAAACCACTCAATTTTTTTTAACAATGGTATTTACTATTGAGAAAAACACATTTATCGTAATGGCTTATTTTCGAAGCGGCTTACAAAATGATGACGGTAATTGGATATATTCGCTGCAATCAACTTTTGAGCAATCTGTTGCAATGTATCCAGAGGACCAAGTTAATTACCGTAGCTTTACTATACACACTACAAGAGTACGTAAGATCCTAAAAAAGCATTTACATCCGTATAAATTTACAATTGTTCAGCAACTTCACCCATCTGATTTCGTATTACGAACACAGTTTTGTTAATGGTATAATAACAATCTGCCTAATAATATGGACCAGCAAAATATCACTTTTTATTCGGATGAGGCTTGGTTTCATCTGTCTGGTTATGTTAATTCCCAGAACTTCAGAATTTAGTCGGCAGAGAATCCGCATAACTTAATCCGAATGCCATTGCATCCAGTTAAAATCGGTGTTTGGGTGGCAATGTCACGACAAAGAATTATTGGTCCGATATTCTTTCAAGAAACGATTAATGCTCAACGCTACCAAACCATTATTGTGGAATCATTTATAAATCAATTGGATGACATAGAGTTAACGAGTGGTTATTTTGAGCAATATTCAGCTACAGCACACAATGCACAAATAACAATTAATTATTTACACCAATTCTTCCCAGACCGTTTGATTAGTGTAGGTTTGTGGCCAAGTAGATCTCCCGATTTGACGCCGCTAGATTTCTTTTTGTTCCCTTATTTGAAAAACACAATATATCGGAATCAAATACAGAATTTACAACAGTTACGGAACGCTATTGAGGGGGCAATATCAAATATAGGACCTGAAATGTTAACTAATATATTTAACAAGTTATCACGACGAGTAGTGTTGTTTAGCAGTGAAAGGTCGTCACTTTGAGCATATTCTTTGAATAATTTTTGTTTAGTCTTTTAAAATATGCGTTCAAAAAACTCGTTTTCTATAAATCTTCCTTCTGGTATCAGTAAATAAACATGCATAACGCATCCATATGATAAAAATGACATAACCTACAAAGTTGTATCTATATACAAATAACCAGGCAAGCCAATTTTTCAGTGTTGCCAAAGTAAATATTTATTACAAACATTTATAGTCACTTGGTAGTTTGTTGTTCTACTGTTTCTATTAGCTATTGGTAACATTTATTTGGTAGGTACCAGGGCGTCTCCCATATTAGTTAATTGCTTGAAATATAGCAAGTGTTTTAATGACTAGTTATCCACGAATACTTTATAATATTTTTATATTGATGCATTTTAAACGCATGTTTAAAAAAATAAGTTATGTGTAATGAACTGTGACAATGGTCCTATACCGCATTCGTCATTGTTTTCGTTAATCGGAAATTAATGATGCGTATCGGTTTGACCCTGCATAACATAGGTTACCTGTTTTTGTAGATTTTATTTTAATTTAGTTTTATTATCGCCTTGATAATGACAGCATTGCTGTTGAAACGCGTCGGTGTTTTAGTTAAAACTTTTTTGGTGTTTAGTGGGTTAAAGTGTTTAGTGTGCAAAAATATCTATTTTTAATTGAAGATAAGCAGGTTTGGTAGGATGTTTGGACGTTTAGACCGATGATTTTTACGAGTTGTTTCTATAGTAACTCATCATAAAACTGTCAAGTGGACATTGTCAACATTGAAATTATGTGTTTGTACGTTGCTACAATAGCAGTTTTCCCTCCGGCGGCAGAAAAGTGAAAAGTAAACCTCCGGCGGAGAAAAAGTGACACTTTGCGGCCGACTACTCAGTCGAAAAATGTCAGTTTTATTGACGTTTCAAGAAAAAGTAAGTTTTTTTGACTATATCACTCACATTTCTGTCAACCAATCACACAGATGGAATTCCTTAGCAACAGCCAATGACATTCATTTTATAGTGGAAAAATCACGTGTGAATTTTAATAAGTGATAAAATCACTCGTGGTTTTATCAAGACAAATGGAGTACTGTCAAAACGGCTCATTTTCACTCACAATGCTCGCAATTACTATACAAAGCAAATCTTGTTTATTTTTTTGTTTCCTCTCCTTCTGAGTTACCAGCCAAATACATAGCAAAATGAACACAACCTAAGAGAGTAAATTACGAAAATATCAGATAACTGCGGAACTTACTAATAGCAAACTACATTGCAACAAATTTTGTTCGTGATATAGTCTTTTTAAATACAACGCGTGACTAAGATTTTTCTTTGAAAAAATTGGTTTGGAATAATTTGTTCGTTGATCTTAAATAATTTCACGAGCCCTCAACAAGCACTTACAAATTATCCAAATCAATTTTATCGGAAAATCTTGGTCACTTGTTATATTACTTATGATAAAATTATTATAAAACATGTCATTACAGTTTTGACACATTTATTAATAACTTTTATTTGTAAAAGGTTGTTTTGTCAGATCAATTAGTTGACATTTATACTTGACTTATTTTTGAATTGTTGACGTTGCCCCTAGTGACTTTAAAACACGCGCGTGTTTTAATGATCGATTTACGCACGCGTTTGAGTGTTTTAAACAAGTAAAATGGTTTACCAATAAAAGAAAATAATTTTAATGTTTATATTAATAAATTATTGTAAGTATATAAATTATCAGGAATGTTAAGTTAAATGTTTCTGGCCGATATCGCATACATTATTTCCAATATTGAACTTGCCTGCGCAAGAGCCAATAAAATCACTTTAAAATAAGTACCTCTATGGCGCGGTATTTGAATCACTCCTTATTCTGGAACGAAGTATAGTTTCTGTAATATCAGTAATAACATGGTTTTCGTTATACAAGCTTAACTCAAGCGGTAGATCATGTTCTTTCTTGTCGATTATCTGGATATAGTCTTAAATTTTAGTTTACACTGAAAGGAACAACTAAGCTATTGCTAACATTTCTACTGACTTCTAATGTACAGTTACTCACGAAAGTCTACATGCTGGTAAAAAAATCGCATTTTTACAAATAAAAGATTTCTTTTGCCACAAATCGGTCATTATAACGACAAGAAAAGCTTAACTGTGGAGTATTTCTCTAATAAGTTAATTATGAACAATGTTACAAGCATTGAAGTAGGCATGGAAAAAATTTACTCTCTTTGTGGTGAGAGTTGAATTAAATTTATATCACTAAAAGGAGTATGATTTGTTAATCCAAAATCCAAAATTTCAATTGATTATCTACAATGGTGTCAAAATTATGAATTTTTACTTTACGAAATAGAGGCGAAAATCGCGTACGCACCCTCTGTAACGCGAGCCGGTACATTCAAATGCTTGTCGTTCATTTATTTGTTGATTTTTTGGGTGTCTATGTATTAATAGATTTTGTTTAAAATTAATTTATCATAAGTAATATAACAAGTGACCAAGATTTTCCGATAAAATTGATTTGGATAATTTGTAAGTGATCAACAAGCACGAACAAATTATCCAAATCAATTTTATCAAAGAAAAATCTTGGTAACGCGTTGTATTTAAAAAGACTATATCACGAACAAAATTTGTTGCAATCTAGTTTGCTATTAGTAAGTTCCGCAGTTATCGGATATTTTCATAATTTACTCTCTTAGGTTGTGTTCATTTTGCCATGTATTTGGCTGGTAACTCAGAAAAAGTGTGTAATAGTAATTGCGAGCATTGTGAGTGAAAATGTGCCGTTTTGACAGTACTCCATTTGTATTGATAAAAAAAGAAATTTCAATTAATTGTTGCTCATACACCAGCTGCAGCTTTTGCTAAATTTGAGACAGCTGTCGCGCGACTGGAATGATTACTTATTTTTGGTTTTCTGTGTTGAAACCAGCGAGTTCAGCACTTTTCTTAAACTATTTCAATGTTTCATTTCTTTCAATAGGCACATTTTTATACCAGCTACCTTTTTCTTATTCCACGCTGGATTGACAGTTAAAAAGAGTCTATCACTATTTTCTGTCCTCTTTGAAATGAAGTTTTAAAAAAGTTTGACTGGGCAATTACTTGGTTTTATTTTGTTGGGAATCAACCATTTACTGTCACTGTACTCTATTCTTCCAGTCGGTGTATTGTATACGTTCATTTCTTCTCGGAAGTAGTGAATCAAACATGCCGCGCCTTCTCCTCCTCGCCATGCCAATTCAATCGACATTATCAGGTAAAACTTCTTTTGTAGTCCATCTGGCTTTTCTTCATCCCAAACATTTATCATTTTTTCGTATTCGTTTTTCTGTAAAGCTGCAGAACTCATTTTCCGTTTACCAGGTATCGCTTGAAAAATTCTCCTTTTGGAGTTCCTTGCGTCGCGGGCTGCTTTAAATACGATGCTCTGAAAGGGATCAATTTTTCGTTATTAAACCTCTCTTGTAGCAATTTTGCCGTGACATTCCAGATCATTTTAACAGCACCTTCTTTATATTCTTCCTCATTCACCTTCCTCATATTGAAGGCCCAGTCTTTCAGAATATCTGCAAGTTCCTCTTCTGTAACATTTTGTTCGATGCTGTAGTTTTTCGCATCACAAAACTCACAAAATTTTCGCTAAATTGACGCTTTACTCTTTTTCGTATTAGCCGGTTCAGCTTGTTTTACTATTTGATCAATGTTTATAACTGATTCTTCCCCAAATCTCAGCATTGTTTTGTGACAATGGTCGCGTTCGGCAGACACATCGCTCAATGAGCGCTGCGTCACTTTACGTCGGACTCCGCTATCTGATCGCTACTGACGTAATCGTTTTCTGATGAACGCTCCGCTCAATTACGCTACTTTGCAGTTACGTCAGAGAGTTTGAACTGTACTAACCTCATTTCGTGTTTGTGATATCTATTTGACAGTGGAAGAAAATATGTATGAAGAAACAGTTCTTATTAATGAACTAATGGATGGTTATCCAGATATAAATATTGTTGGGGCTATGGCGATAGAGTTGGGGGAACCGTTGGTGGCAGACGAAGTTGAGGAACGAATAGTAGTTCCACGTAATAGTAATTACTATGAAGAGACAATACCCCAGTACATGGGAGATTTGCTTGTGGACCACTTTAGAATGTCTAGAGGAGCATTTGAGGTATATCACGCTGTATGTAGTTTGAATAGCAAAAGCAGACTTCTTTATTTTAGCAATTAACAAAGATAATGCAAAATACTGGTCTATTACCAAGAGATATAACGATTCCAGTAGAGAAGAGGTTGCTATTTACAATATGGGTTTTGGCAAAACCAGAATCTTTTTTAGCTGTCGGAGATCGTTTTGGATTTGCGAAAAGTAAAGCAAATGGAGTGTTCAAAGAAATGGTGAATATATTCGTATCTTTACTGCCACAATTTATAACTTGGCCACATAACCATGCTGAAGCTGAATGGGTAAGTATATTACTAAGGTATTTATCTATCAATAATCAATAATGACTATTTGTTAAAGGTTTTTCATGATAGATCGAATGGATTTCCTGGAGTTGTGGGTGCCATTGATGGTTGTCATATACCAATCAAACAAGCAGCTCATAATGCTAATGATTACTATAATAGAAAACAATATCATTCTATTATCTTGCAAGGTATATGTTGTATATACACATTGGACAACTCAGATACTAGGTATTGTAAATAGCAATACGTGCGATGGTGAAATGTATGTACGCGTTAGAATGACGGAGATGGTGATACAAGATAGATGTACGGTGTTGTCAAAGTCGAATTAATGCATTTTGTAATGATTTTGTATTCTCGTATCTGTGACATGCTGACAATTTGAATATGTCGAAAATATTGATTGCGTTTTTTCATAAAATAAATCAAATTCAAGCAATACCGTCTGTGACTTCGAAAAGTTCGGTGGCCTATTGAGAGATAATGAGGAAAAATGTAACCGGGGGAAATAACATATTACAACGAACTTCGTGGAAATATAGTTATTTACGAACCAAGTGCGTGAAATCATATTTCGCGAATGAGTGACCAGTTTAAAGCGCGAGCCGGAGGCGAGCGCTTTATGGACACGAATTCGCGAAATATTTCACGCACGAAGTTTGTACAATATTTTTTGTACGAGAACTATAATAATAATACATATTGTTAAATACGTTATCGTTTATGACCATATTATTAAGGTTAGTGATTTATTATTTTAAAATGTCACTAAATTAATCAAGTTCCAGGAAGTACCAACTTTACTTTTACGCACTCGTGTTTAAAGTGACTTTTTACGCACGCAAATTGAATCGTGAAATGACAGGTTTTGATAAGCGAGTACAAAATAGTTATTTACGAACCAAGTGCGTGAAATCATAATTCGCGAAATGTTTCACGCACGAAGTTTGTACAATATTTTTTGTACGAGAACTATAATAATAATACATATTGTTAAATACGTTATCGTTTATGGCCATATTATTAAGGTTAGGGATTTATGATTTTAAAATGTCACTAAATTAATCCAGTTCCAGTAATTACCAACTTTACTTTTTACGCACTCGTGTTTAAAGTGACTTTTTACGCACGCAAATCGAATCGTGAAATGACAGGTTTTGATAAGCGAGTACAAAATAGTTATTTACGAACCAAGTGCGTGAAATCATATTTCGCGAATGAGTGACCAGTTTAAAGCGCGAGCCGGAGGCGAGCGCTTTATGGGCACGAATTCGCGAAATGTTTCACGCACGAAGTTTGTACAATATTTTTTGTACGAGAACTATAATAATAATACATATTGTTAATGTACGTTATCGTTTATGACCATATTATTAAGGTTAGGGATTTATGATTTTAAAATGTCACTAAATTAATTAAGTTCCCGTAAGTACCAACTTTACTTTTACGCACTCGTGTTTAAAGTGACTTTTCACGCACGCAAATCGAATTGTGAAATGACAGGTTTTGATAAGCGAGTACAAAAAAATATTTTTGATATATGCAAATTGTCAGCATGTCACAGATACGAGAATACAAAATCATTACAAAATGCAATAATTCGACTTTGACAACACCGTAAGACCCACCTCATATCACCATCTCCGTCATTCTAACGCATACATGTATTTCACCATTGCATGTAATGCTATTTACAATACCTAGTACCTACCTGGGTTGTTCAATGTGTATTGAAAATCGAATGTTGTTTCTTTGTGTTACAGGTATATGCGATCATCGAATGGTCTTCGTAGACATATAAATAGCGACATATATCCAAGATTCACTAGTGTAAGTGAACCGTTGTTAAATGAGAATCAACATATTATTGGAGATTCAGCATATCCCTTAATGAAAAATGTCATGACTCCATTTAGGGATAATGGACATTTAACAGCTGAAGAATTAAATTACAATTTTAAGTTAAGCTCAATACGATCTGTAATTGAAAGATCATTTGGTCGTCTAAAAGGGAAGTTTCGACGCTTAAAGTATCTGGATGTTGATAGTCCAGAATTTGCATCACACATGATTGCGGCGGCGTGTGTAATCCACAATTTTATTCGTTTAAATAATGAAAACGATGTAGAAGATAACTACTTTGACGTAAATGACAATGACCATGTGGTAGTAGAACCATGTCAAGAAGACAATAGAAATATAGCTAACCAAAAAAGGAGAAACATTGTCGATATTTTAAACCACTAATTTATAATTAAATTCATATTACTGTTAGTATCATTTTTTTATGTTTTGCTGTTAATTGTATTGAGAATGTGTTTCAATAAAAAGTGTTGGTATTACTTTCAATTTTTTTCTTTCATTGAATACTTGCAATTGAACTATAGTAAAATGGAATTGGAAAGCTGAGAGTAGAAAATGAAGCACGGGAATATAGAGCAGACATTTATTTTTAAACTATGTATAAAAATGAAATATAAAAAAAGGGAAAATCTATCTGATGTATAAAATACATATTTAAATATAATTAAAAAAAAAACTAAAATAACAGATAACAAAAAAGACATTCTAAAACAAGATAAATATTCTATAACAATAAAAGATCCTACAATAATAAATAACAAAAAAGAAATCCAACAGTAATAAATAAAAAAATAAAAACATAGGTATTCTATAATAAAAACAATAAATAAAGTACATATTTTATTTCCGCTGTTGCAAAAATTCTTTGAACAATTCATTTCGTTCTTCTTGCAATTTGTTACTTCTCTCCATACCTTGTCGTAAAAATGGTAATTCGTGTACTCTACGCTCTTCAATGTCAATCTGTCTTTGTCGTAACTGATACAGATTTTTCATGCGGGATGATTTGTCGGTTTTTTTTAAACTTTTCCATTGCAGGGATTCGGTGAGGATTCTATCGAAGGTTGAGGGGTAGGTGGTAGTGCAGTAGAAATAGGAAGTTGCGATAGAGGTGTTTTTGAGGAACAGGGTTGAGGAGATATAGGTTCAGAAAATGCAAACTTTGAACTTGATGGTTCAGAAGTAGAGGCAGTGGGAAGGAAATTTTCGGATGAGTGTTGTGACGTGGATGGGTTAGAATTTTGTTGGGTACTGGGTATTTCTGATGCTGTATTGCTCTTTGCTATTCTCATGGATCCAATGGAGGGTGGAAAATAAACACTTCTATCATCAAAATAAATGTCTTGGAATGCATCAAAATACTCCCACGATATTCGTCCTCTTCCTGTACCATTCATGTTGTCTTTAATTGTCATAAATGTTTTTGTTTTTAAATTTAGCCATTTCCTATCTAAACTGTCTTCAGAAGTTTGATAGCCTGCCTTCGAAAACTCCACTTTTATTTTATTCCATCCGTGTTTCTTCTTTAGCTTTGGATTTCGAAAATCTTCGCTAAACTGTTTATATAGTGATATTAATAATAATGTGTTCTTCCTCTCCCAGCTAAATTCAATATCTACAAAAGACAGTTATGAATTTCATTACAATCGGAATTTTGCAATTCAAAAAGTATATAGAAAATACAGATTTATACGATTAGTACATTTGTAGCACCCTAGCTTGCAAATACGAGGGTAAATCAAATATAAACGGTAATTATCCTATTCTGCTTAGAATGCAATTCCGAGGTAGATGATGTTGTGTGGAGTACATGTTTGGTTTATGAAGAGTGGGGGGAACCGGTCGGGTTCGCGGTGTATGGTCGGTTTTGTCGTCTGTACAAGCATTACCGACCAAGAGGTACAGTGGACAGCATCTTAACCAATACCGTTATGGAATTTCATAGCCCTTCTTAGCAATCGGAACGGGGAACAACTTTTTCAAAGGTACCTTGTTTTTTCTGTATTAGGACACTTTTTAAATTTTTTAACTGTTTTCTTGTGAATAAAAATAAACATCTTAATACTTCCTGAACGTAGTTTTTTATTTTGCATTCAAAAGTGTTAAAAAATCTGGGCGTTCCGGAAAAAAAAAAGTTGGACGTATTGCCGATTAAACCGGAAGTGAAAAAAATATAAACTGTATTGCAAAAAATGCATTTATATTAAGTATACCCTCATACCAACTTTCCGAAATCATAATTTTCAAATAACAAAGTTATTCGACCGTTCCGGGACTTTTTACTAACGCTGTATATGTATATGTATAAACATCGATTTATTACATCTTTGGAATTCACACCTAGCACTAAATGTTTTGTTTTTGATAATTCACTTATTTAAAGTAACATTTTCATAGTATATCAAAATAGTTAGTCACACGATACGTTTTTAATAAATTTGTAAGATATTAAAACGTTTTTAAATTTTATACATACACAGTTTGTTAAGTTTTCATTTATTCCGTTCTCGAAAAATAATCCGACATTTACTTAATTTTAATAGTCTTTTTTTTCGCATACACGCGAACCCGATCGGTTGCCTCACTCCTCATGGACCAAACAGGTACTCCACACAACATCATCTACCTCGGAATTGCATTCTAAGCAGTATAGCATAATTGCCGTTTATATTTGATTTACCCTCGTATATTACAGTTACTTTTTATCAAGTGATACACATGCCATCTATATTTTATACACATCATGCATGCACAATAATAATCCCATACAGTAATAGTAAAATACCATAACCAGAAAGCAGTATATGTAAATACTGTAGCTCAAAATACATGTATATTCAATTATAATAATTACCTTCTATGACAAACCTCCTGTGGTTTTAGCCAAACTTGAATATAAAACAAAAAAAAATTATGAGTGGGATTATTAAGACAGTTGCAGACAAATTTGTAGTATGCATATTTATTTCTGCTAAAGTACGACATTTCCTAATTTATTTGGGTATTTTTCAATTTTATTTGTATATGCATATCCACTATACAGTACATGAATTTAAATCAAATGTTGATTCTATAGCTTTATCGTTTTCTGACTTACTTACTCTCATCGCTTTGTTCCTTTGTCACCAGTGGGCTAGTCAGAGGGCTAGTGCTGCTATTTTCCACAATATATTTGCTTTACAAAGCTGCATCTAAAGAAGAAACACAAATTCCATATTAATAGATACATGTGGTATAATATAACACGAAAACTATTGGGTTATTTAAAAGAAAAATATTTATTAAAGTTATTTTAGTATATTTATCTTTTAAAAATAAATTATGGACGTCATCTGTAACATTTATTTGGTATAATTTATTATTCATCAAATAAATCCCAACTATCCGCCTTATTGAAAACTCTGTCACTGAGCGTAAATAGTTGTAAACTGAGCGCAAATAAAGTCCGCTCGAAAAAATGGCGACCGCTTAGTCGAAAGTTACGATGTAGCAATGATGACGTAATGCGACGGAGCGAAGCCGTTCGGCAGAAAAATACGTAGCGCTCAGGTAGCGACCAGTGAGCGATGTGTCTGCCGAACGCGACCAATGAAACCAGTTTTTTGACAGAACTTTAGAAATGTCTATCCTTATTAACCGCATTCCCATAACAACGCCTAATTATCCTACTATGAAAATTCTCGATAAATTACCGCTGTAATTTCGAGTTGCTTCAGTAATACAGGAATCTAATTGGTTTATATTTGTAAAATAATCAGGGTATTCCATTAAAAAAAATGTTATTTTTTTAATATCTCGAAAACGCGAAGTTCAATTGTTTTTTAAATTTCACCATCGTACTCAGAAGGAAAAACGCTACTATTTTGCTATTTAACTGACATCGTAGCATCAATAATAACGAAGTTAGCAACAGTGCCGACTTCAATTTGAACACCCGGTATATTTAATATATCGTATTGCCTATAACAAACATTCTTGTTTCTATTGTTCAACAACTTTAAACTTTAATCTTCTCTACATACTTTCGCAGATAATGAGAAATTGTGTACCCTCATGTACAGCACATTCTCAACACTAATACGTAATGATTCCTTATTTTCATATGGTATGCTACCGTCTTCGTAGTTCATATAGAAACTTCCATTGAGACGATTGGAGTTCTATGGAAAAAGAATAAAAATAGTGTTTGATTTCAGTACAGAATAAAGTTTATGGTCTGTAATCAAGCAAAAATCTTTAACGATGGTACATAGAAGTATTTTAGTGTTTTAACCATAAAAGTGCTGTTTTAAAATGAATCCCTATAACCATTTGTTTTACAGTCAATTGTTAACAGTAAAAACTGAAACAAACTATTACGATGTCCTTTAATATTATTCTTCTAGGTAAAATGGCAAGCTTTTCTGTTTCCTTATGTGTGTATATAGCTTTATTTAATGTATGTGCGGCTCTCACAAACTGAACGGTGTAACCATTGGCGTATGTGAGCAATGTATTCCCTCTTCTAATTTATCCAGGCCCCAGTATGTTGACGTAAAATGTCGCAGTCTTTGGGAATTACCCGAGTCCCACAGTATGTTTCCTGATGTGATATCGAGTTTGGCGTTTCGCCTGTGTGTGTATATCCGCATGGACTCGCGTTTGCAACCGTGTGTTAGCAAATGCGGCATAGAAATAACGGAAATAACAACGGTTACACAACAGAGGAAGAATGGCATATTGCCGAACCTGCATAGGGTGGTATCGTGAAATGCGGGAGGAAGGGTAGTTAGCTACAAATGGGGTAAATAGATTGGAAGAGTTAACATTTTTAATAAAATGTATTTTATTTAGATATCTATTCATAACTACATATCGCCATGGAGATAAAGGCACATATCTGTGTTATATACATATATACATGTGTTTGAGATGTAGATGCACTGTACATCGACTACAATATCGCCATTGTATACATGGGAGCAGGGATGTATACTACAACCAAGGGAATGTTTTATATAATTAATGATTTCATTTCTGCGCAGGTTAATTAATTAAAGGCGGTAAACATAGCTTTTGGCCGTTGAAAATGACACATAAAGGAAATACATGTATGTATATACTAGGTGAAAGAGAAACTGCTACAATCCTTACGAGGTGCGATAATTATTATAGAAACCCACATACTGCGAAATGACAAATAATACAAGTTTGAAAGTAGATAAAATCTTTTTTCTGATAAATTATCTCTGTCTCTCTTTCTCTCTGATTATTTATGTAATCATTGAAATGTGATGCATGTATTTCAAGTAACGGCAGTTTTTCTTCACGTTGTTGTATTCTAGACATTACTTGTACCTCACATAATAAGAATCTATATTTCCAATTTCCATCCACTGGGGTGCCGGGGCCCATTGCTCTCTGAATAGCGGTTTTGTGTGAATTTGTGAATAAACTCAACCTGTGGTTAGAAATTTAATAAAAAACAAAACTATGTGGTTTTGTGAATGTTGATGGTTGCTATAGGAATTGTAGGAATTTGTGCGAAGAAAAAAGGAAAAACAGATAAAGATTTCTGCGATTGGTAACTATATTAACCAAATAATGAAATTTAAATAGAGTTTAGACAAAGTATGAGAAGCAAACTTACAGAAAAGTATGAAATAGATCTGCCTAAATAAATTAGGTTTATTAATTAACTCAACGATGATGAGCATACGGTAGGATATTTCCAGCAAGGCAATTCACCTGCGCACAAATTTTGAGAAATAATAGCTTATTTGCAACAACTTTTCTGTACAAAAATTATTAATTTTCTTGCAAGATTTGATAATTTTAGACTATTTTGTTTTTTTATATTTAAAGAATACCATTTTCATGACCAGACACCAAACAATTGAAGAGATTCGTAATGCTATTGTGAATTTTTGTGATGACAACTTGCAAAATAGTAATTAATAAATTACTTTCAAAACATGAAGCGTTAGGTAAACTTTGTCTACAAAATAATGGTCAACATATCGAGCATCTTTAGTATTATTTTCTTTTGGTTTTGACAATGGTAAATTTTTTTTTCAAAAGTTAAATTAGTAATCATTACACACATTTATATGATACAACCAAACTGTCAAAATTATGCACTTGTGACTGAACGCATGCACTATCTCCAACCATTACAAAAATATGGTCGTCTCTAATAAGGAAAAATTTGGAACGTACGATATATCATATATTAAATGACAGCTGAGGTTCAGTCTAGTTTATATCTATATTCATTACCTACTGTCAAACTATACAAATAAACAAAACAGTTGAAATGGATCACTTTTCGACACGTAAAAGTGTGTTTTAATTGCTTCTTTGCCAATGCAAACTAAAACAAAAGTCAACATCATATGAATCAGCAGAATGTCGAGTTGTCAAAGAAGTTTAACAAGACAGCAAAGAGTGTAAAAATTAATTTATCGAACTGAATTACAAAATTCAAATTATAAAGAAAAATGTTTGTGGTTAAAAAGAAGAAAGGTGCTAGAGCTGAAGAAGTTAGAATAATGTTCCATTATCGAAACGACGATTTACCGAACTAATTAGTAGGACTGCACTGGAGGATCGAAAGATAATTATATGTATACACACATATAGGTATATACGGGGTTAGAAGTTTTATATGCACTATTTAGAATAAACTTACTTACTTTTAATAACATTAGGTCAGTTCTCCTAAAATATTTATAGCTAAGACTTATTTGGAATATTTTTGTTAGTTTAATACATTTCCAAACTATTTTGTACTTGGTTCTCCATTTCTAAATTCTATTGTCTTTATGTTATTTATGATTTTGTTGTAATTGTTCATCATTACACCATTCACAACTACATTTGAGGTCGAACAATTATGTGTTTAACAGGAAAAGGAATACAGGATTTAATTTCATACAGAGTGTTCATAATTTAATAACCTATTTTGACAAATTCGAATTAAAAAACTTTTTTAAACAAATCATTGTAAGAATTGGAGTTAATTAAGCTTTTAAAAAAATATGTTGGTAACTTGCGAGCGTTCGCGCCAATAATAATTATGTAGGTGTACTTATGAACGACGAAGGTCGGTTATGCAAATGTAACTTTCTAATATAATATACCGTAAATAAGTGTTCAGTTATTCAACGCCCTTTTTCGCCTCTCTTACAACGTCAGGTGTGGGGTAAGAAGTCAATAGGCACCCAAGAAGAATTATATCAACTAATAGAAAAGGAGATTGTCGGTGAAATGTCGGAGCCAGAAGCACAGGTTCAGGAGCTTGAAAATAACGAATATAGTAATGTAACGGTGCAAGAAATTATTGAGGCGACCATACAGGCCATGCAGAATACCAGGATAACTGGCCAAGGAGTCACCAGTAAAGAAATGGCAGCTTTACTACCAGCTTTCGGAGGGGCTGCAGGTGAAGATATAGAAGCATGGTTTAGTAGAATTGAAGCAACGAGAAGAACATACCATCCCAGGGAAGAAACTCTAATGTTAGTCATGGTGTCAACATTGGAGGGACAGGCCCTAAAATGGTATCATTCTAAACCTGAAAATGTAACAATGAGGTACGAGGAGCTACAGGACGCTATGGAAAACATGTTTCGAATAAGAGAGGATACAGTCAATGCTAGGAAGAAATTTGAGGTTCGGAAATGGAAAAAGGGTGAGAAATTTAATGTATATTATACCGAGAAAGTTTTAATGGCTAACAAGCTGGGATTATCTGAATCGGAAACCATAATTTATTTAATCGAGGGGTTAGACAACATTCAACTGCAGATACAATGTAAACTGAAGGAGTTTAAATCACTTCACCATCTACTGGAATTATTAAATGACATTACACAAGTAGCAGAGAAACCTACCAGTGTACAAAAATGTTTTAATTGCAACCAGCCGGGACATGTGGCCAATGCATGCAGGAAACCAAAACGGGAAAAGGGTAGCTGTTACGAATGTGGATCAACATCACACCAATGGAAGGACTGCGCACAAAGGGGGAAACAGGGAGGAGGATCTAGACCGAGCAGGTCTAATGAGAATACCACTTGTTTCATCGATAAGGAAGATGTGATACCAGCATACCAGGTACTTATTAACATTCTTGATGCAGATGTAACTATACTAGCGCAATTATAGATACAGGTTCGCGTGTTTCATTAATCTGTAATAGCTGTATAGATATCCCTGTATGTAAACTAAATCCTATTTGTGATGAAAATAAATATAGGTTGGTAGGTATAAATAAAACTAGGTTAGAAGTATTAGGTATTTACGATACCATGATTTTAATTAATAATGTAACGTAACCGATAAGATTTTTTGTGGTACCGGATCAAACTATTCCGTATAAATGTCTTCTAGGCTGAGATTTTAGTAGTAGTAGTAGGATTAAAATAACCATTACGGATACCATCAGTATCGAACCGCTTATCGGCGTAGACTTTTTGTACAATGACATACTTTTAATTAACACTATAAATGAGACTGACATGTCGGAGCTACCTCATGACGATGACTTAAACCCTAAAATTAGGAGCAGCCTATACGATATATACCACGAACACTACAAATATCCACCCAGATCGGAGATACCAGAAATAGACTATGAAGTTAAGGTGGTTATGAAATCCGATCATACACCTTTTTACTTTCGCCCGCAAAGGTTCTCATATGCTGAGAAAATTGAGGTAAATGCCATAGTAGATGACCTTTTATCTAGAAATGTCATTAAACCAAGTATATCCGAATATAGTTCGCGGGTTACCCTCAGGCGAAAGAAAGATAAAACATACCGAATGTGCTGTGACTTCAGAACCCTTAATAAACTAGTAGAGCGAGATAGGTTCCCTTTACCCATAATTGAGGATCAGATTGATATGTTAAAGGATAAGAAATATTTTTCCCGATTAGATCTAAAAAATGCTTTTTACCACATCCGCGTAGCTCCGGAATTCACGAAATATTTTAGTTTTGTAACGCATTCAGGTCAATACGAATTCTTGAAAATGCCATTTGGATATTGCAACTCGCCCAGTATTTTCATGCGTTACATAAATAGAGTGTTTAAGCCATTGTTAGAATCAGGAAAAGTATTAATTTACATGGACGATATACTGATAGGAACCCAAACTGTAGACGAAAACTTAGCTGTATTGAAGGAAGCATTCAGACTATTAGTAAATAATAAACTGGATTTGAGACTGGACAAATGTATGTTCATGACGAAGACTTTGGACTATTTAGGCTATTGCATTAGAGAGGATGGTATTTCCCCAAACAACGAGAACATTAACGCGGTGCTACAATACCCAAACCCGAAGAACAAGAAGGAATTGCATAGTTTCTTAGGACTAGTTTCGTATTTCAGGAAATTTATACAAGGTTTTTCCATAACGGCTAAACCATTGTATGATATCATGAAAGGAAACGCAGACTTCGTCTTGGGACAAAAAGATGTACAAGCAATTGACTCACTAAAAGCCGTGTTAGCTTCTAGACCTGTTTTATGTATATACTCCCCGTTTGCATACACCGAGCTACATTGCGATGCGTGTCAATCCGGCTTTGGTGTTATACTTATGCAAAGGCAGAGCGACAGTAAAATGCATTCTATATTTTACTTTAGTAAACGTACCACCGAAGTCGAGAGCAGAATGCATAGCTATGAATTAGAATGCTTAGCAGTTGTGTATGCAGTCAAAAGGTTTCACATCTACCTTCGTAATAGAAAGTTTAAGACCATTACTGATTGTGACAGCTTTAGGTTCATTCTAAAGAAGAAGGAAGTGGTTCCCAAGATTATGAGATGGGCTTTATTCCTCGAAAGCTACGATTACGAGTATGACATTGAGCACCGATCAGGTTCGAAGATGCGACATGCTGACGCCCTTAGTAGAGCTCAAAATATATTAATACTTGAAGATAACTCGTTTGAACAAACTCTTGCATTGCGACAGGGAATGGATCCTGAGATCGTGGCTATTAAAGCGCAGCTGGAGGACACTGAACTGCCACTCTTTGAACTGAGACAAGGATTAGTATATCGAAAACACAAAGGAAAACTCTTGTTTTACGTACCAAAATCAATGGTATCTAATGTAATTAGACTTAATCACGATAACATGGGACCTTTAGGAGTAGATAAAACGTGCGAGTTAATTTCTCGAATATATTGTTTTCCTAGGATGAGAGAATTAATCAAAGAGCATATAACGAATTGTTTAAAATGTGTCGTATATCAGCCTAATACTGGACGAGTAGAGGGTGAATTGCACAGCATTCCGAAAAGCAACGTTCGGTTTGACATATTACACATTGACCATTATGGTCCGCTAGAAAAATGCAAAAATCAGGATAGATACATTTTTCTAGTTGTGGACGGATTTACAAAGTTTGTGAAGCTCTTTGCTTGCAAAACTACCAATGCGAAGGAAGCTATAAAGCATCTGCAATTATATTATAGTTATAGTAAACCGCTGAGAATAATTTCTGATCGCGGATCGGCTTTCGTTTCAAACGCCTTTGAAGAATATTTGAAAAGTGAAGGTATCAAACACTTGTTGACAGCAACCAGAACACCGCGTGCTAACGGTCAGGTAGAAAGACAGAACCGGACAATGGCGCCCATATTGGCCAAATTATGCGACGACAAGGATATCTGGAATGAGGTCTTAAAGGACGCCGAATTTGCTATCAACAACACGATATGCAAAAGCGCAGGCGAAACGCCAAGCAAATTGCTATTTGGTGTGCATCAGAGAGGACTGACTGATGACAGATTGAAATTATACCTAGAAACAACGATGGACGAAGAATTACGGAATTTGGAGGACAAACGAGAGAAAGCTACGGTGGAACTTATTAAGTCGCAGGAATATTTTAACGCGAGGCATAAACCGCCGCATAAATACGCTGTTGGAGATCATATTATGATAAGCAATCACGACGTTTCACCTGGAGTAAACAAGAAGTTGCTTCCTAAATTTAAAGGACCATATGAAGTAAAGGCAATACTCCCAAATGATCGATATGTAGTTAAAGATTTAGATGACTTTCAAGTTACTCAGCTTCCATACGAAGGAGTATTAGAATCGTCACAAATGCGTTCGTATCCAGTAGAATAGATAAAGTAATTCCCAATTATGACTATCAACCGAAGTAGACTTATTCTGACCATGACCTTACTTTATGACCACTATTATGTTAGATTTATGTAATTAGGTTTAGATCACTATACTTAGATGTAAGTAATTATGCTATTGTTATTAATATAATGTATTATGTCATGTAAGTGAGTTATTACTCATTATGTATATTCTGTATGAATAAGAATGTACTATGTTAGTGCAGTTGTGAATTAGGCTATTAGATCGTTGGGACCGATCTGTAGTCAGGATGGCCGAACTGTAAGAATTGCAGTTAATTAAGCTTTTAAAAAAATATGTTGGCAACTTGCGAGTGTTCGCGCCAATAATAATTATGTAGGTGTACTTATGAACGACGAAGGTCGGTTATGCAAATGTAACTTTCTAATATAATATACCGTAAATAAGTGTTCAGTTATTCAACGCCCTTTTTCGACCCTCTTACAACATTAGTATTTTTGAAGTGCGCATTCAATGCAGACAGTAATTCTAGATCGATAATTATAAAAATACTATTTACCTATCTAATAGTTTCGGAAATATTTTATTATACCTGATTATACCGAAAGAAATATGCCAATTATGCTAGTAGTATGCTAGCCAATTTCTAGTTTTCTAGGGCATTCTGTGGCAATGACATGATAACTGTCATTTATGGTCGGTGTACCAATTTGTTTGCATATAATGCCATTTATGAAGCATATCTGGTCCCCGTTGTGTGCGGAATGGGCCTTGGAAATGGCGCGTGAAGCTCCTGATTTAACATCAGTAGATTTATGTTTGTGGATATACGTCAAATTTCAAATGTATGAACGTGTAATAAGCGCAAAAGAACAATTAATAAAACAGAAACATCCTGTAGAAATTTAAATCAAAGGAATGTTATGGTATTTAGAATAAAATGGACAACATTTTGAATAGTTGTAGTCTGGTAGGTATGTCTAAAATATGCATTTTGAACTTCTTTTGCTGAAGTAAGAAATATACTATGTTTCATTAAAAAGTTTTTAAGATTTCATTTTACCAATATTACTTGCTCAATTCTCATAATCCTGTAAAAAATGTCATATCTTGTTCTAGTATTTGTAACTTACAATCTTTGACCTTGCATCGTAAACATACTGGCTTTTTATCTTAAATGTCCAGTTAAATATGTAATTGTCAACGATGTAATAACAAAAATTGCAACCAAATCGTAGATACCATGGAAACAGTTATATACAAGTAGCTTAGAAATGAGTATAGACTATGTGGTATAGAACATATAAAAAAAAAGTATGTGATTCCATTTAAAAAACGAACTTATCTCTCGACAACCTACATATCCGATCTATTGGTACTACAAGTTGATAATTTATTATTATTAGAGACTAGAAAGCTTTTGTATAGCGTAGGTTACACGTAATACCATGTAACCTATATTGTTTAAGGTTGGAGTGTGTACTTCAATATCTAAGATTGTAACATGTATTTGTTTTAAAATACAGGATAACAACTTGAACTACGAAAGCCTATTGATCGAAGAAGGTAGTGGAGGGGTAAAATTAAATGTATCCATTTTAGTATTGTTAACTGTTTGTATGACAGGAATGTCAACAGTTATGTCAAATACTATGACAAATTATAAAACCACTTTATAATTTGCACTTTTTCATTAATTGCGCATTCCATTAGGATAAAGTTTGATGGTTCCGTAAAATATTTGACGTAACCACTAACATTCCTGTCATATAAAAAGTTGGCAATAGTGAAATGAATACATTTAGTTTTAACTCCCATCACCCTCTCCTATCAATAGGTTTTCGTAGTTCAAGTCATACCATTGGCACTAACCGCCTAGATTTAAAATGGAACTAGTGCAGCCCTCTATATTTTAGGGAGGCAGAATAGTTGATATTTATCACGGTAGATGGAACCCTTGAAGAATAAAATTGGAATTGGACTAGTTTGCTATTTAGGTTATGTTATTATTATTTTCGTACTATTTTGATTATTTTTAATTGCGAACAATTCAATAATTATAGTTTAATATAAGTGTATAGGGTGTGAAAGCAGTTGTCAAACAGTTTTAAAGCAGTGGCTGATAAAACGGTATGCAGCATTTTAAAATATTTAAATGAATATTATAGCCTTCGATATGTGTTTATGGACTAAAATATCGAAAATTGTATATAAGAATGTAAATAAATGAATTAATCTTAACGTGATGTGTCCTGTCCATAGTAAACCAAACAAAGAATTTTTAAAATTTAATAAGGTAAACAATATCTTCGGGGGTGCATCGTGCAACACATATTAGAAAGGAATATCGAATAGCAGTTTTTACAGGCGTATTACTTGTCTAAAAGCTGTTTTACTAAAGGACATGATATTAGTAATGGCATATAATAAATATGTTAAATCACTAAAATAATTAATATAAAATAATTCTTGTATGCACGAGTTGTGTAATATATGTACAATAAATCTTACAGAAATGAAACCATGGTATTGTAACCTCTCTTAACTTTTTGTCATTATATTAAAACCAGCTTTAATTATCTAACATGTGATTTTATAAGCAGATTTGTCTTGTGAGTTTAGGTTACTGAATTTCAAATGGTAGGAAATATATCGTTGGAATATATTAAAAATTTGTTCAAATATGTAACCGTATTTACAGTATACATATTTCCAATGAATTTTTTATATGTTTTAATGGAATATTTCTCATTTGAAAATGTACAAAATTCGGTAGAGGAAACATTTTATTTTAAAGTTAATTTAATATTCCCGCCTTTTAGTCGAGCTACAAACCAATATACTACAAATTTTCAACCCTAAACTCGCCCCATTGTTAGAGGCCAGCACTGTATAGTAACATTCACATAGAGTTTTACTAATATTTATTCAAAATTAATAGAATCTTTAGTTGAAATCCAAGTAAGAATATATTAATACTTACATCTATAACATTAATTTGCGTCACATCTGCTTTCTATTATACTCATCGTGCAGCTATTGCGTTAGTTAGAAAACCCATAATTATCATAATAAATTTAATAATCTTAATATGAATGAGAGGGGCGTTGTATGTATGTACCAAAAGTAGAGGTCTACATACATACCACAAAATACCTGCAGCGGTTATCGGTACTTGACGCAACAAAGCAACACGGAACACCGTAACGCGGCGCTTGCGCGGCGATTCTCGGCCGCGCCTAATAATGCCATCCTCGATTCTTGTTTCACATGCGGCGGTAACGAAGCGGCGTGTTCACAATGAGAGAAGACGACGTTTTAATAAAACTTATAGAATCCGTGAAAAAATATCCCTGTTTATACGACCATAGTTCAACAGATTATTGTAACGTTAAACATAAGATTAAAAGTTGGCGAAAAATCTCAGCAGAGGTGAATATGCCTGGTAAGTGTATTTTTGTTGTAATTTAAGGTCATTGACCACGAACAGAACAACCTGTTAAAGTTTACATATAATATAGACAGCTTGTTTCTACAGTCGTGTCTCCCACCTTACCAGTGGATTAATGTCTATAATACTTTCGATTCACTTCGCTATTCTCTTCGGGAAACTGCAAGCCAGAGATAAAGAAGGCAGACAGAAGAGCGGCACTTAATGAACTATCTTTTTTTTTTATAATTTTAAAGGTCGGTGCTGTGTAGGTTCTAACGTTATTCCAAGGAATCAGTATAATTCGGGATTTTCGTGCCAATATTTTTGTATATTACGTCAGAGCCGAAATTCTTTACTTATGTTGCGGATGTGTATATTGTTATACTCAAAAATGTTATCAGAAAATGTATTTGTGGAATTTTGCCGAGAAAAATATAGCCTTTAGATATACCTAAATTATTATGAAAGAAAAAATTATTTCCAAATTATATTAGACATTACAAATACAAATAGACCAAGAAAGTACTAATGCAATAGCAAGGAAAATAATATTTCTGATGTTATTTGTCAAATAAAAAAACTACTATCTCGCGTTGCGCTAATGCAGTGATTTTAATTACTTTAATGCTTTCTGGACGCAACTAATTCGATGATTGTTCCAATAATAGATTTTGGTCTATATCCAAGGATCACAACAAAATTACTTATTTTTTCTGTTTATCAGTTTTATGTAGCCTGATCAAATTCTAAAATATTCATATATAATGCTTAAAATTTAATATAATTTCTTAAACAACAAACCGGTTATAGAATAAACGAGAAAATTATGACCATCTAACTATACTACATATTTTGCTTTTAGATTTCGTTTCTACGACGTATGAACGTTAAATTATAGACATTTAGTCTACTGAAAGACTATTTCACAAAACATCTTCTTGGTTTACTTTAAGAATAAATCATTGAAAATGTGGGAATCTGATAACACTGATTAACAGTGTATCTAAAGTTTCAATAAAAACATATGGCAACGTTATATGCATGTTTACAGATTACTAAACCGAACTTCGTTTGTTTTTATAATCTATTGATTCTTCATAATTTAATAACAAGGTAATGTAATATATATGCGTAATTTACTTTTCTCTATTAGTAATCGCAGTAAATATTTGTCCCAAGTACAGCAGCCTATATATGTTTAAACGAGTGTACATTAACTTTGTAGACGTCACTCAACGAGAGTGTGATTCTGCAGTCATAGTACTTGAGAAAACACTGTCTTCAGTTCTTATTGTGTGCTAGTTTTCTTTTTTATGGCAATCGAGAAGTGCACAAATTATCCGAATATATTTTGTTATAACTATACGTGGTTGTTTTTTGCCTGCTAAGCAAAGGTCCTTTGGTATAGTGCACTGATATTGCTATTTTAATATGTATCAGCATAGGAAACAAAATACAGAAAGGTTTGATAAGGAATGCGAAAGAGTAAGCAATCAAAAAAATTAAGCAAGATTAAAATGGCTAAGGACAAGAAGCCAATCAGACTACGAGACATACATATAAAGACAAAAGGAAACTAAGCAATGGGTATATAAAGAGAAAGAAGGCTAAGTGGATAGACACAATAATGGATAAACTAGAAAATTACAACAAAAGCAATGTCAAACTGTAGTATCAAATTAGAAAGCAGAATAGGAAAATAACTTCAGTAAATATAGAGGAACAAGAGTGGGAAAACATTATGCCACCTCATTAAGAATAATGAACGGACAAAGTGAATCAAACCGCTGAAACTGGAGTAAAACTGTATTCCCGCTAAGAAGACGAACCAAGGCCAACAGAAAAACGAATGCATTAAAACAATAAACAGATTACCAAACAACAAAGCGGCAGGCCCAGCTACTATAGTGAACGAAATGATTGAAATATGGCGGAGCCACTCTGAAACAAAAATTAAGCGAACTGATTGCGCAAATATGGGAAAACGAATCGATGCCGGCAGATTAGAAAACCAGAATTATAATACCAATTTTGAAAAAGGGTGATCCGTCAAAATGTGAAAATTACCCGGAAATTACTCTGCTAAATACCGCCCATAAAATCCTAACCACTATAATGCTGAGAATAACGTAAAAATATGTCGAAGCAAAAATTGGAGACTACAGAATGGCTTTAGACCGGGCAGATTGACGATTAATTCCATACACATAATCAGTCAACTAATAGAAAAATGCTACGAACAAAATATTAGCAGTTAAATACTCTTAGTTGATTTCAACCAAGCATTTGACAGACTCAAGCGAGAAACCATACCAGAGGACATGGAAAAGATGAAAATCCCAGAGAAGCTAATAAGATTAACCCAGATGACAATGAGAGGATCCGAAGCATACGTAGGACGAAAAGAGATATACCCCCAGAATTCGATATAAACGCGGGCCTAAAACAAGGAGTGGGGCTGTCAACGATGCTGTTCAACATAGCATTAGATGGAGTAGTAAGAGAAAGCAACCCAAAAGGAACAATAATTAACAAGTCGGTACAAGTAGTGGTATATGCTGATGATATAGCTATTATAGCAAGAGATAAACGCAGCCTAGCACAAGCATTAATCAAAATAACAGTAGAAGCACTTAAGAGGGGACTAAAAGTAAATGAAGAGAAAACGAAGTGTATGGTAATAGACAGAGAGGAACAAGCTACACGAAATAAGATACAACTTGCGGGTTTTGCATTTGAAATAGTAAACAATGTTAAATATTTGACCATAACGATTACTAGTGAAAACAAAACACAAACAGAAATAATACAAAGAATACAGTTAGCATAGAGAGCCTATTCCAAATAAAAGAACATAATGCAAAGTAAGCGAATAAGCAAGAGCATAAAACTTCGGGTTTATAAGACAGCCATCAGACCAACATGCATGTACGGTGCGGAAACTATAAACCTTACAAATACAGATGAAGAACGGCTAAGAGTATTTGAAAGAAAGATAGTCGCATTTATGGCCCTAAGAAAAAACAAAGAATATCGGAGGCTAATGAATTTTGAAGTAGAAAACATCCTGCAGGGAGAAGACTACGTGCAATAAAATCACAAACAATCCGATGGTATAGAGATGTGAATAGGACGGAGGCAGAAAGAGAAATAAGAAAGATAATGGAATGGAAGCGTATAATAGACAAAAGAAAAGGGAGACCAAGAAGCAGATGGAAAGATCAAATAAGAAGAGATATGAGAATTGGAATCGAGAGATGGGAAGATAAAATCCAGGACAGGAAGGAATGGAGGGAAGTAGTGAAGCAGGCCAAAACGAACCCAAACCTAAAGAGGAGAACAAGAGTGACGCATTGGGGTAAATCACCAAAAAGAAATGAGTTATGTTAGCTCCAACTTAAGAGGCAACAATTCTACTCGGAATGTATAGCCATACATATGACTGGTGACTGGTAATGAAACGGTCATACTTTTTTCTAGGAATGCATAAATCACAGTATTATGAAAAAATTGTTCAATTAATGCTGCAAAAGTTTCGAGTTTAGGTTGTAGTATGGGTATCAAGAATAACTTTTCGCATGTCTATCTGGTTTTTTTCCGAAAAATTTTGTACAAATGAGTGCATAACAAGGAGAGAGGTTCCTTCAGGACATAAAAAATAGAGCAGAGGTACCAGCGAAAGTGGCATATACAAACCTGATGGCCGACTATTGTTGGTATTTGAAAGCATTTTTTCTAAGTCTGGCTATGTAACGTACTACCAGAAGTTTGTGGCTTATGACTTATGCTAATGCCCGCGAGAAACAAATGTCAATCGTCTTTTGGATTTCAACAAATATAGCCGAAATTAAACAGATAAATTTAAAACGTAATACCTGGATACATACACAGTTGGCCTAAAAATCTGTACAAACTTTGCACGCTTATGTCATTGTTAATGATTCATATTTTTAAATAATCAATATTATATAGGTATATTTTTTTATCTTAGAATATAATATTGCATGATAACTATTATTTTAATATTGTAACGAAAATAGTTCACCTAAGTTAAGATGATAAAGTATTCATTAAATATTTGTTAAAATATTTATCGCCCTGCAACATTGTGAATAGGTAGGTAATTTATGATCAGTTTGCAGTTCTGATTTATATCCGATGAATTACTTTATTTGGAGTTAATTGGACAATTTAGTCTACGGTAGACTAAACTAAAAAAAAATGGTCGGTTACCGTATTGTAGATATAGCTACAACAAGGAATATTGTATGTGTACCTCTTGTAACAAATGCCCCAAACGACTAACTAGGAACTAAACAAGACGTTTGCAAATGGTAGTTAATAAACTTGGGGCACACATTAACCTATGCTTGGAACCTAATTATTGGGATAATTGTCCTTGTTCTCGATTTCAATGCAGTAAGTTTTAAGAGCGCAACAATTTTACTGATATATTATTTATTTGAGAATACAAATTACTTACGACAATATGGATGTTTAAATTTCTGCGGGTTTTTTACTCACCATATACATATGTACATATATATATGCAATCCCGGTTTAGTATAATAACTGCAATTATCTATTTCGGGTCAAAATAGTGTTAATAGTTAAAAAAATTATAAGTTCTTGTATTGTCTTGACAACGTTTTTTTAATTATCAATTGTGGCTATAACACTTATTATGCTTAACAGGAAATTGATATAGTAACAATGGAAATCTGGAAATTAATATACGCCAAAAATTATTTGATTGATAGCCCCGATGCAAATGATAATTTGCTTGACGTCTAAAAGTAAACACTTGGAGGCAATACCCTTATTAATGTTGAAAACTAATTTAAACTAACTACTTGCAATTTAAATTAATTTCTCGTTAAAACTTTAGGTAACGCGAAAAATAAATATCTCTTTTCGGAATAAGTTTAGCCTTTAAAAAATGCGGCAGACGTTTTCTACCTCTAAAAGCTTTCCTAAGTAAGTAAATATCCCCTAATGTTGGTAAAAATCCCTTAATCCACCAACATCGTGCAGGTCGTGCTCGTTTGTCAAATTCGTCAATCCATGCGTGGTATTAGTTCCAAATATTAGCCATTGATCAATGTAATATCGTATTAATTTTAGCTTTATAAAACCTCTAATGCAATACAATTCTTCCTCAATTAATATGTATACAGGGTGTGCCAATTATCTGAATTCAGTCTATTATATCTTACCTATTAGTTTAATTAAAAAATGTTTTAAGTAAAAGTTGTTCGGGATCAACTGCTCTATATCGTAAAATTATTTTAGCGTATACAGGGTGTTCAGTTTTGGCTGAGCGTTATAAAATTTTCCTTTTTTAAATGGAACAACCTATATATTATGACATTTTCAGATGCCCCGTTGTAAATTAAGATAGTTTTGTCTGACAAACCTAGTACTAAAAATGTGTCTGTTTACATAACCATTATTGTGGAAATTAGCTTCATCTGTCCATAGCACATTATTAAAAAATTCCGGGTCTTCGTTCATTTTTGCCATTACCGTTCTGCAAAATTGTATTCGCCTATTATGACCTAAGGTAACAGCTCCTGATGCAGTAGCATTATATACGGATGATATTTATTCTGTTTCAATATCCTTCTTAAAGAACTTACACTAATATCCAAATCTCTACACATTGTTCGTAGGCTGATATTGGGGTGTTCTACTACTGTCTGCAAAACCCGTATACTTCATTTTCATCCATAGTAACAGTTTTTTTTGCGTAAATGTGGTTTGTCCTTAACTCAGCCGCAGTCCACAAATCTGGTTGTCAATCGTTCTATTCATTTAAATTTCTAGGTATACGTATTATGATTAATAATAAATATTTCTTCTGGTATTATACAATTTTTAATAGAAACTGTCTTTTATTAATTGTACACATCTTTTATTTTTGTTTTTATTAAAGTAGACATCGTTTTATATCTACCTATTACTAAAGTTGGCACAGCACTGTGGACCATTATCAATAAATGTTTATGTATTTTATAGTAAATTACCTATATCTCAAAAAGTATTAACTTTAGCTATAGGGAATATTATAATTGATTGAAAGGGAACTTGAAGCACTATTAAATGGCATAAAATATACAGGGTGTTCCATTTGAAAAAATCAGTTTTACCGTATTAAAAATGCAACGATTAATTTTCAATTTCGAAACACCCTGTATGTTATAGTGAAGATATTTGGCACGGATTGTTTAACTTAAGGTAATGTCATAATTATGCCAAAGAATCGTTGCAAAACAAATATTAGTACAGACGGAATTAATTTTCAAAGACAACCATGAAAATGATCTTTTTTCTCTTAAAATTGAAATACCTCGGAAACGGTTAATTTTTAGTACTAGGTTTGTCAGACAAAACTATCTTAATTTACAACGGGGCATCTGAAAATGTCATAATATATAGGTTGTTCCATTAAAAAAAGAAAATTTTATAACGCTCAGCCAAAACTGAACACCCTGTATACACAAAAATAATTTTACGATATAGAGCAGTTGACCCCGAACAACTTTTACTTAAAACATTTTTTAATTAAACTAATAGGTAAGATATAATAGACCGAATTCAGATAATTGGCACACCCTGTATATAGGTAAAAGGATAAGTATAGGCATTAATATATTTTTGAATGCAAAACAAATGGTATTCTCGTTACAGACTTTTTTTAGTGAAGTAATCGTCTAAATAAGAGAACCAATACATCAATGAAAGTATACTACATACTTTCATTAAAAAAGCCACAAAGTACACGTTCTTAAAACAACCACAAGTTCATATAAAATGCTCGAAATGTTATAAGGCTACAATTATAATGCCAATGTATTCAAGATGCTATCAATTTAAGATATTCTGAAATAAGCTATTGGGTTTTATAATTAACTGCTTATTTATACAAGGTGATGCAACCAAGATGGGGTGGACTATTACAATTAAACGGTGAGGGATTTTGAAAAACCTTTCGGGAATTTGATGGAGGGCTACATAGCTCACGTTTTAGAAATATTTTCTTTATATAGGGTCATTGAAGCATAGAGTATTTGAATACAGATTATATAACACTTAATGATTAAATAGAAACTGTCATCCCGGTCAAAACATTAACTTTTGTATTTAAATATAAAAATCACTTGTTAAGTTTTACAGCATCTTTATTAAAATACCATAATTGGATAAGTTTAACTATTCGCAGCAAATGCCAGCAAATTGCATTTACGAAAAATTTGTTCAAAAGCGCCCAATTTTGATATTATTTCAGCACATAGGTACTTCACGAAAAGTTAAATTATGATTTGCCAATAGGCTTTAAATGTAACTACGTTTACACGGAGCATTATTACATACATTATACTTAACAGTTTTGGATTATCAATATTCTCCTTGTAATTAAATTGGTGTAAAATTCTTATATTCTTTGCGTACTGAATATTCTTTTATGGTTTGCTTAATACTAATTATATCCGTCATTGGATTGGATTGTGATGATGAATACTGCGGTGAATTTGCTCTAAAACCGTCCGTTAAAAGGGTAACATGTATGGTATTTTTGGAAAGCTGATGAAGTTGTCTTTAACACATGAACATAATATACAGGGTGTTCTATTTGAAAAATTAAGTCCATAGTAGATTACAAAACTCGATCATCCTGTATAATGGCGAATAATTTCAATTGGAGTGTAAACCATTATTTTACTCAAGAATTTAGCACATTTAGTGATACACTTGGTTTTTTAATACCTATTCATATACTGTTCTTATAAAAAATTACATTGGAAGATCTTTTCAATTCTAATCGCTTTTCTGTTCGTAGCTATGGGTTTTAGATCCAACTAAAGTTATATCAAATTGTTTATAGTAATTAGCAGAATAGATTGTAATATTTTAATACCGAGGGTCTTACTTAAAAAAACACAAGTTTGGTTTGTCATCGACTGCTTCGACCACCCTGTATAAAGAAAATATTTTTAAAACATAACCCACGTAGCCCTCATTCAAATTCCAGAAAGGTTTTTCGAAGTTCTTCACCGTTTAATTATAATAGTTCACCCCATCTGTATATACATAATACACTTTGAAAAAAATGTGGAACGATTTTGACTCTATATAGTTTGTATTTCAGTAAGTTAATACAATATACGGTTGAATTTATATGTAAAAAACTTTCTATAGCCTATATATGGTTATTAATTAAATATTCAGTAGCTCCAGTTAAATTCACTTTTTCGAATGCGATACCTTTAATTATTGAATCAAAAAAATTCACCGATATTAACAGATGGACATGCGTTTTTATAAATCATAAATATATTACACTTACAATATTTATGAGATTTATTTTTTCCACTGTCCAATCAAATGCTCGGGTCGGCGTTCATATAGCGTCGAGTTTTCTTTACCCCATCCCTGGTTTTAGTTCCAAACGGGCGTGGCGGGAATAGACTTCGTATATAGGGGAGGATTCTTTTACGCTCCGGCAGTCCGGCCGCTAACCGTCGGAATATACGGTGGGTATAGGATCCTGAATAGCTGCACTACCCCATCCTTGGTGGCCACACTCAGGGAAACGGGCGTGGCGAGAGAATTTCGAAGATAGTAGGGGAGGATAAAAGTCGGTTCGCCGAGGAGTAGTCCGACCGCATGATTGGTTTCATCCTAAAACAACTCGGTGACTCTGGGACCCTATTAGCTGCCGCGGATTTGATCGCCGGAGGGGCGAAAGGGTTGGCGCGGTTGGCATTTTGGGGTAGGGCTTTTGCCCGGCCGTCCCCAGTTCAGGCTTAATTCACGGGCGGGCTGGTTTACCTCACGGCCAGATTCCGTTTCCCACGCTTGGCCGATAGTAGCCATCCGCAAGATTCGTGGGGTTTGTAGAATAAAGCGTCTCCAACGGTGACCCGTCCAACGTTGTCAAGAAAACTTGTAACATTGTTGCGGGCAACTGGTTTTGCCTCTTTGTCCTGAGGACACTTTCCCTGTTTTTCATACCTAACGGTCGGTCGGCAGCTGGTGCTTTTGGGGTCCAGCAACCACTTTCGTGTCCAATCAAATGCTGGAATTACACGAATTTATAAAAACAACAATTATTCCATTAACAATTAGTTAATATTTTTCTCTGAATATTATTATATTATATTAACTTATTATATTAGTTTTCTTTAACTTATTAAATATGTCTTTGCCATTGAATAAGTATAGATCCTGATATGTTTTGCTGTGTCCACATGATTTTGTACGAATTAGTTTGAAGACTTTATTGCCATTGTAATATTTTTACAAAGGTAGATTCGTTTTAGAATGAATCTTAAAACGTTTTCTGTCTAAACATTTATTTTGAGCAAATAATATTGTTTGTCGCAGCAGATTGAATAATCGTTTTTTTCAAAACGCCGGCGTTTGTACCAAAGAATAATTGTGCTATCGGCCTGAATATTTTCAGTGAAAACGCCTACCTAGAGTTAGACAAATTGGATAATTGGTTGGTTAGCGAAGTAAATAGCATTGTTTTGGTTCGGAATTCAGGATTAGTAACAGAACTGCGCAGAACGTAAGCGCACAACATTATAATTCCAGAATGGTTCCGAACTTTTAATAACCAAAACACATTTTAGGAGCCTGTTACTACCATCTTTTAGATATAGACTAAAATACAAACCAACAAAATATCAATAGTGTTCACAACAACAACAAACATCAAATGCTCTGCGCTAACTCTTTCAAATCCTGTCTTTGTCTTAGGATACCACTCACTTTCCATAAATTTTATTCCGAGGACAGTAATTAACAAAAAAAATCAAATACAAACGGAAGAAAATCTCAAACTTTAAAAGACAACGTAAATATCAATGTCATTGATGACAAACATATCGAAATAACTCGAATTTCTGAACACATGCATCGATGACGTAATTTCGAACTAATAATTCAAAATCGGTACTCATGGAAGTGCAAGAACTGTTTGAACGGTTCCAGAATCATTCTGAATCGATTCTGTCAATAACCAAAACATCGGACTAAAAATTCGGTTCGCGTTCTTAATTAACCAAAACGCTAAACTGTAAATGCGCATGCGCAACAACTCTAGAACCATTCTGAATTCTGATCCAAAACAAAACTAATATGTACAAACCGAGTAACACCAGTAACTGGTACGCGCAAGCGTATTTTTGCGTGTAACTTAACCTAGAAGTGTGTTTTGCTTTCACTGTTTGTTGTGTCATTTATAAATCTTATAATTTAACAGTATGGCTAAAAACAATGAAATAGATAATAGTGTTAACAAAGAACATATTTTACGTGAAATGAACTTACATTATCAAAACAGGATTGAGAAATATAATAAGAAACCGTGAACCAATGATCGTATATTAGAGGCAAGTAGGTATAAAATCTCACTAGGTAAATACTTGTGTTACCGTATTAAAAAATATGCTGTTATTATAAATCTTGTAGTAGTTTTTTACAAGTTATTTTATAACTAGGTTATACGCATTGTTCGTGATTACAAAAATCCATTTCCTGGGAAGAAGCGTGAATTTTTACATTATAATTATGGCAAGAAGTACAATCTTATGGAAGTTGGAGGTACTACTACTTTAATACATAAACGGGAAAGTCATGACGCTCCCATAATTCAAATTATTTCTACAGAGCAATACTACGACGAACTTAAAGATATTCATCGAATCACAGGCCATGGAGGACGGGACAAAATGATATTCGCACTGAAACAAAAATATTTTATTCTCAGGAATGTTGCAGAAATTTTTGTTCATTTATGCACGTTTTGTAGTTCTAAGAAGTCTCTTCCCCGAAAAGGTGCCCTAGTTTGTCCAATTTTATCCAAAGACTTCAATGTTAGTGGCCAGGTCGATTTAATTGATTTACAATCTACTCTCGATAGAGACTATTGACTAGTGGCTATTAAATTATCAAGACCACGCCTCTAAATTTTTAAACTTACGGCCTCTTAAAAGTAAACGTGCTCTAGTGGTGGCCTCTGAACTTTTAAAAATATTTTTGGAATTCGAGGCGCCGCATATTTTACAGAGCGACAACGGTCGCGAATTTACCGCATTGATTATTACAGAATTGATGGAAATGTGGTCCGGTTGTAAAATTGTACATGGCGGACCACGTAATCCTAAAAGCCAAGGTAGTGTAGAGAGAAGCAACTAGGATGTTGAAAATATGTTACGTGCATGGATGGAGGACGACAATTGTACGCAATGGTCTACTGGATGTTACTTTGTTCAGTTTCAAAAAAATAGTTCATTCCATAGAGTCATTAATCGAACACCATACAAGGCTTTGTTTGGGGCTGATCCTAAACTGGGCCTTAGTAATTCTGCCACACCAAAGGATGTACTACTTCAGAAGAAGAACTCGAAACTATTCTTGATGTTAATGCTGGAACCGAAAATGAAAAAAAGTATTGCAATCGAACCTGATGATAACATAAACAACGACGTAGAGTTAGACCCAGAATTACCAGACAATTTAACAAATAATAAAAAAAATTGTGTCTCAAGAAGGTGTCTGCATTGTGTGTAAGGAAAGTGGCAGTAATATAGAGAGCTGCTATGAATGTGAGCGAAAGGTTCATTATAACTGCGGTGGTTGTAGAGACGGATCTAATTTATTATGCCCTCTGTGCCTTCAAAACAAAAAGAATCATCGAAGAAAGAAAATCAAATTATGTAGGTCAAAAGAGAGCAGCTGAAAAAATGCTTCAATCGTCTGCCCAGAAATTTAAACCGATAGAAGTTGGTTCTTGCATAAAAGTAGCTATCCCTAAAGTCGATCGGGGTCTTTTAGATAAATAGAATTTGTTAGTTCAGGTTCTGGAGCTTAAAAATGGAGTGTACAGAATAGGAACCAAATCTGGCATTATAAAAAACTGGTTCTCTAGAAATGAAATAGTTCCTTGTAAGTCCGGCCCATCATTTCTACGTGCACCGATAATATGATAATTCTTCGTGAAGCGGTAGCACTAGAATCAAAATTTGGAGGACAGGGATACAAGAAATGTTTTTGCAGGGCGTCTAAAATTCAATATAACACAAACAGGTGTTGTAAAAAAACTGGGGTCTTGTGCCATAACAGTAGCACATGTCCCAACAAATGACTATAGTCTAATATATTTTAAAGAATTAGAAATGAAATGTATGCACTTTTAAGATCTATTGTACTTATTTATATTGAAATATATGAATGAAACATACTAAGATTTGTATTGATGTATTTATTCATTGTTATTTACTTACCCATTTGTGAAGTCTTGTACAATTATAATCTAAATATTTTGCTTGTAGAAGTAGCACAATTACGGTTCTTTAGTACAAACGGCGGCGTTTTGCATAATGCCTAGTCTTTGTAAAAAGCCGGATTATTCAATCTGCCTGCGACATATACATACATGTTTATCTACACATGTAACGCTTTGCTTGTCTGTACCTAATTTCATTGTCCTTTAATGAACGGATTTAAGGAATCTAGTTACTTGATAGTGCCCGATTTACTTACGGTTTTGTATTAAGCAGGTGCATACATATTATTAGTTTTTTACTTAGCGGTAAAGGTGACGAAACTGGCATCTCTATTCAATAAATTTTCTGTAAACAAGTTTTATTTTTGACGTTTTGCGATACAGCTGTATATACAGGTGACTTATAACGGGCGTCAAAAAATTAGTTAACATGTACTACAGACCATTCCGAGCAAAAGCTTCCTATGTATTTGTCCTAAATTTAGTAGTTAAAAAACTACAAGAAGAAAAAGTTCTATGTATAAAATCAATCAACGTAAGGATTTATTGTACTACTGGAAAAAAATCAAATGAAATGAAAAAAATAATGATACCCTTAATATTTTTTCAGTTTAGACGAATCTCTCGTTTGTGTTAGGTAATTTTTTATCGCCCTTTATGACTCATGGTGTACAATGTGTTTTCTTAATGCTTTATTAATTTTGGGGCTTCATTTTTTAAGAAATTTATGATATTGTATTGTAATCTTAACGGGTTTTGTGGTCCTTTGGCGGATATGCTAATGGAACTAGCATTAAAATCTCATTTAACAGCTTTACACTACCTCTAGAATTAGCTGTATACGATAACTGACGTAGGTAAGCTCCGTGAAAATACGACGAAAGAGTGTAGGATTTTGAAACTTACATTATTGCAATATTTTTATGAATGTAATTTATTTGGTTGGTCTTTTTATAAGCACAAAGCCTGAATCGCTCTGCTATATAGGTATATAAAGTCAAGATTAGGTATACTTTAAAATGATCCCATTTTAATGTGTTATATACGACAATACGCATTGCATAATATGAAACATAACATTAAATTGCATAACATAAACATGTTTCAAATCTGATTTTATTTACTTTTTTTTCTAATTTGTTTCTAGCAATGGTCTGTAAGGAAAAATGGAGAAATATCAGAGGAAGATATCTTCGTCATTTGAGGGACGCATTGCGTTATGGCCCTGTGAAAAAGAAGCAAAAAACATATTACTTAGCGCAATATCTAGATTTCATTCGACCGTTTACTTGTTCAAGGATAATTAATAATATAACACAAGTAGTAACTGAGGAAAGCGATTCGGTGGCTGGAGAAGCTGAAACGGAAGATGAACATGATTATAAGGACTTCGATTGCATAGATTACACTGTGAGCGACACCTTATCTGCTGCATTAGAAGAAAATAAAACGGATGATTTGGACAACAAGATGCAAAATGAATTTTTCAAAAGCGGAAGAGTAGCTACAGATGAAGATGCTGATATGGAGTTTCTGAAAAGTTTATGTCCAGATTTAAAAAGCTTAGCACCAGAGAAGAAACGGAAAGTAAAGATTGAAATTCTGCGTTTGATTGATAAAGCTTGTAGTTCCCATTCTACTACATCGGCCGATCCTCTCGACTTAGGCGAAATGTCAACGCAGAACGCCACTATTAATTCAACAATTTGAAAATATACAAGGGATAATTTTATTACTAATCATGCTAAGAATGCCATGTATTACTTTATATTTTCTTATAATTATTGTATCTCATCTAATATTGTTAAAGTTTTATAAAAGCAATTAGCAATAATAGTCTTTTGTTTTAGATCTAAACCTTGATGAAATTTCAACAGTGTATTTCTTTGGAGTAAAGACGAATGTAGTAGTCTTATACACTTGTCAGTTCAAATTCAGCTTAAATTTCACTTTAGATTGAATTATTACATTTTGAAAAATACTTCGATATAACCAATAGTATAAAAATAGTATCCAAACATCTGAAATACTCCACCAATCCCCTATATACACGAGAAAATTGGTCAAATTCAATTACAATATTTCTGTTTAAATTTACTCTTTTATATCATTCTCTATAGGATTTTTAATACAAACAAGTAATAACATTTTGTGCTGTAAGGTAGAGTGTGTACAGTTAAGAATTCAATAGCATATGTAAAAAAAATATATCCACGACAACTAGCAAAAAAGAGAACTATTCTTATTTTATGTGTGGGTACATAAATAGTAGTCTTTCTAATCTATATAAAAGAGAAAGCCGTTAGTAGTTAGGTACTACGCTTATAACTCAAGAACGCCTGGACCGATTTCGATGATTCGCACCAATTCGGACTGGTCTCCGGCCAAACAAGAAGAATATCCAAGAAAATTCCCGAAATATCTCCGAAAAAAAAAATTCCCATACATTTTGTATGGAATGATTTTACGACGCTATCTTTATGATAGATGACGTTTATGTTTACGCTATGTTGTGACCATTTTTTGTTTGACAATTTTTTGTGGGACATGGGGGTAGTACGGGACGGGCGGGACACAGGAAGTGGTACGGGACGGGTAGGACGCGAGGGTGGGGGGGGGAGGGGGTGGTACCCGTAACAATAAAACATTAAATACCTAAATTAATACTTTTCTAGGCAGAACAAAGTCTGCTGGGCCAGCTAGTTTCGTATAAATATAGTCATTGTGCATTTTGTGTATTTCGCGGACATTAAACGGTTTAAAAAATAGTACAAAACACATCGAAATATTAGAATACAAAACACTGTGAAATAGAAAGAACGAATAAAAAACCAAAACGATAAACTCGTAAAATGACTGCAAGACAAAACGGAATAATGCGGTACTTAATGTAAAAAGAACATTTTTCGCAGCTGCTCAGACAAAATTATTTGATACTCATAGGTCAAATAATTTACCAGTCGACTTTCGTCACAAATGACGCCAAACTGAATACCAACAATTTTAGATTATAGCGATATCGCTGTGTGCGCGTGTTTTGTCAGTTGTCATTTCGTAATTTTATTTGCTTTTTTGTCAATCGCATTTTGATACTGTTCTTTTCAGAACAAATACGAGTCTGCATAAGATATTAATAATGTCAAAAGCGTTGTCTATGGATATAAAGGACTGCATTGCTTCTATCATACGATTCTGTGAACAGAAACGCGACGTTGAAGCTCCAATTATTCCATTAACTGCTGTTAGAGAGTTGCAGCTATGACAAACGTCAGCGATAACAGTGTTGCTTGTATATGGTAATCTATGAAGAACAACGAATGTTTTACATCAATAAAACGACTACGTTCTAAACCTGTCACTGGAGTTGATAATGTAGCACAAGTTGCTGTTAACAACACAATTTATCAAATGTATGAAAACCACCAGCACATTACTTTGAAAACATTAAGGGAAAGACTAGTTGACATGAATATACATATATTGTTATGTGATATTTAAAGAGTTTTAATTTATATATATAATTATGATTTAATTAATTTTTGCAATGTTTAGTAATGATGGTATATAACTTATTGTTTACGTTAATTGTTTATAAAAAAATCTTAGAACAGCGATAGAGAGAGTGGAAAAAGAAAAACACAAATATAATAATAGTAATTTTTTATTTGAGAGAAAAATTCAAAATTTAATGTAACATACACATGCAAACACATACATGACACAACACGACCCGATTAGGCATCAATTTCTAAATTAAAAATATATCATACATTAAATTAGAAAATCTAGTGGGGAATGACGTAACGGCAGTTTTGGTAGTTCGGAGCGGCAGCAAGTGGATGTAAACAGATTTGTTTTGACAGAAGGTAAACAGTCAACGAAAATTTTAATTTAAACTAAAAACACATAAAAGTAATTACCAAACGATTTGATATTTATGCAATAACGCTACAAGTGATAAGTGGGTGTCAGAGTACAAAAAAGGAAGAAAGAACAGAGGAAAATTTATCAGGACGAGCGAACTTAAAGGGAAGATTGAAGAGGATTAGAATAACTACAGATACACGCACACACACACACATAATTAGCAAGGTACGAAAGAGGGTGGCATAATTTTAAGACTTTTGTACAATTTTATTAATATTATATTTGTGTTAATAATTTCAATCTTTCATTTCTGTCGTTAGTGACAGAACAATATACTGGTAGCCACGATTCTCTGGGCAGGCATTATTCTTAAAAACATTTTGTTCAAATGGAGAAAACATAATCCCCAGACAGGATTGATGAAATTACCTAATATTGTTCTTCGGCGTTCAATAGATGTCGATGTTGCAGGCCTTTAAGCCATTAATTGACATCCATTGACTATGTACTGATTATTAACTACCTACATGCAATTTTTTGGTTTTTCATATTGTGCCATTTCTCGACGTTTTCAACCAAATCTGAGTTCATCATATGAACATCCACAAGACGTTCAACGATAGATGTCAAGTGAATGTTTCAATGCAGCATTGATACATACACTGCTGGAAAAAAGGTGACGAGCACATCCTGTATGTCTGAACATGTGACTCTATCGCAATGAAATTTGGTATGGAAGTACGTACTAAAGTAGCATAACTTACGCTCTCCTGGAGAGCGGTGCAGATCTGCTGGGAGGAATGGATCGATAACAGGACCATCATTACTCGACGAGGCATGGAATCAATAAATTATTGTATGGTAGTGGGCGGGATCGCCAACCATGCTGCTTCAACTCGCCTCCATAGCTTCTCAATGTTAGCCCGGATAACGTCGAAGTGTTCGACCGATCATATCCCAGACATGGTTTATCGGATTCAGATCCGGAGAAAGAGCCGGCCATGAGAGCATGCGTATGTGGTGCTCTTCCACAAAGGTCTGTAGAGCGCAAAGGACGTGCGGTTGTGCGTTGTTGTGCATGTATAGTGGATAGGCCGTAGCATCTCCCCTACGTATCGGTGACTCGTCATCGACTGGTGTACACGCTGCAGACGTGTGCGTTCACCATGTGTAATCGCACCTCATACAATAATGTCGTATTGTCAGTGTATATGGCGTGGTTAGTGGCTGGAGTTGACGGTAGCCACGTCTCCAGTGAACCAAAATTCGCGCGTTACGGACCTTCCATTCGAACCTGGATTTGTCGAAAAACAAAATGTGCCTCCACTCGGCAACCAACCGATGTCTTGCGTCAACCCTCTGGCGCCGTGTACGACGGTGCTCGCGAGTTAGTGGAATACATTGCAACGCATGGCGCAGTCACAGTCCATTTTTTTTGCAAACGTCCCCGTCCCCGTACAGTTTGCGTAGTGAGTGCGCCTCCAAGAGAGAGCTCCAAGTTGCCTCGAGGAGGACATATGCGACGCTATAGCGCTGAACACAAAGGCGCGGTCTTCGCGTGCGGTGGTCTTGCGGGGCTGTTCGGCTTGCGGTTGAAGGCGCGTACGACCCTGCTCATTTTTATTCTCGTCATGCGTGTTGCACTGCCTACAACAATCATTCGAGGCGGCGCACTATTTCACGGAAGGGTGCACCTGCCCATACCCACAATCATACCTCGCTCAGGTACCGCGAACGGCCTTCTATTACGCACAAAGTATGACTACATAGTACTCCTTCGCAGCACAGTAAGCGCGGTCGGTTTGTCCCATCTGCTTCGGTTTCCATGCCGACGGGTTGTTGCTCTTGTCGGAGTTGCTCAGTAAAAAATGCAGCTACAGAAAAATTCGAAACTCGTTCCATCAACTCGTCTAGAAGAAACTTTTGTGTACCGCTAAAATTATGCATATGTTTTTATGCGTTTAGATTATATAGATTCTGTGATGAGATACCGTAGCGAGTAGACGTGCTCTGTTGCATTGCAGTTTTTATTTGCATATTGTGCCGTAATTGTGTTTCTTAAAAGATTCTTTTGTCATGCCTCTGAACGAACGTATTACTAGATCATCGGCCGATGATGAAGCTTTGATTAAAAAAGTTATCGATAAAGTGCTTTCTTCAGATACCTTAAGAAAAGAGCTGGTTACTAAAATTCGAAGTGAAATAATTACCGAATATAAAGAAGAACTCCAAGCATTAAAAAATAAGGTGGTACAACTCGAAGCGGATCTTGCCGTAAGTCGTATCGAGATAAAAAGATCAACAGACGAACTGGAGGAATATAGCCGAAGGAATAACGTGAGAATATTTGGAGTATCGGAAGATAAAAGTGAAAACACTAGCACAGTGGTTAGCAATTTTTGTAAAGAGAAACTCCGTTTGGATATTTCTCCGGAATCAATGGACTCCTGCCACAGACTACCGGGCAAGGAATCGCTTCATCGTCCGATCATTGTTAAGTTCGTGAACCACGCAACGAAAGCAGCTGTTATTAATAAGAAGAAAGAATTGAAGGGGACGAAATTCGTTATAAAAGAGGATCTAACAAAAACACGGAACTTTCTTCTGAAAGAGGCTTCAAAAAGGTTCGGCAGCAGATCTGTATGGATCCACAACGGTAAGATTTTTGCAAGGGTCGACAATAAAATCACAATTATAAATTCTTTAAACGATATCGTTTAAAATAAGTATGTATATATTTCATGCACTGCAATGTATACGAATGGTACGACCTGAATATATATTCTCTGTCCCGGTCGCTATAAACATTTAGTTATATTTGTATATCGGTTTTTGTAGTCAAGTTTTTGTTAATTTATCTTTTTCTATTTTAGTCTTATATATATAGCTATACTATTGCATCTGTGCATTTGTGTACTCGACATTTGAATTCTTTTTTTTGCAATCTTTCATGTGGTCATGATGTATTATTGTGGCTCTATTTAATCATTTTTTATTTGCTTGTATGAAGGAATGAATGAGTGCGATTCGACTTTTGAACAGGCTTGGATGGGCTTCCAATTTGGTAATAAAAAAATTGTAGTGGGAGTCTTCTACAACCCGCCCAACACTCATTATAAGTACTTTTGCGATAAATTTGAAGAACAATACACTTCTATATCTTTGGATTATGATATAACAATTTGTTTGGGTGATCTTAATAACAACTTGCTTGCCACTGGCAATACATTGGACAAGACTTACTTTCAAAGTATGTTGGAATCACTGGGTTTGACACAATTAATTACTACAACCACTAGAGGTGATAGTCTAATTGATGTGATTTTGATATCTGATTTGGAGTGTGTTGGTGAGTCAGGTATAGGGGAGGAAAAATTGTCAGATCACGAAACTATATTCTGTAACTTCACAATTCCATCTCCATCTAACGCACCCGTTTACAAAACCATAAGAGACTTCGGGTTGTTTAATCATGTCGCCTTTCTCAATGACTTAAGTCTTATACCGTTTTCTGATATCTGTTACATGAATAACATCGATGATAAGGTCAATTATGTCGTGTCTAACCTTCTTCGGGTGTTCGAAGTACATGCTCCCATTCGTAGCATTAAAATTAATTTTAGAAGTCCACCGTGGATCACCGATAATGTGAAATTCATGATGAAGCTCAGGGATCGGGCACTGGCTAAGTTCAGAAAAACCCATTCTGACACTGACTGGAATTATTACAAAACTCTGAGAAATTTTACTACACAATCAACTACACGAGAAAAGAAAGCGTTCTTCAATCACACCTTTATGCAACAATCAGCCAGGACCCAGCGGAAAACACTTAAACAATTGCACGTCACCAAACCCTCCAATGATATTCCTCCATTCCTCCAGAATGTCGCAGATATTAACGATTACTTTTTAGACAATATTCCTGCCAGCGCCTCGGACCCTGAAATAGTTTCCTTTTATGCAACTCGTAGATTGAACCCCAACTGCGAAGAATTTAGCTTCAAACCTATTGAGCAATCCGAACTAATTAAAATTATCTCAGAAATTAAGACGAAAGCCTCGGGTTACGACTCATTAATTATTGATATGATCAAACTTTCACATCCTGTTCTTTCTCCGTTTATGATGCATATATGATTTACTTGAAGGCTACTTCCCCCTATCTTGGAGGAAAGCGGTTGTACTGCCCATTCCCAAGTGTTTTAGTCCTGCAAGTTATAAAGACGTAGTACGACCCATAAGCATTCTCCCGGTGCTTTCTAAAATTTTGGAGAAAGCGATGTTCTACCAACTGACACAATTTCTAAATGTCAACAGAATCTTGCCTGACATACAGTCGGGATTTCGATCGGGCCACTCTTGCACCACTGCATTACTTGGTGTCTCAGACGACATTCTCTCAGCTATTGATGATGGTAAGGTAGTAGCTTTGACCCTGCTGGATTACAGCCGCGCATTTGATACTCTGGACTACGATATGCTTCTATCAATCTTACATTATGTTGGGCTCTCGCACACGACTGTCAATATGTTTCGTTCTTACCTCAGCGAAAGAGAGCAATGCGAATCGTTAAATGGATCGCCTTCAAATTTTAGGGCCGTTGCGCGTGGGGTCCCGCAGGGCTCCATCTTGAGTCCTCTCTTGTTTAGTGTATATACATCTTGCTTTCATAAAAGTCTCTCCATCTGTAGTATGCATATGTATGCGGACGATATTCAGATTTACCACTCCTTCCTTGTTTCGAATTCCTCCGCAGCTATTAATGACATTAATCACGATATCCAAACAATTGCGAAGATATCTTCTCAACATGCACTTGTTCTGAATCCATCCAAGTCGGTGGTGTTACTATTTGGAAACAGAAATTCTCTTTCTTTACTTTATAATACTGCAAAATTTAGTGTTAATGGTGTTGAGTTGCCAATTCAAGTTCAAGCTAGAAATTTGGGTATTATTTTTGATACACAGCTTCAGTTCGAAACGCATATACTTAAAGCTATTAGAGTCGCATATATCAACTTAAAACTAATTTTTCCCCATAGACACTATTTGAACATTGAGACAAAGCGACGCTTGTGTGACTCGTTAGTTCTCTCCCATTTCTCTTTTGGTTGCGAATTGTACGGTCCTTGCATTAATGCCAATAGCGCCGCTCGTATTCAGAGAGTACAGAATTCTTGTGCTCGCCTAATTTTTGGGCTACGAAAATTTGACCATATTTCACACAAGCTTGCAGAGTTGAAGTGGCTCAACATGAGTGATAGGCGGCATTTGAGAATGACCTCTCTGTTTCATAAAATCATAAAAAGCAGACAGCCAGCTTATTTGTATAACAAAATTTCTTTTCTTTCGACGTGCATACGCTAAATTTAAGATTTAAAGGTTTACTGACACCGCCACTACATCGGACTGCTCTGTATGAGTGCTCTTTTTCGTATCAGATCGCTAGGGTGTACAATACCATACCTAGCAACTTAAAACTACTTACTGGAGAACGGTTCAAATGCGCGTACAAGCGTTTGCTGCGGCTGTAGTGTGTGCTATCTGATACTTACCTTTCTCTGTCTCTGCTTTATGTACTTGTAACTTGCTTCATTAACTTGTAGCACTCTTGATTAATTTATAAGTGGGTGTTTGTCACGGAATTTAGTATAAGCTTTAGTTGTAGGCATTTTCTCATGATATTATTTTCGTTTGCATCAGGGTGTTGAGGTAGACCATGTGTGCTCTTATGACATACATGAGATACATCCTGTGGTTTTTCAACACTACTTGTTAATGTTTTTTTTATTATTTCTTTCTCTTCTTGGTCATATAAGTGTATTGTTTGAAAAATAAACTCTATTATTATTATTATTATTACACCCGGTGTGCTCATCACTTTTTTTCAACAGTGAGTATAGATAGATAAACCAGCATTGGTACAATACGCATGTTCTGTAGGTAAATTGATGTCTTCCGAGCTGTCATTTGATTTTGAACCTTGCTAGATTAAAGTAAAATATTGTTTTTGGCTCTGCGGATCCACTTCATTACATTTTTTCCCAGTCTTAAGTAGCGCACTTCTGTAAATATGAACTTTCCAGCTGCTGATAATACAACATATTATAAAACATTTCTAAAGTAAATAATTACTAAAGTAAGTTACATACTTGTATTACTTGATTTATTAGAATTGAGTTCTTCTCTTCTACCTATTGTCGCTAAACTAATGCATATCCGAAATAACTCCGGAAATAATTTACCTGAAAGTGTTTGCAAAAAATTCTTGAACAGATGAATTTTATTTTTCACAGAACCCTTTCCATAGTTTTACATTTTTGATTGTTTGTCATTTTCGCACTCTAACGTTGTCAACATTTGGTTTTGAATAATAATATCCTCTAGTTTTTGCTGAAGAATAAATTTTAATTGGGATTGTTTTAATTGGTCAAGTGATCACTTATTGATCTAATTACTGCTTGATCCTCATTGGTTTATGATTTCTATTTATACTTGTAGGCGGGGTCTTTAAATTTTGCATGATTTGCATTTTTTCTCTCCATTTGTATTAGAAATACGAGAATCCACCGTCGCTGTTCTAGTTTTACAACGAGGAAACCATTTTCAGCTTTTGTTAGAGCATAATTTATCATGACTCACCTTAAAATTCGATATATAAATATTACGCTGACAAATAAATGACAAAAATCATAAATATTGGACGGCAATGATGTGCTGTCTAAAACTACAGCAACAAAGAGAAAATTAACCATTCCGAATTTAACGGTCGCGCAAATACATAAATTATCATTCGATATATTGTTAATTACTACTTTTATAAATCAGTGTGAGTCTCTTATGAACATTTTTATTATATTGTAGCAGTTAAATTTTAAGCAGATTATCCAGAAAAATGGTGTAGGTATGTGCACAGTGACAATTAAATACTAGGAGACATTAGTTTCTTTTCTATTGCGACTGAATGAATAAAATTCCAATAGTAGCAAATTTCAACTTCAGCAGATCAATTAGAAGACTGTTCAAAGGTTCGCACAATACTCGCATTGAAAAATTTCCTTAGAAACAGTGGGTGCTTCGAGTCATAGAAAAATTATATTATCTAACGTAAATGGTATAATCATTGACACGAATTGCGCTGGATCCACTTGGTCATCAATTGGACCGCATCGTCGTTATTACAGTGCAAATTTGACAATCGTTCTAAAATGCGTTAACAGAATAAGTGTGCTAGAAGTACTACATTTAATCACAGAGTTTGTAGAATTGTTCGGCGCTATCTTGTCACACTTATACAAGGAAATAAATGTACACACCTACTGCATAGGTTTTCTAAGAATTGAATATTTTTAGTTGGATCAGTAGACGTCTACTGAATGCTATATGTTGTGTGGGATGTTCATTATGATAATCCAGAAAACAATGGAACAAAGTGGAGACACATTACTTGCGCTAATACATAACAACCATCGTACGCTTACGACGAGCGCGATGAGGCTGACACACATATTGTTATATTGGATAAAGTACAAAGGCCAGATTTGGCTACATAGAGATTCTGTAAGAAGAATGCTATGAAAATATAAACTTTCGACAAGTTTAAGGATTTATAGACTATGACCGACTAAGCGTGGCATAGCCCAAATACTATGCCACGCAGGGATGTAAAAAGTTGTTTTCTACAAAGTATTAAAATAAAGAAATATTTTCATAGCAATAAAACGAATTTTTGTCAAGTGTGCTATTTTTCTATATGTATTAAAAATGACATTTGATAGAATTTACTTAGTTTTATTAATTAGATTCCGAATTTTATAAATTACTTTATATTTATATATGTATTATGTATTGTACTACATATTTTTAAAATTAAGTGAAGTGTATTACATAATACCATGTATATGTATATTGATTAATTCATATTTATACTTGTGCAATTTATCTGGCCGCCACTGTATATGTTTGTGTTTCAAAGCATATCGATTTGGTGTATCTAACTTTATTTCTGTGGATATATACATACATGACATTCTGAGGTGGAAGAGAAAAGCGCACCATAACGACTGAGTATTATAATAAAACTCTCACGTTCACGTCGGTACTGGTATTCTACCAGGCAGCGTTGGCGTCTTACACCTCCGCCATATCCCGACCGGTATTTGTATTAAAAATGCATGTGACATCTAGCCAGATGTACCCCAACGTCTCTAACGCGATCTACTCTAAATATGGAGACGCAAAGAAATGAAGATGGATACGCGAAAATCTTATCATGTATTCTTGCCAGACCGCAAGTGAATGTTCGTTTCAACCGTTTGGTGTCGCTACATGTAATGTACCGGAGCGCTCCTTCGACATGTACTATCCCGTACGTGTCGCGGGCTATTTCAATTTGGGTACCGCAAGCGAGAAAGTTGGAAAATTTATCACACATCGGTCGACTGTTTTCCGCAGTGACGCACATTTCAGTAATAATTCACTTTCCGAAACAATACAATCCTACGCAAGGGTAATACGTTACATAAGGCATGTTTAGGTACAAGAATAAAAGCTTCTGCGGGAAACATTAAATAAACATGCATAAGTAGTTGGAAATATGTAAGTGACTGCTTATGTTACAGCATGTCAGTTTCCAGTAAATAGCAGTTATATTAGAAAAATCCATAAACACTCTATAACTGTGTAATCGAATTGATTACTATATTACATATCTATATATTGTTTATTGTTTTCACAGCTTCATTTTTAATTTCTAGGATAGTAATTATGTTGACAATTGTTTTCTCTACTTTCATTTCATGAAAATTTTTTCAGTTTCTCGTTGTGTAATCTATGACTAAATTGTTGTAGAGTATTCACCGCTTATTGTAATGATGATTTTAAATATATAAAGATAAAAATAATTGTACCAAAAATCAGTTTTCATCAGATACGTGATGAGGTACGCAATAAGAATTAATTTTGAACTGTTTGCGATTCTGTAATAATACAAGGTATACACTGCAAATATACTAAATAAATACAACTTAAGCTTCCCGCAAATTAGAAACATTGTACGGGTGTCCCAACAAGGGTAACGAGGTACGGTATTAGGGAAATTGATGTACATACCTAGAAATTTGAAACAAAAAAATTGTTGAGTAAATCGGCTAAGAGAAAACGCTGGAAATTATTTTCGAGTTTCTGAAATGGCCTGCAGGGGGCGTAATTGCCATCTTCAATTTTAAACCCGGTTTTCTGCAAAATTTTCTTATATTAATGATAGTCATAGTGAATACTACTTTAAAGCTGAGACAAATCCAAATATTTTTTGTTAAATGCTTTTTGCTCTACCTATCTCTGAAAAGAAAGTGGTAGGGGGCGTTAGAATATTTTCGGAAATAAATGTCGATAACTCTAAAAAGGCTTAACGTATCTTAATAAACTTGAAGTCATTAAAAAGGGGGTTTCCTCGACTATCAATTGAACTGTGAGTGAGGTGATTGTGTTTGCTTACCTTGCCGCCAGATGGCGTTTTCTGATATAATCGCAAAAAAATTAACTTACTGCAAAAAAATGCAATGATATCACTTTTTTTTACGTCATTACATAGTCAATCACGAGCCTAACAAGCCAGTGAAAACCGCATTTCAATATCTGTATCCTAACCTATACGATATGAATAAAAGAAATGTATACTAAAAAAAAAACATTTTGGGAAGCATTTCCACTTTAAGGTTTGTTATTAATGTCTAATTACTCCTAATTTACCAAATAAAATGCTAATTTATTATTTGGGATGCCAAACGATATTTTAAATCGAAATAAAATTTTGTTATTTATCTTTATTACTTTCTTTTACAATGCCTTTAAGAACACCGTAGTGTTTAATATCTGATATTAGTACTACGTTGTGATATTGTCACCCGTTTTCAAATATTTAGTGTCATATTTTTTTTATTAAATGTTAGGTTTTTAGTCAATAATCGATTGTTAAGTACCAATTTTATTAATTATTGACGTAATGTAAGTAATAAAATCCTCTGACAGAAATAATTCTTTTCTAATTATCAAGATTGCCATGAAAACAAATGTTTATATCTGACAACTCTACACATTTTTCATGTCGTTGTTTGATGCTTGTCAAAGTTTCAAAGTCTCTTGATATCCTGTTTTAAATAGTCGGTTTAAATGTTAATATTTAAATTAATTGTCTTACTGTGATTATGTTTATTGCATCAAAATGTCTTATTCAACTGCGGAAGCATACATACGTCATATTAGACATGTTTTTCCAGTGTCATCAAAACGCCTGTGAGCGTGTGTACGCAGCAAATTATCCCAATAGAAGTAGAATGGCATTTAGACGCTTAAGTAGATGTTTGCGCGAAACCGGACAGGAGTTCATCCTAATCCAGTGCCTAGAAGAAATCGACACGCTAGGAAGGAACAAAACGTCATTAATGTTCTTACCTATGTTAACATGAACCCCCATTTAAGTTTAAGAAGAATAAGTTTGGACTTAGGAATTAATAAATCATGGGTACAACGAATACTAAGAGATCACTATCTACACCCGTATCATATTGAACTACATCAGGCTCTTTTAGAAACTGATTTTGATAGGAGATTAGACCACTGTCATTGGTTGAATTCTAGGATAGATGAGGATCCCGATTTTTTATCTCGAATATTAGGGACCGATGAAGCTACTTTTTCAAGCAATGGAGGAATCAATTTGCATAATATGCATTATTGGTCGCCAGTAAATCCACATTGCATGCTTGAGGTAAACTATCAAAATCGTTGGAGTGTGAACGTCTGGTGTGGTATCTTAGGCAATCGAATTATAGGACCATTTTTTTTTTAATAATAATATGTTAATGGTAAAACTTATTTGGACTTTTTAAGAAATCACCTGCCAATTTTATTAGAAAACGTGCCTTTACAAACGAGAAGAGATAGGTGGCTGCAACACCACGGATGTCCTGCACACTTTTCTCAACAAGTCAGAAATTTTTTAGACCAAGCTTATCCAAATCGTTGGATAGGAAGGGGCAGTTTGTTTCCATTGCCTGCCAGGGGTAGAATAAAAGATATTGTTTATCAGACTCGCCCTACTACTCCAGAAAACATGATTGATCGTATCCGAGATGCTGTAGCCAATATTTCAAGAGCTGAAATCAGCACAACCGTATTAAATACACGACGCAGGATAAATTCCTGCATAGAAAATGACGGAAGGCACTTTCAACATTTATAAACACTTTTTGATTTTCCTTTCAATCAACCTTGTTGTGTTTTATCGTTCTCAAGTTATTAGTTTCACAGTAATTTATTGTTATTATTTTATAACTATTGCGGCTCGTTGGACATTAAGTTAGTTTCCTTACTGTTCTCGCACTTATTATTTTATAATTGTTTTGGCCTGTTGGCTTTCGAAGGCATTGTAAAAAAAAGTAACAAAGATAAGTAACAAAATTTTATTTCGATTTAAAATATCGTTTGTCATCCCAAATAATAAATTAGCACTTTATTTGGTAAATTAGGAATAATTAGACATTAATAACAAGCCTTAAAGTGGAAATGCTTCCCAAAATGTAATTTTTTTTAGTATAAATTTCTTTTATTGATATCTTAGGTCAGGATAAAGGTATTTAGATGCGGTTCTCACTGGCTTGTTAGGCTCTTGATTGACTATGTAATGACGTAAAAAAATCATTGCGTCATTGCAATTAATTCTTTTGCAGTAAGTTAATTTTTTTGCGATGTCAGAAAACGCCATCTGGCGGCAAGGTAAGCAAACACAATCACCTCAATCACAGTTCAATTGATAGTCGAGGAAAGCCCCTTTTTAACGACTCCAAGTTTTAGTAGTAGTTTTAGAGTTATCTTTTCAGAGATAGAGCAAAAAGTATTTAACAAAAAATATTTGAACTTGTCTCAGCTTTAAAATAGTATTCACTATGACTGTCATCAATATAGGAAAATTATGCAGAAAACGGGGTTTAAAATTCAAGATGGCAATTACGCCCCCTGGAGGCCATTTCAGAAACTCGAAAATAATTACCAGCATTTTCTCTTAGCCGATTTAGTCAACAATTTTTTTGTTTCAAATTTCTAGATACATCCGTTTTCCTAATACCGTACCTCGTTACGCTTGTTGGGACACCCGGTATAGTTCATTTTCATATAATTTCCGAGGTCGGTATTAGCGTTTTTTTTTCATCACGGTTTATATTAATAAAATATATATAGAATAATTTTCTACGTTCTAGTAGCCAACTAAAAAAACTTTTTGCCATCCAAAAAGTTTTTTAACGTTGATTACCTAGTTCTTCAATGATATAACTACATAGTAAGACAATATTTTAAATGAAATTTATTAAAAATCGCCGACGTACAAATTCGATAAAATTAAGATAATTTTGTAGTTGGATCTCTACGTATGTAGTACAATTAAAGGAGTATCCACACATCACCGTGCTGTGACAGGGACGTGTCAGGTCCGGGACAGGGATGTGCAATATCAATCCGGATGTTATATTCACACTAGTCAGGGAATTTTGCGACAGTGATGTCAGTGGTAGTTGATAAGTATCCGGGAATTGTCTAAAATATCGGCTGCAACGATATCAATATGCACGTTCCTGGCCCGGTCCGTTCACTGAAGCTCCGGAGAGGCACTGCCACGGACAAGTGCGAATGTAACCATTTAAATTACACGCAACGATAGCTCCCGTCCCTGACGAGTCACGTCCCTGTCACGGCACGGTGATGTGTGGATACTCCTTAACGCTGGCCTTCAGTTCTAGGTCTGTGCCTGTTCTAGATCTGCCGTTAATATTGTTAGGATTGTGTAGTGTAGTATAGTTTTGGATCTACAATCCAGGACCCCTATTCTCCAGCGTTAGAGAAGTGATCGCTCTCTCTGGAATTTGTAGTAGTAGATCGGTCGAAGCGTAAACGTTGCCAGATTTCATAAGTAATACCGTAAATAGTGTGAAGTAAGTGGCAAGTATATTTACCAATGAGGATTTAATATCAAAACGTTTTATCTCTTTTTAACTTTTTAACTCGTGAAAAGCAGGTCCCCTCAGTCAAGCGTGATTCGCATTCAATTAGAATAAAATCGACGGTTAAGCAAATGCAATCAATAGAGAATCGTTTTAAACATAATCGATTCGTAGCAACATGTGTAAGCCCAGAAACGTATAAAGAAGACAATTTTTTAATAGTTATTTTTTGCGCGAAATCGCGTTTTCAAATTTTATCGATGATTAAGAAATAACCGAACACGATAAAATTGCCTCAACATCTATGCTGTAGTACTTTATCAGTTTATTACAGGCACTTTATTATCAAATTTATCGCCTACAGTTAAACCAACCACTAACCACCTCTAACCACTTTAATCAAATACAAAACTCGAAATTAACATCTTCCGATAAATTCCGTCAATTATTGGTTATGTTAATGAGATTCAATTCAATTTAAATTGTCAGCACGCGCGTAGCGCCCTAAAAAAACTTATATTATGTGCGCATGCTTCTCCTAACATTTCAAGATTCTCCTACAAATTTCCGGGAGAGTAAAGTTCTCACGATTTGTAAGAGAAGTGAAACTTTCAAAAATAGCAAATTCTAATGTCAGGAGAAACACACCCACTATTCTCATGATATGACCATTCACTTGAGTTGGAAAATAGGGTTCCAGATTATCAGACTCAAGACCCTCCGCAAACTGCGCATCAATAGACACCTTAACCCTTAATTAGTCGCGTGGGGTCATTGTGACCCCACAGAACATGATCGCCACTGTAACTTTGAACCCAAGACTTGTATAACGGTTTCTCCTGCTCTGCCTACTTAAATAGACATCTCAGACTCTAGACTCAAGGTTCCAATGATCAGTATTGTTCTGAGTGTCAAAGAATGTTGCCTATCGCATAATATATACCTTTTTGACCCCACGCGATTATCTGTGTAACATTTGTTGTGAGACTTTCAGCCGTAAATAAGGCTAGTGTGTTGACGGTTATCATACCCAGAGATTCAAACCGATGGTCAAATCCGTTCCTATAGACAGTAGCAATGTGTAGGTATGTGCCGCGTGCCTGTTATGAATAAGAAGAGACCTATCATTGAACTCGCATTTTTACCGACTATAAATGATTATGGATTGGCGGTTTTTTTCTTGTAAACATGAAATGTAATCATTATGACTCACATTTTTATTAAATTATAATTTCAAAAATAAATAGAATTAGTGAAAATTCACCAAGTATCTCGCAGTTTTTCCAAATTTATTCCAGAAAATTTGCGAAAACGTATCTGCCTGCAGCAAAATATATCTCACAATATATTACTTCAATCCAATGTACTTGGACCTTGCCGAGGGAGATGTGGAAGATGCCCCAGGAAAAACGATAACAAACTGTCTGTTAGATGCAGTGAATGTAACAATTTTATTTGCAAAGCACACACAACAAAGATTTTCTGTACCGATATTGTGTTGACAGCGATTAGAGTTGAACGATTGTTTGGGCTGTTTCCATCGTCTATTGGATGATAATGATCCGACGTTTCGGTGAACTCTCTATCACCGTCTTCAGGGTAGCTCTGAAAAGAGCTGTTCGTCTCTAGTTTACTCATTGATAAGTTCGCTAGAATCGAGACAAGTAACACAGAAGAAACAAACGCTTGTACCGAAGTATACTAGTGGATATATTCTCTCCGACTGAGTTTCGATGTACAGTTGTATTTCCGCACTATTACGACATTAACAACTTCACGATATGAGCGATTAGAGTATCTTTAAGGATACTTCTATATTGTTTTTACTAAGCTGTTTATGTTTGAACCTGCAATGTATGATTTTCTTAAGATAAAGTTTATTTATTAATGAATTTAATAAAAGAAAACATAATTCTGGATATTGGGTCATAATGACCCCACGCGACCAGATAGGTAATAATTTATGACGCGACTAACTAAGGGTTAAAGATGCATTTAGACTGCTTTTGTGTCGGTGCTCGTGTTCGTGGTCGTAGATTCCTGAAGAAATATTTTTGAGATCACGAATCAAAGTGTATGCATTGCTGTTTTGCTCGTCGCGTTTATAAAGATATCCATCGTTTCTGCGATGTTTAGTCCCATATAAAATGTACGCCGAGCACTGTTAGCTTTGCGTTGTGCTCGTGCGCATACACACTACCACGTTCGTAGTATCTTGGCAGCTCAGCACGGCTACAATCTTCACTTTGCTGTTAAAATGATAAAAAGATAGTGAGAAACATAAATCATAATTAGCACTATTATTGAAAATTATTAGAAACGCATTTATTGTAGCAGTTTCATATATGTATATTTCAGAATATAAAATTTTGCTGGATAGCTATCACAATAACAATGTAAGTAAAGATTTATCAGTTTTCATAAAAATGTAAATTTCTTCAAAAGGACGTTATACCAAGCAGAAAAAAATCTAATTGAACATGCGTCGGATGGATTTAATGTAATGATCGGAAAAGTTAATTCTGTAATATCACGCTTTAAAGAACAAATTTCCAATTTACCTTTAATGATATGCGTACCCATACATATATGATCGTCTCTATTTGTGTACACTGTCCATAAAATTGGTAATCGAAAAAAGAAAGACGAAACCAGGACTCGTAAAATTAAAAAGAATAAAAAATAAATAAATCACCAATTCAAAAACCTTATTTACTTTTCGCTCAAAGTTATTAATATGGAAATGTGTACATTTTTTACTAGTAGACATTTGTATTGGAATATTTTTAGTACTTTTATATCTTTTTTGACTGGGAAATTGTATAGCGAATTATCTAAATTAAACGAAAATAATAAGTATTAAGGTCACAAATATATAAATGTATGCAACTTTTTTTTAAACAGTTTTCGATTACCAGTATAATACAGCACTTAAAAGGTTGTTGTGACTTCCTGAATGGAAAAAATAAACATTTGAATATTCAGTTGAAACTTTGCATTCAGGAATACTTTTTAATTCTGAGCAACTTAGAGGTGAAAGGAAGTAACAATTTCCACACCGTATAAATCTTTCAAAATTTTCCAGTCTATAATAGTTATTTACGAACCAAGTGCGTGAAATCATATTTCGCGAATGAGTGACCAGTGACCTTTATGGACACGAACTAACCTATTTTGTAAAGTAAATAATTAAAATGATTACATCTGACAGATTGTAAAGTAAGAATTATCAGCTGGGTATGTTGACAGTATTTTGTTATTTGTACAAACGTCAAACGACTTATTAAAAATGTCAAGGTCTCGATCGCAAAATGAATGCGGAACAACAAGTTATAAAAAAATTAGCTGAAAATGCTAGAGACTCACTTTTACCTAATAAATCTAAGTTTCAGTACGAAACTGTTTATGCGGTATACCGCAAACGGTATACATCAAATAATATAGCAAAGTCTTGAGCTGATTTTGACATTTATTTGACACTGACATAATAGTACATTTTTCAGTTTTTAAATAGTAGTACTTTAAAGTGGCACTCTATGGACGGTAAAGTAGCTCATAAAATAGGCAGTGATTTACTTGTGCATAAGCAATTCACAAGTAAATGAAGCTTAACGGCAGAGCATAGACATTTTTTTGTAGCGATAACGAGGAATGTTCTTGAAATACAGGGTCTTTCACAAAGCCCGTTACTCAGACGGTTTAGGGAACCTGCTATTAGTATAATTCTGATATCGAGAAAATTGCATTTGTAGTATGGGTTCTCTTATTTTTAGGGGTCTGCGGTGCATCGAAAATTCGGTACCGGTACGGTACAGAACGATGTACCGTCAGCGGTTCGGTACAGACAACATTCTCGGTACCATCTCGGTACGGTACAGTTTACAATGACAAAACGAAAAATAATCCCATACTATTTATTTATAAGCATTTTTAATAAGAGGAGTAAATTCAAATTTATAGATAAAAGACCACGTCAACCAGCAAAAAAAATTATTCCAAGCAATGCATTCGAACATTCAAGTAGTGGGGCTGTAAACACAAATGTCTCTAGTACTTTTAAAGTGCAAAAACTGGATAGCTTTCTCAAATCTGCTGAAAATTATGAAAACAGCCACCCAAAATATATTGTCATGAAAACAGCCGTAACAAAATGGATTGCTGAGGAGGTACACCCTTATGCAATTATTGATGAACCGGGATTAAGACAAATTGTTAAACTAGCTGATGGAAGGTTTGTTTTACCTACATCAACAACGATTGCAAGAAATTGGATACCGGATCTATACGATAATACTAAGTTGAAATTAAAGGACGAAGTTTCTAAGCAAAACTTAGAATCCATATCTTTGACAACTGACATGTGGTCCTCAGAATCAACTGTCTCATTTTTGGGGATCACAGCGCATTTTGTAGATCATGAAATGAATTTGAAGAATATTTGTCTTGGTTGTGTCTCTATGCTTGAAAGTCACACCGGAGAAAATATTTCACGTTATCTAAAAGAGACCCTAACTGAATGGAGCCTTGATAAAGTAGAAAGTATCTACTGTGTGACAGACAATACAGCAAATATGAAAACTGCAATAGTCAACACAAAAATGGCGCATGTATCATGTTTTGCACATTCACTCAATCTGACACTAAAGGATGCTAAAAAAAACTACCGTGGGTTTGACACACTGATGCAGGAACATTGTTGGTCATTTTGGACATAGTCCTACAGCCAAAGCAAATCTCCAAAAAAGGCAAGAACAATTGCGCAAACAAAAATTAGAGCTTATACAAGACATAGAAACAAGGCGGAACAGCGAGTATTTCATGATGGAAAGACTCCTTAAACTGAAGGAACCTCTGTGTTTGGAGTTGTCCCAACCTGGATGCACTGTGGATAATGTAACTTCATCAGATTGTGGGATAGTTGAGGCCTATGTCACAACTTTAAAACCATTCCTAGATGCCACGTGTCATCAGAGAAAAGACCTACCAGAAGTATGATTATATTTCTTGTCCATGGTCTCAAAAGTGGTTTGCAGTCAATTTTTTTTTTTTAATGATAAGTGGTGGGTGCTTAGTTGCAGTGACTCCGTAAGCTGTATCGCTTGCCTGGCTATCACTGCAACTCTTGCGGTGTAGTTTAGTGTGTGTAAGTTGTGTTTAAATGGCTTTGTGACAGCATCATTTCGCCTTTTATGATGCCGCGCTGTTAATCACTTTGCTCCCAACAGCGAATGGCAAGTCGATCCGGGATTAAACTCTCTGAAAAAATGTCACCGTCCCTCCAGAGAATTGAACCCCGGCACCTATCGTCCTCTCACAACAATAGTCAGCCGCCTAACCACTGCGGCCATCGACCCGTTTTATTACAGACAATTACAGACAATAATAGAGCGGGGATTACATTAAGCAGAGCTCTATTGCAAGCAGTGCAGGGTAGATTTCCTATGGCTGAACATAGTCAGCCAGATCAGCTTTGTATGCTACTGGACCCTAGATTTAAAGATTCGATTTTATCAGAATCCATGAAGAAAGCAGCCAAAGAAACGTTGCGGAAGGAGCTGGGAACACTTGAATCCCAAAAAGCCAATGCTGCTTCACAATTTAGTGAGATACTAACTGAAAATGAAAACACCACTACAAATTTATCAAGTGTATGGGCAGCATTTCTTCAAACCACCAAGCAACAAACTGCCAAGGAAGCGGATAACAGTTCCAGGCAGAATCAAGCTCAAGGTATGTTTTCTATAACTTTTCAATTTTGTGAAAAGACTAAAATTATCCTACTACTGTAATTCCAAGACAGTAGGCCCCAAAATATCATATAGACAGAACGTGTAAACCATGTTAAGTCCTATTTTAATAATCACAAGAACATGCATGTATTTTTACTAAATCAAATCATTCTAATAGCTGATGAAATTTGATACATAATATTAGATATAAAAAAAAAGAAACTGTAAGTACTGAAACTAGTGAACAATTCTGGCAATAACCCTCCATTTCCATAATTAAGCAATTCCTATAGTTGAAGTATTAGGGTAATTCCGGGTGAGATGGTGAGCTGAGTGAGTTCAGGTTGTCTTCAGCTGGAAGCGTACTTCTCTGAAAATTGTATAGCCATTTTGCAGGATCCTTTTAAGTGGTGGGCAGACAACTTACTTAAATTCTCCAAGCTCATTCCGCTTGTCAAAAAATATCTTGGCATTCCTGCTACTGAAGTACCATCAGAAAGAGTGTTTTCTTCTGCTGGGAATGTATTAAATAGCCGAAGGCGAAGGCTCCTTCCAGGTAACGCTGAAAAGTTGATTTTCCTTCACCAAAATCTGAAATATTTGAAAAGGTACAAATAAATGAAATACTTGTAACATAAAAAATGTTGTTGTACAAAATGTCCTTTATTTTCTACATTAAATAAATTTTACTTTATTAGGGCTATGTAGTTCTTGCAGAATAAATGTTGGGTTTTGCTTTTGAAACATTTTTAATAGGTATTTAATCTTGTGCTTATACTATTTTTGAAGAGATATTTTTATGAATTAATGAAAACTACTTGTACTAAGGGATCAGTTTTACTTACCTTCATATTCTTTCCAATTATTCCCGTTTGGTTTTAGAAAAAAGGTTACAGTAAATTGGTAAATCTATGTAATATCATTAGTACCGTGTACCGTACCGTACCGAAAGGAAGGGCAACATTTCAGCGGTTTTCGAATTTTATCAATATTCTGGCTATAGGATGTCAGCGGAATATTATTCTCTTAAAAAAACCATTCCAAATAGTAATCCATCATTTATAATATATACACGCAGAGAAATATGATCTTGAGTTAAAACAGACTCTTTCAGTTCAAAACAATCCCGTATTTGTATATCCGCAAAACTGTATAGTGTTATCACAAGAATATTATTTTCTAAGGAAATTGTCGTGACGCAAAACAACATTGTTTCAATGTACGAATATAATGGATTGGTAAGACTTCCGTATGTCGACCACTGAATTGACAATGTACCTATAGGAAAGTAACGGAAAGTACAGGTTTTACTGAGTCCAAAACGGCCCCCCTTTTCTCGCGGCGATTGGCCTAAGATACCTAAAAATCGTTCTAAAAAGCATTATTTCTAGGTTATGTTTCGCTAGTGTTTTGACATTTCTGCGAGGATTTTCAGTTGATACCCAGTCAGAATTACGAAATATAGAGCGTATATGTTTGAAACCATCTAACCCGTCCAAGTTAAATTTCTTCTCGTCAGAAAATACGATATCGTTCGACTCACGATCCAACCTCATGATTTTGCACAATTTTCAGTCGTGCCTGTTTATGTGTCTTTTTTAAGGGTGGTTTGACACCTTTCTAAGCCACCGCAAACGTTTCTTAGCTATGGCTCGCCTTGAATACGAGAGTGTAGGGTATCCTTATAACAATTTACATATTTCTATTTTTTCCTCTCCGGATACTAACTTACGTCTTGGGATTTTTATTAACTAATATGTATACTTGGATAATATATATATATATATATAGATTTGTTAAACCGCTTATACAGGCCCGAACCGCTATATGTAGTAATCGTTGTCAGACCCGCGACGACGTTGTCAGACCCACTTTCGGGTCTGACAACGTTCTTCGTGTATTTCGGTCTATTTTTCAATGTTATGCTTAAAAATGACTCCTCCCAATTTTTTGTTCGGGACCGACAACGCGGTAGAATATCAACCTATACACAACTCTAGTTCCGGCGGTTTCTGCCAGAGGGCCAGCTGTATATCTAAAGAAGCATTTCTACCGACGTTGTCAAGCCTGGTACATTATACCCACGTCGTCAAGCCCGAAAATCGGCAACACTGTAATTGCAATACTATCTATAATGTTTATCACTTCTGTTTGCATTCGTAAAACTGAATGTGTTTAAGTTAGCGTGGTATTCACGATTTGGCTGATGAATTTGGTTTAAATAAAGTTTAAGTTATAAAAAGCAACTTTCCATTATCTTTTTAATCTAAATCATATTAACGCTGCGACTATAGAAAGAATGAATATTCTGTCGGAATGTATTCACTATTTCAAGCTGAAACTATAGAAATTTATTATTCAGTTAATTACTTCATTCAGTTACTTTATTGCGTAGTACATTTGCAACAGACAAATATTCTACCTATAATTTAAAACTTGTAGTCAGTAGTAGTTGTAGATAAAAACAGATACGGCCCACTAAATACGTACAGGATGGGCAAATGTCGATGTTTCAATAGGGGATCTTGGTAACTATAAGAGGTATAAAAAAACGGACCACGCATTCTAGATCTGTTTTTTCGCGAAAAGGATGATGGTGAAAACCAAATTTGGCTATCGGCTTTCGGTTTCAAGTTATCCGTGAAAATTCGGCCCCCCTTTTCTCGCGGCGATTAGCCTAAGATACCTAAAAATCGTTCTAAAAAGCATTATTTCTAGGTTATGTTTCGCTAGTGTTTTGACATTTCTGCGAGGATTTTCAGTTGATACCCAGTCAGAATTACGAAATATAGAGCGGCAATTGAAAAAAACTTCGTCCAGGAATATAAAAATAATAATCTTTTTTTTTATTTTGCAGTATCTCTTAATACAATTAATAAGTAATATATATTTCAGTGTCTAAAAAACATATCTTCTTTTGTCTTTTATTAAATTTACACAGTGACATTTGATGTTAATGCATGAAATTTATTTTTAAAATAATTATTTACGTGTCATACACAATAATTAAATGTGTAAGTTAATATTAAGGAGAAAATTATGAATATTTATATACTATCTTGATTAAATTTGAAGATATTTTTAATCTATTAATTGCAATTAAAACTAAGCTAATTCTTTAGGTACGCTCCTATTTTATATAATGTATTTCCACTGAATTTAATAAAATACAAGAAGAGATGTTTTTTAGTTACTGAAACTTATCAATTAATTGTATTAAAAGGTACTAATGAAAACGTCGCGACGTTTCAAAATTGCCACTCGATATTTCGTAATTCTGACTGGATATCAACTAAAAATCCTCGCAGAAACGTCAAAACACTAGCGAAACGTAACCTAGAAATAACATTTTTTAGAACGATTTTTAGGTATCTTAGACTGATCTCAGCAAGAAACGCGGGTCCGTTTTGGAGTCAGTAAAACCTGTACTTTCCGTTAAATTGCTTATAAATTGCCAATTCAGTGGTCGACATTCGGAAGTTTAGGCAATGGATTTACTTCAAGTACAACGTTTGGTTGAAATTATTCCTCCAATTCCCATGAAGCTAAAATACATTTCACATAATCCATTATTAAATATGTACTTTTATTACTGCAAATGTCCACGCCTTAACTATAAAAAACTTATTTGTATCTAATTCTTGCAAAATGGTGCACCCAGATAAAAAGATTGAAGTCGAATGCACGTATAAACGCTTCATATACACATATAAATCTCGAACGCAGCTGCTCGAAATTTGCAATTCAGCTATTTCACAAATAGGGAAGTTATTCAGATCAAATACGTATTTTCCAACAAATATAGTCTAGATTGTATTAAACGCATTTACTTATTCCATGAAAATGTGTTTGAATCAAAACAGAAATATTCTAGCATTAAAAATATTGGATAAAACAGTATATTTTTCTCATTTTCTCTGTGTGTACAATCATGTTTCGACTCAATAACTGGAAGGTAACTCTTCTCCTTTACATCAAATAAGTAGTTCGTGTTTTTTAGCGGAAGTTATTCATGTGTTCATTGTAGTAGAGTAAAGTTTTGCGGTACCAGTACGAATAAAATACGTACTACCTTTACGAATAGATCTGTTTGTATTCATAAAAGTCGAAATACTTAGGTCTAGTTTACCATTATACGAGATTGTGTATCCATGAATACAGTACTCACCACAAGGGCGTATTTTGTATTACCCGGTAAATATGCTTACAGAAAGCGAATTATTAAAAGAGAGAGTAAGTAAAACACTACTGTTTTATTATCTATGTATAACACTGTCGAGTGTCTGTTGCCTAATAGTGCTTGATGCTGTTCACGGATACTTTTGATCAATTTTAAGGGATTATGTACTTATGTAATATAATAAGAATATTGAGTTCTACAAGAATTACTCATAATATGAACGAAATAAAAGTCAAGTTCAGAAGACATTTAGAAACTCAAATAAGATTGCATTTTCTCTGCTAAGAGGTATATTTCATTATCAGTTTGTTCTCATGCCCTATGCTTCCATCAATTATCGAATTCAACAATAACTTTTACATAAACTACTATTAAAATAAGTGCAATATTTCGGAAATGGTCTCATAGTTACATATGCCTGCAGTAAAAGTAGGAAAATGTTGCACCATCAACTCACGAGTACTGTAATTCCACAAGTCTGTATAATGCTGGTTATAGGTTTTTGAGCAAATTCGTATTTTTATACCTCACAAACGTACTTACGTACTCGACAAAATTAGATGTTTGCGTGTGCATATACACGAAATTTCTATAGGTAGTACCGTATGAACTTTTGATCCGAATATTCGGTTTTCTTAATATCTCTGGTATCGAAGTTAACGCTGAACTACAAAGAAACACAAATACGAGAGAAAATGACATTAAAGAAATTTATTACAGTTTATACACAGAATATTTACAATAATGGTAACTAAAAATAGCGACATTAACATAAAACTGATAAAATAAATACACAAAAAATATAATTCTTTCTAAACTTAGTTGTGAGAATTAGATGCTCTATGCAAAATAACTTCAAATACCCGGGTTTTAATACTGTCTATCAATCTGGGCAATGTTCAAATAGGAATATCATTCCAACACCCCGTTATCGCAGATTTTAGTTCTTTAACGCTACTGTATTGCTTATTATTGATATATACCTTTCTTGCCTATATTATTTCTCAAGCATTTTCGTTGAAGTTCCGATTAGGCAAGCTTTTGATGAAGTCACTTCTTGATTTGTCCGGAATTATGGATAGCTGCATTGTTTTGTTGAAATATCCACACTTGCAACGGCAATTGTTAACTGAAGTCTATCAGAATCATTTCCAGAATTCGGATATAAGAATTAGAATTGAATCGGGTAGAAATAAAATATAGAGGGATTTTGTTGTTATGGGTAAAAGCCACCCAACCATTATACTACCGTCACCAAAATTTAGAGTCAACGCAACTTTAATGTTCTTGCACAAATCATGTCAAACATGTTTGAAACCATCTAACCCGTCCAAGTTAAATTTCTTCTCGTCAGAAAATACGATATCGTTCGACTCACGATCCAACCTCATGATTTTGCACAATTTTCAGTCGTGCCTGTTTATGTGTCTTTTTTAAGGGTGGTTTGACACCTTTCTAAGCCACCGCAAACGTTTCTTAGCTATGGCTCGCCTTGAATACGAGAGTGTAGGGTATCCTTATAACAATTTACATATTTCTATTTTTTCCTCTCCGGATACTAACTTACGTCTTGGGATTTTTATTAACTAATATGTATACTTGGATAATATATATATATATATATAGATTTGTTAAACCGCTTATACAGGCCCGAACCGCTATATGTAGTAATCGTTGTCAGACCCGCGACGACGTTGTCAGACCCACTTTCGGGTCTGACAACGTTCTTCGTGTATTTCGGTCTATTTTTCAATGTTATGCTTAAAAATGACTCCTCCCAATTTTTTGTTCGGGACCGACAACGCGGTAGAATATCAACCTATACACAACTCTAGTTCCGGCGGTTTCTGCCAGAGGGCCAGCTGTATATCTAAAGAAGCATTTCTACCGACGTTGTCAAGCCTGGTACATTATACCCACGTCGTCAAGCCCGAAAATCGGCAACACTGTAATTGCAATACTATCTATAATGTTTATCACTTCTGTTTGCATTCGTAAAACTGAATGTGTTTAAGTTAGCGTGGTATTCACGATTTGGCTGATGAATTTGGTTTAAATAAAGTTTAAGTTATAAAAAGCAACTTTCCATTATCTTTTTAATCTAAATCATATTAACGCTGCGACTATAGAAAGAATGAATATTCTGTCGGAATGTATTCACTATTTCAAGCTGAAACTATAGAAATTTATTATTCAGTTAATTACTTCATTCAGTTACTTTATTGCGTAGTACATTTGCAACAGACAAATATTCTACCTATAATTTAAAACTTGTAGTCAGTAGTAGTTGTCGATAAAAACAGATACGGCCCACTAAATACGTACAGGATGGGCAAATGTCGATGTTTCAATAGGGGATCTTGGTAACTATAAGAGGTATAAAAAAACGGACCACGCATTCTAGATCTGTTTTTTCGCGAAAAGGATGATGGTGAAAACCAAATTTGGCTATCGGCTTTCGGTTTCAAGTTATCCGTGAAAATTCGATTTTTCCCATTTCCGTTTTATCACGATATCTCGGCTATTTATGAAAATGGACAAAAATGACTTTTACGTTCTTCAGGCACTTTTTTGACTAGAATGCAGTGGCGTTAGAGATTTTTTGAAAAAAATTTTCGAAATTCGAGGTAGGACATAAAGTTCTATTTTTTTATATGGAACATGTAGTTGGAACAATAGTTTAAGTTGATTATTAGAATGTTGCTTCACCTTAAAATTATAAATTTGCGATGGCTTATGAAAATTACGAAAAGAATGATATGTTGGAATGCTTTATTCTCAATAATAATAATACTGAAGCTGCATGTGAAACATATTCTAATCGTTACCCATTTGTTGACCATTGATCATTTAATTTTTCTTGATAAATTCGGTGCATGTCAGAATACGATTGTCAAATAGGGCACACCAAACACTGAATCCGAATCGTCCCTGATTTTGAACATCGACGGCACGGTAGGGGTTAACATCAGACCACCAATGTTCATTGTGTCGGTAAAAAATTCCGGCACTGCTAATGTAGACTTTATCCAAATAATTTTTCTAAAAAATGAATGGATCTTCCTGAATTTGTTGAAGATGCCAATTGCAGAATTCTAAGCGTCGTTCAGGATCAATCAATAGGAGCTGCTGTTTCCTCACTTTGTATGGCCTAAACTTATGTTTCCTCAAAACTGATAACGCACGTCGTCGTGATATAGGTACCCAATTCCTCTTCGATTTGACGGCTTGAGATTGAAGGATTTGCCACTGCTAATCCAATAACATTGACCGTAATTTCCTCAGTATCTTCCTTATTATAATTCTTCGATCTTGATTTGTTGAATGTTCCAAAATTAATGAGATTATCTTTCAGTCTCAAAAATAGATTTATTAGGTTACCTTCTTTCCGGGTAACGATTAGAATATGTTTCACATGCAGCTTCAGTATTATTATTATTGAGAATAAAGCATTCCAACATAGGTATCATACTTTTCGTAATTTTCATAAGCCATCGCAAATGGATAAGTTTAAGGTGAAGCAACAATCAAATAATCAACTCAAACTATTTATAAACCTACTGACAGATTCATGTTTGTTGAATGACACAGGCCTACTAACGAAAAGCAATGAAATGATGAAAATCAATGGAAAATGTTAATTTTTTGCTATAATACAATGAAAATGAACGAAAAGACAACAACAACAACAAAAACAACTTGAACTACAAAAACCTATTGATAGGAGAGGGTGGTGGAGGTTAAAATTAAATGTGTCCATTTTACTATTGTCAACTTATTATATGACAGGTATATCAGAGGTTATGTCAAATACTTTACCGAGCCATCAAACTATCCTAATGGAATACACAATTAATGAAAAAGTGGAAATTATAAAGTGGTTTTATAATTTGCCATAGTATTTGACATAACCATTGACATTCCTGTCATACAAACAGTTGACATTACTAAAATGGATACATTTAATTTTACCTCCCACTACCTTCTCCTATTAATAGCCTTTCGTAGTTCAGGTTGTTATCCTGTATGTCATTGAAATGGCAAAAAAATCCTCTTTTTAACGATATCATAGCCAACTATATTTTCCATATAAAAAATACAACTTTATGTCCTACCTCAACTTCTCTCTAACGCCACTGCATCCTAATTAAAAAAGCGCCTCAAGAACGTAAAAGTCATTTTTGTCAAAAACGAAAATGGGAAAAATCGAATTTTCAGGGATAACTCGAAACCGAATGCCGATAGCCAAATTTGGTTTTCACCATCATCCTTTTCTCGAAAAACAGGTCGAAGATGCGTGGTCCGTTTTTTGATACCTCTTATAGTTACCGAGATCCCCTATTAAAACTTCGGAATTTGCCCATATTTATGTCAATAGTAAGTTGGTAAAATCGCGATGCATAAAATAAAAACTAAAAAAGAATTAATATTACGTGCTTCATACTAATTGCTTTAAGTGCATCTAAGTTTTTATCCGAATCCATTTCTTTCGGTTTGACCAGTTATATTTGATATAGTTGTCAAGATAAGGGTGTTATTGCTAGCAAAGCCCGAAATTAAATTATATATTAAATAATTTTTTCCGTACTAATCTTCCATACGGAATTAAGTGACTACAAAATTTTTGATTAAATTTGTCAGTTATTGGAGACAGTATGCTTTTTAACAGTTTCAATAGTTTTTAGTTTCAAAAGAATTTATTGTCAAAACTATTAATTTTCGCTATTTTGAATATGTGTAGACACATATCTTATGTAAAACTACAGTATGAATACTTCACGACTGCGTTATTTCGAAATTAAGTCAAATTACTTTTAAGTATTTATAAATAGGTACTTCATAATGGGGCCGTCCTGTTTTTTTAAATGTGTTAATAAATATTTTATTATGAAAGATTACTATGATCTGATGTAGGTAATAGCAAAAATTATAATTTTAGTGTTACTGGAATCGCACAAAAAAGAAAATAAAACTGATTATTTGTACATCGCGCGTTTAGTGACGTGATAATGGTACTTCTTTTTAGTGGCTTAAACTTGTAAGAATACATCAACGACAAACGTAGTAATGTGCAAGCATTGTTATATGTAGGGAATGACAGATGTGTTGACAGTGACAATTATTAGAAAAAAGGCGTTTTGAGGATAAGACGTGCATATAAAATAAAGGAGTACTATGTATTTATGTTGGCCAATCAAATGTAATAGAACTTTCAGTCTCTAATATGTAGTTTTTGTGTACTATAATACGAAATGTAAAAACGTATAAGTAAAGCAATAATTTGGAAAAGCCGTTAATAGTTATATTGCATATAATCCTGTCAACACGTAGAAAGACAAACGATGTGACTTTTACTAAATATTTGTTAACCATGAAAGATATTGAAATGATTGCAAGCAAACAAGCACGGCATCTACACGAAATGAAGAAAATTGGCGAACATGCTTCGTTCAGAGAGATGACAGTCCTCTTCGTGATAATATATTCTTGACTATAAATGGTCATTGTATACAAGTATTCATTGACAGCGGAATCTGAACTTGTTAAAAGCCAACAGTTAGGTGCAGATGGGAGCGCCAAAATTTGATAATACTTGTGTTTTGGTAAAAGGATTAGGAAACGCGCCAATAAAAACATTCGCGTCTGAAATAAAAGTCAGTGAACATATTCTTAAAGCCGACATCGTAATACAGAAAACCATCTAGACGTAGCTAAACCAGGACATGAGAAGAGAATTAGCGCAATTATAACTAATTATAAACCAAAACGCCCGAAACAAACGAAGATATGCACAAAAAAGTACACTCATTTTTAGCAGATGTAACTACTCTCTTTTTGGGTTTAGGTTTAGATAGAATGGTTGAGTGGAAGAGCAGATGTCAACTTTTAGTGACGCATCTGAACTCCGCCACTTTTCACTTCAATATTAATAGAAATACTTTTGATATTTTTGTAACATATGTTGGAAATAAAGACGCTTTTCCGGATTGATTTTAAAATTATTCTTGCAACCAGATACAAAACATTTCATGATTAATTGGTATCAAATAAGATTCAAATAATAATAAACCATGATTCCAAAGGTGATAATGTTCAAAAATACACTCAAACTGAAAACTCTAAGCACACAACAAAATAATAAGAACACAATAGTTTATCAAACAAATGTGTTATTTCTATCTCTCTCTATATCATACTTTTGGCAAGCTTCTCTGTCAATTTACCATTATCACGTCATAAATGCGGTAAATTCAAACTTTGATATTTTGTCTTGGCATATTTACTAATAATATAAAAAAAAGAAAATACGTAGACGCTACAATTTAATGTACACTTTAAAAAAATATATATAAAAAAATCTGGGAGTACCCCAATAAACATCCATTTGTAAACGCCAAAAATCATGAGCCATGAGCATACCTTGCTAAGCCCACTAATTATACCGCTTTGCCAGACCCAGTGTATAAAAAATATATATTTTCCCGCCTTTTCATTCCCTGCAATGTTGCCAAGTATATGCGACAAGTGTCTATTATGTTTTCACAGGTTAAATGTAAGCTCGAAGTGTTTTGAGAGAAAGCACAAACCTTTAAAACCTCATGATTTTTGGGGTTTACAAATGGATGTTTATATGGACTAGACTTGAGCTTGAAGTAATATTTTAAATAATTATGAAGTATTTATAAATACTTAAATGTAATTTGACTTAATTTCGAAATAACGCAGTCGTGAAGTATTCATACTGTGGTTTTACATATGTAAGATATGTGTCTACACATATTCAAAATAGCGAAAATTAATACTTTTGACAATAAATTCTTTTGAAACTAAAAACTATTAGAAATTATTGAAACTGTTAAAAAGTATACTGTCTCCAATAACTGACAAGTTTAATCAAAAATTTTGTAGTTACTTAATTCCGTATGGAAGATTAGTACAGAAAAATGATTTAATATAATTTAATTTCGAGCTTTTGTAGCAATAACACCCTTATCTTGACAACAATATCAAATATAACTGCTCAAACCAAAAGAAATGGATTCGGATAAAAACTGCACTTAAAGCAATTAGTATGAAGCAGGTAATATTAATTTTTTAGTTTTATTTTATGCATCGCGATTTTATCAACTTACTATTGACATAAATGGACAGGATGGGCAAATTTCGAAATTTTAATAGGGGATCTCGGTAACTATAAAAGGTATAAAAAAACGGACCACGCATCCTCGATCTGTTTTTTCGAGAAAAGGATGATGGTGAAAACCAAATTTGGCTATCGGCTTTCGGTTTCGAGTTATCCCTGAAAATTCTATTTTTCCCATTTCTGTGTTATCACGATATCTCGGCTATATATGAAAATTGACAAAAATGACTTTTACGTTCTTCAGGCACTTTTTTTAATTAGAGCGCAGTGGAGTTAGACATTTTTTGAAAAAAAAATCGAAATTCGAGATAGGACATAAAGTTGTATTTTTTTATATGGACTATATCACTCGCATTTCTGTCAACCAATCACACAGTTGGAATTCCTTAGCAACAGCCAATGACATTCATTTTATAGCGAAAAAATCACGTGTGAATTTTAATAAGTGATAAAATCACTTGTGGTTTTATCAATACAAATGGAGTACTGTCAAAACGGCTCATTTTCACTCACAATGCTCGCAATTACTACACAAAGCAAACCTTATTGTTTATTTTTTTTTGTTTCCTCTCCTTCTGAGTTACCAGCAAAATACATGGCAAAATGAACACAACCTAAGTAAATTACGAAAATATCCGATAACTGCAGAACTTACTAATAGCAAACTACATTGCAACAAATTTTGTTCGTGATATAGTCTTTTTAAATACAACGCGTGACCAAGATTTTTCTTTGATAAAATTGATTTGGATAATTTTATCGGAAAATCTTCGTCACGTGTTATATTACTTATGAAAATATAGTTGACTACGATATCAATCAAAAGAGGATTTTTTGCCATTTCAATGATATATATCACGTGTGGTCTTGTCGTTCATTTTCACTGTATTATAGCAAAAAATTAACATTTTCCATTGATTATCATCATTTCATTGCTTTTTGTAAAGTGTCGTAGGTGTGTGTCATTCAACAAACATGAATCTGTCAGTAGGTTTATAAATAGTATCAATAGTTTGAGTTGATTATTTGATTGTTGCCTCACCTTAAAATTATACATTTGCGATGGCTTATGAAAATTACGAGAAGTATGATATGTTGGAATGCTTTATTCTCAATAATAATAATGCTGAACCTGCATGTAAAACCTAATAAATCTATTTTTGGAAGACTGAAACATAATCTCATTAATTTTGAAACATTCGACAAATCAAGATCGAAGAATTATAATAAGGAAGATACTGAGGACGTTACGGTCAATGTTATTGGAATGGCAGTAGCAAATCTTTCAATCTCAAGCCGTCAACTTGCAGTGAAATTGTGTACATCACGACGACGTGCGTTATCAGTTTTGAAGAAACATAAGTTTGGGCCATATAAAGTGAGGAAACAAGGAATTCTGCAATTGGTATCTTCAACAAATTCAGCAGGATCCATCATTTTTTAGAAAAATTATTTGGACGGATGAAGTCTACATTAGCAGTGCGGGAATTTTTAAGCGACACAATGAACACTGGTGGTCTGATGTTAACCCCTACCGTGCCGTCGATATTCAAAATCAGGGACGATTCGGCTTTAGTGTTTAGTGTGCCCTATTTGACAATCGTATTCTGACATACCGAATTTATCAAGAAAAATTAAATGGTCAACGGTATTATAACATCATAAACCAACATGTAGTCGAAGAATTTTTGGAAGAACTAATAATAATAAATGAGATGAGAAATGTATTTTTCCAGCAACGCACCGCCCCATAACACTGGAATCGCTTCAGGATTGCTGACTGAAAATGTTGGAGACAACTAGATAGATACCGGCGGACCAGTAATGTGGCCACTACGTTGGCCGGATTTGTCACCCCCGGATTTCTTTTTCTGGGGACATCTCAAAGACCGGTTATATAAACAAACTCATAATAACAATAACGAACTGAGAGAGAACTTTATACAGTGTCTTAATTCTATTTCTTGTATTCATATTCACAATGCACTTCGGAGTGTTTTGAGACGGTGTGAATTATGTATTGTTAATAATGGGCGCCAGTTCGAACATCCATTGTAAATAATTTTTAATCATGTTTTAATTTATTCTCAACATGAAATTTAAAATATGTGATTCGTCGATCTTCATTTGTTAAATGTTCCAAAATTAATGAGATTTTCTTTTATTCATTCAAATATAGATTTATTAGATTGCCTTCTTTCCGGGTAACGATTAAAATATGTTTCACATGCAGCTTCAGCATTATTAATATTGTGAATAAAGCATTCCAACATATCATACTTTTCGTAGTTTTCGTAAGCCATTGCAAATTTATCATTTTAAGGTGAAGTAACAATCAAATAAACAACTTAAACTATTGATACTATTTATAAACCTACTGACAGATTCATGTTTGTTGAATGACACACACCTACTACACTTTACAAAAAGCAATGAAATGATGATAATCTATGGAAAATGTTAATTTTTTGCTATAATACAGTGAAAATGAACGAAAAGACCCCACATATTTGAAATGGCAAAAAAATCCTCTTTTTAATGATATCATAGCCAACTATATGTTCCATATAAAAAAATACTACGTTATGTCCTACCTCGAATTTCGAAAATTTTTTCAAAACGCCACTGCATTCCAATCAAAGAAGTGCCTAAAGAACGTAAAAGTCATTTTTGTCAAGTTTCGTAAATAGCCGAGATAACGTGATAAAACGAAAATGGGAAAATTCGATTTTTCACGGATAACTCGAAACCGAAAGCCGATACCCAATTTGGTTTTCACCATCATCCTTTTCTCGAAAAAACAGATTGAGGATGTGTGGTTCGCTTTTTGACACCTCGTATAGTTACCGAGATTCCCTATTAAAACGTCGAAATTTGGCCAGCCTGTACGTATTTACTGGGCCGTATCTGTATTCATTTTTAACTACAACTACTGGCGTCTAGTTATAAATTATAGGTATAATATTTTTCTGTTCCAAATGTACTACGCTATAAAGTAATTAACTGAATAATAAATTTCTAAAGTTTCAGCATGAAATAAGGAATACATTCCGACAGAATATTAATTCTTTCTATATTCGTAGCGTTAATATGATTTAAATCAAAAAGATAATCGAAAGAAGATTTTTATAACTTAACTTTATTTAAACGAAATTCATCAGCCAACCCGTGAATACATATTATCACACGCTAACGTAAACTCATTCAGGTTTACGAATGCAAAGAGAGGTCATAAATATTATAGATAGTATTGCAATTACAGTGATGCCGGTTTTCGGGCTTGACGACGTTGGTATAATGTACCAGGATTGACAACGTCGGTAGAAATGCTTGTTTAGATATACAGCTGGCCCTCTGGCAGAAAGCGCCGGAACTAGAGTTGTATATAGGTTGATATTCTACCGCGTTTTGGGTCCCGAACAAAAAATTGGGAGGAGTCATTTTCAAACATAACATTGAAAAATAGACCTAAATACACGAAGAACGTTGTCAGACCCGAAAGTGGGTCTGACAACGTCGTCGCGGGTCTGACAACGATTACTACATATAGCGGTTCGGGTCTGTATAAGCGGTTTAACAAATCTATATATATATATATATATATATTTAACAATAGATAAACTTTTGAAGATGTTTAGAGGCTTTTTTTACACTGGAAGGTAATGCCTGATTTCGTAAAATGTCTGTGGAAAACTCTGTGGAATTACAGAAATTTCGCTCGTATTTATACGTTTATACGCCAGATACTTCCTTCACATATCTAACAGTTGTGATATTGGCAAAATAACATACATACAGAACATTTAGAACTACTAAGACCACTTAGAAAAGAAATAGAACTAGAGTGGGGCGGTTGTAAAACATATACTGAATAGCAGGCTTACCAATGCGTTAATTCCGTATATGTTTTACAACTGCTCCACTCTAGATCTATCTCTTTTCTAACTGGCCTCAGTCGCTCTAAATGTTCTGTATAATTGTTGTTACTGGAAGATTCTTACGTATACTCAGCACCTTGCCCCAGCTTGGTGACGAGAGCTGTGTACAATTAATATATTGATCTTATATGAAACCTAAGTTGGTGGCGGCATACTTCAATTCGCGATCTTTGTTTTTAAATTATCTGTCGTTTCTGTACTATTACTTATACATGATTACTTGTACGATTTATATATATATATATATATATAAAATATGAAATTACTGCAACTAGTGCAGAATATGGGTTCCTTCTTTTAATTTAAATGAAAAACAGTAGTAGTAGTTGCAGTAATTTCACATTTTAAAGTCTACTGTCAGTCTCAGAACTGATAAAATTGTTAAACTTTATATATATATATATATATGACGTTTGAGATTTTCTCTTGTTTAAATTAGAACTAAATTTATGTTAAATGTAATCCCTTTTTACATTGCATCATTCACACCTCTAATTTCTGACATTATTAAATAAATATAAATTGATTACTGCATGAGCCTGCCTGTCTTGGCTGCTTCATCTTAGATTTTGATCTACGGGCCTGTAACTTTTTGTTTTCTCGTCCGCATTGCGGCCTTTGTAATATAGCGTAAGATTGTTTATTTGATAATACACGAGTGCAGATAATACTTTTATTAGTATATACAGGGTGTGCCAATTATCTGAATTCGGTCTATTATATCTTACCTATTAGTTTAATTAAAAAATGTTTTAAGTAAAAGTTGTTCGGGATCAACTGCTCTATATCGTAAAATTATTTTAGTGTATACAGGGTGTTCAGTTTTGGCTGAGCGTTATAAAATTTTCTTTTTTTAAATGGAACAACCTACATATTATGACATTTTCAGATTTTCCGTTGTAAATTAAGATAGTTTTGTCTGACAAACCTAGTACTAAAAATTAACCGTTTCCGAGATATTTCAATTTTAAGAGGAAATAGATCATTTTCATGGTTGGCTTTGAAAATTGATTCCGTCTGTACTAATATTTGTTTTGCAACGATTCTTTGGCATAATTATGACATTACCTTAAGTTAAACAATCCGTGCCAAATATCTTCACTATGGCACACAGGGTGTTTCGAAATTGAAAATTAATCACTGCATTTTTAATACGTTAAAACTTATTTTTTTTCCAAATGGAACACCCTGTATATTTTTATGCCATTTAATAGTGCTTCAAGTACGCTTTCAATCGCTTACAACATTCCCTATAGCTAAAGTTAATACTTTTTGAGATATAGGTAATTTACTATAAAATACATAAACATTTATTGATAATGGTAAGATGGTCAACAGTGCTGTGCCAACTCTAGTAATAGGTAGATATAAAACGATGTCTACTTTAATAAAAACAAAAATAAAAGATGTGTACAATTAAAAAAAGATAGTTTCTATTAAAAATTGTATAATACCAGAAGAAATTTTTATTATTAATCATAATAATACCTAGAAATTTAAATGAATAGAACGATTGACAACCAGATTTGTGGACTGCGGTTAAGTACAAACCACATTTACGCAAAAAAACTGTTACTATGGATGAAAATGAAGTACGGGTTGTGCAGACAGTAGTAGAACACCCCAATATCAGCCTACGAACAATGTGTAATGCAACTGCATCAGGAGCTTATTATTAGATCATAATAGGCGAATACAATTTTGCAGAACGGTAATGACAAAAATGAACGAAGACCCGGAATTTTTGAATAATGTGCTATGGACAGATGAAGCTAATTTCCACAATAATGGTTATGTAAACAGACACAACTACCATTATTACACAGACATGAATCCACACATAATTTATGAAATTCGTCGCCAAAACAGATGGTCACTTAACGTGTGGGGTGGTATCATTGGTAATACTGTCGTTGGTCCACATTTCTTCGACGGACCTTTACAGGTGAAAGATACAGACATATTTTGCTCAACGAACTTGGAAATTTGCTAGATGTACCACTTCTTACTAGAAGAAATATGTGGTTCCAACACGACGGTGCTCCCTGCCATAATCATGTGTTGGTACGACAATTATTAACACAAATATACGGCAATAAATGAATTGGAAGGGGTGGACCTATATTTTAGTAAAAATTTTGTTTGTACTTAATAAGCCATTATTTTTCTATTTCTGTTTTTATTAAAGTAGACATCGTTTTATATCTACCTATTAGTCTACCTATTAGTTGAGCACAGCACTGTTGACTTCATCTTGCCAATATCAATATTGTATTGTATTGTATTTTATAGTAAATTACCTATATCTCAAAAAGTATTAACTTTAGCTATAGGGAAAGTTATAAGCGATTGAAAGGGAACTTGAAGCACTATTAAATGGCATAAAAATATACAGGGTGTTCCATTTACCGTATTAAAAATGCAACGATTAATTTTCAATTTTGAAACACCCTGTATGCTATAGTGAAAATATTTGGCATGGATTGTTTAACTCAAGGTAATGTCATAATTATGCCAAAGAATCGTTGCAAAACAATTATTAGTAGGTACAGACGGAATTAATTTTCAAAGACAACCATGAAAATGATCTTTTTCTCTTAAAATTGAAATATCTCGGAAACGGTTAATTTTTAGTACTAGGTTTGTCAGACAAAACTATCTTAGTTTACGACGGAGAATCTGAAAATGTCATAATATATGGGTTATTCCATTTAAAAAAAGAAAATTTTATAACGCTCAGTCAAAACTGAACACCCTGTATACACTAAAATAATTTTACGATATAGAGCAGTTGATCCCGAACAACTTTTACTTAAAACATTTTTAATGAAACTAATAGGTAAGATATAATAGACCAAATTCAGATAATTGGCACACCCTGTATAATAATATAGTTCTTGTTTGCCTTTGTATTGCATTTAAAGTAAATATAATATTTCTTCTATTTTGATTGATATACGTAATTGCAATTCCATTATGTATTGCTTTCTGTAGTTCTTTTTTTATATCTATGGTTAATACTTTAACGATAGCGCATATAAATGTGCGCTCACTAGTTCCCAAGTTGGGAGAGATTAGGCTTCTCCTGCGTGAAAATCTAGATGACCTATTTTTTTTGATGTGGTGGGTGCTTAGTTGCAGTGACTCCGTAAGCTGTATCGCTTGCCTGGCTATCACTGCAACTCTCGCGGTGTAGTTTTTGTGTGTGTATGTAGTGTTCAATTGGCTTTGTGACAGCATCATATCGTCTTTTATGGTGCCGCGCTGTTAATCACTTTGCTCCCAACAGCGAATGGCAAGTCGATCCGGGATTAAACTCTCTGAAAAAATGTCACCGACCCTCCAGAGAATTGAACCCCGGCGCCTATCGTCCTCTCACAACGATAGTCAGCCGCCTAACCACTGCGGCCATCAACCCGTCTAACGCGAGATATTGATAATGAAGCACTTTGCGTCGGATTTCTTGTAAAATTCACTCCAACAAAATTATTGTCGGTTGTGTCTGTAAGCCTGTTTTCGAGTGAACTTGAGACACAGCTGCTTTCCGCTAGACTTGAGTCCGAGTCAGTCTACTGTCTAGGTGACCTTAATGTCAATATGCTTCATAGGGACTCTCCTTCTACCGAACAGTTTTTACACCTGTTTACATCTCTCTGTATGGAACAAGTAATAAACGAACCTACACGTGTAACAAGCAATTCAAGCACCTTAATCGATGTCGCTCTTTTATCCAACATATGGCTATAGGTCACGATAATCTCGAAGAATCAGGTGTCGTACCTTGTGAGATCTCAGATCACGAGATGATCTTCTGTCGCATGTCATTCGCCGACTTACCTACTAAACCTAAATTCGTGACCTTCCGCGACTTCTCTCGTTTCGATCATTCTAATTTCATTGCCGATCTGCAATCCTTGCCCCTTCAGAGTATCATATACATATGTACATGGAAAATATCAACACCAAACTCAATTTGTTTAACTACTCCATATAATCCCTGTTTAATCGTCACGCTCCTTTAAGAACAATTAAAATCACTAGAGCTAAGACTGCTTGGATAACTGACAACATTAAATTATTTCTAAGGTTGAGAGATAAGGCTAAAAAGAAATTTAAAATATCTGGTTCACAGATTCACTTTGACTACTATAAACAACTTCGCAACTACACAACATCCGCGATTCGACGCGAACGGTGTGCTTGCTTTCGTTTTTTATCGTCGTCCCGGGATAGCAGGCGAATGTGGTCTGAGTTTGGACGACTGGGTTTGGGTGGTAGTAGGTCGCGATCTATCCCTGAAGCAAATAAATTAAATAAAACTTTCATTAACAACGCACCGAATACATTTGGGGACTTCACAGACACCATCCACAACTACCTTTCTGCAACGGCACAATATAGATTCCAGATTCCACTTTCACACTGTTGATGAAAGCACTATCACTCGACTAATCAACGACATTAGGAGTGTGGCTATAGATCACGATGGCATAAATATTACAATGCTTAGGTTGATAATCCCTCATACACTTTTATCACGCACATTATTAATTCTTGTATACTAGAAAATACCTTTCCGGATTACTGGAAAGTTTCGATTGTTCATCCTATCCCTAAAAAAAACTCGTGTGCTTACCTTACGCGATTTGCGACCCATTAGTCTCCTTCCGACAATGAGTAAGGTGCTCGAAAAAATCATATATGGATATCCAGTACACGTGTCCGATCACTTTATTTTACCACCCTATCAATCCGGTTTTAGACCTAGTCATGGCTGTACCACGACTCTCTTGAAAGTCTCGAATGATATCTTGGCAGCCAGGAAGAGAAGCGATTTAACGGTTCTAGTTTTGCTAGACTTTAGCAGGGCGTTTGATACTGTTAATCACAACGTGCTTTTTGCTATACTTTCTCACATATGTAGGTCTTAGTGAATCAGCTTTAACTTTCATGCGTTTCTACATTTCAGGTAGATCACAGTACGTCTCGCTTCCCAATGATCGCTCTCCTACCTCTCACTCAAGGTATATACTAAATACCTTCTTGACCATATATGCCACTCAACTGTAGAAATGTATGCGGACGACACTCAAATATACTACAGCTTTCCGATGGCTCAACTGCAACCTTCGATCGACAGAATCAATTACGATTTGATGAAAATAAGTCAATTTTCCAAATCTCATGCACTGCAGCTGAATCCGGACAAATCAGTCGTACTCTTGTTTGGTCGTCCCAAAGACGTGGAGAGTGTCAGAAATACTATCGTCTTAAGGTTGAATGATCGCATCATACCTGTAGTATCACAAGCAAAAAACTTGGGCATAATCATGGACAAATCATTCCGATGTAGGGTACATGTGTCTATAGGCTTATCAATATGGCATACTTCAAACTAAAAACTTTATATCCTTATCGTTCCTTTCTTGACATCAAGACCAAGGGTTTACTTTGCAATTCACTTGTTCTCTCTGTGTTCAACTATGGTCTGCCAGTACAATACTACTTTGTTCACAAGATCATTCACATATTCCTTCCCAACTTCCATAAAGATTCTAAACTCGAAGGCATTTGGATGCCCTATCCATAGTTATCTTATAGAGAAGCAGTAAGTTATTTGATTCTTACAGCATTAGGTTTGTTTAACAGCTATTGGGTTCAACATCAATAGTTTGTAGTTTCTGTTCATTTGCAGTCCCATACGATTATTTCATGGAAATTTTAGATTTACTTAACTTTAAGCACAAAACTCTAGTTGTTTTTCCATGTGGTGTTTTGGTGGTGGTAGATCAGACGACGATACCTTATGTATCGCTCCTCTGAACCAGCGCCATGCGATTGTGATTAGCGTATACATATATTAATACATGTAGCTATGTTATTGTACTTCAACTAATCACAATAAAGACTATTATTATTATTATTATTATATATTTAAACTTGTATACACTTACCGTCATACACGTGCCCGTAGATTAATGGTTTTAAGTTGAGGCGTCAAATTTTCAAGAAATTAATTACTTTTAATTAATATTGAATAATGTAAACAACCCAGCTCAACAGAATGAGGTAAAACATAAGAACCGGTTGTGTAGAACGATATAAAGGGATTTTTGGCTATAACAACAAGACCCCTAACTTGTATCTTGTAAACTAGAAGCACGCGCGTGTTCAGTAAATCTTGCTATCAAGCCAGAAGAGAAGTCGATGGGGTATAATTACTTACTGCGCCGGTATCCAGTCGAGCGAAATAAATCAAAGGGCGTATTAGGAAATCTGACACGTGTTTATAATCAACGGCACTTCAGGACCGCCTCCTGCCGCTCACTGCGGATAAAAAATAACTTACCGCCTTCCTCCAGATATACGCGCACTTCCTGACTTCGGGTGGGAGTGTACTTCCGTAGATACTGCAACTGCTATCATGTTTTTTCAGTTATGGATTAGATAGGGCCAGGTATGATAATGGTAGACCTAATATAGCTTGTTAAATAAGAGGGGCATCAACGTAGATTATAATTATTTACTGTTCTATGATATAATCAAGTTTTCATTGCTACGATCGTCTTAATTGGTTCTTTATAATAATACAATGTTATCCGACTGTCTTAAGATATTTACAACTTTATACTTTTATATTCGACACAAATTCGACGAATAGTTTTACATAATGGGGTAGGACAACTAATATTTAAGTATTATTTTCAAATGTTATTTTCATCACTTTGTACACATCATTTATTTCATTGGTTGTTTACGTGTCCAAACAAAGATGTCCTTCTTATTAAAAATTCTTATGTGTATATAAAAGTGTAAATCGCTTTTAAATTTATTATTACTTCGTTTGTAGATGCGGCAAGCGGATGGATGTCGAGATATGACAATTTAAATGAAAATGAAAGACTGCTGAAAACATTACCACGGCCAGGAAGGAGACATGTATTAGAGGAAGAAGATGTAAACAGGATTGTTGATTTTACTGCGGCAAATCCATTTTGCACGTCCACTTTAATAAAAGAACAACTGCAATTAAATTGCTCGCAATCCACCATAACACGGTCTTTGCACAAAAGTGGTATTCATTGCTGACGACCAGCACGACAAAAAGAATTAAGTCCAGAACATGCTACTGCTCGTTTAGCTTTTGCACACCGAAACATTGATCGATGTTGAAAAAATGTTATTTTTTCCGACGAGAAAGTTTTCACGACATCCGATGGGGCAAGATAGGTATTATGGCGGCGAAATAATTCTAGATATGATATTCAAAATATGCAGGCAATTCGAAGAAGTGGTAGAATTTCTTGTTGTTTTTGGGGATGGATGTGTGCCGCCATGTGTCGACCAGGGTAAATAGTTCCAATTGCGGGACGTTTTACGGCAGAGCAATACAGGGATACTCTGGAAGATAATTCGCTAATCCATACCGCAAGACCAGTGCGTGATTGGATGGAAAACAATCCTGACATTATATTAATTCCATGGCCTGCTAAATCGTCCGATTTGAATGTGATAGAACATTTAAGAGCTCTCATGACCCGGAACTGGAACAAAGAAATAACAAACAACGCCAGAACAGTAGACAATTTAACTAGAAATGTATGTAACGTATGGGAAAGATTGCGGGGCAGAAACTACTGTCAACGACCAGTTAATTCTATGACTGATAGATTAAGAGAATGCATCAATAGCAAAGGGTATTATACCAAATAGTAGTTAAGAAATTTTTTTATATAAGAATTTATTATTTATTTATTTATTTTTATTATCATATTTTTTGAGATATTTATTTTTAGTATTATTTGTTTATTTATTTTTAGAATTATTTGTCTATTTATTTTTGAGCTATTTGTTTATTTACCTATGTATTCAGTTTTTGTTTTTCACATTATATTTAGAACTGTCTGTCTTTTCATTATGTTTTGTCATATTGTCGTAAGTTTGCTCGATGTGTCCATATTGATTATCTGCTGTCAGGCTGTCTGAAAACAGATACATGAAGAAGCTAGCAGCCTGTACAACAAAGCGTCGAGCACAGTTACAACAATACAATGAAACACCGAAGGTTACGTTAGCATTGACACTGGCAGTAAAAGCCAACGAAATTTACAAACATTTAGAATTTTTTTCCGTTTTATTTAATTGTACATATCTTGCTATGTTATGTCAAGAATTTACAACATATTTACATATGTGAAACAGTAAAAAATAAACACAAATTGATGCAATAAATTGTTTCTAGAAAACTCTTTTATTTAACTAATCACATTTATTGGTAGTATATACATAATTTTTATAATATAATAATGATTTAAAAGCAATAACTTAACATTAGTCCTTAGGCGGCTTTCACACCAAAGTCGCATGCTACGTGCGACTTGCTGCCTCAAAGCAGAAAATATGCTACTTGTTTTGAAACGTATATTACTAAATGAATACCTTTTCACCTAAATCGCGTAGCATGAATGCGACGTTGCGACGTGCAGCGTGCTTCATAGGACAGGTTCTATATTTGTGCTAGTTTGCGACCTGATCTGTGCGTGCACAGGTATGAGTTCATTTACGTTTGGAGTTTTTAACGAATTAACGCGATTTAGCATCTCACGCTATGCCACTGTGGTATGAAAGCGAATTTAGACGTTGCACGATGCGACGTGCTTCTTGCTTCCAGGCAGCAAGTCGCACGTAGCATGCGACTTTGGTGTAAAAGCTGCCTAAATGAGACCCCGACTAGTAACAGCGCTTGAAACACAAGCCACTCCCATTAGGAAGAAAGGTTTGATTTCGGGTCTCTGGGGCATCAAGAAATCGTTAATATTTATTGTAGCTTTTCACAGTTTTGAGCGTCTTAACAATAGGTTGTAAAATACAGGGTGTTAGTAAATAAGTGCGACAAACTTCAGGGGATGATTCTGCATGCAAAAATAATGACAGTTTGCTATATAAACGTCCGTCCGCAAATGCTTAGTTTCAGAGTTATTTATTTTCAATAAAAGAAAAATTAATTACTTATTAACAATAATTTTATAGCAAACTAGAAGCTTGATAATGATGAATTGCTATTTTGACACATCGTTAAAATATTTGTATTTAACAATGCATTGATATTGAATGTCGACAGTAGCCTACTAGATAATGTATTAAAGAAATGAAAAATACACGTCAAGATGTTTTATTTTTTTTCATAAAAACGGCGCCTCACACGAAAAAAAGGCAAGAGAGGTTTTTTATCACAAATTGAATGGAAAATTCAAAAATGATTTTTAATTTGAAATATCTCAGTGGCGTACCACTTTTTTTTTTTAATTAAGATCATTACCCGTATGCACGCCAATGATGAATATAAAATTCTTGGTTGGATGTCAAGAAATGCGCAATAACCATCTCTTAAAACCCACCAAATTTCACTTGCCTATCTCGACCGGGTTCAGAGCAATAAATAAATCGTCAGTTTTTAAGAAAAACTTTAACACCTTATAACTCTGAAACTAAGCATTTGCGGACGGACGTTTATATAGCAAACTGTCATTATTTTTGCATGCAGAATCAACCCCTGAAGTTTGTCGCACCTATTTGCTAACACCCGGTATATGAGCATTGAAGTAGTATCGGTAGAAATTATATTTTCTATATAACGATATCGCATTCTATATAAACAGTATCTAGTCTTGTGTTTTAAATGTTTGTAAAACAAACATGCTAGTCATCGCTCTGCAACGGAATATTTATAAATTTTCTGATAAATTTCACATTCCATTCTATTTTCATTCTCAAACTCGGCAAGGATTCTATTGCTCCAAGAAATTTCCGTTCCGTTTCCATTCTATAAGTAGTGTTAGAAGTTCAACTTTAGGAAACAGAACTCAACCCTTCATCAAATTGGTAAGCTTTTCGCTTACATGGCCAACAGATTCAATTAACGCACACTGCCATATTCTTTTTTGACACAAGAAAGCATTCGAAGGTAGTGGCAAGATAGATTGCTGGCAAAAATGATAATATTGCATTTCTCGCCGCTGCTCATCAGAACTGTATGGATCTACCTTAAACGCTGGCTAAATCTTGCTGGCAAACTCAACATTCAACTCCTATTCCTGCAGGAGTTATTTGAAGATCGGCGTTTCAGTCATTTATGTAGTATTAAGCGGCTAACCGACTTACCACTGCTAGCCACGTGGAGAGGCTAGGGAACAAATTTTGCAAATCAATTGCCAATCATGACTTATTCGCAACATAACCAGAACAAAAATGCCCACAAACAAACACAAACTACCTTATCAGTATTAATTTTATCAGCTATTAAGGTAACCACGTATTTGGATGGGCATATTTTATAGCAAATGACTATAAAACTTTAGCAAAATTATTTGATTTTTTCTGATATCCCAATAAATAGCCTACCATAAAATAAATTAGATTTTGTATATCAAGCAATGTAAGTACTAACTGCTTCAATCTATACTTTTCTTTTACAATTCGAATATATACATATACATATATGAATGCTTTTAGGTGACCTGAATTCTTCACAGGAACATCTTGGCAGTTCGCTTAGGTATACATTACATACATAATAACCATTGTCGCATTATCTCTGCCGTACACAGTCAGTCGTTGCTCGAATACTTGACAATCGGGAAACATGTAGAGATTTTACAACCCGAGGAAAATAAGCAGGAAAAAGCAATTACTTTGCATCGCAGTAAAGGTAATGACACTCATTCTTTCACCGGCGGTAGAGCAGTCTAATGTAGGGAGTTTGGGAAATAAAAGTAAGAAACGCCAGGGAAAAGGAAGGAGGTGGTGACTGTAAAAGAAAAAAAAACGTAAAAGGATATCATAAACTCATTACACTAATAGCAGAGAGGTTAATAGGATTGCTTGCTTGCTGACTGCGAAGAAGAACAAACAAAGGAGTATTGCTGCAGGTGTTCAGTGAAGCGTTATCGTAACAATGTACGCTGATACAAAAACAAATACACTTTTTGTAATTAGGAAATGGAAGAAGCGTAATAAGCATCGCGGTTTCTATGGGGCTATTTCATTTACTAATGTCGTATACCGGCAACTGGTTGATCATTTGTGAATATTAATGTGAACGAAATCTTTGTATATTAATAATAAGAATATTTTACTACGGAAGTGTTGGAATGAAGTCAGCAGTTGCAGAAAATGTGAACAGTGATGCGCCTTGGATTAACTTTAGTAGCTTAGTTTTTATTTGAATCATAGTTGGCCAGATTTAGACTACAACAAAAATTCATTCATACAAAAATATTAATCTTAATGGCCAGTATCACTGATAAAAGTTTAATAATAATTGCGCAGCTAATAAACAATTTATTTGGTTGTCTTCATGTAAACTGAAACACACTGTATATGTATTTTGATAAGCAGCTATATTATCTTAATTCGGCAATTTTTGTGCGTTTTAATTGTCAGTATTTTTCAACTTTGTATATGTGTACATATTTTAGTTTTCTATTACTTGTAATTTTTTATTAATATATCTATTTTGTGACTTTTATGTACTTATCTTTCAATTCCTGAAATATTTTCACTTATAGGTCAATAAAACAACAATTAATTAAATACCAATTTATTCTAGAACATATAATATTGTCTTTTAACGAAAACATAATATATGTTCTGGAATAAATTGGTATTTAATTGATTGTTGTTTTATTGACCTAGAAGTGGAAATATTTCAGGAATTGAAAGGTATGTAATTTTTTATTTAATAGTTGATTTACATCATGAATTATTTTAGTACTTAATAATTTCATATTCTTGAAACTATATACTACTTATTATAATATAAAATTCCCAGTTAGTTCCAGTTTGATATTTTATTTTATTTATATTCGTCATCTCACACCTGAGGTAATAAGAAATGGTATTAGATAAGCTTGAACATTGATACTATTCTTTTCATTTAAATGGCATGTCAAGTAGTCAATGCGAGTAGCTACAGGTGTGTAATCATAAAAAATTTACCGTATAATTTCCTCGTATTGTTAGGAAGCGTGTGTTGTTGCCGCTGTAGAAAGCTGTTAATTACATGAATTACAATAATTGTGTTTCGACACGTAACATGTGGTTCTCATATACCCAAACCAAACATTTTTATACTAAGATTAGACACACATAATTAGTAATGTATATTTGTCTTTAAAACCAGTAGAATGGTTACTGTTTGAATTTATATACACAGTGTGTCGCACTCTAGACGGCACCACCGCAGTATTTTGTTAACATATCATCGATTTAATTATTTTTATTTCAGAGCATACCTCTCATTGAACTGTAACTTTAGGGTATGTTACTTTCCCGATCACAGTAAAACGCCAGCTTACTATGATCTAAAATAAACAGCAAAACTGCAGAAGTCATATTAGGGATTTTTTTATAAAAAAATCCTGTTAATAAAAGTTGTTCAGAATCATTTAAATAAGCTAAATCCAAAATTTTATTAAAAACAAAAAAAAAGTCCGGTTAATTGGAAAAATAGTCACAAGTTTGCCATGACTTCATTAAGACATCAGAATAATTTATAATCTAACCATATGCCATTTATCAAATTGAGTGTTTGTTGCTGTTTCGTGTAGGTATGCCTACTTAAAATCGTTGAAAATTAAAATGGCTGTAAAGTTAACTTTGGCTGATAAAGTTGAGATAATAAGATTAGTGGGCGATAATGTTCGTTCAACACGGGAAGCTGCTCGTGAATTTAATATCAGACATCCAGGCCGTCCTCCCATTACACATACAACTGTGCTGAGAATTTTTTTAATCACACCGGTAATGTAACAAAATCAACTGTAAGGATTTGTAATCATTCTGAAGATGATGTTATTTTAAACTATATCGCCGAGAACCCTACATCCAGCCTAAGAACAATGTCCTCAGTTTTAAATTACTCTAAAGACAAAATTCGGAGGTGGGACATAAGAAAACTCCTTTCAAGCCGAAATTTTTGCATACGTTTGGAGAAGGAGAAGGCGTTTCGAATATTGTTTGTGGATGCAAGATAATATTTTAAATAATCGTAAGTTTTCTAATAAATTCTGTTTACCGATGAGGTTACATTTACCACAAACGGAGTCGTTTCGTCGCAAAATTGTAGGTATTGGTCTGCAGATAATCGACACTGGATAATAAATTGTAAACGTCAGTATTCCCCAAAAAATAATGTTTGGTATAAAATTCTAAACAACAGGATTATAGGGCCATTCTCTTTTAGAAATACTTTAAATGGTCAACGCTTTTTAGAATTTTTAAACAAACATTTATGGAATGCGTTACATGATCTTCCAGTTGCATTACGACATGAAATGTACTTTCAGTTAGACGGGGCACCTATACATAATGCAGTTATGGTTAGGGAATGGTTAACTGAGAATATCCATGGAAGGTGGATAGGTCGTAACAGCCCCCTAACGGAGTGGGCACCTACATCCCCTGATATGAGTCCATTAGGTTTTTATTTATGGGGAACTATTAAAAACAAAGTGTATAGAACTAGACCAAACAATATCGAAGAACTTTGTGACAGAATAACTCAAGCCTGACGAGAAATAAGTCAAGAAGAACTGGGAAGGATAGATGCAAACAATAGAAGTGCTAATTGTCATTTAGTTTAAAATAGAATTATTTAAGCAAATAAGCATCGTGTTTGTTAATTTTTATTATTACAAATTGTTCCTAGAGTCTTAATTAAGTCATGGTAAACTTGTGAGACTATTTTTCCAATTAGCGGGACTTAAAATTTTATTGAGAAAAATTTTCAAGGTTTATTGTTTTTAATAAAATTTTGGATTTAGCTTACTTAAATGCATATGAACAACTTTTATTAACAGAATTTTTTTATAAGAAAATTCCTAATATGACTTCTGCAGTTTTGCTGTTTATTTTAAATCGTAGTAAGCTGGGGTTTTACTGTGATCGGGAAAGTAACATACCCTAAAGTTACAGTTTAGTGAGAGGTATGACCAGAAAAAAAAAATTAAATCGATAACCTGTCAATAAAATACTGAGGTGGTGCCATCTAGAGTGCGACACACTGTACGTATACAGTATGTCCAAAAATGTCCGCAACAGCCCTGTAAGTCCTGTGCTATAGTCGTAATAAAAAAGTGTTTCAAATAAAAGTTGTTCCAATTTACAAGATCTACTTTGTGATATGAAGAGATTTCGAAAATTTTATACAGGCTGTTCATTATGTCGTTACTTCTTTTCATCTCTTATGGCAGCCATCTTACATTCGCTTCCAATCGAAAAATGTTATAAGAAAAAGTTGTTCAGAATTATGAAATACCGCCGTATGCAAAATTTCAACTCAATCGTCAAATATTTATTTTTCCCATGTATTATCTATCGCGGTGGCCCAAAATGTCCGCAACAGCCTTGTAAGTGCTGTATTATAGTCGTCATAAAAAAGTGTTTCAAATAAAAGTTGTTCCAATTTACATGATCTACTTTGTGATATGAAGAGATTTCAAAAATTTTATACAGCCTGGTCATTATGTCGTTACTTCAGTACTCATTCACAAAGTAGATCTTGTAAATTGGAACAACTTTTATTTGAAACACTTTTTTATGACGATTATAATACAGGATTTACAAGGCTGTTGCGGACAATTTGGGCCACCGTGATAGATAATACATGGGAAAAATAAATATTTGACGATCGAGTTGAAATTTTGCATACGGCGGTATTTCATAATTCTGAACAACTTTTTCTTATAACATTTTTCGATTGGAAGCGAATGTAAGATGGCTGCCATAAGAGATTAAAAGAAGTAACGACATAATGACCAGGCTGTATAAAATTTTCGAAATCTCTTCATATCACAAAGTATATCATGTAAATTGGAACAACTTTTATTTGAAACACTTTTTTATGACGATTATAATACAGGATTTACAAGGTTGTTGCGGACAATTTGGGCCACCGCGATAGATAATACATGGGAAAAATAAATATTTGACGATCGAGTTGAAATTTTGCATACGGCGGTATTTCATAATTCTGAACAACTTTTTCTTATAACATTTTTCGATTGGAAGCGAATGTAAGATGGCTGCCATAAGAGATTAAAAGAAGTAACGACATAATGACCAGGCTGTATAAAATTTTCGAAATCTCTTCAGATCACAAAGTAGACCTTGTAAATTGGAACAACTTTTATTTGAAACACTTTTTTATTACGACTATAGCACAGGACTTACAGGGCTGATATTGCTTGGTGTTGTTCATAGACTATTTCCAACGAATGTAAAAATGCAAAATTTTATTGAATTTTGATCTAGCAATAGCTTTTTATACATATATTATACTACAAAAAATCTTCGGTTTATTGTATTGTTAGAATAAAAGGAGAGAGAGAAGTATTGAAATTATACTACTTACGCAATAGTGTAAGTGTGTGTAAGTAGTACACAATTCTATATATAGATGAAATAATTAATTTTTTGTAAAAAATATATTTTGTACACAATGATTCTCTATGTTGGTCTTCCGTAGTTTCAAGAGGTTGTTTTTTTTAATGTGTGGTGGGTGCTTAGTTGCAGTGACTCTGTAAGCTGTATTACTTGTCTGGCTAACACTGCAACTCTAGCGGTGTAGTTTGGTGTGTGTAAGTTGTGTTTAAATGGCTTTGTGACAGCATCATATCGCCTTTTATGATGCCGCGCTGTTAATCACTTTGCTCCCAACAGCGAATGGCAAGTCGATCCGGGATTAAACTCTCTGAAAAAATGTCACCGTCCCTCCAGAGAATTGAAGCCCGGTATCTATCGTCCCCTCACAACGATAGTCAGCCGCCTAACCACTGCTGCCATCGACCCGTTTATGTTAATTACAATAACTAAACTAAATAACTCTTAGCGTAATTTAAGTAATTTTAGTTATATGTAAAGGGTAAAGATACTTTTGATACTAAATTTCAAAAGAAATAAAAAAAGTTTTTTTGTTTGTTTTAGCTTTTTTGGTATCATTGTTTAAAAAATCAAGCAAAATATATTACTTTTTAGTTATTGCTTTAATAGGTGATCAATACAGTAAATACACCGAATTTTAAAAAATCTTGTAGTTTGGTTCTCCTTTTTTCCCTCGTACAACACGTCATTTTTATCTTGTTTATGTAAAACATCCACTTCTGCAACAGCTTGGTTAAAATTACATAAGTGGAAACGAAAACAACCCTAAATTAGTGTGATGTTATAAATTTACTTAATAATTCTGAATCATAGTGTATATAAATAAGGATATTCAAAAAAAGGGATGCAAAGGGAGCACACATGCGATTCATAATAAATTAAATTTACTTAATTTCATACTGTGCTAACTTCAGGGGTAAGGCTGGTAACAGTCACTATAGGTAATGGTAGGGCGGTTGTGTTTTTGTCTCACTAGCAGGTGAGATGTAGAAGAAGGAGGTTGGTCGTCTAAAGTCCAAAACTATCTCCAGCTGAAAGAGGAACCAAAGAGAGAAACACTCATTGTAGATGTGTGTATTTTATATAAAATTCTCATCTAATTTTTTTGACAAATTTACACAATTATATAAACGACGAGATACAAATACAGTTAGAGGAATTTCAACTCGATAGATAAAATAGATGTTTGTATGGACATCAACTTTGAAACATCACTGTGTGTAGTGAATTTTGGAAGAAACTGTATAAATTAATAAAGATGGTTATTAACAAAAGAAGGTCTCTAACGTATTTTGGAGGATTAGCCGACAATTGATTAGCATCAGATATATAAACCGTGCGAGTAAGAAAAAACTAGCTTCTTAATGTTCTAGATTTAGTCAAAGAATTTTAGCGTTTTCAGGGGTTTCGTAGAAAACTGATTACAAAGTAACTATTCCATATATTTGTATTCAGTTTTCGCCAATTCTTTCCTAAAGGATAATACTATGCTTCTATAGATCCACTTTTTTAAATTAAATTTGTTTACAATAATATAGACTTTTAAAGATTCCCTATATTTGAGTGCCTTGTTTACAAACAATATTTGACTTTTTAAAAAAATGTAGCACTATAGAAGAATAGATTGACATTTCAGCTATAAAACAAATCTAAAATAATAGTCCTATCTATAAAAATAAACTCATAATCATAAATCTGCCGAACCCTTACATCGGAAATTTTCTAGCTTTTTCTCGCGGTAAGTCGGCGACAACTGAGGCAAATTTACGAACATAATGTGGAAAGCATATTGGACCGCATTCAAATACATATATGTTACTTAATTACTTTGTAGTTTATTTACTGTGAAACTCTTGAAAATGCTAAAATTCGTGAATCTAGCCTTAATTAGCCACTCGTCCAGACCGTATAGTACACTGTACGTAAACTTCCAAATACAGCGTTGAAACCTCGAGTTGGATCATTCAACAACCTGGGAACATTTTCCATTGTAGAAGCTGCTTACAAACACAGAGAAAAATAAGAGAAAAGAAAACCGTCCGGAAAGGACGTCCAGTGGAACCAGTAATTACTATAGCGAAGACTGAAGCTTCCAACACATGCATCCACACTCACACACAATCCAAAATATTTTATTATATTTTTATAAAGATACCAAACTTAAAATTTAACTTGTGGCGCTATCTCTAAGCTAATATCAAAATTTGTGGTACTAGGTTGATTGCAGAGTAGTATAACAATAATGTTGTAAGAGTTTTTGTTTCGATAAGAGTATACATTTTGTTGTTTTTTATAATTTTTTTTTGTATAAAAGGAACTCCTCTTCTGGAAACCACAACGTTATTGGAGGATTAACCTGTGTCTGACCAATATCTGAGACATTTTGTTATACTGTAGACAGAAAATTTAAAAATCTATAGCAGAATATTTCCATAAACTAATCAATTTATTTGGCGAAATAAGTTACTTTACATGTAATTATACTGCTCCACAATTTTGTTGCTAATTTGTAATAAGATGTTAGTCGCTAGTAAAGTAGATTACCTAACCGTTAAAGCAATACAGAGACATACGTTTTCAGAATTTAATTTATAACGTTAATTACAAACTCTTCGAGGAACAGGATTATGAATACATACTCATTAGACATACGTTATACAGAGCCTAGCTTCAGACTTATAAAGAAAAGCAAGGTCTTTTCTGGAGCCCCCAATAACGGGTAATTGTTAGGCTCGGCCGTTATATATTCGGAACAATGAATAAGTAATCAATACATTGACGGCTGGTGGCAGCGTGATTAATGGAACCAGTCCAAATACAAATGTTAGCGACAATGGAGACACCAGGCGACCGTGTTGAAATCGACGGTCTCACGTAGACCATTCTGAACTATAAATATATATCGGAAGAGGGTGGGAGTGGTATTTTCGGCACGAAGAGGGTTATCTTTTGTGTACTCGACTACGGTGAGGGAGAATCGTCTGAAAAGAAGTCAATTTATCAGCGCTATTTTTCTGATTTGCCGAATTGCGTCATTTGTTAATACAAATTGTCACCTCATTGATAATCTGCGTGTGTAGCCTATTGGAGCTTTAGCCAACTAAATCTGCTAACCTTACATTCTAGTTTATGACACGTATCAGTATACTCGTATATATGTATGTACCTATATTAAAATTCGGTACTAGAGTAACCATCAACGTCTTAGTATCGAATAAGTAAATAATCTTAATACCACGAAAAACTTGCAGGCTTATACACAAAGACACAATTATGTTTGCAGAGATAATCTAATAATCTATCAATTCTCTATCCATCAATAACTTTTCTTCAGTGACATCGAAGGCTTCCACGGTCTGAGCCTCTGTTACGAGGGCTTCCGGGTTTTGACCGCGTCATAGTAAAGTACATATATACAATACAAAATAAAATAAAACAAAAATGAAAATGAAACTCGACGTTTCGCCACTAATGTAAGTGGCTTTTTCAGGAGCAAAACTAGGTGAGGGGCGTTAGGTCACGGTAACTCGACGTGTCAACCAAGCTAGAGCCGAAAACCTTCAGACAAGGAGAAGGTGGACGTGCGGGGGTATATATACAACTGTGCAGGGAAACGGAACGGTGAGCGAGAGGTAACAATGCGTAACAGTGAGCACGGGTCGAAGAAGCGGAAAGGACGGGTTTCCAAATACTGGAGAGTGGGTAACCCATATCACGATTGAGATTTTGGGGATGCCTCTGGATCTAGATAGCTTCCCTTACCTTTCGTGGAAAATAGCGATGAGACTTGCTTACAACAGATACCTGATCAAAACTAATTCTATGGTCCGTATCAATAAAGTGTTCGGCTAAGGCTGAGTGTGTTGAAGAACGTGACTTAACGTACCGTTGATTCAAGTTTGAATAGAACGTCCAGTTTCGCCATTGTACACTGAGCCACAGTCACAGGGAATTTTGTAGATGCCTTTATGGGAGAGAGCAGGGCGAGTGTCCTTGGGCGAAGGAAGAATTTGGAAGATCTCCCATCTGTTGTAAGCAAGTCTCATCGCTATTTTCCACGAAAGGTAAGGAAAGCTATCGAGATCCAGAGACATCCCCAAAATCTCAATCGTGATATTGGTTTCCCACTCTCCAGTATTTAGAAACCCGTCCTCTCCGCTTCTTCGACCCGTCCTCACTGTTCCGCAACGTTACCTTGCGCTCACCGTACCGCTTCCCTGCACAGTGGTATATATACCCCCGCACGTCCAGTATGAGTAAGTTGTATATATAATTTTTGTATTTCTCATTTTCATTTTTGTTTTATTTTATTTTGTATTGTATATATGTACATTACTATGACGCGGTCAAAACCCGGAAGCCCTCATAACACAACTTTTCTTTAGGTTATATAACGGAGAGTCAGGTTACGGTATTGGATATTGGTACTATAGGGAGAGACAAGACGAGGTGCAAGGAATATTAAACTGTTTTGAATAAAATTCATTGAATTAGCATCAACTGAGTTTTCAACCATATTGGGTAGTGCGGTAAGGCCGTTACTCTAATTTTATTGGGTACTGATAGAAATGTATCGACCTATCTATAATTTTTGACTATAATAAAGAAATATGGAAAATATACGTGTAATCACTCAATCATCACATCATCAAAATATGTATCTTAGGTCTTGATATCAGTTTCATACTTTTACTATTGATTACTTGACTGTCTATCGTATGTCAAATTTTGGGTGGTGTTTTGGTACTTTTATCGTATACATTCTCCGCATATCTCATAAGATACACGCTGCTGGTTTGTATTTAGATGGTAGGCTTGGTAGTATATCTACCGTACCCTAAAGCACACAAATATAGGGTTACCAGGAAATAACAGCCCAGCGTCTTGTAATCAATCAAAGAAAATGAATACCAAAATATTTGGTAGGTATAAGTATTAGCATTATTGTTGATACTAGCGAACCCGCGACAGAATTAGATTTATAAAGAAATTTGGTCGAAATTTTGTATGTTAGTACGAACACTTATCTATCTATTTAGTTAGGGTTGGACACCTGTAGTTTTGGCACTTGTGCTGGGTGCTTTTTGTACCATCTTTACTGAAGTTCTCATTTCCAGTTGAGAAGTTTACTGTCCTCTATGAAATCCAGTAACTTGCCTATTGGAAACTTGAGTACCCTCGAAGATATATCCTTTCGGAAATGTCTCTGCCTGAGTACCTTCAATTCATTACATGTGCAGATTACACGTAAATTTGTTTCCTCCTGTAAGTCGCATCTTCTGCATCAGGGTTCGCTCACCCGACCCGTGTTGTATAGATGCTTCCGTCCCGTATTAGCGCTTTAGTGTGGTACACTAAACACTTTAGCCCACTGAACACCAAACAAGTTTTAACTAAAGCACCGACGCGTTTCAACAGAAATGCTGTCATTATCAAGGCGATAATAAAACTAAATTAAAATAAAATCTACAAAAACAGGTAACCTAAATGCACGGTCAATCCGATACGCATCATTAATTGCCGATTAACGAAAACAATGACGAATACGGTATAGGTCCATTGTCACAGTTCATTACACATGACTTATTTTTATATATTTCTAAACTTTCGAAAACATTTAGAAACTTACAATTGTTTATTTGTCTAATTAATTTAACATTCGTATGATCGATGTTGTGATCTGTTTCAAAAATGTGTTGGGCAACGCTCGATTTCTCAATTCTATTAAATCTAAGATGAGCCATATGCTCTTTGAATCTAGTTGAGACTGCTCTCCTGGTTTGCCCAATATATTTTTGATTACAATCTTTACAATTGATTTCGTAAATACCTGACTTTTCTAGAGGTTGTATTTTATCTTTAGGGTTACCGATGAGACTTCGTAAACTAGTCCCAGAACTGTAAACTATTCTGAGATCTAGCTCTTTGAAGATTTTACTCAAACCTTTAGTGATAAAGGGAGCGTAAGGGAGGGTCACAACGGGTGAAGCTTTAACATCCTATCGAAAAGTCGTAGATTCTTTCACAGTTTTCTTATAATTGAACTTCCTAATTAACTTATAGATATGCTGAGGCTGGAAACCATTACACTTGGCCGCATCTTTTATAATTTTAAGCTCTTTCTCATACCTCGCCTTGTTCAAGGGAAAAGTGAGAAGTCTGTGGACAAAAAAATTCAGGCTTGCCATTTTGTGTTGAACACAATGATGGGAGTCTGAAGGAATGTAGCGAAGTGTACTGGTTTCCTTTCTATACACGTCAAACTCTAATCTATTGTTATTTCTAATTACTAAAGTATATGTATATGTATGTATATGTATATGTAACATCAAGTGAGTTACGAAACAAATTTCAGACAGACGTCAGATAGTTGAGAGTTTTACAAGATTCGACTATATTATATGCTCCGAGAATAAAGCTATCTATTACACGTGTTCTGTTAAGTTTCGGCATAACACACAACAAAACGTTCGCTACAATTTTTAACTTACAACTCATAATATTTGTTACAGCAATTGGAAATTGGCTAGCGAACAGACATGTTTTCTTCATGCAAATCCTTTCAACACTTATCATTTTGTAGTACCTTAATTCGTACTATTCAACTTTTCAATATACCTATTGTTCTCTGAAAAAAAGTGCAAGTGGTACTGAGGCAAGAACTTACTAATGTAACTGTAATTTTTAATTCGAATTTCATTTAAGTTAGATACAGGGTGGAACATTCGAAAATGAACATTGCGAGTTATGACTTGCCCTGTACATAAATATTAAATGCTCCGATAAATAAATAACTTCTGATGAAAGGAGATCACATTAGAAATGTTTCTAGCGCACATGAATTATTTTATGTGGAAGCCGTAGTACGGTAGGAGGCGCCAAATTTGTTATTAAATTCAAACAAGACTTCCCATATCTTCTAAAGTAAACTGAATAACATAGCAAAACTCTATATTATAATAAAAGTAAGACCTAGAAGAATCGTAAGCAGTAAAATATACAGGGTTTTCCATTTAAAATAAATCTTTTAATTCCTGATTTATTCCCACTTAGAGGTCAATAAAACAATAAATAATTAAATACCAATTTATTCCATAACATATAATAATATGTTTTCGTTAAATAACTTCTTCAGTGGAAGAAATTGACATTTAATATGTGTCAAATTACTAATAATATAAATATAAATTACCATGCCTATCAACAAAATTATCTAAAAAACAAACAATTCATTGATATATCGAATTTTAATTATATTCACAAGTAATAATGAAGAAGTTATTTAACGAAAACATATTATTATATGTTATGGAATAAATTGGTATTTAATTATTTATTGTTTTATTGACCTCTAAGTGGGAATAAATCAGGAATTCAAAGATAAGTACACAAAGGTCAAAAAATACATATATTAATTTAAAATAAAGTAAGTTTAGTTTACCTTGTCATTATTTGACACCCTGTATCGTTAAAAATATGTTTAGGTTATAGCCCCCTATGCGGTTCAACTTTTGCCTTAATAACATTTTCTCATTTCTCTTATAATATAGGAGTAATTGGAGTACCTCGCACTAATGCCCCGCGTCAGTATAGTAGTCAGTAGTCAGTACAGTTAGTGGCACAGTTAGTTTGAAAATAATTAAATATGTCTAATATAATTCATCTTACAATAAAATGGCAGTAGTAACTCAAAGGTACTAGACTTTTGAAATTTTAGAGATTTTCCACATAGGTCGACATGAGGTAAATATGTTGGTACTCCAGGGAAGAAGAAATCAATCAGTTTAGCGACATTTATTAAGTTGTTCTTAACATAGACTGAGATCGGTCCTAGCGCTGTTGTTAATACGAGTACAAGTCATATTCGTAAAGTTAGTTAGGTGTAAATAGTAAAGTTTTCTAGAGAGAATTAATTAGAATACCAGCATCGCATTCCATATAGAAAATTGCTGTATGCACACAGAAAAACCAAATATTCTTTCAAGCATAGCTATTAACAATATTAAGGAACCGGCAACATCAACGTCGAGTCAGGACGGTAGATTAATATAATAAGAATATCTGTCAAAGGAATGATACATTTCTTGGGTGGAATTTTTTGTTTAATGAACCTTGAAAATATAATTGTGTTAATTTCTATTGCTCATATGAATTCAATTTTTTGAACTTAAAGCAACAAAATGTGAGACAATAATAGAGATTATTCATCTTGCCAAGTCCCTATCATTCCGTATGGTCGTCACATGGTGAGTGTAATTAATTGAAAATACGTATTGTTTTGGCAGTACAAGAACGCGAAAACTAAAATAAATGGTATATGTAATATCTTGTATGTAATATTGTTAACTAACAAAAGGATATTGAACAATATTGTCTGAGTTGTGATTTAATTATTCCTTTAGCTTAAATCAACTAGCAACTGTGTTGATAAAGCCAGAGTTAAGAAAATACTCTCCAAAACTGATCGAATTGCAGTTGAGAAGAAGAATGAACAAGGAGAAGAATTATAGGTAATCTTAACTTTATTTTACTTGCTTCAACCTGTTAACAAGACATTAAAAGCCCTTATGGATATCAACGTCTAAGGTCTTCGCTTTGCACTAAGGCTGGACTTGTGGGTCCCTAAGCCTTCCAATCTCTACGATGTGGCTACCGTTTTGGCCACATCACTTTTTGGTATTAACCATATATCATATTATTGTGGGCTCTTTCATGGCGGTGTCATATATCTGCGTCGAGAATTCACCTAGTAGCGACGCGAAGGTCTGTCTGGATCCAGCTCTCCTAAGTGTCAGACCAACGGGTTCTCGGACCGTCCAACCCTTTGCAAGGTGTTTCTGGCTAGCGTCATCGCATAGTCCCTCAGATATGGAATTTGAAGGTCTTTGTGGAGTTCATCGTTAGTCATGAATCAGGGCGTATTGACGATAACTCGTAGCATCCTGTTTTGTAAAACATTGAGCCTCTGGACCTGTGACTTTGCGGCGCTGGACTTGGTAAGGGCGCCATAGGTCGATATCAACGTAATTAATCACCGATTAAATGGGAGCCCTCTGACAACGTATTTTCGAAATTGCACAAGTCATGGTGTCATCTCCTTAATGATAATAACTTACAATCAAATTGTATCTTACTTCAAACGATAGTTTAGCTTAATCATAAATGTAAACACATAACGTTCTTGCAATTTTGAATAATTAACATTCATTGTCTGCTACGAAAAAGTAACAGCGAAAATATATGTGTTCGCTGGCAGTGACATAACATTTGCGGAATTAAAATGAAAATAATTCATGGAATACCAAAGTAGGTGGTGTTGTATATAGTAGCGCCGCGTCAACTATATCCTCTGTAGCCGAGAACTATGGCATTACTGCCATGTACGATAAAGTATTTATTTTATAACACGGAAAGCACAGAGGGACAATAAATAAATTTACATAGTGTAGTTCAAATTTTCCGGAGAGCCTTTATGAAGAACCTATCGTTAATAAGGGCTGTTGTTTCCTGGTATTCCCGGAAGTGTTATTTTGTTTCCCGGTAATTAGATTTAATTTTGTTTTGAAATGAAAGAATAACCAGAACATGCATAATGTAAAATTAATTAAACGACAAAATAAATGAAGCGTTGGCATTGTTTCCAATGAGCAATTTATTAATGTAGGTAATCTGTTTCAGTAAATTATATTGTATAAAATATTGGGGATATACAGTTATGAGCTATATATGAATAAAATGAAAATGAAAGATAGGCTAATGAGCTCTCTGAAAAGTAAGATGTTGATTTCCGACAATATTCTTATAGAATGTAACACTTCAAATATTTCTTTTAAGTTTCCCCAAATAGGTATCTATCTAAGTACAATCTAAAGTAAACGTCTGTAGTTCTTGGGAATGATATAGTAAATTGTAACTTTGTTTCTAATATTCACTATAATGCTTTTGGTCTGTTTTAGTTATTGCAAAATACTAAAGAGAATAGTTATTGCCATAAGCTGTCTTAATTATTGGATGGACTAAATTACAAAATTTTATGATACCTATATATTTTATATTTTGTTTCACATATTACAGCTTTCTGAAGCATGGTAGCAGCACTACAAATTCAGTTTTCTTTTAAGCGCCAGAAAATAATCTGATTACATTGCATCAAGTACACTATATATATTCTATACGCATACGCTTCTATTGTTTTTTACATTTTCCAGTAAGTATGTATTATTATTAAAGTAAATTATTTATTATAATATGTATTTAAATTATGCATTTATGAATGATATAGTAATGAAAAGCTTGAAGCTTCAAAAATATTTGCACAAAGAACAGCGAAGTAATGCAAAAGTATCACATCGAAAACAACGAGAAGGATATTTCAGGTCTTGGTTTGGAAAAGCATAATTCGTAGATTGTTTAAACTATCCATTCATCGTACAAATCCTTTTCGTATTCAATATTCATATATATCTGCTGCTTAGACCATATTTGTTGTTTTCTTTGGTATCGAAAGAATTTGAGCATTTTTGCAAGAAGTACGTCCTTCCTGACTGTAGACAGTGACCTGTTCATAAGTCTAATAATATAAGACACTTTGAGCCGGTGCTTAATAAGTGAGTATTATCAAACTAATATAAACCAGTGGCTGTTACATGCAAATATGAGACTTTGATAATAACGTTTGCAGGTCCAAAAAGAATTTACTTAAATATATTTCAGTACTTAACTGCATGAACAGATCGCATTTATAAAAAAGTAATAGTTTATGCCTTTATGTTATGTTTATTAATATTTAAGTACACAAATACAATAATAGTATAGACATTTTATGTTTATGGTATTTTTTTGTTTCTTCCTGCTATGGTAGGATGCCTTATCTATTACAATGACACTATTCTCAGGCAGGCAATTTTTGTAAAATATTATTATCTCTCAAAAACATCCGCGTCCATTTTATCGTGGTAATCAGCTGTTTTTCTTCCATCAAGTTTCATCTAAATAATATATTGAACGTTATTCAGTTCTATATTTTTTAATCATAGGTAAATAGGTATCTTCGGCTCCACAAAACAATATCTTCACGTTCACACTTTTGCAATTACGTCTTAAAAACCTATAAATAAATAGTATATAAAACATTTAAATAATTTAATATCAAAACTTACTTAAAATTAAGCATTCTCATTAATTTATATAAAGTAGAATGAGTCATTTGAGGTATATTTTCATCTTCCTTTAATTTCTTTAAAATCTTGTTTAATGTAGAAAGTTCTCCATCATAAAAAAACTATGTAGGTACTACTCGTCTTATCAAGTGTTTAACAGTATCGTCAAATGTAGATAGCACTGATTTTCTGCCTAATCGTTTGGCGATGGTGAAATTAGCCCTTTGGTTTTATATTCATGAATTATTCGATAAACACTTGTTCTTGAAACACCTACTCTTATTATGAAATATAAATACACAGAACTTTATATACGCTTATACTACCTAAAGTGTTTGATATTTGCAGTGCTATCTGTGTCCTGTGTCAGTTTCAAGTAGGTATGTAGCTATTTTAATTGCTGAGGTACTAATGGTATTATGTCCCATATTTTGTCTTGTAGGTTTTCCAGATCTAAAGCCAATAAAAAGTCTTGGAATGTCTGGCGAAGGTCTTATCAACAAGTATCTTGTCACCACATCAATCCACATAGGTTTAACAATAACACATTTTCTACAAGATTTGTTTTTTGTATGGGGAATGTTTATTACAATTATGTCTTCTCGCAGATCGACATCAGCCACTTTCATGTTGCAGAGTTCGTCCGTTCGACAGGCTCCAGCAATACCTATTATAAGAATAACCTAAAAATATAAATGTAATTTCCTGATTTTGGAAATATGGCCAAATGAAAATAATTACTTTAATCGGAAGAAAAACTTCATCCGGTGCATCAGTAATAAACTGTCTGATATGATGTTCTTCAAACACTGCAGCTTTTTTTGACATATACGAATCATTTTTCGCTTTAAAAAGGCAATTACCTTGTAATATTTTGATATGTCAATATTTTCGTTTAATCTTAAAGTTTGCTTTAACATTGAGAATTTAGCCCATAAACTAGAGGCTTTTCTCTTTTCCGCTTGCTCTTGAAATATACCAAGAGCACGTTTTCAGAAACTTTTTTTACTTTTTTTAATTTACACCAATCTTTAAAAATGTTATATACTTTTATGTAAAAATTTTTTGATTTTTCGGGCAGTAATTTTTGAGACTCTATGTGATTTGCTTCCTTGCGGATTTCTGGAGGAGTACAACTACTGCCCGACATTGTTTTTGGTATTGTGACAAGACATGAATAAAATCTCAATTTGACATTAAATGTTTATTCATTTGTTTTTACAGATTAACATGTTTTCTATGGATATCTTAAATTAAACATTTATCGGAACGGCTTATTATATTACATTATCATTGAGAAAGCGGTTAAATATGCTAGTAGTGGAAAAAATAGTATATAAACCACGGCAGAGAAGATTTTTCTCAGCCTCTTAGCCATTATTGCTACTCGGCTGAGAAAAATGTCTTCTCTACCTTGGTATATAATTACTATTCTTATACATGTTTAATATAGCTTGCTTTTCCTGTACCGACAAATGTCCACGCTCCAAGGTAGCACGCTTTTTTGGAGGCGACATTGATAATCCACTTGTACTAGGCTGTGTATCCACAAGCAAATATTTTCTTAAAAAACTGATTGTATTGTTTGAAAAAAATATTTACTCAATATTTGCAATATGGCAGCACTAAAATTGGCAAATTTGAGCAGTGTAAACATGACTGACAACTAACCAATCATAAGCCTATATTTTGGCGTATATTTCTTTTGCTACTGTCGAAAAAGGCCACTTCGATTTGCACGAAGTAGACTACGTGAATAATATTATGGCAGATATATTTAATAACCATTTGTACCATTTATAATTGTACACAAGTAATAAGCTCAATTTAAATTTGTATTGTAAACAGTTTTAACAGAACAGGACCTTTCAACAAATAAACAAACATAAAAAACGCAACAAAAAGAGTAAAAAAAAACATAAGGAAATCCGTGAAATAGGAAATGCACATTATAAATGCAGAGTTATTAAATTCATTAATTTATTTTTCGAAATGTCTTCCGTTTTGGTCGAAACAATTACGAACACGTTTTTTAAATGATTGTTCAACATTTCTCAGCATCATTGGGCTGATTTCTTGAAACGCCAAGATAATTCGCTGTATGTCTTTTTCGCTGTATTTTGTCACAAAATAGAAAGTAATTACATTTTTTATAAAAGAATTGTGAACAAATGTTATCATCCTTAGAAATTGCTTTATAATACAAATTTAAATTAACCTTACTACTTGTGTATAATTATAAACGGTATAAATGGTTATTAAATATAATATCTGCCCTAATATTATTGTTACGTAGCCTACTTCGTGCAAAAGTGGTTTTTTCGACAGTAGCAAATAAAATATACATTTTTCTCTAAAACGGTTGAAAATAAATGGGTACATTCTGATATCAAAAGAAAGAGAATTTAATTCTACATCCAACCCTGTAAAGAGATATAGGATGTCTAATAAAAAAAAAACAGAGTTATTGGCATTTAAATGTTTCCAAATGTTGGCGCCAATAACTGTATGTCAACAAAAGGATCCGTACGTGTTAATATTGGAAATAGTAAACCAATCTAAGATGTATCAATTTTGCGCAAACCAAAATTTTCTACTTTTCTTAGTTTTGATGCTACAGCTCATTAGTGAGAGCGTTGCAATAGCAAAAGTTTTGATAAATATTTATTTTCTCGAAAACGAAAGCACATAGGTCTAGGAAAGTCCTAATAAAAGTTACTTAAAATATCATGTAGAATCTAAACAATATATAATACATAGGGTGATCCATTTAAAATAATAAAGTTACATACGCATTTTCTATAATTCTGACACCCTGTATATTTGAAAATATTTTCAGGTTATGCCTCGTCTAAATAGTGACAACTTTTATTTGAAACTCTTTTCTCTATACCGCAAAATAAACAAATTATCAAAGAAACCGCGTCAGCTGTGACATCCTGTATATATTTACCTACATTACTATGAAGCGGTCAAAACTCGGAAGCCCTCATAACAGTGCTTGTGCTTAAATGTAATTGTATATACAGTGCCTTCATTTAATCCCGAGTACCACGTGACTACTAAACGTATGCAACCAAACCTACACCGTTGGCTGACCTGTGTCTTGAAAGTAACTAAACGCCTACTACATGTACACTCGAACGTTTTAAAACCGACTCAAACTGCCATAAAACCCGATGAAAGTATGCTTTATTGCGGTACCTGAATGCAAAGCAGAAATAGTATGGTCAACTGTATGTAAATTACTAGATATTTATATGTATATACAATATATTTTTCTATTAAATCCAGTTTCATATGCAAGGGATCATTTATAAATTCCTAAACCGATAATTTCTTAATGTGAGCTTAACATATCTATAGTTAAATCGCTATCGCATACAATTTCACTATAATTCTAAGTATATATGTAATTAAGAAATTACATGAATAATAATATGTATGAGGGCAAGATATAAAAGTCTATTACTTATTAGAGTGGATCGAAAAACGCGTTTTTTTCTGCAATACAATTCTAATAACGCGGAAAACTTGCGCATAGGCGTCATTATAAATGAAAAAATATTTAAAAAAAATTTTTCAAAATTTGAAATCGCGCAGAAGGCTTAAAGTTACCAAAAAAGTCAAAATACCGGTAAATTTAAAAAAAAATGCAAAAATTAGAAAAAACACATTTTTTGTGTGTGTTTTTAGAGTGTCCTTAACGCATACAAAAAATAATTAGACCCATACGTGTTTTACTGAATTCGCGCAAAAGGTCTAAAGTTGCGGGTTGTATCGCAAAAAAACGATATTTCATGATTTTCGACGATTTTTAAACCCATAAAAGTTTTATTTTTAATTTGTAATAGTGTAAAAACTATTCAAAATAGTTTTCCCAATCCAGAAAAAATACTTTCAGGCCTGTTATTCTTTAACTGTATTCGTGCAAAAGGTCTAAATTATAGTATAAGTTAAGTTATAGTCCCGTAAAAACGCCGTTTTCCATATCTGATGAGTGTTTATTTAACACATTAGGTTTGTAGTAAGACTCTAACAAGTGAGTTCTACATCCACCCTACGCAACCAACCAACCAGGGTGAATTTTATTTACAATATTTACAGTAACTATTTACTTTGAACAATGCATATGTTCGTTGTAGGCAAAAAATTATTTACATAAAAGCCCCTTTAAGTTCTGACTTTTAATTAAATGTGGGCATCAGTTGTCTTGATTTTAAAGTAGCTCTAATATAACCATCTCGATTTCCATGCCCGCACACTTTTTCTGCTGCTTCTGTAACCAGTTTTACATACCTCTCAACTGACTGGGTGAGGCATGGGAATTTGAAGTAGTTAAACACTGATAGCACTTTGTCTTTCAACAAAGAAGCAATGTGTTCAGTTGGCATCTTGGAAAGTAGTGGCGGCGGTGTTAACTTGCAGATTGACCAATCAATATTCATTTGGTATAGTCGTTTGCACTAAAATTTATTGAAGGTATTTTGAAGTCTCTTACGTAACCTTCAGCCGATGGGTCATTTCTGGATTTAAGGATCCTCCTGTAGCCAAGTTCTCTAATGCTGCTCGCAACTTTGGGTCTTTTGCGCGAATTCAGTAAAACAAGAATGGGTCTAATTTAAATTTAAAAATTTATTTTTTTGCATTTTTTTTAATTTACAGGGATTTTGACTTTTTTTGGTAACTTTAGGCCTTCTGCCCGATTTCAAATTTTGAAAAAAAAAAAATTTAATATTTTTATTTATAATGACGCCTATGCGCAAGTTTTCCGTGCTATTAGAATTGTATTGCAGAAAAAAACGTGTTTTTCGATTCACCCTATTACATATACTTTAGAGAATGAATGTTCGCATGATGGTGCAGAAAATGTCCTTCAGAACCAACCAATAATTCAAAAGTTTTTTCTGTGTATTAATTTGTTTTCAGTTTGACTGCCTTTTCGTTTACCTTCTCTATTATTTGAAATAAATTATTATTTGTTTACTGTGTGTTTTGTTATAAATTCTCGAATAAAATCAGTGTTTTTAACGAAACAAACTTAAGATGAACATAGATTCCTGTCTATCTACTTCGATAAATATTTTTCTTATGGTTCTAAAATTGATTTGTATTATTATTTTATTTGCGTTTATATGTCATTAATGGTAATGGGTGTTGGCAAACGCTATACTACGTAATAACGCAGGTATTAAAAGTATCTGAAAAAGAATATATTTCTGCAGCGATCTTCCCATTCATTTCACATTACGTAGCTATTTTACCTGCTCATAAGCAAATTGCTTTATTACTACAAACATCCAGTTAAATGTTGAAAGTTTCTGTGTGCGCTTTTAGGTCTATGTCGCTTGTCGGGTGAGTCGATTCTAAAACGTTCGAGTGTACATCAGTGGCGTACCACTGAATTTTCCAATCAGTTTTAAAAGAAACCTATGATATATTCATTATTGTAATGCAAATTACGTCGGTTGGAAATGTAAATATGATTACCTAATGACAAAATGGAAATAAGAAGCTCTGAGAAGCACTACTACTAACCAATAACGATTTAAGATTTGATAAATTTTACTGCAAACACCACTAAAAACTAAGACGACGGGACGACAATGAAGAAAATGATGATTTTTATATTATATTTAGTGATTTCGAGTTGGTTAGATCATGCTGACAAATATCAGAAAACTAAAAAAACTAGTGGACTGCACTAAAGTGGTCACGTGGTACTCGGGATTAAATGAAGGCACTGTACCACATTGAGTTCTTAAAGTGCTTTCGATCTGGTATAACTTTTAAATGTAAATTTTTCTCCTATCTACATATACCTATCCGTTCAAGAGTTAAATCATAAGTTATAGCACTCCAAAGTACTGAACTATTGTGGCTTATCAATGCAACTTATTTCTTTCTTTCAATTTTCTTGATCATTATAAATTAGGATAAATATTTCATCGATTACGAAAGTTGAGTTAAATTGTAAAGATTTACTTTAAAGAAAAATACCTTGTTCATGACGTTTAGGTGCAGTAACTATATAATATGTAAAATAGTTACGTGTGTAGAAGAAACAGCAGGCGTAAAAGGTTCAAAGTTCATGCAGGTGCTTTTATATTAGTATGATACTTTTCTCATCAGTATAGTTGCAACACTTTACAGTTTGTTCAGTGTATTGTTTGAGGTTGCTGTTTGAGTGATTATTACTTATTTTTCGTGTAATACATTCGCTAGACATAGATGGACAATGGCTGAACGGGAATTTTTATGACATGTGAAACCAGAATGAGTCTAAAATATCCAAATGGTTGTGATGTGTGCTACTTTTATTTTCATGTCAAATAATGGTCTTTCATTATGTCAATATTCAACATAATAAACGTGCTCATGACGTAGCCCAGACATGAATCCTAACAACCGGGTTTGGAAAGTTTGAAATAAACCAGTCCGATATCATGCATCTGCCTAATGAGCTTCGGAGAATTGGAGCATGCTGCTTACTTGGGATTATCCAACCAATCCAATTATCTACTTACTAATAGGTGTACCTCCACCAACGCAAGCAGTTATGATCTCGAAAATGTATTACGAAATAATAAGATTAATTTTTACCACAAGTAAGTTTCTAGATTTTTATCTACGTTTCTTAAAATTTAAACGAAGAACGAGAATTTTAGAAATCTGCAGCAACACTATTTGCAGATGTTACTGATGATTAAACTTGCCAAATTCGCTACACATGTCAGCGGATTACGCATGCAATTTTCTATTTAATTTAAATTATAAGGAAAACATGCAATTCAAGGTTGATATTCTTCGCCCTACGCTGGCCAATTGTAAACTCGACAATGCTCGAAATATTACCTGAATTGTATGTGGTAAGCATATGCCATGTTTATTGATAATAGTGGCTTATAGTAACAGCAGAAATGTCCTTATACTAGTTGACAGACGTACGCCCTGTCGATTTAGATGCTGTTGTCATAACAGAAACTTTAATGGAAAGAAATTATTAATGAAATGGATCAGTCAACTGCCTTATTAATGAATTCAGTTTTCATTTCAAACAAGTTAAAATGTTAGCTCCGTTTAGAATTTATGTTAATTTAAACCAATTCACATTATTTTAAATGCTTGATACTCCAAATAATCTCAGGCAAGATGAAAAAGCCCAATTATTGATAAAGTTCTTTATTGACAATGTCGAATTTTCGTTCGTGAATACAAACTTCATCAGGACAAAACAATAGGACAATGAGGAAGTTTGTATTCACGAACGAAAATTCGACATTGTCAATAAAGAACTTTATCAATAATTGGGCTTTTTCATCTTGCCTGAGATTATTTGGAGTATCAAGCGTTAATACTATTGTAGTTACCAGTACTCCGTTACTGTCTTCCAATTATTTTAAATATCCGAAAACTTCGATTTAGTTTTAGGTTTGGCTATTGTGATGTATCAAATAATTTTTAGCGTCTTCTGATTTGTATGTATATAAGCTCTTCAGTAAAACTGTAACTGTGTTATTAGAAAGCTGTGCCTTTAAACACAGTATTGGTGGATAGTATTTGAAAAATATAGGGATACGGGGATGACGTATTTTGCTGTAGAAATCGTTCAATTCTGAAAACAAAGTAGAATTGAATACTGATTTGAAATATTACTTTAGTATGATATTTTCTAATGCGCGTGTTCCCTGGTAGCTGTAAAAGATCTGGTATGACCGATTATTGACAGTCATATCAAAAATATCGTCTCGAATTGGTAGAACGATTTATTGGCTTATAAATAATGTAGTAAGCAATCAAACGTATTCTAATGTGGACAGCTTTCCAATGTATGTCCATCCATATACTGGTATGCGCCACCGCAGTCATAGCAGCGATTGTATCAATTACGCTTACGCATAATGAATTACCGGTGTAGCATTTGTAGGCAATATGAAGGGAGAGACATTAATCACATGGCACGTGCGTCATAATCAATATGTTACCTGCGTCAGCGAGAATGGATAATGCATTAGCGAATGATAGGGAGAAAATGCGAATTTTCACCGTAGAAAATGTCCCTTGTGGCCATGCCGTGCCAGTGTTTGACGCATATAAAATAGTATCCATTATCAACAGGAGGAAATTTGTACAGGTAGCAAATTAAATATCTGCATATCCACCACTATTTGAATGTTTGCATGTGTTTACATATAATTTCCGCATTATGAAATGTTAACAGTATACTGGTAGAAGCTCATTAGAGAAATAAATTTTCTTACATAATCTATATTTAGATCGAAATAGTATATTAAGTATGGAGAACGGTAAGGGATGTTTACCGTTCGAAGACAATTGTTTGGAGGAGGAGTAAAGCGACGACTCCAATTATTGTCTGAGAACGGTAACCCTTAACGTTTGACATGCTTATAACGTTTTTTGTGCGATTGGAATCTCTAGAATAATAATAATAATTTATATAAATAAATTTGTAAAAATCAGGAAGATTGGAACTGGAACCGTTTGATGGCTGTTCCATGGTTTCTATGGTTTTGCTCCAAACAAGTCAAATTGTGTTTTTGATGCTGTCGTTCCTTGTTCTGTTTAATTCACTTTCCGTTCAGTGAATGGTAAGTAAATTACTTACCGTTTTGTTACACAAAGCAACCAGTAATAGCAACTTACCGTCGTGGAAACAGACACGGTAAACTGATAAAAACAACCAATCGCGCAAAAAGTATATTTTGATCAATGTTGTAGATTTTTCATTGAACGAAATCATTTTTTGCAATTTTATCTTGCATTAAGCAAATATTAACTGAGATTATACATATTAAAAGGAAATCTAAATCTGTAAAGTTGTAGTTTCAAGTAAACAGTAGCTTTCATGGAAGCAAATTCTTTTTTTATTCGAGAAAATAAAACTAAAAGAATATATTTTGAGGGCGTTTGTTTTATGGTTAGTTAACAGTTACTGTCTTAAACGGGTACCTTTGAGTAAGTTCTTTCATTGCATTTATGTAAATCGAACGTAGTTTCATCTTAGTTTGACATTATATTCATTGAAATTTTATTGAAAAAGGTTGTGCATTTAGTATTAGCTGAAACTTAAAAAAATCTTTCTTTAATTTCGAAAGATGTTCGTACTGACTCAGTGGAAATATGTTATTTTATATTTGAAAAAATGGAAGTAAATATTCATAAATCTTAAAACATACATACATTTCTCAGTCTAGTAGAAACTATTTTCTTAATGGTGTTACTTTAGTTATTGTTAGTGATAGGTGATAGTATTGTGTAACTATTTACGACTGAATATGGAGAGAGCTTAATTTTTAAACTTAATTTTGCCGGCAATAACTAATATCATAAATTAATAAGAATTTTGGGATGGAGATTTTCGCAAAGATCTATTCTCGCTATTACTTGCTTATATTACTATTTATATCTAAGCAGTTTGCATAATGTGTAGATCATAAGCAATATATTCAAAATTATTGTTACAAATCAGTAAATGGTAGTGATATACGGATTTCGGAGACAAATCGCAGCTCCCAATATGAGAATAGACAAATTTTTGTATTTCGTCAAGTATGAGGGGACAGACAGAGAGGGGAAACTTTGTTTTGAAGGAACGCTTATAACTCCGGTTCTCTTAAACCGAATTTTGCAAACTTAGTCTCGTTGGAAACAGCATTACTTTTCCAATCTAATGCTTACAAATTCGAACCAATCTAGTAAGTGACGTGCATGCTAGAGGGCGCTGTTCAATTTTTTTCGGAAATTTTGTTTTTTATCGAAAATATTAAATAGAAACATATATTTTTGACTGCAGATTCAAACAGCAGGATAAATTACCAACCAAACAGCAAAAATCGGATATCGCTATCACTTACTTATCCGAAGCTATCTTAAGAAATGTGTGAATGGTTAAGAATTTCTTCTATAAATTTAAATTATGCTGCTTCCCCTGAACGAAATTTAACAAATTTGGTCTTATTAGATTCCTTGGCGTACGTTTGATGATTCAAACTACTTACTATTATTTTATCCTTCCCCGGCAGAGGGCGTTAAGTAAATTTAAATATGTAGATTTTGTAATTTTTAGAAAGAACAGTGTGTGAAAGGTTATATGCTCACACTATAAAATAATGGATTGAAAGCTTAATATGTTAGTAAAAAGCACAACGGTATGATTGAAATAAATAATGCAGCAAAACAACAAAAAAGGAAACAGTATAATATAATTATATATAATATTTTTGCTTTAGAAATATTTTGAACGGTATTTCCTATTCTCACAACCAGCTTGTTACGGTCACGTTCCAAAAATAAGGTATGATATTCGCCTCCACAAATAAACATCTAGACAGGAAGTAAACCTGTGACGTCCTTGAATAACCAGTTAGTGACGCAAACAATTGCAGGTCTGTTCGTAGAATCAGTTCCATAGTTTTTCCATAGTATGTAAACAGCAACATTGTGGATAATTTACTCATGCGCGTAGTTTTAGTCGTTGGATACCATCAGCAAGGAGATCTTCGAAAAGACCTAATACCAGATTCAGATTAGATCATGATTTACACTCACTTCAGCGATCTAGTACACTGAACGCATCCACGCCCGATTATTGTTAATTGTCGTCGCGTTCGAATTCTTATGTAATAATAAATTGTACGACATATAGTATAGACTTGATGCTAGTTGGCGGCACTTAAGAGTACTTCGTTTGTGGAGCAGATACTAGTTTCTTGTTTATTAAGGCTTTTCAATAGTATAGCATTAAACATAAGTAAGACATACTGTTTTTTCGGTTTGCCTATTAGATTCAAACTGTGTATTTATGATGTAGTTTTTCTTCACCATAATTAAGTTAAATACTAAAAATAGGGGGCAATAGAAATAAAGTGTTACAAGATTAATTTCCGCAAGGGAAACAAATGGATGCTTTAAAAGAATATACGAAAGTTATGTGATTATGTGTTGTGTAGATTATCATTTGTTAGATAATCTCAACTAGGGTAGGTTTTTGCACATGTAGGTATCCTTTTTATGTACTAAGATTGATTCGAAACTTAGCAGCAAATTAGCAACAGATATTGAAAGAAATTTTAGACTTAATTTTCAAAATGGAAGCTGAGCTATGATTTATTAGACGACAAATTTTAATAGACTGTAATTTTATCATCGTTAGGATCTTAGATCTAAGTCGTTGTAGGTGTTTACGTTTAATGATATAAAGGCTAATTTTCCTAGCTCCTACATCTTTTCGGCTCACTAAATTAGTTAACTATGCAAAAGTGTAAAGAAAACTTCTACTAACTTTGTACATGTTTTATTATTAAAAGTTGCCTTTCTGTGTCACTGTCCTGACACTATCTAAGCTTACTGCACGCACATTATGTTTAATATAGGTTATTAAACAGGCGCGCGTGTATTTTTATCCCGTTCCGCTACTATAATAAATCCGGTGCCTGTCAAATTTTATTTTTGTTTAAAATTCATAGTTGCCTTTCATGTCTTGACGACGTATATTGCGATAATGTGTCGCCGGATGCATTTGTGTTGCTTTATGGTGAACGCGGATGTGTTAAAAATACTGTTTATCGATACAGCACGCCTTGCTGTTATAAATTAATGTTTTTCGTAACACAACGTCGGCGTCGTCCTTTAATGAAAATATTATCTCAGAAAATAGTATAAAAATACATTATTTTGAATAAAATATTTTAGTGAAGGCAGATAATAGGCTACCAATTATTGTATTCAATAAACAATAAAATTGACGAAATAACCAACTAGAATAAACAACTAGAAAAGAGATAGGTAGATCTAGAGTGGGGCGGTTGTAAAACATATACGGAATTAACGCAAGCGTACTATTCCCTCTTCGTCGCTGTGATAAGCTTCGATCTTTCTAGTAGTAGTACTTAGGCTAGGAAGTACATCGCTCATGTATGCATATGCCCTCGTTTCGTTTTCATAGTTTCTTTTATAGGTGTTTACTTTGATTTGAAAATTTATTAATATTAAGGATCTGTTTTTATCTTTTCTACGTCTTTACTACAATTATAGTTTAATTTTATATAATAAGTACACAAGACTTTTCGTTGTCTATTTAAGAATTATCACAGCGAGGAAGGGGAAATAGCACGCTTGCGTTAATTCCGTATATGTTTTACAACCGCCCCACTCTAGATCTATCTCTTTTTTAGCTGGCCTTAGTCCCTCGAAATGATCTGTATGTGGATATCTGTGTGAGTCGGATAAACAAATTTTACACCACCTAGCAGTAGTTCGACTATGCTGAAATAGAATGTGATGATACATATTAGTTTCCGATATCAAACTATCTATGTTGACGACACCGTGCTTTGCATGTCCTCCAATAACATCGCAGTTATCTGTAGGCGCTCCCCACTACCACCTCCGTGGAAACACTAAACTTGTCTCCAATCATGGGCTGTTCTCGCACCACTCCTTTTTGATGGAAAAAGTTCCTAAGCTTAAAGATCAAACTCCTGATCTATAGAACTATTCTCCGACCAATTGTCACCTATGCTGTTCTAACCTGGTTCAGTGCCAGCGCGTCTCAAATCAAGCGCCTTAACATCTTGCAGAACCGAGTATTACGAATAATTGTCGTGGCACCCTGGTACGTTAGAAAAGACCACATTCATGGAGATATGGGAAGTTCAAAGTTGAGTGAGTACGCTGCGGTACTAGCCCGGAAAATACTCGAGAGGGCATCACGGTCGCAGTACGTTTTGAGCTGGATTCGGACCAACATCCACTCCGCGTAAGGATTAGACGAATTCTATAAATGGCTCACTAACTCCGTACATGTATAGGATGTATATTATTCTATCAAACACGACAGACATGACAAAAGTGTGTTTTTACACAAATATAATAGTAAATATTGCACAAAACCAGCCTAAATAATATCTCACCCTCTCTTATCTTAAAATTAATGCATGTGTGTGTGTTTTGAAATTCTGTCCTTCCTCCGCTTGAAAATTGCTTGTCCTCGGTAGTATCCCCTTAGGTGCTCTTATTCTTTCTTCTTTTATACCTGGACTCTGCCACCAACATTATTTTTAAATATATGGATTCTAAATCATTTTTATGTACTTTTTTATTAGATTGAAAATGTCGTTGACTGTTTTTCTGTTGTCAAATTCAATTTCTATTTATCTCCAACATGTATCTTCCAGAGCTCCCAAAAACCACCGTGACGTTATTCCGCACTAGATTTCTATTTCAAAATTAAAAATCTAGTGTCTTCCTGTACGATATGCTTGTAGTTTTGTAATTGATGTCTAAAGCCAGTCGCATTGTGGTATGTATGTGTTTTGTATGTGTTTTATACAATAACTTTTTTTCTAAAATAAATGTGTAATATTATATTTGTGGCTTTCATTTTCACCGTACCCAGCACCGTTTGCACATATTTTTTAACACTATATTCCCTCTTACATCAAACGGTAAAATTAAATAAGTTAATGAAATGAATAGAATATAATATTATATACAACTCCAGGTCAAGACCGGGCGATACCTTGAAGGAGACACTTCACACACAAGAACTCCATATGGCCATCTAGGCCATCACCGGCACCGCTTTGAAGAAAATAGGCTAAGGTGACCTAAATCCTAGCCTTAGATAAAGATACAAGGCCTTATATCGAAACTTTATTATCATTAAACTTTTTCTCTTCTACAAGATAGAAAGAATACGATGTCGATAATTTTAGCGATTGTAGATATCATCTGAAGAAGACAGTGGGAGAAACATTTCTCAGGTATCAGTATTATAGAACTTTTTCCTCAGAATCATACTCCGCATCCAATGGGGTAGCCGTATCCCATAATGGCTTGTCCGTGTTTTCTGTTACATACTGATATTGATTTAACATGACAATATTATTCTTTAAAATAATCTACTTTTGACATAGGAACGGCGTACATACTTGGTATAACAGTTTCGATCTACCAATTGTAACATTTCTCAGTTAGTGCATTAAACAATTTTTCTAATGTTAAGTTATTTATTTGTTTCAAGTACATGAAAGTTTCTAAATTTAAAATAAAAAGATTTTATTTTAAATTTAAAATATGTAAGCACTAAATTTGAGACTGAGACTTTAAGGGTTTAGGTTTTTAAATGATGCTGTTAATTATACTTTCATTCTCAAAGACTGTATCTAGAAGTAACTTTGTTTGTATTTATACTTGCTAGTTGTCTTATGTTCAACCGAAGGCTAAAAAAGTCCCGTATATTAAAAAGCAATTTCTTTGTGTGTTCATAGTGTGTGTCTTTTTTAAAAGATACATATTTATCATTAAATTTTGTAGTAATATACACATCTTACGGGTTGGACAAGTACGCATTGTTTAGTTGGCAAAGGACGTTTTAGTTTATAACAATAATTATGATTGCAAATGAATTTGCGGTAATACTATAAAGCGGAGAAACGAATGCTTTGAGGCATTTTAGGTAGTTAAAATTGTATGTATATCTCTAAAAGCTACCTACCTCCTGTTTTAACAATTTATGTAATTGCAAAAGTATTAATGGACAATATATGGTATTAAATTTGCGCTTCATTGGCAGTGTCGGTATATTTATAATGGCTTGCTCTATTTGTAATTACGTAAATTGATTTTAAATTATAAATTGCCCATTGCTGTTGGATTGACAGATTAAATGTATTTCGATTGTAATTTAATGCAGAGAAAAATTAGAAGCTAGCATTATAATTAAATTTGTTATTTTGACTGACTTCTTTTCCTAAATGCACTGCAACATGATTTTCATCATAAAAAGAAATCAGTATCTCTGAAAGGTTTTCCATCTTAATATAAGTCTATAAGTTTTTTTTTGTAAATATATAAATATTTATACTTACAAATAATCTAGAACGATGACTTTATCGAACTTTTATGAAACAGCATCACATGCAGGTGCTTCCCATCATATTCGTCCTCTGGAACTCAATCCAGTCGAATGTATTTGGGACACTATCCGTCGGGAAACTCATGCGGGCGCCGACCATTCTCGACCTGCTCGAAGAAGACAAATTGATGGTGAGTGAGTGGCCTTCTCTTTATACACCGTACCTTATGTTGTATTATATCCACTAAATACTGTAAAAAATACTAAGTGTTTGAGATACTCTAAGATAGTCATTGGCAACTACAACAAGCATAGAAAAAAAACCTTGCTAGAACTAAGTAGAAACAGACTACGCATCCTTGCACATTTTCCTACAGGGAATTGTCATCTTGGGGAACACATGACAGAGTAGCGACTGTATCTTCTTTTTTACTTTTTAAGTTGATAATAATGTTTGAAATGATAATTTAATTTTCTGTTTAATAAACTTAATTAAATTAACAACAGCAATTATTTTTCTACTTCTTACTGCTAACCAGTTATGCGCATACGCAGACTGGAAAATTTCCAATTTTAGAAAATTAATTTTACCAAGTCACAGTCACAGCGATAGCGACTTAACTGCACTAAATATAGTGTATATATAATATATAAATAGTAATTTACATACAGTTGACCATACTATTACTGCTTTGCATTCGGGTAGCGCAATAAAGCATACTTTTATCGGATTTTATGGTAGTTTGAGTCGATACTAAATCAACCGAGTGTACATGTATATTTTAATATAGGTATGTTGTTTGACAAAGTTTTATTTGTCGTTTCCTACACTGTATGTACGATGGAAATAAAATACATATTATTATTATTATTTATTCTTTTGTAATTTTATTTCTTCCTTCTTGATTTTTTTCCGGTTTATTTTGAAATATGATTTCTTTTTACTTCTTTAAAATAATATTTTAAAAAGTTGTTTACATAATATTTTTTTTTAATAATGTTCCTCCACATACTCCACCTCAACCCAGGTTGCACCCCTTCCAAAAGGAAGAGAGAGAATCCTCACGCGAGACAACGAGCAGCAATCATCTCACAACCGCAAAACGAAAAGTGAGAGTGATCCCCGCCACGTGCCTCCAACAAAAATAAGTTACAATGCATACAACAGAGTAATTAATCTAGAGTATTCAAATAAATTCCATAATAACTAAACATATAATAACACCAGTGTGGATAGGTGGAAAACCTGCTAAACGTCACAATGGACGTTTGTCAGCGGTATATATCCACAAATCAATTACAAAGAAAGGAAAGTGAAGTGAAGTAACCCAACAAATTATTAATGAAACTACCGAAAGGTTAAACAAAAGAAAATAAAAATTATAATAAAAATAAAAATCAATAAGTCGACATCTAGCACTAGAAGCAGCAGTGAGCAATAACCCACACTTGAAAACACAAAAAAAAGAAAAGATAAATTCACATAGCATTGTGCAAATAAACAATATTCCGGAAAACGGTAAAACGTAAGTAACAACTTCGCACAACCACATATTAAATCACACCAACACCATGTATCAAGAAATGTTTCAGTTTCTTCTTGAAAATACCAATAGATTTTATCTTTAGCAAATCCATAGGCAATTTATTGAGTATATTGGGTAATAAAGTATCCAATTTCCTTAGTCCATACTTGTTGGAGTATCCCGCCACCACTAATGTAGCTCTCTCCCTCGCTCTAGTGAAGTGATCGTGATCAACTATATCGTATAGGTCAAAAGCACAAAAATTAGTTAGAAGTAATCTAAACTGAAACAGTTTATCAACAGAAAGGACATTCATTTTCTTAAACAAGTCAACACCGGGATCAGTTTCTTTTGACATGTTTTTCAAAATTAACCTCTGTACTGAGGTAAGTCTATCTATTAAATAATTCGACGCAACACCATAAACCGTAATGCCATAAGTGATAATTGATTCCACAAGGGCAAAGTAGATTGTGTATGTACATAGTGCGCAGAGGTATCATATCTGAAAGGTAATATAATTGATGAGCAAGGAGTCTAAGTCTGGAACATAACACATCAATATGTTTATTCCATAAAAAATGTTCATCAATTAATAGACCGAGATATTTAAATTCATGAACTACATCTATCTTCATAGTGCAATCACAATCCGAGGTAACGAAAGCGCCGCTGTGTAGACAAGCATGTTTATGTAGAACAACATCGATGGAAAGAGAACCAGCCATATGGCGGGAACGAATGTGCATCAGCTTAGTTTTTTCGCCATTTATCAATAGTTTCTTATTATGAGCCCATACCAGAAAATTATTAAGCTCTTCCTGCAGATTTAATATCGCGTTTTCTAGGTTATAATGGGCAGACACAATCATGGTATCATCTGCATAAAGATAATAATCACACCATTTGAAACAACAACCTATGTCATTCACGTACAGCAGATACGGTAACGGACCAAGTATATTGGCCTGGGGGACACCATTCACTAATGGCTCCTCATCTCCAACATAATTACCAACCTTAATTCTAAATTTGCGGTGAGACAAGTAATTCTCAAACCATCCCAAGGCTAAACCCCTCACTCCACATTTCTCCAACATCTTCAAGAGTATATCATGGTTAATTAAGTCGAAGGCTTTCGAAAAATCAACAAACAAACAGACAACATGTTTCTGCTCATTTAGTTTAGTGTTTAGGAAGTTTGCAAAATCCTGCAGCAGGGTTAGAGTACCCTTCCTTTTCTGAAATGCAAATTGTTTTTTATCAAGTATTTGATACTTTATCAAAAAACTCAGTAGAGTATTCGAGATATGGCGTTGCAGGATCTTGTTCAAGGAACGAAGTAAAGAAATAGGTCGATAATTAGAAATTTTTTTGTAGGATCCAGTCTTATGTATGGGACACACTAATGCAATTTTAAAAGCACTACGCTAAAAACTTCTTTGAATCGAATTATATATTTTATATGCATATTATCATGTCCAGGTGATTTATTCGATGTAAATTCAGCTAAAAGACGAATCACATCATCCTCACTCAATAATGGGACAAAATATGAATTGGCACAACTTGGCCGATCTCGAAAACCGCCCAGAGTATCATTACATATAAGCATGTCATGGGTTTTCTATGCAGTTAAAGCAAATTCGCGCTGAAAACCGTCACATATTTCATCAATAGGAATCGTCATATTTTTAGGGACAACACTATTTATTGATGACACGGTAGACCTGCCCAGTAAAGAATTAATATGCCTCCTTATCCATCCAATTTTTGGATCTTTCAAATAAACCCATATAAAACACCCTTTTTGCAGCCTTGATGTCTTTATTAAGCGTGTTACGTGTTCTAACATATTTGTCCCGAAGTTTCTGCCTTATAACATCATTGGCAGCAGAGTTTTTCCACGCAGCGAACTGTCTATCTCTCTGACGTATCTTATCTAAAACCTCTTGGGTTATCCAGGGCGTTTTAGGTCTCTTCTTCCCACTAAAGATCTGCTGCGACACTGATTGTTCGAGTGCATCGTTGTATGATTGCGAGATAAAACGAAACAAAGAGTCAACATCATTATACTGATATAAACAAGCCGGCTGTAAACTATCCATAAGCAAAGAATACAATCTTTCCAGATCACATTTCTTCTTTACAATATCATCGTTAGCAACCTTAATTTGCGGTTTTTTAATCGGAATGCTGCAACCAATAAGATAATGATCAGATATCTTAGTTGAAATTATAAAGCCAGACGCACATTCAATGCCTTTATAAAATACGTGATCGATCACTGAAGACACCAGATTGCCTTGGCGGCACACTGACGACTCAAATCCTTCACCAGAAAGAATATTTCTGTAATCACGAAGAGGCAAGCTATCATCCAATAAGTTAATATTGATGTCACCTATTATCACAAATGACCTATGCCTCTCCCTACTCCCTAAAATTTTCCAGGTCCATCAAGTAACTACGGACACTCAAATGAGGAGGTCTATAAACGGACAACATGTAAAGTAACTTGTCACCTATTTGTAATTTTAGGTATAATGATTCACAAGATTCTAAGTCAGCATTCAAAACTTCTAAGGTATAAAAATCCCTTACGTACACTAACAGACCACCACCAGGGCGCAACACACGCAGTTTTGGAATTTCATTAAAACCATCTAACCGAAAAATACCACACGCACTCGGATATTGCTCCTCTTTGATATGCACTTCACTTAAAACAATTATGTCAACAATAATAATAATAGTAATAGTAATAATAGATGATATTCATCTTACATGTGCTCTTCAATGTAACCTGCCACACGTGTTTTCTGACTTAAATTGTTTAAGGTGCTTGTGGTAGAAGTGAATGCTGAAGGTAGAAAGAAGATTTTCCAGTTACTCAGATAATGTACATAATTCGATATAATTTATGAAATGATTAATTCTTTGGGGCACATACTATAGCAAAAATGTCATCACTAGCAATTATTGTATACTACAGTACTAGAGTACAGTAGATGACTACGACTTACTAGGGAACTAAGAACAAACTCAATATGACTTATATTACTTATACCTACATTTGTAAGAACCGTTATTGGCTGCAACCTTAAAGTATAATGCAAATTCTCGATTACATCAGTATAATAGATAAGGTACGTAGGTATAAATCAAATATTTTAAAATTTATTTTTAATTGTTTATTACTACTGTTCAAATTTAATATGTATCATCGTTTCCTACACAAAAGCGGTCTATTTTTGGTGAAAACTCAAAAACAAAATTGTGAAAAACATAGGGGGTAAGAGGTACCCCGTCTCCCATTAATAGCGTTTTACAAGTATAGGTTGCACACACATTTTTAGACCATGTAATATGCTGCAAATTTTGCTGAAAGAGTGTTTTAATATCTGTTACAGTTTCGGAGATACATATTAGTAAAAATTGAAAAATTGCCCAAACTTTGGAAAGACTGGAGTCCAAAATTGCCCGACTGGGCAGCTAAAAAAATATGTACTTCTTATTTTAAGATACTCTTTCAGTCTGTAGAGTTTCATCGAAATCGGGAGTTAGCACATGCCGATGTTGCCTTGTTAGCAAGAGCATTTAATTTTGCTTTATATTAAGGTCGCTTAGTTGTGTTGTATGTATTACAGAAAAAAGTAGCAAATACTTTTCCTATATAGATAAAGATTCTTTATAAATTCTTTATAATTCTATTAAACACTGTAATGGCAAATTTTAGATTATAAATATTAATCATTCCTACTAGAAGAATATTAATTACAAACACACATTTGGTTTTTTAATATTTCGTAATTATAGTAGGAATTCATAATATATTATATCCTCTATATTGTCGTGTTAATTTCGTTGCAATACGTAAATGTTTGAAGGGTGTCGCTGACACATACACCGTTATGGTGTGCATATCAACGGCACTCCCACAATGACAAATTAAAATTTTAGACAGCACAAAGTTTTGTGCTGTTTTGTGTCGCAAACCAGAAGTTTTGTGCTGCTTCCGTTCTCGAGATATTTGTGTTTCTTTTTGAGGGTGCCGTTGACATGCCAGCAGCCGTACCAACAAAATCAAAATATGTTGACGCGAACATGTTGCTGTAGGTTTATAGTGTTTTGTGCTACAAACCGCAATATAATGTGGGAATATTTCAATTTCAATGATTAATATTTTCATTATTGCTAGTTATTTAAAAGAGCACCTGTGACCACTTTACAATTCTTTGAAATACGCTCTTAATAGAGAAATACTAGACATAAATATTTTGTACGCTGTTTTTATATTCCTTAAGGTGCAACTAGTGTTAATTGTAAACGTTTTAAATTATCGTGACAAACACAGTACCTGTACCTAGTGAAGAAATATCTACAGTGAATCAAGTATTTTGCTTTTATATATGTATCTTATATTAAACTAGTGGTTTTGGTCTTCATTTGCAATGCATTATAACTGGAATTATAAATTTTAAGAAATTTCATGATTATATTCCAGCTCTAATTATGACTACAGACCATCATAGTAGGTAGTTATATTTGATAATATTTAAGTGTAGGTGATATTTATATGTAATATATGTATTTGTTTTATGGCAGAACCCTATACTTCTATAAAATACATTATGAGATACATTATTAAAGAAAGAAACTTGTCTTTTTTTGTGAAATAAATATGCAGAAATTTGTTAATTATGATACCGAGTCTATCGAGGATTACACATTTTCTTCAATTACAAAATTAATGCAAAACGTGTACACTTAGTACACACAACTACGGGTGAAATAACAGTTTGTTACACCCTATTATATCATACGTAGTTGGTCTCTGTGTTACTGCTTTATAGTATTAAAAATTAATACAATTTTGCTGAAAATATTGCTATAAAAGTGCGTCATATTCTTACTATTTATTGTATTATATTCAATGAACAATGAATCCTGGGAAAATATTCGAATATTTCCTACAAATTGTCATCGACGCTAATCTTACACTTATTTGTAGAAATTAATACCATGGTTGTTGTTTCTTTGCAACTGTTTTTCTGTGTAGCAAAACATATTGAAAAGGTATTATGCTACGCGGCTATTGGTTCGGCGCTGTATAAGTAACACGGAACGGTAACAACGGGATAGAAATTCCGGAATTCGAAAGAAAGCATAAAAATACGGAGATAACGGATACCTTCTTGGGGGAAGACCTACCTTGTTGTGACGGGGGTGACGCTCCGGAGGCAGCTCGCTCAGTGAAGATGGGAGTGGGTCGTTTTGTTCAGAAATATACAGCGCCACTGTTTTCTTAAGTATTATAACTCCGGACGCACCGGGGGTGGGGAGGGAGAGAGAAGTGGGAGTGGGAGGGGGAGGGGAAGGGGTGGAAGAGGAGTGCTTACTTATGAAAGCAGAAGCTCGTAAGACGGAGAGGTTTTCCCCAAAATAAAGCAAACACGTGAAAACAGTCAAAATAAAATTTATTGTATGTAAAATGTAAAAGGTTAATAATAGAAATAGTAATTAAAAATGCGTCGGAAGTATTACGGCCAGTATAACCGGTAAAGTTACAAGTAGGTAAGCGGTTGTTATCTGATCAGTTAAATAAAACTTGAAATCGACTGAAGGTCCGTAACTACCTTAAACGATTGGTATATTAAAAAAAAGAAATATAAGGTAGTTTTGACCGTGACTACTAAATTTTCAGAAAATTAAATTTACTAAAATAAAACATTATTGAGCGAAAGACTGCAAAATGAACAAAAAGAAAACTGAACAAATCTAAGTTCTGCAGCCGGAACTGCCTAAAATGACTATGTGTGTTTCTTTACGGAATTTTTAAATTAGGTAACACATTCTAAATAATAATTTAAGATCTATGAACAAAAATTTAAAATAAAAATTTTAGAAAAGGGTTTCATAGTAAACGTAGTACAAAGCTAATATGAATGAATTAATGTAATTACACATGTCCTCGTGGGAACCCAAATACGTAAAGCAAATTACATAATAACTAACGTAAATACGACCTTATCCACATAGGCGATAGACGACGTCGGCGCCGAGAGCTTCTTAAATCCAACGAAGCTATAGATACGATGAAAGAAAGGGTTGACCCTCAACGGGGTGACCTTGGTTTCGTAATGGAACCAAACTTGATGATTTCGGCCGTGGTTTAGGGCTCAAACTCAAACCAGGTACGGTAATTTTGTACCAAAATTGGCGGTAAGATATGTAGGTACGTTATATTCGTACCACCCGTATATATTCTTAATATTAGGTCACATTGTAATTATGCTTGAATTGCACAAATGCATAACTGCGTAGTTCCATAAGTGCATACCTATCACTTTATGTAGACGTTGATTAAAATATGATACATGGTAAAGTACGATTGTGAGATCACTCTCGTCAGAGCCGTAGATGACTCTCGTTCGACCGTCGCTTAGATTAAGTTTTTTGTATTACAAACTGTAATCCAAATGTGTTAAGAATAAAGTTCAATTTTAAAAACAGTCGTTTCAACACGAAGAACGTAATTGGCGCAGTCAGTAGGATTAATCGCCACAAATTTATCGTAAATTTGGCTGATTTTAATCTTTTGGGTGAAACTGTAATTGTGGAAAAGTGAAAAACTACGGACTTCCAAAAAAAAACCTGGACCTAGTGATACTACCCAACTACAGGGACCAAGCGGATCTTAATTTCCATCGAGGAGAAAAGGATTCAGCCCTCAATCGCAAAACCAGTACCATCGAGGTATCCGGCAGCGAAAACGACTAGAAGAATGAAATTGATGCTATTATTCTTAGTTCTGTAAGTTTTTACATTTTTACATTTTTTATTTTTACATACATATATGAGCAACGCAATTGACGAAATAATAAACCTTTTAAGTAATATTAATCTCCAAGGAAATAATAATAATTCAGAAGTAACTCGTAACGAAATTGTAGAAGTAAAATTAGAAAATATCACAATGGCGAATTTTGAACCCAAGTATTTAGAGTGCATTCCAGTATTTAACGGAAATACAGACGAACTAAGTCGATTCTTAAGTGTTAGTGAGCAATTAGTAACTGCATTTTTCGATCAAGATAATTTAAATAACTTTAGAAATTCGTATATTATTAATTCAATAATGAACAAGTTACAAGGTAGGGCTAGATTAATCATAAACACGCACAGTATTACATCATGGGAAGATTTAAAAGACGTTTTATCTAGAAATTTTAGTGATCAAAGAAATGAAAGTGCTTTAACCCGAGATTTAGTGTCCTTACGACAAAAACAAAATGAGAACTCTCACGAATTTTACGAAAAATGTTTGCATTTATTACAAACAATATTTACATATGTTAATATACACGAACCGGCAGCGACGAAAGAAGCAAAGAAAACATATTACAGAGATTTAACCTTAAGTACATTTTTAGCAGGTCTAAAAGAACCTTTAGGAGGAATGATTAGAGCTAGGAAACCTACTGATTTAAGTGTAGCAATGCAATACATTATAGCGGAAGAAAATATTTTATATTTGCAAAACCCATCAAAACAAGTTCAAAAACCAATTCAAACCAATTTTAATAATAACCATAATAACCAATATCATAATGTTAGCAAATCTACATATGTACCAAACCAAATTCCTAAATTTAATTCGTTTCAAAATTCACAATACCAAAACTCGCAACATATTAACCCCCAGTTTCAAAACAAACCATTTCCAAGTCAACCTATTAATATACAACCTCGACCCGTACAAGAAAAATTCTTTACGAACAAACAAGTATTCCCACAAAAGAATCCCTCTAATGTCTGGAAACCAAATCCAAATAAAATCGATACTAGAAAACCAACGCCGATGAGCATCTGTACATCAAATGCAGTAAGATCGCAATTTCATAATATAGATATTCCTGATAATGAGAATTTACCATCAACTAGTAATTCTATAGACGATTCATTAACTTACGAAAGTCAAGAATACATTAATAACACTGAAAATTATACTTATGAATATCAGTCTCCATCATACGAAATAGATAATGATCAAAATTTTTACGAACAAGCCTCGAACAACCAGGAACCGTAATAGAACTCCATAATATAGAGGAACTTAAGCAATTACCTTACATTCAATTGCATAATCCTCCATTAAAATTACTTATTGACACTGGAGCTTCTAAATCATTTTTAAATCCTCATATTGCTAATAGATACTATGCTAATTACATTCGCAACGATCCATTCACTGTATCAACTGCATTATTAACTTCAACTCATAATACAAGTGTTACAGTACCCGCATTTCCAGAATTTTACTTACCTGAATCATTAAATTTTAAATTTTACATTTTCCATTTTCACGATCATTATGACGGTTTAATCGGATTAGACATACTTAAATCATTAAATGCTAAATTAGATTTTTTTAATTCTAAGTTAAGTACACACAATGCAGAATTTCGAATAAACTATCAAAAATCCGGACAACCTACTATTTGTCAGATTGAATTATCCCCTCATACAAAACATGTCAAACAAATACCGGTGGACATAAAGAACGGTGAAATATTAGTCGGACAATTAAAAATTCAAGATTTCGAAATTCCCGAAACAATAACTGAAGCAATTAACCATTATGCATACGTGGAAATATTAAATAAATCTGATAAAAATCTTAAATTAAACTTTAAAGAACCAATACGAGTTCAACAATTTAATGAGCAAAATTTTGAAATTTTTAATATTGAATGTTCACGAAATAACACACAAAATATAAGTAATAGGATACGTATTGATCATATGAATAGCGAAGAACAACAAGCAATATTAAAACTGTGTAAAGAATATAGTGATATATTTTACAATGAAAATACAAAACTAACATTTACAAGTCAGGTTAAACATAAAATTAGAACTAAAGACGAAACTCCTGTTTACACAAAATCATATAGATACCCATTTATTCACAAAGCAGAAGTAGACAAACAAATAAACTCAATGTTAGAACAAAACATAATTAAACCAAGTAATTCCCCGTGGTCATCCCCCATTTGGATAGTCCCAAAGAAAGTGGACGCTTCAGGAAAAAGAAGTGGAGAATCGTGGTTGATTATAGAAAAATTAACGAAAAAACGATAGATGATAAATACCCCCTTCCAAATATAACAGATGTTTTAGACAAATTAGGCAAATGTAATTATTTTACCACAATAGATTTAGCGAGCGGCTACCATCAAGTTGAAATGTACCCCCAGATATAGAAAAAACAGCTTTTAACGTAGAAAACGGGCATTACGAATTTTTAAGGATGCCCTTTGGCTTAAAAAACGCCCCTTCAACATTTCAGAGAACCATGGATAATATTTTAAGAGGTATACAGAATGAATATTGTTTAGTTTATCTCGACGACATAATCATCTTTTCAACTTCACTACAAGAACACATAACTCATATTAAAAAGGTTTTTCAAAGATTACGCGAAACAAACTTTAAAATCCAATTAGATAAATCAGAATTTTTGAAAAAAGAAGTAGCTTATTTAGGTCACGTAGTAACACCTTCCGGAGTTAAACCTAATCCAGATAAGATACATGCTATTAAAAATTACCCTATACCAAGAACAAGTAAAGAAATCAAAGGATTTCTAGGTCTTCTAGGATATTATCGCAAATTTATCCGAGACTTTGCCAAAATTACAAAACCATTAACAAAATGTCTCAAAAAAGGTGCACAAATTACTCATAATTCAGAATTTATTCAATGTTTCGAAACCTGTCGAAATTTATTAATAAACCAACCATTACTTCAATATCCCGATTTCACGAAGGAATTTATTTTGACAACGGACGCCAGTAATTACGCAATCGGTGCTGTTCTATCACAAGGAGAAATAGGTAGAGATTTGCCAGTAGCGTATGCTTCTCGTACATTGAACGAATCAGAAATTAATTATAGTACTATTGAAAAAGAACTGCTAGCAATAGTTTGGGCAACTAAATATTTTAGGCCTTATTTATTCGGCAGACGTTTTACGATTGTTTCAGACCATAAGCCATTACAGTGGTTATTCTCACTTAGAGAACCCAATTCAAAGCTAATACGTTGGAAATTACGTTTAGAAGAGTACGATTACAAAATTGTTTACAAAAAGGGAAAATACAACAAAAATGCAGACGCTTTGTCACGAATAGAATTAAATACTAATGAACTAGAAAATTTTATTCAAACCTTTAATAAAGAGATGTCGACAGAAAACGACACCCAATCAATGCAGGTAAATTTAGACGAAAGAGAAATAATAGAAATACCAGATGACGAAGACGGAACTGTTCATACTAATCAATCAGAAAATTTAATAGTAGAAATACCTATCACTGACAAACCCTTAAATGTTAACTCAAATCAAATCATATTACAATATGTTTACCACTCACCTAGTAAACCTAAAATTGTAAAGATATTCGATAAGCAAAGAATTATTGTTCAAATTTCCAAAAATAACTTCAATCAAGATATTATTGAATTCATTAAAGAATATATAGTACCCGATGTAAAATACCATATACTATTTGAACCAGGAAATATATACGAACCATTTTGTGAAATAGTAAGGCGAAATTTTATTTACCCGTCCTACAAATTCTATAAATGTAATACAAAACTAGAGGATATAGAGAAAAATGACGATCAGAAAACAGTAATACAAATGTATCACGAAAGCAAAACAAATCACCGAGGTATAAATGAGACTGAAGAACGTATTAAAAAAATTTATTATTGGCCGAATATGAAAGAAACAATTAGACAATATATTAACGAATGTGAAATATGTCAAATTACAAAATATGATAGAAATCCACCAAAAATTCAATTTAATGTATCACCAACAGCTACCAAGCCGTTTGAAATACTACATATAGATTTATTCCAAATTGAGAAACAAAAATTTCTTACCATAATAGATAGTTTTTCTAAGTATACTCAAGCATACCCTGTTTCAGGAAGCAACTCAATAGAGATCGCAAATAATTTATTACAATTTATTTCACATCATAACTTACCATCCTTAATCATTTCAGACAATGGTCCTGAATTTAAAAATGTAATTTTACAAGACTTCTTTAAAATCCATAATATTCAAATCCATTTTTGTACACCCCGTCATCCACAATCTAACGGTATGATTGAAAGAGTACATTCAACATTAATTGAACACATGAGAATATTAAAAAATACATTTCCTAACGAAAATCCAATTACCCGCATGAAGTATAGTATTATAGGTTACAACAGTAGTATACACTCAGTTACAAAAAGAAAACCTATTGAAATCATAACAGGTCATATTGATAATGACGATCCCTTAAATTTAAATCTGAACGAAAGACTATACTCTGATTATGTACAAACGCATAAAGATTTAACACAAGAAATGTATAGACATATTAACCAAAAACTTCAAACAAATAAGATAAAAGTAATTGAAAACCGAAACCTAACTAGAGAAGAAGCAGCAGAGTATTTACAGGGTGAGAAGATATATAATAAATCACCAAATAGAAATAAAGCCTCGAATCTATACAACCCACAAGTTGTCGAGGAAGATAAGGATAAAGTAGTAATAACACAGAAAGGAAAACAAATACATAAAGACCAGCTAAAACGGAAAAAGAAACCGTAACCCTTTCTATATTCTATTATTTTTATATTATAATAATCATTTACTTATAACTATTATATATATACATTATACTTCAAGACGGTTATTTTATTTTAGATATGAACTAACACCAATAGAGTGTGACGACTACTCCACAGTCAAATTATATAATCTAGAGAACAATCCCGGAATATTACCCTTCAAGGTAGGCCTTGCAAAGATCCATCAATATTCAAGAACATTTATACATTATCTTGATTTACATCCTATTGAAACACAATTAGACACCATACGATGCCTATTTGAAAACTTAACAATATTAGTTAGAAATGGAGCAAATCCCGTACTTTATAAAGAATTGGATAATTATAAACAAGCAATTAAATTTCAATTGTATCAAGCAACGGAAAAAATAAATAGCATAATGCCCCTAAGAAGAAATAAACGCGGATTAATAGATGGACTCGGTAGTATAATAAAAGCGATAACTGGAAATCTAGACGCTTCAGACGCAGAAAAATATAATACAATCATCAATGATTTAAAAACCAATCAAGAAAAAATTATCAAAACCGTAAATCAACAAATATCACTATCACACCACATTATCGAAAATTTTAACGAAACCCTATTATTAATTAATCATGATCAGCAATTAATTGAACAAAGAATTAATAATATAAGCACAACTATAAATAAAGTAGTTTTTAGTTTCTCCAATTTTCTCCAAGTAGGAAACATACTAAATCAAATAGAGTTAAATTTAAACACAATTATGCAATTTTTAACGGAATTAGAAAATGCACTTACATTCGCTAGACTACACATAGTTCACTCATCGATAGTTAAAATAAAGGAATTGGAAAGCATTCTAAAGCAGATGGAATTTGAAACAGATAAAAATCAAATGATAATTCCAATAAACAAGGAAAATATTTTAAAATATTATGACATCATTGAAGTTAAAGCCTTGTATATAGATACACAAATTGTGTTTATTCTATCAATACCTATAGTTTTACCAGAAACATTTAATTACTATCAATTATATTCAATTCCGAATAATAATTCAACTATAATTCCTAAAGAACCATATTTTCTGACTAATGAACGTCACTATATGTATGTAGATAAAGAATGTAAAGATGTTGGAACAAATTATTATTGTAAACATAATCAATTGTTAAATGGTCAAACGAAACTAGATTGTATATTTCAAATTTTACATATAACTCAAAATTATGAAGCATGTCAAAAAGAAACTATTATTATAACAGAAACCATTATCGAGGAAATCGATAACGCACATTATTTAATAATGATGCCTGAACGAACAAAAGTTCACTTAAACTGCCTCAGAGAAGATTATCAAGAATTAATTGGAAATTACTTAGTAACAATTCCACAAAATTGTAGCTTTGAAATAAATAATACTAAGCTTTTAAATTCTAAAAGATTTAATAAAGTATTATCTCCAATTTTATTACCGCATATTCATATAGACGATAAAGAATTCAACGTCAATGTAAACAAACCTTTAAAATTAGATAAAACAAATTTAAATAAGTTACAACGATTAAAAGAAGAAAGTAACAGATTAAAAGAAGTTCAAATGATAAACAATTATACCGAATCTCCAAGTATTTGGACAATTGTCTTATATATTTTTGTAATTGTAATAATATTGTATTTATGTTATAAAATCTTATTTGGAAGAAATAATTGTAAAATCATTGGAAGAAACAACAAGAAAAAGGAAAATATCGAAGAGGATACCCAGGAGGATCCAAGGCCCTTCTACCCCATTAGTGTATAAGGTCCATCTTATAGGGGAGGCGTTATATTCGTACCACCCGTATATATTCTTAATATTAGGTCACATTGTAATTATGCTTGAATTGCACAAATGCATAACTGCGTAGTTCCATAAGTGCATACCTATCACTTTATGTAGACGTTGATTAAAATATGATACATGGTAAAGTACGATTGTGAGATCACTCTCGTCAGAGCCGTAGATGACTCTCGTTCGACCGTCGCTTAGATTAAGTTTTTTGTATTACAAACTGTAATCCAAATGTGTTAAGAATAAAGTTCAATTTTAAAAACAGTCGTTTCAACACGAAGAACGTAATTGGTATAAAATGTCTATACACAAAAAAAAAACTCCTACAAACGAAAGGAAAGAAAAAATACGGCATTAATTATATTAGGAGAAGATAATTAAAAGACTCGTGAAAGAACACGTGGCGTAGAACTCAGATCCGGGCTATCATCTTCGAAAAATCATAAATAGCGAAGATCGCCGATGATAGGATTAAATCTTAATTGAAGGCGATAATGATAACGTCGTATAATCCCACAGGATCACAATATTTCAAATAGAATCACCAACAGGAAACCAACGTGTGTTTACGCAATGAAGGCCGGAAGAGAACAACCAAGATCATGCGTAGGGACCACTCAACAACTACCAAGATGGAAATTAGGCAGGGAGGAAAAATCACGCGGGATATTTAAATTTGCACCAGAAGAACAGAGAAATTAACGAACGACGGGTGCCTAGACTGCACGTCACAGATCGAAACTACATAATCTAGAAAAATGACATGTAAACAATGCCCGATATCGAATAATTAGAAGGAAGAACATGAATACAAGGCAATTATGACTTCCACAAGAAGTACAAAGGAAGTTACGAAAAATACCGACAAAATCGTCGAGTTAATATAATATTTCAGGTAATATTAATATTACGGAGCGTTATCGGTGGACGACTCGTTGCCATGGGGCGACCAGAACACCTAAACAGACGCAAAGGAAGAAGTGATTGGGGAGAAACGAAGTGAAAATGCGTAATGAGAGATAAGAAAGAGCTAACAACGGACGAAATTCAATCATAAAAGGATGTACAAACGAATATACACAAGGAGAAAGTAATTTTCCGCGTAACAATTAGTCCATAAAATAATAAAAAGAAGTTTCACTGTTTTTTTCTGATATAGTCTATTTTTGTTTACATTTCTTAAGCTATTATATACTTTTTGGATTTGTAAACTTTCTTTCTATATTTGTCTTTTAGTTAATTAAAACAGTACGGATTACATATGCAATTTTATTCTAGTCTGTAGTCACAATACGAATATTTCTGTTTTCCATAATCTATTCACATTTTAATATTCACGTGCGTTCGCTTCGACAAAATAACGAGTACAAGAGCCTGGGTTGGGCACTGTAGTGGATACTTGAAACATGGCACTCGAGAAAACTTTTTAATATTTGTTCAGAGTTTCTATAAATGTGGAAAGTTTTAAGTGCTCGGGTTTCTCTCGTCGCTTCACTCGTCGTATTGGATTGTGTTAGTTTTTATCCCCGGAAAAGTTGGACCGCACAATAACTTGCCATTAAAAATATTTTCTTTACCTAACTCCGACCTCCGCTCAATGAGATTACTTTAATAGCTACAGTTAACACGGTCAGGAAGCCATTCTCGTCTTCGCTGCGGTTTTACGTTACTTTCCCCACGTTTTTCATCTTTGTGCTACAACCACTTGTAGTAACAAGCGTCTATTTTTATTCTGACCGAAGTTCACGTCATTATACCAGCGACTTAGCGTCATCAAAACTTTAAAGTTGCTTGAAAGCTTAATTATAAACGAGGACGAGGGGATACCACTTTGTCATTGTGTATCCAAAAGATATATGTATTGTAATGTTATATTACATTTTATTCAATGTTTACAATTCCAATTGTCACTTGACAGATGATCATCCAGCTGTAGGTAATCTAAAAGAAAATAAAAAAATACTAAATTAATTTAATATTCATGAAACTATAACCAACTATCTGATCTGTGTATTTCTTTAATACAATTTAATTCTATTTTATAAAATATGTAACATTAACATGATTGCACACATGCAAGGTATTTGTTTAGAATTCATTCAATTAAATCTAATTCAACACTATCAAATGATAGAGGATGCGCAACTCTTCAAGTTGGCACCATCGGTATTTTCTTCGCATATGTACTATAAAAGACAGATGTATTGAATCGAAAAGCCATAAAATTTCATCGGGACTAAATCAGGTAGCGAAATATAAACAGACAAACAACTTGGTCAACTGTAAAGTGCCAGCGGCTGTATGCTGTAAAATATTTTAGACATGAGTATAAAGACATTAGGTAGTAATATCTTCCGCAATAGCATGCACTGTAAATACACCTACAAATAGTATTATCATAGTGTCCGCTGTAATATTTATCAATATATGTGTTAGTAGTCGTATACACATAATTTGCGATATATAAAATACTACTCGATCCTTAATTATACTAATAGATGGATATTTACTTCTTAGAAAGAGTTTCTAATGTAGTTACGGATTTGCTAATACAAATAATTAAATACTTTTATTTTACAATGATTGTATTATTATATTGTATGCATATATTCGTTTATCTGATCGATTTATAGATTAATAGGGTGATTACAAATGATTATAGATGTGGCTATAGAAAATGATGATCCTTTCGAAGTATTAATGTCTTAACGCATTATCATCTTCAACATTTTCGTGAAATATTATGTTAAGTAGATTTTTTTAGTTAACCTTTATTGTTAATTGTTGGAAAAAGAAAATTAAAACTGCCGTTTTTGATGAAACTGTAGACACAATCGCTAAATAAATAGTTACAAAGGTAGCGGCTGAGTCTACAGTTTCATCAAAAGCGGAAGTTTTAATTTTCCAAGTATTTAACGTAATTGTCACCGATAAATAATGTGCGTTGATATGTCCTCTAGACAGACAAACTGAAAAATTGAGAAAAAGCTCCATTATTTTCGTAAATTTTGAGTTTGAGTGAGCGTAATTAGTGAACTTCGAAAAAAACACTATGTCGAAAACTGGCGCCTTTTGGATAAGGGAAATTGAGCTGTATGTATTGCAAATAATCTTTAGTAACACGCTGTAAAGTATGACGGTTTCATTACCAGTCACCCTGTATACTGATTTGCAGTAAATCTTTACCGTTTATTACTGTTCTAAGTTTAACTACCACATTCAAAAAACAATAGGTAGAAAATGTCTTTTTGAATTATTAAGAGGGCCGACTACCGTTTGCCAGTTGCCACAATTAAATTTTTTCAGAATATAATGTTTTTGTAATTTATTTAAACCGTATTTTAAAATTGAGCTTCATACACACATGTGTAGACGTATTTTGCATGCTCATAGCAAATTTCAATAATTAAATCTAAAAATTAATAGAATAATCTCTATTTCCCTATCCAGGTAAACGGGAATAGAGATTGTGAAGTTAATATCGAATATTAATGAATTAAATTATATATAATAATATAAAATATGTATATATAAAATAATATAAAATATTTGTAGAAATATGTGTATGAAACCCAATTTTCAAATTATATTGAAGTAAAATCAAGCAAACAATTTATAGAATTATTTAGATATGGCACCGCTGTAAAATAATCAGCTGGTAAACGACCCTCTTAAGTATTGCAAACTACTTCATCATGTATTTTGTTGTCGTAGATAAATAATCATTTTTCAGATAAAATTGTTTCTATTGTTTTTTCATAGTATTTTATTTAACTTCGTCCCTTTTCACGCAGTATAGCGAATTACTTTATATGATATAATGATACTATATACCTACGTATTGTATGTACATATATCAGGAAATATGGATTGACTTATTAAATAAAAATTAATTTAATTATTAATAATAATAATTAATTTTAAATATGTATACTAATTGTGCAAATGCAAGAGGGTTGTACGAGTAAGTGGTACGTTAAGACTTAAAAGTATAAATAATTTAATATATGTATGCAGATATAAACTGTAGCGTATTTTATACATAAATATGCAAAGCCGTATACCTGAGACATACAGTTTACCAAACAAATAGTAAATCAGAGATTAAATCGCTATCGGCACCCCGCAAAATAGGTGATTCAATTCTTATGTCTGCTATGGTACATACGAGTCGATGTCGTGTTTTGGCTCAGTAGCCATCTGACGCAGAAGGAGGGTGTTGGTTAGCAGAGATCTTATGTTAGGTCCAGCCAACGACAAAGACAGAAAGATGTTAAATGCACCACAATAATATCAATCATGTGTTTTAGGTAATTAATCAATTTTATATTATTTAATTTGTACATAAACACATAAATATTATAACAAAATCACACAATTAAGAAAAGTAGGTGGTAATTAAAATCAACAACTTTTCGGTAACCCTGTATATAACAAATTTCTGACCGGACGTGCATAAATTAATCCATCAACGATCATTGATTGCCGTGATTGACATATGACTGCCGAAAGGTATTTCTGAAGAAATTTAGAGACAATTGCAAATCACCTATAAAAAGCCGTGCGAGAGCAACAAACTTCCGCTTTTTGCATTGATCGTCGTACAGAGCGTTTATTTCTACGCAAATTCTTTTAAATTACCCCGGTGCACCGTGGGTCCACCAAATCAACGATTATCTTCGAAAAAGTACTTTAAACATCAATATTTTCACCAAAATTTAATTACCCCTACGAAGAGGACGTCGTCCATCCAGCATCCGTTTAGACGCGCGAAGACAGAAGCTTCCAAAATCACACACACACACACACACTCACACACGTAAGATAAGGTAATGTAATATGTTAATTAATTTTAAGGTCAAAAATTTTAAGAAAAATAATTTTTTTTTTGAAAAAAGTCCAAAAATGATATTTGAAAAATTTAAAAATTAAATTTTTTTTTGTAGTTTTTTTTAAGAAATAATTTTTTTTAGTAAATTGAGTTAAAAAGGTAAAATTTATTTATTTTAATTAAACAAATAAAAAATTTCAAAGTTAATTTTTTTTATACAGAAATTTTCCAACTAAAAGTTGGAAAAATTTCAAAAACTACTACAAAGGGTTTTAACAGGTAATAATTTAGTTGTGGTGATTAGCACGCAATTCTGTGTAAACAAATTTTTATAGGTTTATTGAAGAAAATAATATTAATTTTTTTGTAAAACTTCTTTCTGTCTTGTAAATTTTTTTTTACTTGGGTATTTTGCAACGTACGATAAGCTCTCGTATTCTGTTCTCTACACCTGCTGTAAAGCTAAGAATTCACAAACCCCTGAGATTGTTTTTTTATTAAAACCCCAAATTTTAATTTAAAGAGTAAAACTCAAATTTTCTTGATTTTATTATAAATCGAATTTCATATTACTGTATATAGTGTCTGAAATGTGTGTATATTATTTTAACACGTTGACGGACACTCGTATTGTTAGATAAATTTAGTGACGCGCCGATATAAATGGGAAAATTGACAACAGCGTAGGTTCTAATATTGATTCTTGAGAGACGGATGTTGCTTACTAGTGCTATAGATTCAAACCCATTATGTAACCAACATAATCTTTTTCCAGTGGAATTTCACCAAAAGGCATTTCAAATACTGATAAATAGAGTTGGCAAAGAGGAGCAAATTTCAGTGCAGTGCGGAGAGCAACGCTGAGGTGTGAAACGCGTAGCACGGAAACTTTAGCGTCAGTATCAAAGCACACATGTTCAGTATTATTCCGATGGTCGTTGTGAGTGGTTATTAGTGCACACATACTTAGAAAATGTCGCATTCAGGTACGGTTCGGAAACGGCGTATTTCGAAGAAACTAGAAAACGTAATAGCCAGTATACCGGATTTAGAATACAAAGGCGACAGGTGCGACAACTATTTGACGTATACAAGTAGGTGACCTTGATACGACCGCTCGGCCCCTCCACGTTATTCTCCGCACTGAGCTGAAACTTGTTCCTCTTTGCCGGCTCTACTGATAAACCTCACCATTTTCAACCTTTTGTAGGCTTGAAATTTGCTCTGTGGTGTCCAAACTCAATAGGTTTTGATTCAAAATCCACTTTGTGAGGAGAGATGATTATATTACTATAGTGGCAACAGATAGGTTTCGTCCTCTATTTGAGGTTACTTCTCTAAGCTCTTGAATGGATTGAATATCCTTTGACGAAACGTCTATGATTGCAATTAATTAGCATTTATTATTTTTTTGATGGTATTGAAGCAACAAGGTCTTATTAGGTGGGCCAACTAGACGGGGCTCCTACTATAGTGTCTTTGGGAACTAGTTTGACAACCATTAACAGACACCACACAAGATTAAACATGTTAAATACGTTACCAGAAACACGTTATCTCTATCTAAATAATGCTATGTTGCTGGATTTTTGTGTAATCTTTTCTATGCTAATATAGACGCTTTTTGAGCTACTGCCTACTAACAATGTGCAGTTATTCAGTTGAGCTGACAGGGTCTCTTGCATTAGACTTTTTAAGAAAGTTGAATGAATGAGTTTAGGAGCCAACATTGGAGGACTCATACAAAGAATGGTAGTACTGATGTTATAACACCCGTTTGGTGCTTCCCTTTTTACACCAACTAATCTTTAGGAATCTTTGTTTGGACCACCGTGAAGCTCGTCTTATCAATATTAAAGTCCTCATCTGCATCAGTTCACAGTTTCCTTGACACCACTCTCTCTCGCTCAACTCCGGTCCAGTTAGAGTGTCGTCTAAGGAAAAATCGAACCAGGCCCTCCTCAACATTTAAGACATCATCTGCATTGTAATTCGATTTGTCATTCTTTTGGTTATCAGTTTCCTACCATCAATAGTCAAGGGATCTAATTACCTGGAACCTAAACACGTATTTTATTTTTTTGACGTCCTTGCAGCAAAAAAGGTAAAGGGATTCCACACACATATGTCAAGGAGATGAAGAATCACTTTCTTATAGTATCGTTCTCATAGTTTTCTATGGTAACAGCAATAACTGAGCATTTAGTCGCTTTTATCCACACCACCCTGCGATCTCTAATGCTTGGATATCCGCTGATAATGATGATGGTATCTCGTAAATATTGTTTTTCCTTCGCTGTACATAATCGCCCTATTTCAGTTCCCTGACGCAACAGGATTCCCTCATCGATCAGCGCACAAGGTCCTGGTATAGTGGGTTTTATGAGAAATGAGTCTGGATGATAATAACCCACTATTAGGCATATGATGCCCGTTGTCCTGATAAGGTTCTAATCACCAGCGATTTTGTTTTGGAAGTGTTGGCGTTGTCATTGTCTGATTTTCCTATTCAAAACGTAGCTATCTGCTGAACATACTTCATAGAATTTTATCCCATACTTAGGCCCTTTGTTTTTGTCGTTCGCTGAATAGCAGCATTGACTCGTCTAAAGATAGAGACTCGTAAGGATAAAAAACAGCTTGAATGATTTTTATGACTAAACGTTAAAGGGCCCAAACAACTTTTCCAGTTCGTCCATAGTGAAATTTCTGAAACGGCTATTTCTGGTCTTAAGATGTTATACATTTTCTGCAAGACCTATTAGCGCTTTCTAATATTAGACTCAGTATCTCATTATTGCATAGATTTTGAAAAACTTCAATGTTTGATTTACTTTGTATATCGATTATTATTCCTGATTGGGCTCCGTCAAATTCAAAGTTAGGTATTTATTCTTCTGTATCCTCCCATTCTTCATTTTTATCATCATCATTATCTTGATTCTAAAATATTGCTATCCTCATCTGGTAGTAATTCTTCTTGTTTAGTTCCTAATTCATCGCCTTTGTCTTGTTCTACAAAACTGGACTGATCGCCGGAATTTTCTAGATTATAATTCGGATCCTCACATTCACCATCATCACTAAAAGGGCCGAATTTCGACCCTGTTTTAACCTCATCAAATCACCGCTTTCTCTTTTGGATCCATCATGAAATACGATAAACTCTAAGAACGATTAATTTTCGCATGAATAACCTATCACATTCGCATACGAAATGACGATCCCACCAATTTTATTATATTTTCACAAATTAGTGAACACAGTGTGACACTCCATCCATAGTACACACAAATTCGATGAGTCCGGCCGTCTATGTCAGTAAATCAGAAAATTCAAGACTGCAGATGTCGTCATCTCTCAACGTGTTAATGAATGAACTAGAAAAATCAATGTTGTAATTTGTTACAAATATTATATTAAACTAGATTCGTAGATTATACTCCATAAGCACAGTTACATTTGAAATCTCTAATTCTTGTTATCAATTTCATTAATTAAGTAACGTGTTTTTTTATTATTTTTGAAAGAGAACATAAATTGGTATGTTTTTAACAAAAGAAGCTATACTAATTGATAACCTACTACACAATAGCACTTCTGTTTCATTTCGCAATTCGCTACTGTAGCCATACTCTTATATAGCCGTTTCTTTCTTTTAATTTCTAGAAAACTAACCTATAAGAACCTACTGGGCTTATTTCAGCTCAAATATCAGGTCGTTAGTATGAAAATGTACAACATGGTTATATCAAAACCCAGAAAAATGTGTTTTTGCGGTTATAATTTTCTGAAGTTCTAGTGCTGTATTGCGATTTAATATTTTGATGCCAGCTATGTCAGAACGTATCCTTTAGTGCACATGTATTTAATTCAGTAGTTGTCCTCTCGCATCTTGAAATAACAATTTTTTATTTGTAATTTCAATTGTAATACAAGAAAAACAGAAAGAAATCAATTTTGTACTTTAAGTTTAGCTCGTCTATTACATACACGTTGCTTAAGTATTCATTATAAATAAAAATGACAAATATATTTTTTTACCCATTACCTAGAATAATAATGGTAATCTCGTAAGTAATAATAATATTAATCGTTCCATGTTCCACGACTTTATTACTGCTGTGATAGGATTTAAATAGGAAATGATCAGTTAAAGGAGTTTGCCATTTTTTACTGACGTTTCTTTGAAAATAGTTTTCTTTTCATTTCAACATTTCACTTCTAGAAGACATCCAAGTTAATGTAGGGATGTTGGTGACCCTAAAGTCTAGCAGTTCTGTCGTATTTTGCAGCTTAAAAGCTTGTTTGATATTTTTAGAAGTAGCAGTTCCAATAGGGTTCAAATCAGAGCTGTTTGCTGGTCATGGCATAACCTTGACGTTGTGCGTCTTATATTGGCAGTATAAACTGGTCAGTTACTCTACTGATAAATTAAATTATTATGGAACCATTATATTTATTAATCATACTTAAAATATGTTTAAATCCTTTACTAATTTTCAAATTTTCCATGTATTTTCGAGAATATGTCAACACTTCTGGAGATTGTTCACGCCCCACGTTTTCTGAAAAATGACTGAATCTTTCGACACTGTTTGTGTACCGTTTGTCAAATTTTGTATTATTTGGTCACTAAATGTTAGTTTAGCGTTTTTGAATGATTGGCAGATCTTCTCTTCAGTAAAAATCACTGTATTCCCATAATTCATTTTGTTCTATACGCAGTTCAATACAAAAAGTACTACCTTTAGCTAAGAATAGTCAGGAAAAAATGAGCTTGCAGCCGCTGGCCTGTAACTCTCATTTGAATTCATTCTATATGTCGTCTGTCATACACCTGCACCAATAAGCTTAGTAGAAGTATGCTGTTTACTTTGGACGCGAAAACTTATCCAAGTACCATTCACTACTTACTAACAGGGGTACCTTCACCAACGTAAGCGGTTATGATCTCGAAAATGTATCACGAAATATTAAGATTCATTTTTAGCAGGATTAGGTTTCTAGACTTTGATGCAACTCTCTTAAAATTTAAAGAGTAGGATTTTAGAAACCGGCAGCAACATTATATGCGGATGTTGATGATTGATGATTAAAATTTGCAAATTCGTTAGACAGACGGCTTACGCATGCAATTTTGCATTTAATTTAAATTATAAGAAAAAATTACGCACTGTATTCACTGTTGGATGGTTAAGCGAGCTCAGCGACCGTGAAATATGTATACACTACGCGACTGCATACTAATTTGCAATTCAAGAGACTTTTCATACGTACGGTGAGCTAAGGATTGCAAGCCCGATAACACTTCGAATATCTACAGGGCGTTCTTCCTCAGTCATTCGATGTGGACACGCTGTATAAGCTGTATTTTGACAGCTAAAACCTGCCAAACTGTCATAATTATGACAATTTGGTGGTCTTACACAGGTTTTAGCTGTATAAGCTGTATTTTGACAGCTAAAACCTGTCAAACTGTCATAATTATGACAATTTGGTGGTTTTACACAGGTTTTAGCTGTCAAAATACAGCTTATACAGCGTGTCCACGTCGAGTGACTGAGGGAGAACGCCTACAGTATACCTACTATCTACCGTTATGGATGTGGTACAAATATGCCAATATTAGTAATTATGTCCGAATAGAGAAGGTGAAAGTGATATTTCTATTTTTGACACCGAAGTGTATTTATTTGTGGTTCGACTCCACTTCGGGACGGCATATTTTTAAATAAAAATAAAAATGAAAATATGTTTAATTTAATTATTAATTAATAATAATTTAATTTAATTATATATTAAATTTTCGAATAGTATGGTTTGGCATTGATACTGTTCTGTCACTTGTATCATCTCTTTCTGTATTCTATTTGTATAAGGCAAACGTTCTGGAATCGCGTAGACAAAATATTTTACCGCTGCAGCTAAATCAGCATTTGCTTCTTCAGCTTCTCTCGTAATACAAGGAAACCTCAAAGAAACCACAAGATCAGCATGAATCAACGAGTACTCATAGTGGTATGAAAATGTCATGACCTTGACCAATTCTCAGCAAAAATTCTTAAAATATTTTCATGGTTGGAATTCACCAGATCTTACCAGATAAATAACGTAGACCAATGAATTCGGTTATATCTAGAGATTTGGTAAACGCTGGCTAGGGAGATTTATTCTGACGTGTCGCAAGTTTCATTTAATTGGAAGACAGTAACGGAGTACTTAGGCAAGATGAAAAGGCCTAGGTTTTTGATTAAGTTCTTTATTGAGTTTGTCGAATTTTCGTTCGGGTATCCGAACTTCTTCAGGACAACTGTTAAATAACAATCAGACTTAAAAAAACAAAATAGAATAATCTCTAAGAATGCTTACTCAGTGTGAGACTTTTACATTAAATAATTAAAAATATTGGACATTGTAATTTGATAAATACGATACATAATTAAATACATAAAACACTGCTTTGTAAATTTTAAAATCATTCCTAAATGCAGTTTAAAGATGTTATGCCGTAGTTTTGCCCGAGCACAGATATTAACAACAATATTCAATTTCATCCAAAAAAAACAAGATCCGTGTAGAGAATTAAATCGAAACAAAATACAGTCAGGTGCAAAATGGAAAATGCCAGAGTAAATACAATCAAGTGTCAAAGGAATATGACAAATTTAAATTGAATCAAAACACAAAAGAAGTCTCAAGAATGAACCCAATTATGTAATAAGTGATTAAATCAGAATAAATGGTATTCAAGTTCTCAACATCTTTTCTAAAATTAACTGAAGCAATAGCACACTGACTACTAACTGAAGCACATTTCTAAAAAATTACGTTTTAATATATTACGTTCAAAATCCAGGACTGCAACCTCGTCAAAATCAAAAGTATGGCCCGTCTTTTCTGTGTGTACGCAAAGGGCGGTGGATACGCGATTGAACTAGACTGGTACTGTAAACCTACTACATCTGGAAGATTCCTTCACAACAATTTAACAGTTGTCCTAAAGAAAATTAGACATATTCAATAAAGAACCTAATTAAAAACCTAGGCCTTTTCATCTTGCGTAACATTATTTGGAGTATCAAGCGTTAATACTGTATTAGTTTTATTTTATTGTTGGTATGTGTCAATGTTTTTTGCAAAAAAATCGTTTGTTTTGAGTAACTGTCATGACGGGACTATATCAGATGAATCAATATTTTGTGCCTCAGTTTTTGTATCAGGTATTGAAAAATCGTATTACAGAATTACTTCTAGTCACATGTAACAGTACTTCTTACCAAAATAAAATTTATGGCACATTTATCTTGTGGGTCACCACTTTCATGTCAATCTGCGGAAGAAGTGTCATGGCCATTATGTATAATTTTGTTAGTACCTGCACTACTTTCTACGTCTTCAGTCAATAATTGCTGGGTATTCCAGCATAACCATCCTTAAAGAAATGTCCTAAACCTACATTCAGGATAACACCTTTATTTGCTTGTTCAAAGTCACTTATCGTAAAATTATATCACAAATGGAAATTTAAGGGGATACAAATACTTACATAAATGGTACAATCGGGACTTACTTTTTCTTAAATTAGATTTTATTTCAATACGTGTTGTTGCTCAAATCACATATATATTATCGAAAAAATTAATTGAAATTACTAAAAATCAATTGCGTACATACAAATATAGTTGTAGCAACGCAGAAGTAGCGTTATTGTAGTTACAACACTAACTCTCGATTTAGAAAACTGACGTGTCTATACGACCTGATTGGGTGTTACCTATTTTTAATAATACACGAACAAGTGGTTACGCTAATATACGTAACAGTATTAATACTAACTCGCAAAATTAATATATAGTACACCATACGTTTACAATGTCCAAAGTAACTGTACATTATGTATACTCCTACCCACAGATTACAACTGTATTATTTCATGAATAAATTGCTGTATTAAATGGGAAATACAATTCATTTAGAGTTTCCGCATTAAAAAAGGGGCATCCCAAACAATTCTACCATTGATCGGACTTTATTTTCAGTTTTCGTCCGCAATTAAATTATTCTGAACTGGTTTTTTCTCATCCGCATCACATTTACGCCTAAAATTTTCAGGTATGTGTACACAAAGCTCAACCCTTGGCTGTGAATCAAACAGACTGCTAGTGTATGTATGCAGGGGTTGAACCCTCGGGTCGCTAGGGAAATTTTCGCTAATGTCGTTTTCAGTCTACCCCTCTAACGTCCCCTAAGAACCTCGGGCTCGACTACGTCAATTCTCCCTTTCCATTCAAACCGGTAACGGTCCTCGTCTCATTCCGCTAACCATACTCGTAGTACTGCACCGGAACAAAAAGTTACACGGCGGTGTACACTCCACTATACTATCCACTTTATCAATTATATTTCCGAACTTTTCCTGCGTCACACTCATTTCGAGACCGCAGCGCGGGTAGCTACAGTATGTGTGCCCCTAATGTGCGATTTCGCGTTCTAGTTTTTGGATATCAGGCCCCGAGGACCACATTTAATTACTTACGGTAATGGATTGGTGTTGTTGTGTTGGTGTACGTTTCGCTATACCTACGAGATTGTCTGGAAATGAAGTCGGGAAACAACAAAACCGCATCCATCCATAGATGCTACGCACGTAGGATTTAATTTCTAGTTGGAGTGTGTAATGCAATAAGCAATTCGTAATAAAATTAATACTACAGCTCTGTGCGTTCTGCTGTGAAGATATTGCTCTTTGTTTGATTATTCTAGAATTGTACAATATCCGTTCAAGGTGTATACCATATATATTCAATTGAAAACGTACATCCTTCAAATGAAAATGTAATTTAAATTTTAGTTTAACTAAAACTGTATCTGTACTATCAGGTACAAACGGAATGGAATACGTTTTAAAGTTACGTTGCTAGTATTTAAATATTTGTTATAATAATAATATTTATACATTACGGTATCTAAATAGATCACTGATGTCGATACATAAATACAACAATTACAAGAAATTAAAGAATTAAAAATCATGATCAAAATACCGAATTTAAATCGTACAAGTATATACATATGCAAGTGAGAGATGTCGCGAAATAAATTTATATATGCCTGCCACTGGTCTATATTCTTAGTGTATAAAGTTACAGAACGCTAAACGGCCTCCATTAATTCATACAGGAAAGATATATTGGCGTTGCTAGCCTGGACGTATACATAGATTGTATTTATTTATCATTAAATGTATGAAAATCGTATGCCTGTTCTAACACGGAGAAGTTGTTAAAGATATATTAGAGACAGGGTGTTACTACACAGACCGAGATACAAGAATCAATGTGTTTACCACGTAGAAAACTTTTGCAAGCTTCCTATACATTTACAGCCATCGAACACGTCTCTCGGGTCAATAAGCGTGTACTTGAGAGCAGTGGCATCTACCAAGGTTTATATGGATGGATTTGCAACATGTTTAAGGGTCAGAAAGCTGTAGTTGTATGAATTGCATGGAACTGTCCTCAGGAGGGGTACACTCTGGGTATACACTGTGGTTTCTAATGGTGGACGGTCTACTATGGGACTATCGTGAAGTAGGTTACACAGTTGTTGACAATTTTGATGACATGGTAACTATAACAACCAAAAATTTGAGGGCATCGACTTCGAAAGGATGCAAAATGCCTTATGGTCTGTCGGAACATGATGCAAAAGGAAAGAACTGAAGACTGGAACTAGTCTGTGGGACAACACGAGAAGTTCTCAATCAGGACATAAACATAATATTAAGACAAAAACATTGTGACTATTAGTGGAGGATCATTGAAGAAGAAAGTACTGAGACTTACCCTTTACTTAGATTTGTAGCAGCTAAACAAATTTGCTAAGATAAGGTAACAAATCCAAAAGATTAAAATATCCTTTAGAGCATAAGTCGTGAGGTGACAACGAATGGCGCCAAGTGTTGTAAGCAGACGAATCTAAGTTCCAGCTATTTCGCACAAATAGACGTCAATATATATGTAAGGCTAGGAGAACCATGTTCACAAGCTATTGTAAAGCAAGGAGATGGCAATGCATTAGCTTGGGGACGCAAATGGTGTTGGTAATATTATAAAAATAGGCGGTAGACTAACAGCAGACGCATACAATCAAATATTAAGAAACCATAGTACCCCTTCAGCACTTATAGGTAAAAATATTATATTACCACAGAAAAACAACTAAAAACAGATTTCTAAGTTAATTCACAAGAGGCAAATGCTGGAATATTACACACAATGATCGGGCCGCCACAAACGCCGGACCTCAGCATTGTAGAGCAGCATTAGAGATTATGTTGACCAAAACAAGCATGACAGTGGATCGAAGAAATGCAAAGGTGGAGAATATTACAAGATAAATACAACAAAATTCCCAATTAATAGTGTATAATAATTAGCAACTTTATTTAAATTCCATCAAATTTCACTTGAAACTAAGTAGGTTCTCGTTTTGCGATATTTTTATAGTTAATTAGTTTAGAAATTTTATATTGTACTGTGTCTCTGTATAGTTAAAACACAGTTCGCACTCGCCCTGTTACGAGTGTGTTCGATTACATATATGGGATATTTGTAACTGTAGCTAATTACCTTGAAGATCGAATGTAACTGTATTTGATTTATAGTTACTTTCATAAATATGTAACTGTAACTGCAACATAGGCAATTCCTTTCTTAAATAAATGTAACTATAACTATATTTCTTGTGCTAAATGTTGTGCTTTTACATGTTTTTGTAATCTCCTCAATCTCAAGAAATTTAATTCTGTGCTTGTTGTAATTGCAACAATAAATTACTAGATCTCGTCACCTCTAACTTAGACTTGAACACTTCTGTAACCTCTGATGTTTTGGCTCTTGTTTCGCCGAACCCATATCAGCCCCCTTTATCTGTTTCCCTTTCCGTTTCATCCACCATTAAAAAGAGTTTCCCTTCTAATGGAAACAAGAGGTATAATTACAACAAAGCTAACTTTCCTCAATTATACACTGATCTTCTAACTGCAGATTGGTCCTTTTTGGAACCTATAACAGACGTCAATATGGCTTGGAAAAATTTTATCACTACCAGTACAGTATAATCTATAAGTCTGTGCCCATATACTCTGCTAACTCTATAAGTTCCAAGTACCCGTCGTTGTTCTCAGCTGCAATAAAATCACATTTAAAGTTGAAAGAATATTACAGACGCAAGTGGAAATCTACAAACAACTCTTACTGTTTGAGTGAATTTAAGAGGGTTCGTGCTCTCTGCAAAACTGAAATATTCAGCATATTCTTACCTTCATCACGTTGAGGAATCTATAAAATCTGATCCTAAGCAAATATTCCAATATATTCATGCAAAACAAGGCACAGCTCGTATACCTCTACCATAACGATATAATTTTGGACACTCCTTAAGATATAGTTGAAGCCCTTGCCAGCAACTTTTCTTCTATCTATACAAGTAGTTCACATTTCTCTACTGAGTTTAAACGCATTTGCAATCCTTTTACTCTGCAACACGTTTCTTCTGAAGAAATAATCAAGGTTTTGGCGTCTTTCGGTGCTAATAAGACCGATGGAGATGACCTTATTTCCAGTTTTCTTGTGCGGGGTGGTAGATTTGTGTTTGGAAAACCTCTATCATATCTATTTAACTTAGCTATTGATTCATGTACTTTTCCTGTAGCATGGAAATCTGCCAGAGTAGTTCATGCATAGTAGTCATGCATAGACAATTATAGACCCATATCTATTTTGCCCAATTTTGCAAAAGCTTTTGAAAGCATAATCTACTCATGTTTATATTATAACACCAAAACTTATATCTCCTCATCAACATGGTTTTGTTCGTAATAGGTCTACAGTTACAAATTTATTATCAATCACGCGATTTATCAACGAGCAACTTGATGCTTAACGTCAAGTTGATGTAATATATACAGATTTCAGCAAAGCGTTTGACATTAACCTAGGTATTCTATTGCAAAAACTATCAATGTATGGGTTAAGTTCATCGTTACTATCGCTTTTACGATCGTATTTGACACAGAGAACTAATTATATCTTTTACAATGGTTATAAGTCATCTGATTATTGTCCTTCATCTGGAGTGCTTCGAGGGTCTCACCTGGGCCCACTTCTGTTTGTCTTGTTTATTAACGACTTACTTGATTGACTAACCTGTCCAGTACTTGCCTACACTGATGATTTAAAGATTTATCTTCCCATCAAGTCGTTGAATGGTGTACTTTGTCTACAACAGAACTTGGATACTATAAGCCACTGGTGCTCTGAATTTAAATTACAGCTGAATGTCAATAAATGTTCCTTTGTTTGTTACACCAGGAAAGTAAATACCAGCGATTCCATATATGAAACAGATGGTAATCTTTTAACACGTTCTTATACTGTCAAAGATCTTGGTGTTTTATTAGACTTCCGCCTTTCTTTTGTGCCACGCCTTACTATTTTATCTACTTCAAAAACACTAGGGTTTATATTACGCTCATCTAAATTCTCTAATAACATATCTTTAACTAAAACTTTATACTTCACTTTTGTTGTCAGCAAGCTTGAGCTTCTGTGGTATGGCCTCCGCACTACATCTACTTGCAATTATCTATTAAAAAGGTTCAGCGCCGTTTCTTAAAATATCTTTCTCTCCTTTCAAAAATTAAATTCTTTCTGCCTCGCCTTTCCTCTCGTTCTTTTCCCACCTTTGCATATCCATTTTCCCGAACACATTTATTACAACATTCTCCGCTGTATACTATGTGTCGTCTGTCCGACATATATTATGGAGATATATTTTATAATTCCATCAGCGACCTGGCATTGGGTTGATTTCATTTAATTTTATTTAATTTCAATCAATCTTGGCTTTTACCTTTCCTTTTTTCCCCTTTATATTTTCTTAAATTTCATTTCTTTGTTTGGAGTACTAGAACAGAATATTAATTGGAATACATGTATGTATTAGGTAATCTTGAATTGTTACAGTTGTATGAGCTATGTACTTGTGTACTTACAATTTGTATTTTTTATCGTATAAATGTAAATCGTCGTTATTATTATTATTATTATTATACAACTACAACTGGACACCGGAGTAGATCTGCTGCTTATCAGTGAACAATACCGGGTAAGGAATGCACCGGGTGGTACAGGGACACACTCGGCACTGCAGCTATATGGATCCCGGACACGAATACAGTCATCGTCGACAACCACGGAGCCCGAAACGGATACGTGTGGGTAAAGAGCGGCACCATCACCTACGTGAGCTGCTATTTCACACCCAACGAGCCGATAGCGGACTTTCAGGGCAAGCTCGACAATCTGGAAGACGACCATCGAGAAATGACAGGGTCCATTATTCTAGGAGGAGACATGAACGCCAAAGCCGTGGAATGGGGTATGGAATACACCGATTCGCGAGGGAGGCGTATATTGGACATGGCGGCCAGACTCGGACTCAGCGTGGTAAATTTCGGAGACACCACCACGTTCAGAAGACCAGGCTACGGAGAGACGATACCGGACATCACATTGGCCTCGGAGGACATTGTGCGGGACATCGTGGAGTGGCGAGTCATGGAGGACTACACCGGAAGTGACCACCAGTACATAAGCTATAACGTGACGAGGCAGCAGTCGATCAGGCGAAATCCTGCTCCGCTCGGTCCTCGATGGAACGTAGCGAAGCTGGATGAAGACGCCCTGGCTCATGCAATCGCTCGGGGAAAGGATGCCGTCATGGAATGTTCCGGTTCGGCGGAGACAATTGCGGACGCGACCATGGCCCTCATATGTCGCGCCTGCGACGCCTCTATGCCGCGCAGAAAGATATACAACAGAAGATCTGCGTATTGGTGGAACGACGAGATCGCGACCCTCCGGAAAAGATGCTTACAGCTCAGACGGAGAATAACAAGAGTGAGACGACGAGATTCGAACGCGGCAGAACTAGAGTCCGAGGACTTTAGGAACGCCAAGAGAGATCTCAAGAACGCCATCTACAGGAGCAAGAAACGTAAGTGGGAGGAGCTGCGGCAGGACGTTGACAACGACCCATGGGGCCTTGGGTACAAGGTCGTCATGCAGTAGCTTAAGATTAAGACGGCGAATCCAGTCCTCGACCGAGATCGGATGCGGAACACCGTTGACACGTTGTTTCCTACCCATCCGGAGAGAAATGCGGAAATGGAGGACGAGCTACTGAACGACATCCCGCTTTTTAGCGGAGATGAACTGTCAAGAGCGGCGAACTCCCTACAAAACCGCAAGGCACCTGGACCCGACGGAATTCCAACAGAAGCTCTTAAGATTGTGGCGCGCGTCTGCCCAGATCTGCTTCTGAACATGTACAACCGCTGTTTAACAGAAGGAGCATTCTGCAAGAGATGGAAGGTACAGCGACTAGTGCTGATAAGCAAAGGCAAGGGCGACCCGACCACGGCATCGGCATACAGACCGCTATGTATGCTGGACACGGCTAGAAAGCTACTAGAAAGACTGCTGAAAACACGACTGGAGAGCAGCATAGACGACGCGGGAGGCCTGTCCGAGAGACAGCATGGCTTTAGGAAGGGACACTCCACCGTCGGCGCCTTAGCGCAGGTAGTGGAAACCTTCGAAGCCGCTCAACGGGGAAATCATTACTCGAGACCCCTGGTGATGCTCGGCACATTGGACGTAAGAAACGCCTTCAACTCGGCGAGATGGGACGTCATTCTTGACTCCTTGCAGAACACGTTCGACACGCCATCCTATTTACTTAGGATGATACGCAGCTACCTTAGCGACAGGAAGCTGGTCGACGACACCGCAGACGGGCCGTTCACGAAGAAGATAACAGCGGGAGCGGTGCAGGGTTCCATACTGGGCCCCGACTTATGGAATGTGTCCTACGACGGGATCCTCCGAATGGAGCTGCCGCAAGATGCGTATCTGATAGGATACGCAGACGACGTAGCGGCAGTCATCCTAGCGCGTGATGAGGCGGATGCCCAGAGAAGGCTTAACCACGTAATGAGAAGAGTCACCACATGGATGGACAAAAACGGCCTGACCCTGGCAACGGAGAAGACCGAGGTCGTTCTACTGACCAGGAGAAAAATCCCTAGGGAGATCGAGATGACGGTGGATACGGAAGTCATAACCACTACAACTTCCGTGAAGTACCTCGGACTGCGGCTCGACAGCAAGATGACCTTCTGGTAACAGATTCAGTCGTCGAGCGATAAGGCCGCTAAAGTAACGACGATGTTGAGCCGACTCTTGGCCAACGTAGGAGGACCGACGGCGAGTAAACGCCGGCTGTTAATGACTGTCACCCATTTCATACTGCTGTATGGAAGCGAGATCTGGGCTGACGCTTTACAGCAGGACAAGTACAGAAAGCGGATGGCTTCAGTACAGCGACGGGGAGCACTCAGGATCGCCAGCGCATACCGTACGGTTTCCGAACCGGCGGTGCTCGTGATCGCAGGAGTAACTCCGATAGACCTACTAGCTCTAGAAAAGAAGAGAGTCTACCAGACACGACGAGACGTCGGCTCACGACAAGCAAGAGCGGACGCTAAAGCGCTCACACGACAATGTTGGCAAGAGCGCTGGCAGAACGACACGAGAGGACGGGGGACGGCCAGACTCATCCGCAACATCACGGAGTGGATGAACCGAGACCACGGCGAGGAAAACTATTACCTCACCCAGTTTTTCAGCGGACACGGGTATTTCAACGCATACCTGGCTCGAATGGGCAAAGCAGAGAACGCGACATGTCAGTATCACGACTCTGCGGAAGATGATGCTCACCACACCTTCTTCGAATGCGAGAGGTGGAGTGACTACAGAGCCGCGCTACAACACGAAGTAGGACCTCTAACGCCGGATAACGTCGTGCAAACGATGCTGTCCGGACACGACCACTGACAGAAGATCGCCACGTTCGTCGAGAAGGTGCTGAAACAGAAGAAGAGAGAGACCCAAGCAACGGAGGCAGCCGACCGAGGCTAACTACGAGGTGCCATCCTGAAGTAATGCGACCAGCGGTTCCGGGATGGATTCTACACCTGACAAAGTGAGGTTTTTTAGTGGGTGCGAGCCCCAGACACCGGGGACGGGTCTCGTCCCTGATGGTGCGTTAAGGCATTTTTCCTCACTTAAAAAAAATTATTATTATTATTATTATTATTAATATTATTATTATTATTATTATAATTTTAAACAGGTCGATGGCCGCAGTGGTTAGGCGGCTGACTATTGTCGTGAGAGGACGATAGGTGCCGGGGTTCAATTCTCTGGAGGGACGGTGACATTTTTTCAGAGAGTTTAATCCCGGATCGACTTGCCATTCGCTGTTGGGAGCAAAGTGATTAACAGCGCGGCATCATAAAAGGCGATATGATGCTGTCACAAAGCCATTTAAACACAACTTACACACACTAAACTACACCGCAAGAGTTGCAGTGATAGCCAGACAAGTAATACAGCTTACGGAGTCACTGCAACTAAGCACCCACCACACATTAAAAAAAAAAAAATTATAACCGTAACTATGCTTAAATGAGAAAAATGTAATGGTAGGGGATACAATAAATTTGTATCCACCAGAATTGTTGTTCATGAAACAAACACAATTGTAAATCCTACAAAAATGAAAGTAACAGGAATCAACATTTTGTAGTTGCATATTCTAGTAAATTTTACTAATACAGGATTTGACAAGAAGATATATGATACTACTTAAGTCCTCTATCAATAATGTACACATGTGCATGAGTTTTGATATTAAAATTCTACTTTTTCTGTATTTATTCCCACCTATGTTGAACGTGATGGTGAGATTCAACCATTTTCTAGAGCATTCGGCGGTTTACCCTGTACTTGACGATCGTTCATGTTATGCCATACTATTAATGAAGTTTATGACATTTTTATGGTGTTCCATATTAAATTGATTATGACTCTGATGAACTGCTTTATTTTACAGAAAACTGTCGAAGATAATAATTCACGTAGACATGAATATATTTACAATTACGGATGCCAAACATTAGTGCGTATTTTATAAGAGAAACATTAATATTTACTAAAATTTTGTTCTATAACAGTGCAGTTTTAATTATTGTATTAAACTTCCGGTGGCAGGTTAATTTTAACGTTGTGATACAGCATACTGCGATTGTAATTCAGTTTGCTGTATATATTTCCGTCAGAATTATCATTAAAGTGTTGTAGAGCTTGTGTCTTCAAGTGAGTTATTATAGGGGTATACAAATTTAATCCTAGCGCTAAAATTTTTTTTTTATATCTATAATGGATATCGTTGAGGTATTTCTAAAGTTAAAAACACAGTTAGTTCTACCTTTTGTCGATATGTTACATTAAGACTTATTTTCTTTGTTAATTAATGATTAAACTCAGCAAACAGGATAAGCGTTCAGTGCAGTACGAAGAACAACGCGGAGGGGCGAATTGCGTGGCACGGAAACTCGAGCGTCCTATCAAAGCACACTTGGTCAGTATCATTCTAACGATCAGTAGAATAATATCTGAGTGAGTGCTTATCAGTACACACATACTTATAAAGTGTCACATTTAGGTACGTTTCGGAAACGACGTATTTGAAAGAAACTAGGAAATGTAATAGCGAGTACCGCAAAATGAAGTGACTTTGTGACAGATTTGACACTTTTAATAGTTTGTTCAGTTCTAGTTTTATAGCTGGAAGGTCGATTAAATAATATGAAGTAGTCACATCATTTAGCTACTAAACAATGACGATGTGAAACAAAAAACCATAGTAGTTTAGCCAGAATTTTGATGTATCCTTGCCACACATTCACCCCATCGCTCGGGGTGACTTTGTGACAGCATTGGGCTTTCACTAGAACATAATGTCCCCTTTCTGTGAGGAGATTTTGGAACAGTATAACCACTTAAATGCATGCCAGGCTCCAAATTTGTCACAAAATCACCTCCTAACTGAATCATCAATATGTCAGTCAACCCAAATAATACAAATTTTCGTTTTGCCACAATTTATTTATAGGAAATGTAACAAAACAACGTAAATTACGTTTTAAATATAAAGTATTGCGATGTATTCCATACCTAAGCAAAATCGAATTATGAAGCACATAGGACAGATCTTTATTACTTCAAGTACATATCTTCCTTTTCTTGCGCTTCTCGGAGGGTTACTTTTTTTTTCTAATTTCACGTAAAGCTCTATCTAATGATTCAGACGTATAGTTTTTGTAGGGGTGACTCCTCGGTAGCACCTTATACTTCCGTAGCATTTCTAAAATATGCACTGAATAATTAGGATTTTATTCTGTTGCTAATACTTTCTGGATGTATTTTACGTTAAATTTGTAAGTAATGCTTATAGAATAGATATAAAAACGCAGATTACTTTTGATTTGCCAAATTTCTACGAACAATTTTCTGTTCCTAATATTTTCTATTTTTTATATTTCTGCATAATCGATGTAACTGTGGGTCTAGAAATGTATATGTTGCTAATTTCTTGATATCGTAAACCCATGTTATGGTACTTTATTATTGCCATAATTCAGTAATAATTTCTTATTGTTTAGCCATTATACAAACTTCCAGTTATAACATACCAATAATCGAGAGGCACTAGTACAGGAAACTAAATTAAATGTTAGAAACATGTACATATATACGTTAAAACGACCATCAAGATCTTATAAGTAATAGTGAAAAAATAAAGAACTTTTTTAGGTTACCCCTTTTAGTTATCAAACAAATAGGAAAATAAACTTTTTAAAACGGTGATTTTAATGATACTTAAAAATGCAATATTTGCTTTCCATACAAAGTTCAGTATCGGACGTTATTGCCTCGAATCAGGTTTTTCGTAAGTGGTTTTTTATATACTGCAATTATCTTCTTTATTATACGTATAAATGTACACTGAAAATGTGTCTCTATTGGCTGTTTAACGATAACAATTTGTTTTAGTCCTTTTTCTGTTGTATAATTATTTCAAGCATTTGTTTCAGCATATTTGATTTTGTATATATCGCACACTTAGAATATTTATTATTAAATCTTCTATTAGTGTCACATAGTGTTTAATGCTGTTAATCTACTGGAATATAATTTGCCGTTATGAAATAATCCGGATATCGCGAACAGATTATCAGCCATTTCTCTGAAAGTATCATATTTCCTTCATATATTCTTCGCACATAGATGCAATTCGTAACAAATTTCCTGAGATAAAATATGTGTTATATCCACGTAGAATCATCCAATTTCCTTCCCCTAATCATAGCCGAGAATAACTTCGCCAGCTGCGAATGATTTGTTCTTATTAGGTCGGGTATAAAAGAAAGAATATCCAAAAACCTTGTGTTCCTAATTTACCAAGGGGCAGCCTATCTACGACGTGCATAATAAAACGACAACAAGCCAATTCTGCCGACCATTTTGTTTTATGCGTTGCGATATGGCTTCCTAGATTGACTATAAAATATATCATGTGCAATGTTGGATGAAATTTGTTGCGGGTAACGAGCGAAATACCTGCTATCTGTCTACCGTTTGGGGTTATCTTCTTGTGTACAGTGACGAAAATTAATAACTTTACGCTCGACTACCTAGATTTTTTGCTATTTGCAGAAATTAAGTACCCTGGATAGCAATTAATATTTAAGGTTTTATATTGTAATGGAAGTTAGGTATAATAATTAATTAATTAGTAATCAAAGTAGCAGTTAATGTTGCGGTATTATTTTTGGTGTATATTTATGATGATTTCAAAACAAAGGCTTAGCTACTGTACGTAATACAAGTACTGTATACAGGTTATCTTAAATATATGCTCAAAAATTAAATTGGTCATATAATGAGGAGAACTGCGGTTAGACTAAAAGCAAAGAACATTGTCTTTAATGTTAATTATTTTCTGTATAGCGCAGTTTTTCATATAAAACGAACAGAGTACGGCAAGACATACAAGAAGTTTTCATTGAACAAAGTTCGGTAATCGCATTGTTTTCACATACCTACCTAGTTCTAATATAATTTTCTATTTCTTGTGTCTTGCTAAACATTTTAGACCTTTAAATTTCGCCAGTTTCGTAATAAATAAACACCAGCGGAGGAGCAAATGCTTATAGCAGGTCTGAGTCATGAACTTTTAATCGAAGATAAGCCTAAAAATACAGGAGTTAAAATAAGCCTTAAACAAGTGGTTTAGCGTCTACCTTAACACAATTAATACAACTTCTATGTGTGCCATTGGTGCAATGATAGACAAAGTAGAAATATAGAGTACGTTGATACATTCAGAAAGACAAAACAGAAAAGTATTATTAGATAATCTGGTATCTATAGCAGATACCAGAGAATAAACACGATTTTGGGGAATAGAGGGAAGCTAGGAAACTATATAAAAATATAGCATATTAAAATAAAGAAGCTGAAGAATCTGGTGTTGAAGTTGTTTTACATTATAATATTTATGTAATAAAACTACTCAAAAAGCATGCAAGTGGTTGAAAGATCTGAGCTGACTGTCATATGATGCTAGTTGCGCTGGATTCGACGTCCTATTAAGGAAACAAAGTGAACCTACATGTCTAATAAAATTAAAGCAGGTTTCAAATGTTGTTCAAGTGACATCATTCTCAAAAGAAATTGGATCTGTTGGGATGTTAGAGAGGATGCTATAGATGGAACTAAAACTGATTCAAAGTGAGACGATATAATAGAGAACCTATGTACTTTGTAATTATTTTTCAAATTTAAAGATAATCATGAGAAAAAGCCATTTCTTTTATTCCTAGACGAAAAAATATATGTTTTCACCTAAAAATCGGGGAAGAAAGAAGCACGATTACAGCGCTCTCCAAAAAACGCGGCGTTTACGTGAACTACAACGTGTGACGTATGAAGCCATGTTTATGTTATCGAAATCAATGGCTTCACTACTTGTGCCTTGTAGTCGGACGATTTCTTTTTACTAGAAACACACAATTCAAGGAATATAGTTAGCACTATTTAATTCCATATATGGAACCATAGAATAAGGCTGGAATAAATAAGAATATTACTTTTTTTAGAAAATTTAAACAAAGTAGGTACCTACTTATACATTTACTCAAATATAGTTGAGCACAGACCTATGTTTTTTTTTTATTTTATATTATTTTTTTCTTCATTTCACTTCACTAACAGCAACAACCTTATCTAGTATGATAGCTTATAAAAAAGCTGTCATTTGTAAGTATTTGCATCCAGTAAGTAAACATCTACATAATTATTTACATTTTAAAATTTAGTAACCTTATTAGCTAACAAATTTAATGTAAGCTTAGCAAAGTAACGGGTGCTATTGGTCTTCTCATCAAAAGAACCCTATGGTACTACTTACCTACATCATTGACATAATATTGTTATTCCACACTTTAAATTAAGGAATTTATTTACCGAACTGTTTTTATTCCCCGAAGTTCAGAGGCATGATACTGTGCATTGTTCTCAAAGAACACCATCAGTGATTGCGAGTCAACCTTAGGAAGATTCCGGCTATCTGCTCTAAAGGACTCCATAGTTCTTCGTTTAATTAGCACAATAAATAATTTAATAAGAGGTAATAAATGTGAAAAACAAAAAAAAATAATACAACGATAAAGCTTTTTCCAATTTTTTAGACACAAAAATATTCTTTAATCTCGTAACTCTCGTAAGACAAATGCACTTTTTACCATATCATCCACCATGTTGTTTTTGTTTAGTGGTTTTCTACGTCACGCGGAGCTCAACCAATCAGCTTGTGTTTGGGTCACGTGACCTCCTCGGGCATCTTTCAACTCAAAAAATCTCGAAATCCCGAAAATCTATGTGAATATAGTCCACACAACAAATATTTGTCTGAACAAAAGCTCTACATATTAAAATACCTCCATAATGTTATTTCTCTCCCGCGCATAACTTAGATAAATTTATCTATAGGTACAGTTCGAAAATAGAGCAGGGTAAAGTGTCTAGTGTTACTGGTAAATATTTTAAAGTGAAAAATGTAGAGTATATACCTCTTTTAAATTGTCTCTAAAAGCTTCATTTACATAGAGGGTAGTGGGAGTTGTAGTGTAAGGGTAGTGGAGTGCCGAAGTTAGTTTTCATGTATTTAAACGAGAGCATTTACATAAACAGTGCGACAGTAACGGTAGTGGAGAAGTAGTGCCAAAGTTCGCAAACTCCAAACATTCCCACTACACTACCGATACTTATACCAACGCGTCTGCGCAGAACAATCTAGCGTTAACAGCTGTTTTGTCGTGTTTACATTTGACTATACATCCATTACCAACTATCGTCGTTACGCATGCGCAACAAAGCAGTCGCATCGCCACTACTTTTCTTATGTAAATGCATTTCTGCACTACAATACACCTTCCACTACTCTTACACTACAATTGCCACTACCCTCTATGTAAATGAAGCTTAATAGTAATTTCACACTAAATCGAGTAGTACAGGATAGCAAGCACGTATCCAAGCAAAGACGGTAGAAGATAGTGTAAAATTTCTTATTAAAACAGTGTTAACTTTACCCCTATATATCTATAACGTGTAAAAGTAGAGTAAATATGTTTACACTACGTAGAGAGATGTTTACTCTAAAATTTACCCGTGCACTCCGTGTTAATATTTTACTCTAAAAAGAGTGGACCTATGTACATATATATGGTAGGTAAACATCGGCTAGTGTTAATTATTTACACTAAATTTCTAACTATGTATCTCTTAAATATTAAATATATGTTTCTTAACATTTACTTACCACAATTACATTAAAAAATATTAAATAAAAATATTAATATAATAATATTAATTAATATAATTATATTAATACTCCTATAATAATAACATTCACGAAGATTGAATTATATTTTACTTTCACTATATTATTACAAGGAATACACGCAACCAAATATAAAGTAGGTTGAACTTGCTATTGGTAGATAGATATTTGGTTCAACTCGGTATGAACTGCCTCGAGTACAGTGATCACCTGTAGTGCCAGTCTAATGCTATTCACAAAAATAAAAAATCAAATGCGATCGTTTGACTTTCACCGATAGAATGTTATACAAGGTATCCCGTATCGTTATGTTTAAATTTTAGGAGTGTAAAGTAGACTTTATTTCAAGTAATAAAAACGCAAAACCTGTATAACCATTTTTAGTTGTTTCAAAGTTACAGATCTATGAAATATGTAATCCTAAAGTCAATACGAACTGATTTTATTTAAAAAAGTTGTTCTATTCAAAAACAATCAGAGGTCATTGTTAATGTCGCATAATAAAATGTTATCCTAAACACGTATTTATCTGACAATTACATTCATAGATCTGTAACTTTGAAACAAAAAAAAATGGATAACTACTACTAAACTACTTTACACTCCTAAAATTTGAACATAACGATACGGGACAGCTTGTACATACATACATAGGGTCATAGTGTATGATAACGCAAAATTTAGATGCAACTTAGTCACAAATTTGAAAATTTGGTTTATACATAACATTCTATATAACAAAATATTATTTACCCGATAATTTATGTCTTTATTGTTTTATATATTAAGGAAAGTAAGAAACAACTTTAGAGAAATAGGTGTGCAATATTGAATTTACTCAAGAAAGACATATAAAATAATATAAACAGCAAAGTATTTGGAAGACACATAAATATATCTATATCTCTTAATGTTTACTGATAAATTATGATTGTATTGTTAAGTCGATGCATTTAAATGTAGCGATAGTGTAGTGTATTGCGTAAAGTTTGTCTTCTAACTTGTTATGTACTATTAGGAAAGTGTGGCAATAACCATCAATATTCGTTTTGTCGTGTATGACGCTCAAAAGATATCTGGACCGATTTCTCTGTACATAATGTGTTTCTAATGAATTCAGTTTCCAGATTTGAAAACCTTAAATTAATTTCGCAAGATTCCACACCTAATTTGAATGTCTAAACGTTGGATGTGAATAGTAAAATCTTCAAATTAGGCAGATCCTTTCTTACCCTCATTAGTAGTATTTTTGGAGCCATCTGGAACGCAATCAACCGCGGTCACTTAAGCAACAGCCTGCTTGAACACAACGGGAAACCTCGAGTCAGGATGTAGAACATTAAAGTCTAAAGCGAATCGCAGTCCGATACCGCAGCACGCCTTTCCTTTATGCCCCGTTATAACTTCTGGTGCGGGAAGAACGGGTCCGTATTATGCTGATGGCGCACGTGTTGTAGATAGTCCCTGGATAAGAATTCACCTGAAGCGTTCTAGTAGTAGGTATCTATACAAAAACACATGGCGAAGGATTCCATTGTTGTAGTTGGATGGTATTATTCGGAACCCCAGCCTTGTTCTCCGAAAGCGTAAAGTTTATCATGGAGAAAGTAAAGGAACGATTGGTAAAGGCGGAAGAATAGAAGGGTAGGTAGAATAGAATAGGGTCATCATCTTTTACAGCATCGTGCGTCCGCTGAAGTAAGTATCAATTCGTATTGATTGCTCAAGCTTCTGAGCACGTATTTTGCGTATTTGGATGGAATGTAATTCTGAATATACAGGGATCCCTTACGGATGATATTTGAATTGGTTTGCTTTCTCTTTCGTGTGTATAGTGGCGTTAAGAAATTATGGTAACATGTTTCTGTTAAGAGTTTACTTAATAGTTGTCAGCTGTGTTCGCTTATGTATGTAATATTTAGAATGATAAATGATATTTATCATTCTTCATTAAGTTCTTTGCATCTTTTATTCCTTTCTCTGCCTATTTTAAATTTTTTATGTAAGATATAAATCTTTATCGCTCTCTGACTGCACTAATAGTAATAAGTTTGTCGGTTGAGTTGCTTTTGGATTGTTTCTTGCCGTTGTTGATTTTATTCTTTCATCTAGAAGCAAATGTACGTATGTATATATTTTTAAAATAAAAACTTGCTCATATCAACTGTCAAACTGTTAAAATATATAGCATACATATTAAATCGTCATTAAATGATATCGAATAAGATGGCATATATGTAAGTGCCACACCTGTGTTGAATTAAAAGATACGAGGTTAATTTGTTTCTAGAAAAAACATTCTGTTTCCAATTTTATTTGTCTTTTTAAATCATCTTGCCGTGAAAACATTTATTCAAAATAGTTTGTTAGTCAATTAACTGCAAACACAAAATTTACATCTAATGAAATAAAATTTTGATCTATTACTATGTTCATATGAGCGGATACATTTTTATGAAATGTTAGCTTAATACTCCCTATTCAATCTAAAATTTTGATACTATAAACATAATAATATAAATTTTACTTCAAAAATGTAGTACAAAATATTTATATTAATGACCCAAAACTCTATTAAACTAATCATAAGTTAGCAGCACGGGAGGACACTGCGGCACTGAATAGAATTTAACTTACTTAAGTACTTACTCAAAAAATATTAGATGGATTATCTAAAATGCTTCCCACATTTGATTATACACTTTAATCGTCCTCTTAGTGATAGCACATTTTAATAAAACCCATTCAGTTTTGCAACAGTAGTTGCTGTTTAAAGGCTGTGCTGTAGGCTTGCTGGTTCTGTTTCATAAACTTTAAATTTATGTTATTCAAATGAACAATAACCCGAGCAATAGCCTAAGCGTCCCACGCAAGAGGATCTAGTTCACGCTGCCGGTCCTCCAATTGTATCACTTGACTATAGACTCGTCTGTAGATAATACGTTTTGAAAACCGAATTTTCCTGAATCTCCAGAACGGGTATTCTACAAACTGGATTTTCACTAAAGGATCGTAATCAGTTAATTCCTGATGAACGCCACTTTATTTGATAAAATTTATTCTTCCAGGAATTTCTGCTTACAGAATAAATGCTGGTACTGCTATAGAATTCTACAATAATGCATTGACGCATTGAGATTTCGGATTTCGTGTAGTTCACAGGATATGCTTCCCGAAATTTGCATAAAATATTATAAAAAGTTTTACGTTGGAATGCCTTAGTTTGGGTATACACATATAAAGACGCAGACACACAGCTTCGTGAAAGTTTTTTCCGTTTTGTCAACGAATATGAGCGTATTCATTAGGTCAGTTGTATAGAAATATCGTTTTAGTTATATTATTAATGAACATCAATCGGGACTATCGCCGCAGTATCTAGGCAGTCACCCAGAGATGTGGAGTTCATTTCTTCGAGGGGATAGTAAAATTATTAGCAGCATTGTACACGGCGAGATAGTGCTATAACAAGGCCATTGAACACATTTATGTATATATACACAATCTATACAGCAAATATCGCAGCAGTATCGAGTATATAGCCAGACAAGTAATACAGCTTCGAAAGCCTCTGTAATTAGTATTTATCAAAGGTTAAAAAGAAATAATGATCGTTAATAATATAGCAAAAAATGGTGTTACTATTATGACACTTATATAAAACCTAAACCAACTTTGTTCGACAAACATGTGCTGATTTTCTTATTCACGTTTGAATCATGGAATAGGAACTGAATGACAAAACCTATAAATGTTTGTCTTTCACATGAAGAATTGTGGTCCTCGTTAGGCGTTTTGTTAAGTATTAAGAGATATTGTAGTTAAGATGAAAATATATCCTTTATTCAGTTTAAGAAAAGTTTTCTAAATTTTTTAAGAAGTTTTAGAAAGTTTTTCTTACGTGACACGATGTATAAAATGTTCTTATATACGTTTAAAATACACCAAGGGATGAGAAATTAAATTTTTGGAAAGTTGGCAGGACTCTGGATTTATTCCTGTCCTGTTGTTGGCCGTGCATTAAAGTATCGTAAAAATTGGCCGACATTTAGAATTGGTTTGTTACAGAAATATACTAACAAAAATACTAGAACAAGAAAGTTGACGTAGGACATTCGCTACTAAGATAAGGTCCACAGGTTTGTACAGGTACAAGTCTGTTTCAAAGTAATCTGCAAAATGAAATCAAGGTTAAAACAACTTTCTAGTATTAAAAGTGTTACAGTCTAGTGCGCATATAATCTCTAATTGTGTGGTAATTTATAACGAAAATTGCTATAACTGCGACAATTTTTTCTATAAATTTTCATAATTTTATTACCATTTTTTTAATGTGATGCGTATTATTTTACATCCTCGTTGTATATATTTGTTGTTTTCTTCTGGTTTTATCTAAGATTCAAATATCCTTGTTTGGTAGTCGTATTTTAGTTTAACTTAAAATGTTTTTTAGGTTTAACAATAAAGAAATACCACCGCTTGCAAAATCTTAACATAGAACAATGCAAATAATCCTCTTTGTGGAAATAATTTTCTGCAACCATAATTTCAACATCCCTTTTTCCCTTACTTAATTCTTGCTAAATATATGTGTCATTCCAGTATTCTTTGAACTTATCTACGTTGCTTCCTGTCATCATCTGAGGATTAAGAAACTCATTAAAATCGTCTTATATGAGAAAGCAGATGTAAAACGTTTACTATTGGCGGTCTGATGGAAGCGTTTTGCATATCGCAAGAGACACGTACAATCTAACATTCCACGTCTTGCCTCCGCTATTAGGGCATCCAGCTCGGTTCTGCGCGACATTTTTTCCAATAAAATTGTTCAGTCTGTGCTGTTCCCTCCATTCTTCTGCATGGACGACGTCTTTCCCTTTCTGCTTCTATCGTGGGCAAAGCAGATTCTATTTCGCTCTTTCTCCAAATTTATCGTTCGTGGGGTCGTCTCTTTGGGCAAAGGAATGCAATACACAAATTTACATTTCCTCCCGTTTTTCGACTTTGACGGAAAATATTTAGAATGTTCGAGGGATTTGCATTCGCAAATGATTACTGTCTAGATTGCTCGAAAAAGATCGGGAACACGAACAATGAGATATTGTCTACATGCTGAAGAATTTTCATGCAATTTAGATGTTGAGTATATTGTTTATTAAATTAATTAAATTGTTTGTGAATGTTATCTCAAATATTTAATAAAGTGTATCAAATTATCTTGTACATTCTTTAGTTAGGTTAAGTGTGCGTTTGCTATCTTTTACAAAGTTTATTGTAATTCCGATTACGAAAAAATATACAAACATGAATATAATAATACATACTTCGATAAGTATATTAGTATATAGTAATAATTAGATTAGATGAAAAAATAATATAATAAAACTGAAATGTAAGAAGAAAATATTTACAGCAACAATTTCCTGACGAATGGATTTTATTTGTGTCATCTTAAACATTCTCTTCAGGAATTTAAGTATTACACATGTCACTGGGGTTACATTTTCCAGGAAAATAGTGAAAGTTGGAAATCGTAAAGCTTACACTGTTCAATAAAGGTGGATCCATATTTCTTTACGCGTGGTTGTTCTAAGTTTCTTCGCAGTAATTTTTCCTTACATTTAAGTTTACATTTGATTCTGGAGATGTACGATACAGAACGCTGCGTTCTGAAACAATCTTGTTATATTCGTAGAAGAGCAAGGGTCCTTTCGAAATTAAAATCTTTTTTGTAAAGTTCAAAAACTCCTTCTTTGGCTTGTTCAGAGTCGTTGTCCTGCAGGGTTCTACTTTTGCAAGGACCTTCCGAATTCTGGAGCATGGAAAGATGCCCTTCAGTTCCTGACATAACTTTATCCACTATTCTCGTTTCGCATTTCTTAAGGCGGAGTTGTCTCTAATGAGGAACGCTTTGTATTCGTCCTGTGAACCAGATTTTTCGCTTTGTTGAAAAGTTTTTTAGTGGCCAGCCTTAGGTCAGACAACTTTCTGGATTACTATGTTGTATCTCGGGTTATTGGCTTTTATTGGACAGCACAACGTTTACAGCGCTATACAAAATCACCTGTGCGTATTGTAAAAAACTAGCTGAATGTTGTGAGATATCATCATTTTGTCGGTGAAATTTTATTATTATTGTGTATCTAACAGTTGTTTTTGTGACTATTTATTCATCCCATTTAAATCGAAGAATTTAATTGCACCTTGTTGAATCTGAATTCTTAGCTAGATTATCATAATCATCATCATACAGAATAATGTTTTGTTGACTTTTACTTATACATTTATTATTATACCTTCCAGTTCTACTTAACGGTGATTCCGTACATTTGGATCAGTGTCTGGAAACTATTGTGGAACCCGGGAAAGACCATCGCATCAAAGATAGTTCTCTTGATAGAAATGCGGAAAATGCTGTAATTGGGAGTCAGATTTACAAACGGGATATTTAGATATCTAATCCGGTCGTCTGTGCTAGATCAAATGTCAAATTAACGCCGGGTTATCTTTCGGCGTGGACCGAACGTCGTAACGAGGCATATGCTCAGGCAGGTATGACTAAGATAAATATTGTCGAACCTAACCGGGTCATATGTCAGATCAGGCCAAGTCTAGCTAAATATAAGGCTTATCGATTTGTTCACCAAAGCAATAACTTCATGTTTTAAGACACATCTCCGTTCCTGCCTTGGTAGGGAGTTGCGTGATTATATCACTAAAACAATTCCTAAACCTAATTGACTCGCAAGAATTTCGTTCAGTATATCTTCTCCATTCCAAGTAAATGCAGTAACAAATTGTAAAAGTAACCAGTGCATCCAATAATAACATGTAATACGCAACAGCTATTTCATGACTTGCCACGTCTATCATCTACCTCGCTCTGCAAGATAGGATATTAAATAAAGAATTGTGTATTTGTTTCCTGTGAAACCTATTACTACAAATCAAATTTAGCTGCTGCTAATGATTGAAAACGTTTTGAATGTGTCCTATATACGAGCTCCGTCCCATTTCAGAAATCGGTATTTAGAGAACAAAAATATAAATCAGACTTTATGATATAGAAATAATTTTATCAATTTATTAGCTTTGGTATCGATAACCAATGCAAAATGAGAACAAATTATGAATATACGCAAAAAACCTAGAATTAATAAAGAGAATTATTTTAGCATACATCACAGGGTAATACGATCTTTTGCCTTCGTCTCATCTATGTCGTCATTTGAGCTGAGGTTTTTTCATTTTCGAACCGATGGCGATGGTATAAAAATATCGTGAACTTACACTAGAAAATGTTCGCGACAATGGGAATTAATTGTTAGAAAACTTAAATTTTATTAGTAATAACGAAAAACTCGTTTGTCAAGCAACAAAATTTTTAGATTTTGGTACTTAAACCATATTCCCAATAATTTAAGTAATATATTATGTCGCATTAAATTATTCTCTTAGAATTGTGCACAAGACCAGAGCTATGCTAGAGATGAGTGATACATGTAACGTAAAATATTCAGAATAGCACCATCCGCCAACAGTTAGTAAGATTGAGTCTAAATTTAGAGAAAATGGCGATGTTAGAAATGATTAGAAAATCAACGTTTTGTCAAGTATATAAAAGAATCCTTACGACACCTTTCGACCAGTTGCGTTAGAGAATGAGGTAAGTCATACAACACAGCTTTGTATCATGGGGAAGAAAAAATATCGTTCTTATAATATTCAACTCTTGCAAGAACTTGGCGACGATTGTTCCAGTCGGAGACTACAGTTTTGACTATAATTAATTATTTCCCCAGTAAATTGACGTTTGCTCTTGCAACGCTTTTTTTCAAATGGTACCATGTTTTACCTTAATGGCGCAGTGAATTACCAAAATCATCACTGGATGGTTGAGGCACACACTCAACAGTCGCAGAAATTGAATGTGCGAAGAGGAGAACAGGGGAAAGATATTGACAATTTTTGCACAATTCTTCAGTTCCAGCGCTTGCACCAACTTTTCCTAATACTAATGATCCTGATAATACGATATGGTTTCAGCAGGACGGTCCACCTCGAATTATATGCGCACTGTTAGAGATTTGTTCGGACAATTAAGGAGGTGGATTGGCAAGCGAGGACGAACAGAATGACCAGCGAGATACGCAAACCTTTCATTCATCGATTTCTTTTTATGGAATTCTTTAAAGTCTTAAGTTGTATACCAGTAAACTATAAAATTTAGTTGAATGTGGCAGTTCACACACTTAATTTAATAATGGTTGCATCTAGCAGGAGCAAATTGTTGCCAACAGTTGCCAACGCGTCTGTTGGATGCGTACGTTACATCGAATCTTCTACATCGACAACTGTTAGGGAGCGGTGGGCCATTTTAGGTAGCTTACTTTTCTATTGCCACATTTGTTCATGTTGACAAATATGGAGTACGAAACGCATGTATACGAATTCAAGAATCGTAAGTACGAAATAACCGATACAAAAGTAATTTATAGTATAAAGGAAGTATGCAATAAAAGGTCCAAAATTCTCACAAATATGTATTTAACTAGCCACCGGTTTCGTGGTTCACTCGCTAGTTAAATACATATTTGTGAGAATTTTTGACCTTTTATTGGATACTTCCTTTATAATATGAACTCACACAGAGTGTACTCCGACAACTCAATTTATAGTAAATTGAAAAGCAGTAAGTTATTGTTTTAAAATAGATAATATGTAATAAAGCTGCAGAATTCAGATAGCATTTAGACTCATACTTGACACGATTTAACATAGCCTCACAATGTATAGCTAACATAAGAATAGCAGCGCCAAAATGAACATTAATAATAAATATTTGTAAATATTAAGTATGTAAATAACTTACATAACATAAATTTTACTAATATTATTAGCATAAATTTACTGCCAAAATAAGCGATTTTTGTGTATTTGTGACGGAAACTTTAAATAAGAGTTGGGTTCTTTAAGTTTAATATTGTTTTCTGCTACTGAATTCTGTTCATTTTAGATAATAAGTGAATCGCTTATTACTTAAATAACCTGTAACTTTTTTGAGTTTCGGTAAATAGAAAACGACTGCTCATACTCAATACTATTCAACTATTGACGTAGCAAGGACAAAAAAATGTGAAGATTGGATATTAAACTCTAAATATAAGAGAAAACTTTATTCAAAATGAAAATACAACTCAAAAATATATTTTGAAAAAACTGACTTAAGGTATACTACAGTAAATGTAATTTTATTCATGAATATTAAACTATAACTCTTGTTTTGTCACACTTTTTTAGGTTGGCGTTGCTTCCTTTTAGAAAAAAATATTATTTCTTCATAAAAAGCTTTAAGGTTCATCAATCCACCGAAGAATGGTTGTTAGATGTTATATTTTACTATCTCGCACTGGGAGACTTTCGGCATATCCGCAATTTTTTGGAAAGTCAACTGTGACATTTTTCAGTTTTCTGGGTTGGGCATTAAACGAAATGTATGGGAGATGAAACCATCTATAAATTGACATGCTTTAACATCCTCCGGTTTCTGTGAGTCACACAGAAAATGATGAAATTTTGATATAGAGAATGGCACTCTCATGTCTCTCGTTGAATTAGGTGTTTCTTTTGAGACAGAGTCCTTTTTATAATATATACTCCACTAGGATTTAAAGTTTAACATATCTCGGTTTTCAATTTCATGTACGATGAACTTGTTTTGTGAACTTGCAGTCACGATAATCTCTGTATACGTATGCATGTCATAAACTCTGAAAATTTTTTTAAAGTTACGTTTTACCAGACCAAAGTCTCTATCGCAAGGCAAAAAAGAATGGCCACGTATAGAAAGAAATTGTTGTATCTTGTCAAAACAACCTGTTTCTATGAGAGGCATACACATACGCGCTAAGGTATGGTTTTTATTTTGAGCAGGATAGTTGTCCGAAAACAAGCACATTTCTCTGATGTTTGGTGATAAGTATTTTTCTATAAAGCTCAATAAGAGTGAACACACCTCATCAGGGAATTTTGCGGCAACACACTCGGGATAAACATAGAAATATGCTGTGTTGGTCTTCAAGTCATGTATGCAAAAAACAGATGCGCTTAGTTGAGTTAGGTAAAATATGTCTTGTATTGGGATTAAGGGTAATTACAGATTTTGCATATAGTCAAAAGACAATGCAACTAAGTCCTCTCTTGTATTACAATCTTCTGTGGCCTTTTTCATAGCAGAATAGAATTTCTTTGCTCGACGTTTGTGAACCAGTTTTTCCGCAACGGCAGCCTTTTTTGCTAGTTCTCCTAAAGACGCAGTTTTAATTTTTAGAGATAACCTAAGTCATTGACTTAAGGTGTTTAAGTTCTATATGTATTACAGTTATTACTTTTCTCAGATATCACATAAACTGACTAAGATTTTTTAAGCATTGTTTGATGTAGAATGGTCGAAAGCGCCCATATCGCGTAAAATCTTAAAATCGTCGAAAACTGACTTAGGTTGTTTAAGAAATAAGCGATTCAAGTAGCTTTTAAGTATTTAGAATAAAGAAATCGTCGTAAGTAAACAACTCAAAAAATCATTAATAAAAGACCAATTTTATTAAAAGAAGCATGGCAAGTATATCTATCTTTCGAGGGTACTATATGCTGTGATGAGGTTTGATACTGACTCATGTGATACTGAACAATAGTAGGTAAACTAAGCGACTATCACGCCACTTTGACCTTTGACCCCGCGAAGGAATTTACTTTCGCTAATTACCGCTAATTATTATGAAGGTTGTTTTTGATAATTTCACTGTCAGGAATGCGAGCAATTTTGTACGAATTCCAATTTCATAGTTGTTTTTAAAAATTTTACGGGCCAAAATATATTAACGATTATGACGAGGTCAAGAGAAATGTTCATATATCATGAATAATTGCTTCTAAATTTTTATATTATGTGTAATAATTCTAAATTTGATATTCTCAATTACTAATATCTAATACTTACATGTGAACTCCTTATTTACATTGTCCGGTACGTTTAAAATAAATATTCGGAATTTTTGCCACTCACAGTTCTACACCATTTTAAATCTAAGAATTTAAGAAATACATTATACATGGACACAGCATGGTAACAATACATATAACCGAATTATGTCTAATGGCTTTAACGTCACCGTTGGAATGTGCATGGAACGCTGCTAATTACCGCTAATTATAATGGTTGACCCCGCGAAGGAATTTACTTCTATGTGCAAACTATTTCATTATCACCAAGGTTGTTTTGGAAAATAATTTTGAAAATATAGATTTGACAATACATAAGTAATTACTGACGTAATAATTTTCGGAGCAAGTTCTAATTATAGTTAACTATAAAAGAAGAATTTTTGACTGGATGTTTATTAGTATACGCTAAGTTATAGCAACATACAAACCGTCTTTCAACAACGATATTTAGGTGAGTACATTATTTTGCTTTTTATTTAATGAATTTATTAATTTATTAAATACATAATATATTGCTTAATATATTATTCAATATTTTTTAATATTTGACGTGTTTTATTTTAGCATTCGCCAATTCTTTTCAACATACAAATCTCTGCCACTTCATTGTTATATTTTGGTGAGTATTATTATTTAGTGTTATATATATTAAATATATTATTTAATATTTTATATGTTTTAGTCGAAACCATTAAAATGAGTGGTGGACTACACTGCTTAATGCCAAAGAAATTCCATCTCATAGGTGTTAGAACGCAGACATTTTCATTTCTATGTGAAAACTGTTATTTTCCGTATTATATAGCTAACATCAACCGAGAAGTTGACAGCTTCTACGACGTGACTTCAAACCTTATATTGTTAAATGAGCGTCACTCAAGACCTGCATGTATAGAAATTGAAGAACCAAGTTGCAAATACTGCAATGAATCAATGTATAAAAAAATTGTAAAAGAAGAATGTGACGTTTGCAAACGCGCAATGAATAATATTTTGCATTAATATTCTAACCTCATTAGTAAGTATTTAGTAACATTTTTTCTATTGAAATTGTAAATTATGTACGTATAATAATGAATACATTGTAATATGTATTTCTTGTTACAGTTAAACAATACGACAATTTTATTGAAAACGCTTTACAAATGAGGGAAGATGCCATCGCCCGGGAAAAACAACTCATCGGTCAATCTTCATACTTCCTCAACAAAAGCGGTTCCAAGTGGCTTACCGTAGGACTAAGTCCAGCTGCCGGATTCATTCCAATTGTACAAATCAAATCTGTGAACGCATGCATTTTCTTCACACAAGAAGAATGGGAAGAATTCTGCAAAACCGAAGGCTGCAGTCCCAATCACCAGATGGAAGCCAGTTCTTATCGAGACATTCAAGTTATCCGTCTCAAAAGTAGAGGGCAGCAAATCGTGCTATCAACGGAGACATACAATAACATATATCATCTTCAAGAATTAATCAATCAGAAAATTAGTGTATTGGCCAGTTCTGACTTAATATCATTTTATAATCATGTTTTAAAATCTTGTACGAAAATGGATGGTGATTTATATTCTAATATCAAAACATTATTAGCTACTCACATAAATTCACAGAACACCATGTATATGTTAGGAGTTTTGTATATAACTTATAATACTGTATTTCTTGATTTTGAAATTATCAACTGTTGTTAAACCCCTGACTAGGTTTTTTTACAAAGTTTTCCCTAGTCCTCGAACAGAATTGTTGGGGTTAATATGTATTTTTAATAAAATTATTTTTATTAAATCTCATGTTTTTTTTTTAATTTACATACAAATAAGAATATATAAGTCATTTACACTCAGTATGAATGAAAACACATTGAAGATATGCAGAAGTTGAAAACGCATACCTACTTATACTAACGGGAAAGTAAATATAAAATCTAATGGAGATTACGGAAGAAAAGATTGAAGCAGTTTTAACAAAAATTGATGCAGATTGTGGGAGATTGGATGGTATAAGCGACTATATTATTCCTTCTTTACCCATATACATTTTCAAAACTAAGGTAAACCGCATCTCTCTAGAGCAGAAATGGCATTTATTATCGCATAGAAAAAGGTTGCACTTGAAGATTATCTTCCCTGCCACAACCATTATAATACTTTGGCGATGAAGGCCAAGAGAGGTGTTTATATATTATGGATAATTGTTCGTTGTAACACTGAATTTTTATATGTATTGGTTGTACGTTCAATAAATAATTTGAATACTGTATTATGTTTATTACTAACATAAAATCACAACTTAGCATCCAGTAAAGAATCTAACACATTAATATAAAAATAAAAAACGTTCATAATTGCTGTATATATTTTTTTTATTACTGATACAAGTTCATCGGTCAATCTTCATACTTCCTCAACAAGAGCGGTTCCAAGTGGCTTACCGTAGGACTGAGTCCAGCTGCTGGGTTTGTTCCAATCGTACAAATCAAATCTGTGAACGCATGCATTTTCTTCACACAAGAAGAATGGGAAGAATTCTGCAAAACCGAAGGCTGCAGACCCAATCACCAGATGGAAGCCAGTTCTTATCGAGACATTCAAGTTATCCGTCTCAAAAGTAGAGGGCAGCAAATCGTTTTATCAACGGAGACATACAATAACATATATCATCTTCAAGAATTAATCAATCAGAAAATTAGTGTATTGACCAGTTCTGACTTTGTATCATTTTAAAATCTTGTACGAAAATGGATGGTGATTTATATTCTAATATTATAACGTTATTAGCTACTCACATAAATTCACAGAACACCATGTATATGTTAGAAGTTTTGTATATAACTTATAATACTGTATTTCTTGATTTTGAAATTATGAACTGTTGTTAAACCCCTGACTAGGTTTTTTTTACAAAGTTTTTCCCGTCCTCGAACAGAATTGTTGGGGTTAATATGTTTGTTTTTTAATAAAATTATTTTTATTAAATCTCATGTTTTTTTTTAATTTACATACAAATGAGAATAGTATAGTAATATAAACGTAACATAAGCCATTTACACTCAGTATGAATGAGAAGAACAGATGGAAGATATGCAGAAGTTGAAAACGCATACCTACTTATACTAACGGGATAAGTAAATATAAAAGAGTTGCAATGGACGACAAAAAGTAAACATTTCGAAAAAAAGTTTCTGTTTTTATAAGAAAATATACTTAAATATTAAAACCAAGCATTCTGATTCATGTTAATTATATGCTATTTAGATTTCAAAGATGCTATTGTGACTATACTATATAATATTCTGTAGGATCAAATATATCATGATACATATTGTTGCCGATCGTGTTCGATTTCGTCATCGAATTCAAAACAATACAATAAATTTTAGAACCGATACTATGCAAACAACATAGAAAAATATCTAGGCCGCTAGGACTATCATTTAATATAATCGTTAAACAAATATGTAAAATATTTAGTTTAATTTTGAAATTATGAACTGTTGTAATACCTCTGATTAGGTTTTACAAAGTTTTTCCCTAGTCCTCGAACAGAATTGTTGAGGTTTATGTATATATTTTTTAAATATATTTCTTTGTAAGAGCATATGTTTTCGTTAAGCTTTACTATTCGTCATCAGAAGCGGCACATAAAAAACCTATAGAATCAGTATGGATCGAGAAGAGCTATGAATAAGATTAGAACAGCATATTGAAGAATTGCAAGAATTTAAAGGATACATCAAAGTATGTACTTATACTAACAAAAAAGTTAAAGAAAGTAAAAATGAATAAAGAGAATAAGTCATCATGGAGATTACGGATGAAAAGATTGAAGCAGTTTTAACAAAGATTGATGCAGATTGTAGGAGATTGGATGGTATAAGCGAGTATATTATTCCTTCTTTACCCACATACATTTTAAAAACAAAAGTGAATAAGATTTCCCTATAGCAGAAATGGCATTTATTATCGCATAAAAAAGGGTTGCACTTGAAGATTATCTTCCCTGCCACAAGCATTATAATACTTTGGTGATGAAAGATCACGTCGATGCTCCACCACCATCCCGAAGAAATTGTTACGGTTGCAAGAAGCTTTGTCCTGATATTTAATGCATATATTTATTATATCTAAATAAAATGCAAGTTATATAATATTTTTTGTTTTATTTAAAAAAAAATCGTTTACAAAACTCATACATTTACAATATTTCATTTTTATTAATCCAACTGTTCTGAGTATTATCAAAACCGAGCCATTTAACGTATACTTACTAATACTAACATTATCACCACCTTTAAACGTATGTTTTCCCATAACTTTAATGCTACTGTATACGGTACACAAAAGATGTTCTGCTAACATCAAAATTACAACTTGGCACCCATTAAAGAATCCAACACATTAATATACAAAAACGTTCATAATTGAATTATATTTTTATTAGAAGATATACATGATTTTTATAATAGGTAGTCTAACAAATTTCTACATTACGTGGTACACTTACTTATTTTATTTTTACTATGAACAAAGTAAAGAAAATTGGTTTTGACTAAATTAGGTGCATTGGTAAGGTGCTCTAAATTAACAATAGGTCAATCTTCATATTTGCTTAAAAAATCGGCATTTTGGTGACCCTTTACACATATTTTATCGTAAGATTTACAGATATCATTCTAGATTTTTCCAATATTTTTTAAGCCTACGTATCCATCATTATAATTAATATTCAAATAATTCCTCTCCAACCATCGTATACCTAGGTTAGTGATACCTGGTAAATATCCTGCATTTTAATCATATATACATGCGATTAAAATTATTATAAATAAAACATGTTTCATTCATAATGTAGTAAATAGACGAGAATCTGAAAGATTGATTAGTTGTAACACCGACACTGCCACCACAGACACAGTTGTAACGATGGCGCTTTTAGAATTGATAAGGGAAGCATATTACGGGTCTTTACCTGAGCTAATTGCTGGTTTTTTGACCTATAAAATAAACCCTATAATGCATTTGTATGTCAAAATATGTTTCTTATGTTAAAAGCTGTAGAGAAATATAGTGGGCGAGCGAAGAATCGTTTGTATTCGAACGATAGATATAGATCAGCTGTTGAAGCTATAAAGCTATATAGCTATATAAGCTATATAAGCTTCTCGTAATCCCTGACCGACCTATAATTTTTTATTCTTATCTTTTTAAATTTATGGTAATTGCGTCTGCCTTTATTTGACAAGAGAATAAATTATACCTGTACCATTTCTAAACAACTTCTAATTGTTCTGAAATTGTGCGAAAAAGTCAACACGATACCTAATCGATACGATCGAACACCTTCTAAACAACTTCTGGTCCACTTCTAAACAACTTATGAGAAACTTCTAATTAACTTCTCCTCTACTTCTAAACAACTTCTGATAAACTTCTCGTCCACTTCCGGTTTACTTCTGACCTATTTAAGCATAGATTCAGCTGTAATAGATCAGTTGCTAGCGTTATTCTATGTAGTACAAACACAGCTTAGACTTCGAATCTCGCGTATTATATGAGGATGGAGCAAGTTGAATATGATACGGCATATGGACCGAAATATATTGATGGAAAATGTATGATGGGTGATAAAGAACTGGTTTTAAGCAAAGATGAAATATTTATAGGCGGGAAGACGTTTCCGAGGTCAGAGGGCCTACACGAATTAATATTTACTAGAAATCCCCAAAATTTTACATTATTGGACCAGCAAATCTATAAACATGTACTTGAATTATGTGGCGTTCACAGAAATAAACGAGGCTATCTGAATCACCAGGCTGATAAAGTTAAGTTTTCACGGATAATTAAACCACTGTTTAAAAATAAGACCAACCCGAAAATAAAACTACCTAAGCCGCAAGTCAAGGAGGAGGATACGCCAGTCAAATACACCGGTCAAATGGACAGATGTAGATATGTTGAGATTAGAGAACAGTGTGAATAAAAGAAACGTTATAATAGATGAATTACGGGTCGTCGCGTCGATGTTATATACTAGAATACATTCATTTATGATATATAATTTATAATACAGGTACAATAAATAATACATACTACCTTTAACATATTTTATTTGTTTTTGATTACTCCGTTGATGTATAGAGTCGGACATAAAACTCTGACGGCTTTGATCAGGTATGGAACGGCTTTGATCAGGTATTGAACGGCTTTGATCAGGTATTGAACGGCTTCTATCAGGTACCAATCGGGTATTTATTAGCTTTTTTATCAGGTACCGATTTATCGGGTTCTGATCTATCAGGTACTAATTTATCAGGTACCGATTTATTAGGTACTGATTTATCAACTTAAACTCCTACCATATGACAATTTCTAACAAGACACAGCTGCTTGTGCATGTATGCGCGGAAGCAGCTGTGTCTTGTTAGAAATTGTCATATGGTAGGAGTTTAAGTTGATAAATCAGTACCTAATAAATCGGTACCTGATAAATTAGTACCTGATAGATCAGAACCCGATAAATCGGTACCTGATAAAAAAGCTAATAAATACCCGATTGGTACCTGATAGAAGCCGTTCAATACCTGATCAAAGCCGTTCAATACCTGATCAAAGCCGTTCCATACCTGATCAAAGCCGTCAGAGTTTTATGTCCGACTCTATACATCAACGGAGTAATCAAAAACAAATAAAATATGTTAAAGGTAGTATGTATTATTTATTGTACCTGTATTATAAATTATATATCATAAATGAATGTATTCTAGTATATAACATCGACGCGACGACCCGTAATTCATCTATTATAACGTTTCTTTTATTCACACTGTTCTCTAATCTCAACATATCTACATCTGTCCATTTGACCGGTGTATTTGACTGGCGTATCCTCCTCCTTGACTTGCGGCTTAGGTAGTTTTATTTTCGGGTTGGTCTTATTTTTAAACAGTGGTTTAATTATCCGTGAAAACTTCACTTTATCAGCCTGGTGATTCAGATAGCCTCGTTTATTTCTGTGAACGCCACATAATTCAAGTACATGTTTATAGATTTGCTGGTCCAATAATGTAAAATTTTGGGGATTTCTAGTAAATATTAATTCGTGTAGGCCCTCTGACCTCGGAAACGTCTTCCCGCCTATAAATATTTCATCTTTGCTTAAAACCAGTTCTTTATCACCCATCATACATTTTCCATCAATATATTTCGGTCCATATGCCGTATCATATTCAACTTGCTCCATCCTCATATAATACGCGAGATTCGAAGTCTAAGCTGTGTTTGTACTACATAGAATAACGCTAGCAACTGATCTATTACAGCTGAATCTATGCTTAAATAGGTCAGAAGTAAACCGGAAGTGGACGAGAAGTTGATCAGAAGTTGTTTAGAAGTAGAGGAGAAGTTAATTAGAAGTTTCTCATAAGTTGTTTAGAAGTGGACCAGAAGTTGTTTAGAAGGTGTTCGATCGTATCGATTAGGTATCGTGTTGACTTTTTCGCACAATTTCAGAACAATTAGAAGTTGTTTAGAAATGGTACAGGTATAATTTATTCTCTTGTCAAATAAAGGCAGACGCAATTACCATAAATTTAAAAAGATAAGAATAAAAAATTATAGGTCGGTCAGGGATTACGAGAAGCTTATATAGCTTATATAGCTATATAGCTTTATAGCTTCAACAGCTGATCTATATCTATCGTTCGAATACAAACGATTCTTCGCTCGCCCACTATATTTCTCTACAGCTTTTAACATAAGAAACATATTTTGACATAAAAATGCATTATAGGGTTTATTTTATAGGTCAAAAAACCAGCAATTAGCTCAGGTAAAGACCCGTAATATGCTTCCCTTATCAATTCTAAAAGCGCCATCGTTACAACTGTGTCTGTGGTGGCAGTGTCGGTGTTACAACTAATCAATCTTTCAGATTCTCGTCTATTTACTACATTATGAATGAAACATGTTTTATTTATAATAATTTTAATCGCATGTATATATGATTAAAATGCAGGATATTTACCAGGTATCACTAACCTAGGTATACGATGGTTGGAGAGGAATTATTTGAATATTAATTATAATGATGGATACGTAGGCTTAAAAAATATTGGAAAAATCTAGAATGATATCTGTAAATCTTACGATAAAATATGTGTAAAGGGTCACCAAAATGCCGATTTTTTAAGCAAATATGAAGATTGACCTATTGTTAATTTAGAGCACCTTACCAATGCACCTAATTTAGTCAAAACCAATTTTCTTTACTTTGTTCATAGTAAAAATAAATTAAGTAAGTGTACCACGTAATGTAGAAATTTGTTAGACTACCTATTATAAAAATCATGTATATCTTCTAATAAAAATATAATTCAATTATGAACGTTTTTGTATATTAATGTGTTGGATTCTTTAATGGGTGCCAAGTTGTAATTTTGATGTTAGCAGAACATCTTTTGTGTACCGTATACAGTAGCATTAAAGTTATGGGAAAACATACGTTTAAAGGTGGTGATAATGTTAGTATTAGTAAGTATACGTTAAATGGCTCGGTTTTGATAATACTCAGAACAGTTGGATTAATAAAAATGAAATATTGTAAATGTATGAGTTTTGTAAACGATTTTTTTTAAATAAAACAAAAAATATTATATAACTTGCATTTTATTTAGATATAATAAATATATGCATTAAATATCAGGACAAAGCTTCTTGCAACCGTAACAGTTTCTTCGGGATGGTGGTGGAGCATCGACGTGATCTTTCATCACCAAAGTATTATAATGCTTGTGGCAGGGAAGATAATCTTCAAGTGCAACCCTTTTTTATGCGATAATAAATGCCATTTCTGCTATAGGGAAATCTTATTCACTTTTGTTTTTAAAATGTATGTGGGTAAAGAAGGAATAATATACTCGCTTATACCATCCAATCTCCTACAATCTGCATCAATCTTTGTTAAAACTGCTTCAATCTTTTCATCCGTAATCTCCATGATGACTTATTCTCTTTATTCATTTTTACTTTCTTTAACTTTTTTTGTTAGTATAAGTACATACTTTGATGTATCCTTTAAATTCTTGCAATTCTTCAATATGCTGTTCTAATCTTATTCATAGCTCTTCTCGATCCATACTGATTCTATAGGTTTTTTATGTGCCGCTTCTGATGACGAATAGTAAAGCTTAACGAAAACATATGCTCTTACAAAGAAATATATTTAAAAAATATATACATAAACCTCAACAATTCTGTTCGAGGACTAGGGAAAAACTTTGTAAAACCTAATCAGAGGTATTACAACAGTTCATAATTTCAAAATTAAACTAAATATTTTACATATTTGTTTAACGATTATATTAAATGATAGTCCTAGCGGCCTAGATATTTTTCTATGTTGTTTGCATAGTATCGGTTCTAAAATTTATTGTATTGTTTTGAATTCGATGACGAAATCGAACACGATCGGCAACAATATGTATCATGATATATTTGATCCTACAGAATATTATATAGTATAGTCACAATAGCATCTTTGAAATCTAAATAGCATATAATTAACATGAATCAGAATGCTTGGTTTTAATATTTAAGTATATTTTCTTATAAAAACAGAAACTTTTTTTCGAAATGTTTACTGATTGTCGTCCATTGCAACTCTTGTATATTTACTTATCCCGTTAGTATAAGTAGGTATGCGTTTTCAACTTCTGCATATCTTCCATCTGTTCTTCTCATTCATACTGAGTGTAAATGGCTTATGTTACGTTTATATTACTATACTATTCTCATTTGTATGTAAATTAAAAAAAAACATGAGATTTAATAAAAATAATTTTATTAAAAAACAAACATATTAACCCCAACAATTCTGTTCGAGGACGGGAAAAACTTTGTAAAAAAACCTAGTCAGGGGTTTAACAACAGTTCATAATTTCAAAATCAAGAAATACAGTATTATAAGTTATATACAAAACTTCTAACATATACATGGTGTTCTGTGAATTTATGTGAGTAGCTAATAACGTTATAATATTAGAATATAAATCACCATCCATTTTCGTACAAGATTTTAAAATGATACAAAGTCAGAACTGGTCAATACACTAATTTTCTGATTGATTAATTCTTGAAGATGATATATGTTATTGTATGTCTCCGTTGATAAAACGATTTGCTGCCCTCTACTTTTGAGACGGATAACTTGAATGTCTCGATAAGAACTGGCTTCCATCTGGTGATTGGGTCTGCAGCCTTCGGTTTTGCAGAATTCTTCCCATTCTTCTTGTGTGAAGAAAATGCATGCGTTCACAGATTTGATTTGTACGATTGGAACAAACCCAGCAGCTGGACTCAGTCCTACGGTAAGCCACTTGGAACCGCTCTTGTTGAGGAAGTATGAAGATTGACCGATGAACTTGTATCAGTAATAAAAAAAATATATACAGCAATTATGAACGTTTTTTATTTTTATATTAATGTGTTAGATTCTTTACTGGATGCTAAGTTGTGATTTTATGTTAGTAATAAACATAATACAGTATTCAAATTATTTATTGAACGTACAACCAATACATATAAAAATTCAGTGTTACAACGAACAATTATCCATAATATATAAACACCTCTCTTGGCCTTCATCGCCAAAGTATTATAATGGTTGTGGCAGGGAAGATAATCTTCAAGTGCAACCCTTTTTTTATGCGATAATAAATGCCATTTCTGCTCTAGAGAGATGCGGTTTACCTTAGTTTTGAAAATGTATATGGGTAAAGAAGGAATAATATAGTCGCTTATACCATCCAATCTCCCACAATCTGCATCAATTTTTGTTAAAACTGCTTCAATCTTTTCTTCCGTAATCTCCATTAGATTTTATATTTACTTTCCCGTTAGTATAAGTAGGTATGCGTTTTCAACTTCTGCATATCTTCAATGTGTTTTCATTCATACTGAGTGTAAATGACTTATATATTCTTATTTGTATGTAAATTAAAAAAAAAACATGAGATTTAATAAAAATAATTTTATTAAAAATACATATTAACCCCAACAATTCTGTTCGAGGACTAGGGAAAACTTTGTAAAAAAACCTAGTCAGGGGTTTAACAACAGTTGATAATTTCAAAATCAAGAAATACAGTATTATAAGTTATATACAAAACTCCTAACATATATGTACATGGTGTTCTGTGAATTTATGTGAGTAGCTAATAATGTTTTGATATTAGAATATAAATCACCATCCATTTTCGTACAAGATTTTAAAACATGATTATAAAATGATATTAAGTCAGAACTGGCCAATACACTAATTTTCTGATTGATTAATTCTTGAAGATGATATATGTTATTGTATGTCTCCGTTGATAAAACGATTTGCTGCCCTCTACTTTTGAGACGGATAACTTGAATGTCTCGATAAGAACTGGCTTCCATCTGGTGATTGGGACTGCAGCCTTCGGTTTTGCAGAATTCTTCCCATTCTTCTTGTGTGAAGAAAATGCATGCGTTCACAGATTTGATTTGTACAATTGGAATGAATCCGGCAGCTGGACTTAGTCCTACGGTAAGCCACTTGGAACCGCTTTTGTTGAGGAAGTATGAAGATTGACCGATGAGTTGTTTTTCCCGGGCGATGGCATTTTCCCTCATTTGTAAAGCGTTTTCAATAAAATTGTCGTATTGTTTAACTGTAACAAGAAATACATATTACAATGTATTCATTATTATACGTACATAATTTACAATTTCAATAGAAAAAATGTTACTAAATACTTACTAATGAGGTTAGAATATTAATGCAAAATATTATTCATTGCGCGTTTGCAAACGTCACATTCTTCTTTTACAATTTTTTTATACATTGATTCATTGCAGTATTTGCAACTTGGTTCTTCAATTTCTATACATGCAGGTCTTGAGTGACGCTCATTTAACAATATAAGGTTTGAAGTCACGTCGTAGAAGCTGTCAACTTCTCGGTTGATGTTAGCTATATAATACGGAAAATAACAGTTTTCACATAGAAATGAAAATGTCTGCGTTCTAACACCTATGAGATGGAATTTCTTTGGCATTAAGCAGTGTAGTCCACCACTCATTTTAATGGTTTCGACTAAAACATATAAAATATTAAATAATATATTTAATATATATAACACTAAATAATAATACTCACCAAAATATAACAATGAAGTGGCAGAGATTTGTATGTTGAAAAGAATTGGCGAATGCTAAAATAAAACACGTCAAATATTAAAAAATATTGAATAATATATTAAGCAATATATTATGTATTTAATAAATTAATAAATTCATTAAATAAAAAGCAAAATAATGTACTCACCTAAATATCGTTGTTGAAAGACGGTTTGTATGTTGCTATAACTTAGCGTATACTAATAAACATCCAGTCAAAAATTCTTCTTTTATAGTTAACTATAATTAGAACTTGCTCCGAAAATTATTACGTCAGTAATTACTTATGTATTGTCAAATCTATATTTTCAAAATTATTTTCCAAAACAACCTTGGTGATAATGAAATAGTTTGCACATAGAAGTAAATTCCTTCGCGGGGTCAACCATTATAATTAGCGGTAATTAGCAGCGTTCCATGCACATTCCAACGGTGACGTTAAAGCCATTAGACATAATTCGGTTATATGTATTGTTACCATGCTGTGTCCATGTATAATGTATTTCTTAAATTCTTAGATTTAAAATGGTGTAGAACTGTGAGTGGCAAAAATTCCGAATATTTATTTTAAACCAGAAGGGGTACCGGAGTAAACGTAACTATATACTATTGGATCGCGCTTATGACTCCAATAAACTGAGGTTGGAAATAAGTTGGAAATTTCCGAAAATGTAATTCATTTATTAAAGGCCAAATTTTCGCCGAGAATTGTCGGCTTCTTCAGGGCACTACATAGAACAACTTAATTGTAAAATTTAATAATAAACACCAGTAAAATTACTTACATAATGTGAATTAATGGAACCTCATTGATGTTGAAAATTTACAATCAAAGAGCATGCTGATAAGTTAACATGAATACTTGCAAACAGATACGTTATATTTAAATCGTAAATTCAATTTTATTACAAAACCATTAAGAAAGAGGCGTAAAATATTTATAAAGAAAACAGGGAAAAACACAAAAAACATTTTTAAAATAAACTGCAATGAACATACAAGGTACATCCAAAAAATCAACAAACAAGTAACTATAAAACTATTGTTATTCACTATTAATGAAACTAACAATACCATAAGAATTATTGAGAACAAAATTCATAATTTAGAAATGTCACTTTACAATAGTCTCCCATTTCATATTTTTATTGAATTCATCAATGTCCAACACCAAAATTTTAACAGATTATTCAACCAGATAAAAGCCAAAAATTTAAAAAAATTTGAACAATTAAGTGATCCCTCTCTTTACTTAACTCATGAATATGATCCAAGATGGTTCGTCAATCTTTCCAACGTTGACATTCCTAATCATATAAAAAATTTTCTTGCATTAGGTCATAAATTTAATTTACCTATCTCAGCTAAAGACATAGATATCCTCAAACTCCTTTCAGATATCGAATTTATAATACAGGGGATTCCGGTGGAGAATAGGGATGTCATTAGAGCGCGTGCCACTTATTTAGTCACTAACTTTTTGAATAATTCTTTTAATACCGCACCATCCATTAGCTTACCCATTGAGAGAGAGACTCGAACATTCTTAAAAAAAATAAATCGTTGTTAATTTTAAAAGCTGACAAGGGTAATTGCACTGTAGCCGTAGATAATGAAACATACATTTCTAAATCTAACGAGTTGCTCTCTGACCCGGATACATATAAAAAAAATCGACAGAGATCCCACTTCAAAAATAGAAAGAATTAACAACAAGCTTGTTGATGAACTTCATAGTAATAATCATATCAATGATGCACTCAAAAAACAACTCAAAACATACAATGGGGTACCACCTAAATATTATGGTTTGGTGAAAATACACAAAGAAGGGTTTCCTCTTCGCCCCATTATATCGTGCATTAATTCGCCGACACAACCACTAGCCAAATTTATTAGTGGGATTATTGATAAGGCGTTTAAATCATACAATATGTTCCGAGTCAGAGATAGTTTTGAATTCTCAAAAAAAATTAATAATATTAAACTACCCGATGGTTTTGTTCTAGCCTCTTTCGATGTTATTTCCTTATTTACAAATATCCCAGTTGATCTGGTTATCACCATACTCAACGATAACTTTCACTTAATTTCAGATATATGCACTATTCCGAGGGATCTCTTTATAAGAATCATAAAATTTTTGTTTGATTCAACTTATTTCACTTTTAAAGATCAATTTTTCCTACAAAGTACAGGTTGTCCTATGGGAGGTGCGGTTAGCCCTTCAATAGCTGAACTCGTTATGAATACTGTTTTATATTTTATAAAAGACAATATAGACTTTGAATTTCCCTTTTTATTTCAGTATGTTGACGATCTGCTATTGGCAGTACCCTCTGAAAAAATAGAATACACCCTTGAGGTGTTCAATAGATTCAATAGCAAGTTGAGATTCACCGTAGAAACTGAAATTAATGGTGCTGTCCCTTTTTTAGACACCAAAGTTGTACGTGACAGCCATAACATCATCAAACTTGATTGGTATCGTAAACCTACGAACTCAGATAGATACCTTCACTTTTATTCTGAACATCCTCTTAAATATAAGGTCAATCTTATACTTGCATTGAAACATAGAATTGAAAATATTTGTCACCCGGATTTTCATAGAAAGAATTTTAATATTTTGGGGACGATCCTTCGAAAGAACTGCTACCCCTCCAAATTAATCAATCATTGTCTTTTGCCAAGTGCGGGCTCTGTTGATGTCGATGTCCCTATCCGGAATCCTGACATTCAGAATAATACTGATGGTCTGACACAACAGACCATCTACCGTAAACTCCAATATATTCCACATTTAACCAATAGTCTTATTTATTTGTTTAAACAGTTTGATATAAAGATAGTACCTTATCCCATCAATAAATTGGCGGCTTTTTATTCAAAAATAAAAGACAAGACCAACCATCTGGACCTTTCTAGTGTTGTTTATCATGTCCAGTGTGATGATTGCGATGGGTGTTACATTGGACAGACTTCACAAAAATTAAAAAACCGTATCTGTGCTCACAAAAGTAATGTGAGAAATCATACCAATAATACTGCCCTCAGCTGCCATTGTAATGAGACGGGTCACAATTTCAATTTTGACAACGTTAAGGTTTTGAACATTGAGACCAACCCCTTTAAGAGGAATTTCCTAGAAATGTGTTATATCAAAAAATTTCCAAAGTCAATTAATTATCGAAGGGATGTTGAAGATCTCAGTAATATATATATTAACTTAATCAATAGGTAATTTACTTTGATCTGTGATTAACTTTTTGGATGTACCTTGTATGTTCATTGCAGTTTATTTTAAAAATGTTTTTTGTGTTTTTCCCTGTTTTCTTTATAAATATTTTACGCCTCTTTCTTAATGGTTTTGTAATAAAATTGAATTTACGATTTAAATATAACGTATCTGTTTGCAAGTATTCATGTTAACTTATCAGCATGCTCTTTGATTGTAAATTTTCAACATCAATGAGGTTCCATTAATTCACATTATGTAAGTAATTTTACTGGTGTTTATTATTAAATTTTACAATTAAGTTGTTCTATGTAGTGCCCTGAAGAAGCCGACAATTCTCGGCGAAAATTTGGCCTTTAATAAATGAATTACATTTTCGGAAATTTCCAACTTATTTCCAACCTCAGTTTATTGGAGTCATAAGCGCGATCCAATAGTATTTATTTTAAACGTACCGGACAATGTAAATAAGGAGTTCACATGTAAGTATTAGATATTAGTAATTGAGAATATCAAATTTAGAATTATTACACATAATATAAAAATTTAGAAGCAATTATTCATGATATATGAACATTTCTCTTGACCTCGTCATAATCGTTAATATATTTTGGCCCGTAAAATTTTTAAAAACAACTATGAAATTGGAATTCGTACAAAATTGCTCGCATTCCTGACAGTGAAATTATCAAAAACAACCTTCATAATAATTAGCGGTAATTAGCGAAAGTAAATTCCTTCGCGGGGTCAAAGGTCAAAGTGGCGTGATAGTCGCTTAGTTTACCTACTAACAATGGCCATATTAATTAGAAGTGCTAGTGTATGATAATGTTAAATTGTAAATGTTAAATAATTCTTTCATTTCTCCAAATTCTTACTAGATGCAGATGACTTCAAAGTATTTAAGGAAATTAAATCAATAAGCGATCAATTTGATCTGCAACTAGATCTGATTTGCCTTCAAAAATAATAGGTTGATTTTCAATCTCGACAAATGCAAAATTATACATTTTACTAGAAACAAAACAGTCAATAATTTCCCATATAACATTCGAGGTCACCAACTATCCATTGTTTCTGAGATTAATGATTTGGGTGTTCTGTTCGACAGTAAATTGCTGTTTGATAAGCATGCTGATTCCACTGTTAATAAGGCTCTGCAACGGTTGGGATTTATACTTCGACTAACGAAGTCATTTCGTAAGTTGCCTTCTCTCAAATCGTTTATCATGCACATGTTCACAGAGTGCTCTCCTACGCAAGCATCGTTTGGAATCCGCAGTACAGTGTTTATAGAGACAGAATCGAGTCGGTTCAGAAAAGGTTCATTAGATTCTTAACAAGAAAGTTCTATATGCCTGTATTTAGTTATGAGCATAGTATGCTGGAATTTTATATGCTTTCTGTCGAGCAGCGTCGTGCGCGTACCGACGTAATGTTTTTGTTCAAGATCTGCAGCGGTAAAATAGATTGTGCTGAATAATTACTCTCCCTCATTAACTTTAACGCTTCGCCGTATTGTACACGTTCTCTTCTACCTTTCAAGCTTCCAGCTACTAATACTAAACGGTTTCACAAACTCGCCGATTCTAAGAAGTATGGCTTCTTTTAACATCATTTGTCCAAATGCTGATATTTTTATCAGCTCACTAACTACATTTAAGACCATCATTAGAACAACAGACTTGTTATATGGATTTCCTTTTCTTTTGTTACCTAATTATTATATAAATACTTTTACTTTTCTGAATTGCAAGTTAAATTGTATATTTTATTTTTGTATTTAGTATTATATATTCACACGTTTGTAGACATGTTGCACATGTAAAAATGTACACACTTGCTATAGCATATGTTTAGTACCTTGTTGTTACTGAATTTCTATTGAATTTTATTGAATTTGGGGATAACGTTGTTGGGCTTGTCCTGCTGTTATTCTTCTTGTATTAAATAAATAAACAAATAAAATGATAAAAATATATAGCAAACCACAGAATTTATATTCTATGTAAGCGCTGAATGTCTGGGATAGTCATGTTGGAACTCATATTAATCTATGAAGTGTCATCCATATCTCAAATTGAGAAGTTGAAAATATCTTTGCAATTTATTGCTTATTTAATAATGGCTTTTGTATTTAACAGACAACAAACACAGTAAGTTTGGCCGATTTGGCTTTGGCAGTGAATAGTAAAACCATGTCACTTAACTTTGTATTACAAATAATTATACTAGCGATGGTCAGTTTATTGTTTATCTACGGTGATAGCCGATGATCCTGTGAGTATGTTTGGTGGTACATCGATGTTACTAATATCATGAGTGAAGCAAAGCGAAATGTCAAATTAGTTTGCTAACTCTATCTACATCCATATTTTATTTTAAAAATATTCTAAAAAATAGACCTTGCATTTTTTAGTCATGAAAAAATTGTTAATAAGGATTTTGCTTTAAAAGTTGATAACAAAGAATAAAGAATTTGGTACATACAATAAATTATATAAAAAAATAGTGAACATATATTAGTGAAAGGCATTTGGCGCTTTCTTCTGATACAAAAGTAGTTAGCAAGATACATATATGCAGAAGTGTGAATACCAAAACTTTAATGACACTGCGCACGCATTTGTGGAGTGCCTATAATACGTTATATGTATGTAGTTTTAATACATATGATTTCTTTTTATAGCCGTACTGAAAAAATCTAGTTCTGTAACTCCCATTTTTGATCTTAATCATCCACGACAAACAATCAGTAATAAGATCCAAAAAATTAACGATGCACCTTCGATCCTAGAAAATGTTATGAATTCTATTAAAAGAAGAACTTTACATTGTGTGAAGGCAGTAGCCCTATAACACTCTATAAATTGTATCTTTTTCTTTTGTTAGCTGTTATTACTATATCACATATTATTATGGCCTTGATAACGACAGGTACCCTGATATTCAAACATGTTAGCTTTGTATCGAGTGTTTCGTGTTTTGTGGTGAAATTGTGCTTTTTATGTTGAACTTTGTCTGGGTAGTTCCAGTGAGGAAGTAATAATAGACAAATAAAGTAGTAGTTCGGTGTTCTAGTTTATAGTTGTGTTGATCTTAATGCAAGTTACAATGATATTTTCATTTACCTCAATAAAATTTAGAATTTTCGTTGCGGTCGGTGACTGACTAGTTATTTCACGGCACGCTTTACTTACTACCGTTTCGCTGGTTCGTTTCTCACAAAAGAAGTACGCATTCAAAATAAAGGGTTGCTCCAGATCTTTTGTCGCTGTTGTTAACACTCGGAAGCGACATTCCGTGTCACATTGACTAAAAATGTGAAAAGAAGTGGTGTAAAAAACAAAAAAGACGTAATTGTGATTCTCGCGGGATGCTACTTGTGCATTGTATTGTCCCAGGAGAGAGGCATTCAAGAACAGTAGATACCGCGGAAGGACTGAATAATTGAAAACTGTAAGTATGAAGCCGAATAGACTTTAATTACTGAAAAAGTACACTTAGATTACATCAAGAACAGACTATGTAGTAATCTGTAAAAGAATATATTTAGTAAGGATAGATCAGGAAATGGTTTTTGACCCTAGGGAAACGAAAATATTTTTATTTCCCTATTCTCTCTTTTACATATACCTAGCTGATATTGGAACCAGAATTGAAATTCTTACGCTAGTAAATATCGCCTTTTTTCAAACACTTCAAAAGCATACCGGTTGTTAAAAACAGTTATAAGAACCCAAGTCACTACTTTTTATCTCTGGAATGTTGAAGGGAAAAACAGAATAAATGAAGAACCTGGTAGAAAAGAAATTTATATAATTTCGTATACATAGCAGACTCCTAAGTTCCAGGAAACTAATTGCCTCTAATTATTGATTACTGCGTAATGATTTACTTAATGACGAATAATCCTGCCTTCTATCAAATAAATGGACAGATCACTCGTACTTACTGGTTTAAATGTTTTTAATTATGCCAGTGAGAACTTTGTTTTATAGTAACCATATTACTTAGGTATAGCAGGAAATAATTCGGAATTTTCGTTAGTAGATTCAATTTAGTAATCCCATCATCAGGGTTTAAATTAATATTTTATTTCTACTATATCAAACTTAACCAACTTTTCGTGGATGATTCTTCACATTTGTTTGTTATTTATTATCTCAGTTAGTAACATATTATTTAGTATAATTATTTTATTACATGTTTATCAAGAGATTTGACAATATTTGCACTATCTTTAAATATTATATATAAATTAGTTAATATGCTTACTAAGCGATTGCTTAAGTTTATTTTTTATGTACAGTAAGGATATTAATTTAATGTAGACAATACGCATAGACAATACGCATCTATTAATAATTTTGCTACGTTGTGAGAAAAACTGCGCTTATCTCCGTTTGATGAGTTGGTACAAATAAAAAGTGATAGCCATGAATATCCTATCACTATTTAAAGCGAAATACCGCATGTAAATATGACATTCGGCTTCAGTCAATATTTTAAATACTAATGACAGAGAATTTAATATTAACATCTTGAGGTACATTTAATCAGACAATTTTCAGTTCAGCCTTTATTTTGCTTCATTTAAATTATCAAGTTTAACAGTAGTAACTGACGCGCCTGTTTGTTTCGTTCTCTAAAAGAAATAAACTAAGAAGAAAAGATGTGGAAGCAGAAGATGTAAACAATCCATGGTCGATAGTGAAGCGCACAGACTCTTCCAATTAGAATTAACGAGACATTTAGATGGGGACGTGCTTGCCATTAGTCCTTTTGGATTCAACAGTCATTGTCTCTCGAACGCAATAGAGAAAAATTATTCCTGTCGAATGTCTAACAAGGTATAGTACTAAGAGAGAGATCGCCGAAAGTGTCGGAGGAGAGACGAGGATAGGTAGTAGCTGCGGCAATCTGCAAAGAATGTAGTTCATTACTAAAAATGATTGGAAAATTTGCAATCACAGAGTAACCCGAAAATAACAAAGAATTAATGTCGAGGTTTAGTATGGAGGCAATATCTGAATTTTATGCGTTTATGTGTGAATTACATTAAAGTTGAATAAGAATGACGTTGATTGCTTTTGTCATGTAGTGGAGGAGACTAATGAACTTTTCTCGTATCGAATAAACAAACTAATTATATAAAGAAAATGCAGATACGAAATTAACTTTGAGGCACCGTCTAGACTGTAAATAGGAGTGTATGCAAGACCAAAGCTTACGAAAGTTTATAGAAGAGTAGAAACACGCGCAATAGCATGCACGTTCTATCATAATTGCAATTTTTTTTCTAATTTTGTAAGTTTAAATTAGTTACTGGAAAGGATTGGTTTTCGCAGTTGTAAACATTACCGCTACCGCTTCAACTATGCATTTTTTGTTGTCTAAAGTTCGATAGCCGCATTACTTCGCCATAACTAATGTAGTGCTGTTAATTGTATCCCAACAGCAAATGATGATGATCTCTCAGTATCATGTCTCAAGTAGTCTCTGAGTAGTCTGTAACTCGTACATGGTAGCCTTTTACTTCTGCCAGTTTCTTGCTACTACCACTATTCGCCTTTTAAAATGTACGTAGGATGACGGCAGAGCGGTCCAACTTGGACTCTATTTAACATTTTGTATCAATTGCACAGAACTATCGCTCCGCTCTCTTTATTGGAAAATTATTAAAAAAAATCTAAAAATGTAAGATCAAATTACTTTTGAATTACTATATCAACTTTACAGCAAATAAATACATTACATAGGTGTGATCTATATCTATCCAACAGTATCTATATACTTATTTCAAATTTAGATGGACGTTGAACGCAAAATATCTTGAATATTTCAAATGTTTATCTTTTGAAATTTGAATAGTTCCAACACTGACAGTTCTAGTATTTGAGTATTTGAAATTACCGCAATTAGTACAGATTATGCGTTCTTTTTTCTTTTTGAAAAACAGTTTCCTACGTGACTTGTCCGATTTTATTTAATCCTTCTTGCGAAACAATTTTGTCAATTTTGAAATTTGAAACCATAATCAAAATGTTTCATACAACAATTTTGTAAACAAAAAAACAAACATGTTAGATTTTAAATTTCGACAATGAAAACAATATGTTGAATGCAATGAAAATATATTATAAAAAACTTTTATAAACACAGTGGAAAACGATTTGTAACTGGCTATGGATAAAAGTTTTTTTAATATAATAGTTTCATTGTATTCAACATATTGCTTCGAACGTCAAAATTTAATATCTAACATGTCTGTTTCTCTTTTACAAAATTGTTTTATGAAATATTTTGCATATGTTTTCAAATTTTAAAATTGAAGAAATTGTTTTGTAAGATTTTTAGAAGTGCCTTATGTTTAGAAACACAATTCTTTTGTAAGTTTATTTCATTGTTTCTTGGTTTTAAAAAGTGAAGTTTTATTATATACATATGTATTTGTTTAGGTATGAAGAAGAATTGAATAAAATTCGAAACGTCACGTAATAAATTATTGTTTTTCATTTAAATTGAAAAAAGGAACAATATGTTCTGTACTAGTTGCAGTAATTTTAAGTCTCAAATAAGTCTACAATTGTCAGTGTTAGCACTGTTCAAGTATTAAAAGCTTTATATGTATATATACTTATATGGATATATGTATATTTTAAATAATTATCGACCGCAAGGTATAGTAATTAAAAAATATGGGAGATTTTGGTCTGTAAGTTAAGATAAAAACTATTGATTGATTGCTCAATATTTCGTTATAATTTACAACTTCTTCGGCAGTGCTATAAAATGTAATTGAAATTAACAAGACATTAAATAAAAAATACCAAGGTTACTTACAACTAAGTTAACCCTACACAATACATTCACAACACAGCATCTACCGATTATAATCAAAAACGTATTCACCCAATTCCTAGTAAAAGTGTTTTCAACGAACTCCGAAAATTCCATTTCGTACTGTGTCATTCTAGCCACAGGTAGCCAAAAGAGAACATTTGTGTGAAAATTTGCAGTAATAGCATCTTAGTGTTTTTGTTCACATTGTTTATAACGATTTCCCGGCTATAACGGTCTTTTTTCCTCAATTGCGGTCTCAGCGGGTAATTTTCCAATGAAAGATAGAACAAAAAATCAGAAACACCCAGTAAAGTAAAATTTAAAACGCGACGAAAACAGTGCCGGTATGATCGAAGGGCTTTACGAACGCAAATTCTATGAATTGTCTCTTTATCTTTCAATCACACCGCTGCAAGATATTTGCAACAATTTAACGTTTATTTGTTTTATGGCCGTGCATCAAATTTTTCTTTTAGTCTTTTGCCATCCACGATACTGATATGTACGTATATTACATATGTAAATTTCAAGGCTGCTGCAAAAATCGTTTTCAGTAAAAGAAAAATGTGATTTAATACAAGAGTTTGAGAAATCAAATTTATATCAAAAAGATTTTGCCGTATCGAAGAATATTAGTGCGTCAACTTCACATATGACAAAAAACGATGGGAATTTGATTTGGTTCATGAAGGAACAAGCCGTAGAATAATACTATATTAAACACGAAGATTTAGAAGCAATCTTAAGCAAATGGTTTATCCAGGCGAGAAGTTCTAACATTCCAGTAAGTGGCCGAATTGTAGCATGTAGCAAACTCTATGGGAATCACCGACTTTACCGCGTAAGCTGAGTGGCTCAATAGACTTAAAATCGACATTCCATCATTTACAAACCAATTTGTGCAAAGTCAAATTTAGTAAATCCTGAATTAATACCCGACTGGAAGCACCAAATTTCGCTCCTCGCCTTTGGATACGATCTCTCAGAAATTTATAACGCCAATGATTTGTTTGGATTGTATTTTAAACATCTACCCTCTAAATCTCTAGTTAAAAAAATGCAAAATGCCACCGAGGAATATTGATCAAAGAACGATTAACGGTCCACGTTTGCACTAATAGCACAGGAACAGACAAGAAAATACCGCTCACAATTGGAAAGTACGCTATGCCACTTGCTTTAAAAACGTAAAAACCCTTCCATATATTTCCTCGTCCCAATCCCGTGCATGGATGACTGGTGAGCGTTTTATACAATGCTATCAGGAGTGGGACGTCGTAGTGAAAGATTGTAAAATAGTTTTTCCCTAAACAATTGCACTGCGCACCCAAAGGAACTGAATCTACAGAAGAATGGTGGTCCAACAATATTTGTCACTGACGGACAGCGCAAATTCGCCTTGCTTAAAAATCTCAGGTTTAAACGCTATTCAAATTTTGTAAGCTGTGTGGATGGACATCAACAAGAAAACAGTTGTCAACTATTTCAAGAAAGCAGGATTTGGGCATTTTACAAGAGAATAAGAAATCGAAGAGATAAGTTTTTATTACTTTTTATTTTCTGCTTTTCACATTTTCATTTGGTTTTAACATCAGCAGATAAATGATGAAAATTTGCGCGACCTTTTATCAGACAAAAGATTGGAAGGATTGGATTTGCAGCTTTTTTTCTTGCAATACGACAATGAAATCTTCCAAGAAATTAATAGACTAGAAAACTCGTTTTTTTTTTTTGTAGAGAAACCAACCAAAAAGAATATACGACTATTTCAAACAGGAGTCGTCTAAGTAAAATATTTATGCGTTTTATTTTTATATCCTTTATAGGTTTTTTCAACGTTTTGAAATAAAATTTGTATCATGGTTAGGAGCTTGTATGGTTTCCTGGTTATAGAGTTTTCCAGGTTATAGCCCTGTTTTACTTTTGATCCTAGAAGAGCGTTGTAACGAAGTTTTGCTGTTAGTTTGCTGTATAGTTTTTATGTTTTATTGTATAGGGCTAACAAACTATTTGTTTAAGTAAAATATAACAAATTTTAAAATACAGATAGGTATTTGATTATTCGATGATAAGGTTCACATATAAGTTTCGGTGATAGTAGCAACGAAATAGAGTTATTGTCAACCTTTAAATGGAATGAAAGTAAACTCAATGTTTTTGTCCACTAAAACATATATGGTATATCTACACGTGTCATATTAATCAATAATGGTGGCATATTTATACCATATACATGGCTGGAACTGTTTCGATATTGGGTTTGCTATCGGCCAGTTACACGTGGAAATGAAAGCAAGTTTGAATTGCAAATTAGTTCACTGATCGTGGCATATTTATGCACAATACAACTGCATAGTCGTAATGTGTATAACTATGCCACGATCGGTGAGCTGGCTAACCGTCCAATATGGCTTACTTTTTCTTATAATTTTAATTATAATATAATCTGTATATATAATTGTGTTGAAATGGGTTTGTGACAGCGGTAAACCGCCTTTTATAATGCCGCGCTGTTAACCCCTTTGCTCCCAACAGCCAATGGCAGGTCGATCGTATTTCCATTCTTTAAGAAATTTTCCGGCACAATGATAGTCAACTGCCCAATCACTGCGGCTATCGACAAAATTGTATATGTACGGTGCTTGAATGTGTATCGAATTTACCTATTAATCAAGACTTTTTGTAAATAGGGTGAAAATGTCAAGATTTTATTTAATTATTTTTTTTTCTTTATACTTAGAACTCTGACCGTTATAAAATAGTCTAAAGTAGCAGTTTTTGAAACAGTGGGTGTTATTCGCGGAATAATAACATTTGGGGTTGTGAAATTGAATAGGCGTTATTATTTCATGAAATCTGGACAAAAAATTTCTGTCACTATTGAGCCGACTTCAAATCTTATCTTTATTAGAAATTTTATTTGTGATATAATATCCGCCAGTTTTACTATATTGAAAGGATTGATGTCATAGCCGCTTACGTTGGAGAGAAAACGTGTATATTCGTATATAACAGTTGCTTGTAAATTTCGCGTTGTTTAAAGTAAATTGCATTTTATGAATACTTTTTGTTTTGTTATTTTACAAATTAATTCTTGTTGCTTGTGTCCGGATATAAGTTTGGATATACATTGTGCAGAAAATCAGGCATATATGATGAAGGACTAAAATCATGAAGTATGTTTTGCAAGTTGGAGCCCAACATTTGTTAAATAAAAGTATGTAACAAAGGGAGACTAATAAAGTCCAAAAACTAGAAAAATAAATTAAAAAAATTAAAGAAAGTAATAATTAGCGTAGGGCAAGTGATAGGTTGAGCTGAGTGGTTAATTATAGTGCGTAAGAGTTGCTTTAAGGATGCGTAATACATCAACGGAATTTTCAAAATATTCTACTGGATTACAACAGAGCTAGTAGTTCGTATATCTCTATTATGCACTTGCATTTGTCCAAAAAATCCACATCTGTCGTCTTCTTTACCGTTCTAATACACGGACACTTATGTGTGTTTCGCTTACACTACTTACAGGTATCGCTATAGTGCAGACAAACGCGGCCATATGGTATGCTGGCTGCATGTCGCCAGCCCCCCCACAATCGATTTTTTAAATTCTTTCTGGACTAAAGCTTTGTACCCATTTTGTACCGTTTTGTACCAAAAATAAAAAATTTTGTACCTCGCCCGTTAAGAAGATATACTCAATTTTAGATGGGGGGGAGGGGAGGGAGGGAGGCAGGGACATGCCAGCCCCCTCCCCATGTCGGAATTTCAAAATTTCACTTATGCCATCGTATTGTACTAGTTTTGTACCACAAAGCAAACATTTTGTATCTCGTTAGTTTTTGAGATATAATCGACCTTAAATAGAGTGCTAGCCTCCCCATATCGGAATTTCAAAATTTCACTTATGCCATCGTATTGTACTAGTTTTGTACCGTTTTGTACCACAAAGCAAACATTTTGTACCTCGTTAGTTTTTGAGATATAATCGATCTTAAATAGAGTGCTAGTTCCCCATATCGGAATTTCAAAATTTCACTTATGCCATCGTATTGTACTAGTTTTGTACCGTTTTGTACCACAAAGCAAACATTTTGTACCTCGTTAGTTTTTGAGATATAATCGATCTTAGGTAGAGTGTTAGCCCCCCCATATCGGAATTTCAAAATTTCACTTATGCCATCGTATTGTACTAGTTTTGTACCGTTTTGTACCACAAAGCAAACATTTTGTACCTCGTTAGTTTTTGAGATATAATCGATCTTAAGTAGAGTACTAGCCCCCCCATATCGGAATTTCAAAATTTCAGTTATGCCATCGTATTGTACTAGTTTTGTACCACAAAGCAAACATTTTGTACCTCGTTAGTTTTTGAGATATAATCGATCTTAAGTAGAGTACTAGCCCCCCCCACCATATCGGAATTTCAAAATTTCACTTATGCCATCGTATTGTACTAGTTTTGTACCGTTTTGTACCGCGAAGCAAACATTTTGTACCTCGTTGGTTTTTGAGATATAATCGATCTTAGGTAGTGTTAGCCCCCCCATATCGGAATTTCAAAATTTCACTTATGCCATCGTATTGTACTAGTTTTGTACCGTTTTGTACCACAAAGCAAACATTTTGTACCTCGTTAGTTTTTGAGACATAATCGATCTTAAGTAGAGTGCTAGCCCCCCTCCCCCTCCCCCGTCCGCCATATCGGAATTTCAAAATTTCACTTATGTTTTGTATCCCACAGGTTTAAAAGATATAATTGACCTATGTATGGCGAGTAAGATATGTAAATACCCCATAACATGAGAATTTCGGATGAATTTAAAATTTTTTTATATATGAATGTATGATAGATAGATAGATAGTTTTATTGTCGTTACCCTGGTACAGACATTGTCACAATACAACTAAACATATAAAAACAAATACATACATACAAAGTGTAAATATAAAATTTGTATAATAATAAAAAAAAAAAAAAAAACATGTCTTTGCATATGTGTGCACTAAAAGTTTAAAGAATAATATTCTTCAAGGGAGTATATCGGATGTTCCACTAGCAACCCTTTCAATTTCTGGCGGAATCCTCTTAGCGTTAGTGTTTTATAGCTGTCTGGAATGATGTTATATATCTGGAAAGCGTAGTAATTTGTTGATGTTCGTGTCGCCCCCACCCTGTGATAAGGTACTACAAACTGTCCTGCTGTTCTGGTCGGATAATTGTGACGATCTTGATGTTTATCGTATTTGGATTTGTGTTGGTGGATATATTCGGCACATTGCAATGCGTATACAGCAGGTAAAGTAAGTATTCCACTCTTTACAAAAAATGGTCTGCATGAGGTTGTTTTGGGTACCTTATAAAGTGCTCTAATAGCTGTTTTTTGTTTTAGGAACACCATGTGCGCTTCCGGAGAGTGTCCCCACAGCAAGATCCCGTACGTGGCTCTTGAGTGGAATAGCGAGTAGTATGCAATCTTCGCTGCTTCAAACGTTGCTATTTCTACTAGTCGTCTTACGGCGAACAAAGATGATGAAAGTTTACTACACAGCTCTTCACAATGATTTTTGAATTTCAGATTTGCAGACAGCTGAAGACCCAAGAAACAGACGGTGTCGTGACTGGGAAGTGTTTTAGTGGTGAGTATTAGTTTTTGCGTTTTGTTGTAATTCAGGCTTAATCTGTTGCTCCCAAACCACTCTTCGGCCTCTCGTTCTGCCGTCTCTGCTTTCTGCACAAGAGCTTCTCTACCTCGGCTTCTGCACAGAATCGACGTATCGTCCGCAAACAAGAATGACTTGCCGCTGGCAATGGAACTGGGTAGGTCATTTATATATATAAGGAACAGCATTGGCCCTAATACTGAACCTTGTGGAACACCTCTCAGTAATTCCATTCTATTAGACAATGCTCCGCTCCATGCGACCACCTGATTTCGATTACTGAGATAAGATGTTAACAACTTATGAGCCTCTCCTCGTATACCATAATGGTGGAGTTTCTGCAGTAAAATCTTATGGTCAACGGAATCAAATGCCTTGGTTAGGTCACAACAAACAAGCATCGCCTCATCTTTGTCGTCCACCACATTTGAAATTTCCTCCAGTAATTCTACCATAGCTGTAATTGTCGATCGGGAGTTTCTGTATCCATGCTGGTTAGATACCAGAATATGGTGCTTATCGAGGAAGCTACAGAGTCTTCTTTTTATAACGACCTCAAAAATTTTAGCAAATATCGGCACGATTGCTATCGGTCTGTAGTTGTTTAATTCTAAGCTGTCCCCTTTCTTCTTTATTGGAACGACTCTAGCCAATTTTAGTTCGTCGGGAAACACACCTTCGATCATACATTTATTGAACAATACAGCCAATGATTTTGAGATTACTTCGCTTATTTCTTTGAGGACGACTACGGATAAACCGTAAATATCTTCGGTTTTTTTATATTTCATTGATGTTATTATAGTTTCTATTTCGTGGGGATATATGTCTTCTAAGAAGACAGAGTGTACCAAACTTTTTGAATGATTTAGTAGTAGATCATTCGGGTTTCTAGTGGGACCCGGTATTGCTGCCGAAAGTTTATCTGCGATTCCGACAAAGTATTCATTCGCTTCGTTCGGATTTATAGCGGGCAATATGTCATTCCGAGCTGATTGAGTTTCAGCTTTTATGATGCTCCATATAGTTTTCATCTTATTTTCAGCTGCGGATATCTCCAAGGATATTTGCTCTTTCTTCAGGGCAACAATGTTTTCTCTGTATTCCCTCTTCAATTCCTTATATAATTCAATGTCCTGAGGACACGCTGTACATTTAACAATAGTGTCCATGGCATCCAGAATTCTACGTTTCTCCCTCAGCTCCGGAGTGCTTAAAACAAGTGTGTTATTGTCACTACGTATTTCGACGATTGGTACGACCGCGTTATAGATATCAAGAAAGACACTGTGGAAGGCGGTATAGGCTTGATCGGCTGGTCCTACTAATATACTATTCCAATCGATGCTAGATAATCTTTCTTTTAGAATAAGTAATTTCGCTCTGGACATATTTCTAACTTGTACTTTTTCTTTTTTAGAGCTACCACCTGCGGTACTTATTTGTAGCAACTGCGACAAGTGGTCTGACACATGGAGATTCAATATCTTCCCTGTCATATCTGCAATATTGCTATTCGTGCATATATTATCAATACACGTGGCTGCCGTATTGGAATATCTGGAAGGTTCGTCGAAAACTGTATGCAGTCCAAAGGAATGAAGACAATTTACCAGTTGAGATCGTTCAGGCGTCTGTGCTAAGAAATTTACATTGAAATCGCCAGCGATGAAAAGTTTAAGACCCGTGTAACGTTCGTGTATATTTACTAGCATTATTTCTAGTTTGTCAATAAATGTTTTAAAATTTCCTATTGGCGACCGATATACATATATATAACAATAATATTTTGTTTTTTGCACAAGATGCCTGCCGCTTCAAAATCTTTGTCTTGGCATTCTTCCTGCGCCTCTACCAAATTGCAAGCAACAATTTCTTCTCTCGTTAATATTAGTACTCCACCGTGAGCATAATCTCTCCTGCTATGTACTATAAAAGACAGATGTATTCAATCGAAAAGCCATAAAATTTCCTCGGGACTAAATCAGGTAGCGAAATATAAACAGACAAACAACTTGGTCAACTGTAAAGTGCCAGCGGCTGTATGCTGTAAAATATTTTAGACATGAGTATAAAGATATTAGGTAGTAATATCTTCCGCAATAGCATGCACTGTGAATACACCTACAACTAGCATTAGCATAGTGTCCGCTGTAATATCTTATTTCCTTGGTGGTACGTAAAGCAAAAAGTGTACGCAATTCTAACTACCACAAAGAAAAACTTGAAAGAGCAGATCGCCCAAGCAATGACTAACCGAGGAGAAGGTACGATATGCAACATATGGTGCCGTACTAATACGAATAATCAAGTGTGTTGAACAAAATGGGAACATTTTTCAAAATTTGGTCTAAAGTTTGAGAGCACTCTACTTAAGACCAATTATATCCTAAAAACTAGCGAGGTACAAAATGTTTGCTTTGTGGTACAAAACGGTACAAAACTAGTACAATACGATGGCATAAATGAAATTTTGAAATTCCGATATGGGGCACTCTACCTAAGATCGATTATATCTCAAAAACTAACGAGATACAAAATGTTTGCTTTGTGGTACAAAACTAGTACAATACGATGGCATAAATGCAATTTTGAAATTCCGGTATGGGGGGCTAACACTCTACCTAAGATCGATTATATCTCAAAAACTAACGAGGTACAAAATGTTTGCTTTGTGGTACAAAACGGTACAAAACTAGTACAATACGATGGCCTAAGTGAAATTTTGAAATTCCGATTGTGGTACAAAACGATACAAAACTAGTACAATACGATAGCATAAACGAAATTTTGAAATTCCGATATGGGGGGCTAACACTCTACTTAAGATCGATTATATCTCAAAAACTAACGAGGTACAAAATGTTTGCTTTGTGGTACAAAACGGTACAAAACTAGTACAATACGATGGCATAAGTGAAATTTTGAAATTCCGATATGGGGGGGAGAGGGCTAACACTCTACCTAAGATCGATTATATCTCAAAAACTAAGGAGGTACAAAATGTTTGCTTTGTGGTACAAAACGGTACAAAACTAGTACAATTCGATGGCATAAGTGAAATTTTGAAATTCCGATATGGGGGGAGGGGAGGGAGGGCTAACACTCTACTTAAGATCGATTATATCTCAAAAACTAACGAGGTACAAAATGTTTGCTTTGTGGTACAAAACGGTACAAAACTAGTACAATACGCTGGCATAAGTGAAATTTTGAAATTCCGATATGCGGGGCTAACACTACCTAAGATCGATTATATCTCAAAAACTAACGAGGTACAAAATGTTTGCTTCGTGGTACAAAACGGTACAAAACTAGTACAATACGATGGGATAAGTGAAATTTTGAAATTCCGATATGGGGTGCTAGCACTCTACTTAAGATCGATTATATCTCAAAAACTAACGAGGTACAAAATGTTTGCTTTGTGGTACAAAACGGTACGAAACTTGTACAATACGATGGCATAAGTGAAATTTTGAAATTCCGATATGGGGGGGCTAACACTCTACCTAAGATCGATTATATCTCAAAAACTAACGAGGTACAAAATGTTTGCTTTATGGTACAAAACGGTACAAAACTAGTACAATACGATGGCATAAGTCAAATTTTGAAATTCCGATATGGGGGGGCTAGCACTCTACCTAAGATCGATAATATCTCAAAAACTAACGAGGTACAAAATGTTTGCTTTGTGGTACAAACCTAGTACAATACGATGGCATAAGTGAAATTTTGAAATTCCGACATGGGGGGGGGGAGGGGAGGTGCTGGCATGTCCCTGGCCCCCCCATCTAAAATTGAGTATATCTTCTAAACGGGCGAGGTACAAAATTTTTTATTTTTGGTACAAAACGGTACAAAATGACTACAAAACTTTAGTCCAGAAAGAATTTGAAAAATCGATTGTGGGAGTGCTGGCGACATGCAGCCTGGTATGCTAAATGTTTATGTGCGTTACGAAGGGAATGTAGAAAGAGTCTGTTTGTACAAACAGTAGCTACATTGTCATCATTTATCTTATTGTTTATAAATGAAGTAGTGTATGACGATAGCATTTATAAAAATGCATCAGATAAGGCATAATTTCTTTCCGTAGTTAGAATTGCTGAATACGTCCCTTACGACAAGAGAATACGACGTACTATGTTTACTAGATACATTAACGTTTCCGTCAAATCTCCTTTTTCTAGGAAAACGGTAACCTTCGTCACATCTTGAATGGCGTGTCGCAATACGTGCTTCGCCTGTCTTAATATATTTGGACATCGACTGTTTGCCAAATTTTCCGCAAATTGTTTGATTTATCATCGGTTAGGTCTTAGTTGTTTCTTGAAATTGTTCGACAATGACATATATCCACTGTGTGGTGTCGTGGGTAAGCTTACTTACGGAAGACGGTACATATTTTCTATTCCTTTCAATAACGTGCTTAACTTCTTCTTTTATTCCCTTATTAGATTTTTTTCACACAACCTTTAGGTAAAGTTTTGCAGCGCAAACTTCGTAACTGCATAAAGTTTATGAAGTTACGAGGACGAAGAAAAGTTAAAATAATGACTTTACCGTCAAATTTCTAAAATCGTTGCGTTGTCGTTAGCTAATTTCATCAAGATTTAGAAGGGCCTGACGTTTGTTACACTCTTTCTATATTTGAAATTAATGGAGCTGCGTCCGTATACATAAAATTTCATGTAATTTTTATGTTTACAATGGAAACTTTCACCTAACAGTATTGGTGTAATATACAGCTAATATTTGATACCATAAAATCATTCAGAATTAAGGTTGGGTACTGCAGGTTAAAAACTTAGTATTGTTAGAACATACAATACAGACTAGTGATGGAACGACTGAGAAACAAATAATCTGAATTAGCTAGTCGATTACCAGTTTTGATTAAAATTGTAATAATAGTCTCTTTTTATAGATGATGTGGCCTTTCCATTTATGTACGTGATAAAATAAAACCAACATAAGAAAGTATTTATAGTGGTCATAGTAATTTTTTTGTACCGTACATACTACAACTTGTTATCACGACTTTCTCGTTTGTAGGCATTTGTAACTGTTAAGTAAATCTTTTGTGTATGTTTTACGGACAGTCTAAAAAAATAATCGACCAGTTAAAAACATAGCCTAGGCACGTAACTAATACATCTAACGCTTGTAATCGTTACACATAAATGGATATCTTAACACGAACCTAATCATCTCAAACGAATTGAAAGAAGAAATTACAATGAAACTAAAAAAATATATTATTTTTATGATTTTGAAGATTGTCATAGAGTGTAGGGAAACACAAGTTAAGTATATATTACCATCATAAATTGAATATCATGAAATAATTTTTGCAATTTTTCTAACAGGGTTTTACTTTATTTATTATTTAAATAAAATGGATTTTCCCATCATCAACGCAGACTGTTGTTAAAAAGTTATTGAACCGTGGTAACAAAAATTATGATACAACAAAAGTTTTAGGATTCTCACCAACATTTTCATCAACTATGAAACGTGGGATTTATCGGTTATTGCAGCTTGTTCCTCAAAGCGGTTTTACGTTGGACTGTCATCCTAATACTGTACGTAGAAGGTAAATAGAAAGACGGAAAATACGTACTACAATCGACTATAGAATAATACCGTATTGAGAGTAGCCTACAATTAGCCGTAGAATACTTTTAAATAAGTGATATCTGGACAGGTCTGATTCGTTATGATAAGAGCAAGGTCAATCCCGACGCTGCTTTTCTATATAATTGGTATTGACATAACTTGAGAACGGAGAAAATGATATATCACGAAGAACTCAAAGATAGTTTGTGGGCAAAGGGTTAAAATCAGAAACAGCATTTGTGTGTGAAAATAAATGCTGGAAAGTACTAAGATATGCGACACGGTTACCTAGCGATGTACGCAGTAAGTTTTAAGCCAGATTTAAGTCTTAACTTAAACCCTATAAAGAACTACCCATACAATAAGTGTTTTCGACTATGAAAAGCTAACTACTTAATGTATCCAATGGCTGAACACAATTTTATGTATAAATAAAAGAAATTCAACTCTGTTTACTTAATATTTCGCATACGTTTATTATTTCAACAGGAGTTAATAAATGAGTTTTAATAATTAATCAACTATTATGTCTATTCGTACACCAAAAGTCATTTATTAACTGCTGATGAAATATTACATATCACGAAATCGTAGCAGTACAAGAAGGTAACAAAAAACCGTTCTATTACGAAATATTGAATTAACAGAGTTGTCTTGAAACATATCGATAAACCTATAAGTAAGTGTATATGTGTGAATATAGATTGTTAATAAAAATTTACCTGTAGGTAAACTTTGACTTTCATATTCTTTAATTTGCAAGAGGTACAAATATGCAAAAGCGAACATCTGGTGTCTCATGAGCGCTCCTTTGTACTTTTCGCGTCCAGCGAAACAATATGTACTTTCTATTTAACACTGATCCGCGAACAAAAGCGGTTTTCTTCGCACGATTCATACACAACAGAACCGGTTCTGTTCGCTGAGAAGGGTTAAATAGAAAGTACCTCTCATCTCTCTATTCCTAATCCCGCGTAAGTTATATTAGGTGATACAAGCCGACTTGGAAAGTAAAAATAAAAAGACAGACACTTCCCGCTTCGACCTCAAACGGTTAAATTCGTGCAGAAATCATTTCCATGTAATACTTGTCTATTAGGGCTAATTAGTGAACTTGTCATCACTAAGTGTTATTATTAATCAGTGTATCAGCCGTATTATCGGTGAAAGGCCAACACGAAGCTAATATATATGTATACCGGTCGATTTCAGAGATAGGATAAATAACGGCGGGAAGGGTCAATGGGTAGGTACGAAAATTCGCTAAGAATTGGGGTCGCGTACGAGTCTCTCTATCACAGTCTAGTCTCGTCTAGTCTACAGCGCTGTGATAGACTCACGCGACCCCACTTCTTAGCGAATTTTCGTACTTATCCCTTGCCCCTTCACGCAGTTATTTATCCTATCTCTGAAATCAACCGGTATATACTGGTAACCGAAAATCACAAGAACAAAAATGTCCAAGACGAGCCTGGTGAAAAAAGAACGAATTAACCAAGAAAGAAAACGGATCCTCGGCGCAGAAGACCGGCCACATGAAACGTGCATAGAAAAAGCTGTAATAAGGTATTTGGCCAAATGATCATTAAATTATAATTGTATACTTATCCGAGCTCGTAAAAATGGAATAAAGAAAGTAAATTAACTATCGTTAAGAATATTAGAATTTGTCAAATCTTAAATCTAAAAAAGTAGCTTTGTTGTTCCTTGATACATGTTAGCCTTTGTTGTTTATTTTATTTCATCACGTAGTTTAAATTATCTGAAGGTGCATTTTGGATTGTAAGATTTTGCTATTGTTTTCTTCAATCTTGTATACAGGCTGGCGCACCACATTTGCCTCGGTTGATATACAAAAAACGGTAACACATATTTAAAATCTTTTTGTTGGATGTGTAGATTGGGGGCATGTTCTAAAATTATTCTGAAATATACAGGGTGTCCCAAAAGAAAGTCCCACATCAAAGTAATCAAAAAAATTAAATAGAACACTATGTATGTCATTGCCTATTTCGATGACGCAGACTAAATGAAAGTAAGTTGCCTTTATATTCCCTATAGGTACATACCTAGATTCAACAGTGTCCGAGATATTTATGAAAATGTAGATCAATATTTAGATTGACTACCTGCGTAGTACGTATTAAAGTTATGTGTTTCAAGTTGTATTGTTTCATTAGCACAACCAATACCTCCAACGCTAAAATAATGATGCTTTTTAAAAGTTATACAGATTGGTTAAAATCTTACCTCTAACTGTGGGTATCATTAATGCTCAATTTGCTTATTTTAAATGGAACACCCTGTATCTAACATCGTCATTCGATTTTAATTTTGTTTCTCTTTTAAATGTTATCGAGGTGCCGTATAGCTATCTCTTATAGTTTCTTTGTAAAAGTCAATTTAGTGTGTTAATTCATGATTATGTACTAAAAATTTGGTTAAATCAAGTTAGCTTTGACATGATGACAATAATTTTGGATATTAATTTTGTTTAATTTATGCTTGAAACGTAGGCAGTGGTGCATTGTTCGCTGCTCGATATTTATTGGAAACAAAACAAAAAGTAACCGATACATGTCTTATTACATACAAATTTTTATCATGAGCTTAATACAAAAGAAAACAAAGAAACTAGTATCACTCATTTTCGTGCTTCAATTACTCAGATATGCGGTCTGTAACTGGAGTCAATAAAACTTTATTCAAATCTCAATATTTCGTTGTTTATTAAGAACTTCATCAGGAGTTTACTACAGTTAAGCAAACAGAACACCATAGTGAATAATTAAATAAGATAATGAAAAGTTAAAGAACTCTTTACAAAAAAGAGTCGTATAAAATTAGCGGACAACATCAAAATTCAAAAAATCATCATAATATTAGAATATTAAAAGCAATTAAAAACATCTGATATTCAGACAATGGTAAAAGTTTCAAATAATGTAGTTGCTAAGATGACATTAGATGGAATGCGTGCATATGTGCAAATCAGACAAAAAGAAAAACAGAAAGTAAAAACACGATATATACTATACAGGTTGGTAGGCATCAGGCTTTCTCATAAAGGTGTAATATGTTGCAGTAAATATTGTTTAGTTGGTCTGTATCATTTTTAAGGTTAATGGTGTTGGATACTTTATTGATGTGAAACATCTCCAGAACCAACCTATTTTTGTACCTGCTTTCAATATTCAGAATCACGACTTCCTTACTATGATTGGCCAAGGCACGCGCTCTTTTTCCCTTATTGCAATTGCTTTTATGCTGACTAATCTTTTAATTCCTGATTTATTTCCACTTAGAGGTCAATAAAACAACAAATAATTAAATACCAATTTATTCCATAACATATAGTAATATGTTTTCGTTAAGTAACTTCTTCAGTGGAAGAAATTGACATTTAATATGTGTCAAATTACTAATAATATAAATATAAATTGCCATGCCTATCAACAAAATTATCTAAAAAACAAAGAATTCATTGATATATCGAATTTTAATTATATTCACAAGTAATAATGATTTAATACAACATTAGAAATTGAAATGATTTGAATTATTCGTATATCAATCTATTTTTTGTCAAGCTCTAACAATTCTGTTCAAGGACTAGGGAAAAACATGGCGAAAAAACCTAGTCAAGAGCTTAAAATTAATAAAATTCATGCGTGAATTAAATTATCATAAATAACGCTTAAATTATCAATATCCGTTCCAAAATTTACCGCGTTTTCATCTTTCTTAATGTATATCATTTCGTAAATTAATCTTTTTTTATAATTATTTTCCTTTTTTAAAATTTTAGTGTTTTGAAAATCAAAATTATGTCGTCTATCTTTAGAGTGCTTAGATAAAGCAGTTTCAGCGGTGACGTTATGTGTAACAGTGTATTGATGGTTATAAATTCGTTTCTTTAAATATTGTTTGGTTTGTCCGATATAACATTTATTACAATCTTTGCAATCTAATTTATCAACGCCATTACTTTGATTACCATGTTTAATGGGTGTTTTTAAATTTGTGAATAAATGTCTATTGTTGGTAGGTATGAAAGTTATGTGAATGTCTGATTTTTTTAATTCGTGTTTTATTGTGTCGCTTAAATTGTTTATATATGGTATAGTGTGGTATATGTTATTATTTGATTTTGTACCTGTGTTATATATTTTATTTATTCTTTTTGTGATTAATTTATTATAAAACTCTTTAGGATAACTATTTTTTTCTAGTATTGTTTTTACTTTGCTTAAATTTTCTTTTCTAAAATCAGGGTGAGCTAATTTAATAGCCTGATCTACTAAACTGTTAATTACGCTTTTTTTAAATTTACCGAAGTGTTTGAAAAATAGTTTAAATGCCTACTACTACTAGTGTCTTTAATGTACCAGTTTGTTTTTATTTGTGTGTTATCATGTATTATCTTTACATTTAAAAAGTTTATAGAATTTTGATTTTCTCTTTCAAAAGTAAATTTTAACCTATCATGATATGTGTTAAATGTGTGCAGAACATGTTCAATTTTATCATTTGGTATGCAGCATATAGAATCATCTACATACCGCTTATAAAATTGCACATGACAGTTTAGTTTGTCAAGTGAGACCTGCTCTAAGTCCTCCATTACTAAATTTGCTATAACAGCAGATAATGGAGAACCCATTGCTGTACCGAATATTTGCTTATATATTGTGTCATTGTACTGAAAATATGTTGAATTTAAGCAAAGTTTTGCAGCCAACATGAATTCATTTTTTGGTAAATTTGTATAATTTTGAATTAAATTCTATTTTATGTTTATAATGTTTAATGCCAAATCTGTAGGAACATTTGTGAATAAAGATACAACGTCTAAACTGATAATTTCATGATTACACGGTACGGATTTTTTGTTAATGAAATTAACAAATTCCCACGAATTTTTTACATGATACTCTGTATTTCCTACAACATTACTGAGAATTTTGGATAAAAATTTTGATAAATTGTATGTTGGTGATTGTATACAATTTACAATCGGCCTTAAAGGAATATCAGTTTTATGAATTTTAGGGACGCCATAAATTCGCGGAGTTATCGAATTATATATTTTTAAATGTTTAGCTACGGATTCGTCTATATAATTGCTATTTAACCAACTAGTGATTAATTGGTTATTTTCACTTTGAATTTTGTTAGTCGGGTCTTTTTGTAATGTAATGTAAGTGTTTTGGTCGTTTAATAATGAATGCATTTTGGCTGCGTAATCTTTTTTGTACATTATTATACTTTTTTCTCCTTTGTCTGCTTTAGTTATTATAATATCTCGGTTATTACTTAAAAACTTTTTTGTTTCCTTTAACATACGATTTAAATCAGTATCTTTGTGTTTGTTATTACGTCTGTTTTTGTAATTAGTTATGATGTTTACTAATTTGTTACGTAATGTGTTTTGCTTGTTCGGTACTACAGAATTTTGAATAATGTATTCTATATTACAGATTAAATCATCTAACGGTATGTGGTTAACATCTACTGAGAATTTAGGGCCTAAACTAATAATTAACTTTACATTTTCCGGAATTATTATATCTGTTAAATTTATTATCCAATCTTCTTGTAAAATTGGATAATAATTCTTGTTATTTTCTTTTAAAAGATTTTCTATCTTTTTAATATTACTATTTTTTATTTTATTAAAATTTCTTTGAAAATCCAAATTTACTTTTTCAAAAAACTCACCGTAATCATGAGATGACATTTTACTACGGATGTCAATTTCCGTAGTTGAAATGTCATTTCTAATTTTTGCAAGTGTAATGTAAGTGTCCCGAATACATAAATTCAGTGTTTTCTGAAATATAGTGTCTCTTATTTTACTAAACTTACTAACTATAGTGTCATTTGTAATCGTTATGTTAAAGGATTTTTTTATAAAATTCGGAATTACCTTTTCACGCCTGCATTTTATTAAAAAAAATTTCCTGTTAATTTGTCGTGCTAATTTTAATTTCAAACTACGGAACTTCTTCTGAACCACCAAACTCTCTTGAATATTCATACTTCAAAAATGCAAAAACCAAACTCTAAATACTCCTTGTCTAGTGGAAGCTAAGGAGAAATACAATTAATATATGTATTTTTTGACACAATATATAATCAAATATTCGGTATAGCAATGGGTTCTCCATTATCTGCTGTTATAGCAAATTTAGTAATGGAGGACTTAGAGCAGGTCTCACTTGACAAACTAAACTGTCATGTGCAATTTTATAAGCGGTATGTAGATGATTGTATATGCTGCATACCAAATGATAAAATTGAACATGTTCTGCACACATTTAACACATATCATGATAGGTTAAAATTTACTTTTGAAAGAGAAAATCAAAATTCTATAAACTTTTTAAATGTAAAGATAATACATGATAACACACAAATAAAAACAAACTGGTACATTAAAGACACTAGTAGTAGTAGGCATTTAAACTATTTTTCAAACACTTCGGTAAATTTAAAAAAAAGCGTAATTAACAGTTTAGTAGATCAGGCTATTAAATTAGCTCACCCTGATTTTAGAAATGAAAATTTAAGCAAAGTAAAAACAATACTAGAAAAAAATAATAGTTATCTTAAAGAGTTTTATAATAAATTAATCACAAAAAGAATAAATAAAATATATAACACAGGTACAAAATCAAATAATCACATATACCACACTATACCATATATAAACAATTTAAGCGACACAATAAAACACGAATTAAAAAAATCAGACATTCACATAACTTTCATACCTACCAACAATAGACATTTATTCACAAATTTAAAAACACCCATTAAACATGGTGATCAAAGTAATGTCGTTTACAAATTAGATTGCAAAGATTGTAATAAATGTTATATCGGACAAACCAAACAATATTTAAAGAAACGAATTTATAACCATCAATACACTGTTACACATAACGTCACCGCTGAAACTGCTTTATCTAAGCGCTCTAAAGATAGACGACATAATTTTGATTTTCAAAACACTAAAATTTTAAAAAAGGAAAATAATTATAAAAAAAGATTAATTTACGAAATGATATAGATTAAGAAAGATGAAAACGCGGTAAATTTTAGAACGGATATTGATAATTTAAGCGTTATGTATAATAATTTAATTCACGCATGAATTTTATTAATTTTAAGCTCTTGACTAGGTTTTTTCGCCATGTTTTTCCCTAGTCCTTGAACAGAATTGTTAGAGCTTGACAAAAAATAGATTGATATACGAATAATCAAATCATTTCAATTTCTAATGTTGTATTAAATCATTATTACTTGTAAAGATAATTAAAAGTCGATATATCAATGAAGTCTTTGTTTTTTAGATAATTTTGTTGATAGGCATGGCAATTTATATTTATATTATTAGTAATTTGACACATATTAAATGTCAATTTCTTCCACTGAAGAAGTTATTTATCGAAAACATATTATTATATGTTATGGAATAAATTGGTATTTAATTATTTGTTGTTTTATTGACCTCTAAGTGGAAATAAATCAGGAATTAAAAGATAAGTACATAAAGGTCAAAAAATACATATATTAATGCTGACTAATGCGGTGTTTTAACCATTGAACCGTTTGTCCAACGTACACACCCGGACAATGTGAACCTGGAACTTTGTAAATGAAATTTGGCTGAAGTAACAACGGAGTTTTGTCTTAGATAGGTGGTAACGCATTTTTGATTTTAAGGGAGTTGTGTTGAGCTATTTTTATGACTGTGTATGGTTTAAAGAACTGTATAATTTTAGGTATGAGTTTGTCAATAAAAGGTAACTGTTTGTATTTGAATTCGAGATTAGGTTATTCCATCTGTCCATCATAAAAATTGGAGCTGTAAATTAACTTTTGAAGTAGTTGCTTGGGATAACCATTATTTGTTAAAATATCAACAAGCAGTTTCATTAGAAATATGTGAAATTCTATTTTTCATAGCAATAACCGTGTTAAGTTTTTTTTAACTTATACGAAAAGTAGAATCATACAATTTTCTAACCTACCTACCCATCAATCGCAAATCTTCATCGTACCAATAGCTATCATTTTGTGGCTTGATTAAGTATCTGTTCAATGGAAATGTTGTGTCGAAGTAATAGAGAAATATATTGTAAAAGGTATTGAATATCTCGTTGCGGTTCTCTTCACAATCATAGACATCTTTCCAACTTTCAGAAGATATACTATTTTGGAATTGTAAGATATTTTCCTCTGAAAAGTGACGTTTATAAATAAATTTTTCGCTCTTAGTAGATGGAACGGTTACAGTTAGAATCTGATAACGGTGATCAGAAATTAGAGACTCGCCCGTAGTACAGAAACAAATGCCAACGCTTCTACATATTTGCGAATATGTTATCTATTAGCTTGCTAGAAGTTGACGTAACGCGCGTATTTTCTGAGACATAAAGTGCCATGTCAAAAGACGCAAAAACATTCACTACAGATTGAACTACTGGACTCTTTCCATTAAAGTTAATGTTAAAATCACCACACACACCATGGCATCAGCTTCATTTCCCACTTCATACAATATATTATACAGGTTCTCCAGAAAAATCTCTATGTCTATGTTAGCCGCGACACATGTACGTATATTCAAAATATTTTTCGATACTTGCAACCGAAATTTTACATTGAGTTGTTTTTATATTTGAGAGCACATATATAGCAACTCCACCAGCCCTTAAATTGCTACGTCAGAAGTTACCAATAAGTTTATAATTATGTATGTGACAAGTTAATATTTCAAGATTTACAAGCCAGTGCTCAGAAACACATACAATTCTGGGTAGACTCAAGTCAGTCAAAAGATTTCAAATTCAATTCAATTTCAAATTCGGAAACTACGGACATTCACATGTAAAATAGTTCTTGTGATTGATGTTTGATCACTTCTTTTTAATGTGCCGGTGTTTGATTTGGAATATACACCAGCTAGTTTCCTCGTTGTTGCATTGAATGTAAATTAAATTATCCCTATTTACATATCTCAACACGGATTTCTCATACTGTTCTTCAGGAGCTAGAAACTGAGTTAAATACTTATATAGTTTTTTTTTTACTTCGACAATGCATGTGAAATCCGTCTTTTGTTTTTATAATCCAAGAGATTGTTAATTTCGACATACCTTATACTATAAAGACCTACAGATTGTAATACATAATACAACTTACAATTATACTCATAAACAAGTGCGTAAATTTTTTCTTCCAATTTAAATTAAATGCAAAATTGCATGCGTAAGCCGGTGGCATGTGTAGCGAATTTGCCAGGTTTACCAATATATCTACATATGTACATACATTTAAAAAGTCTGTATCATACTACAGCTTAATCAAAAAGCGCTTACGTGCATTACAAAACTTCTTCACTTCTTCGGTATTCACCATACAAATTTACTGACTTTGTCTTTAATACTTTGTCTGTAGTAGACTACTTTAGTACGCTATCTATGTACTGAATTAACGTGATGAATTATTAATTATAGTGTGTAACTAACTCTGCACCTATTATTTTTATTAAGAAGCAAAATATCAACGCGCCAACATGATGCCATCATTTCACTCGCATGACACAAAAAAAGTGAAATTCGCCCAGGTTTTTAGCTGCAGTAACAAGAAGCGCACCATTTGAGTTAGCAGGGCGAGGATGGGAACCATTAGCGCCTCAGTAATGAATGAAATTAACGCTGGATGGCGCGATACGGCGGAGGCATTCCACAAATGGCGTTTAAACGACCAAATTAGAATAGACAGAGACTCTTGTTATAAATTTTGAACTGGATAGTACGGGAACGCACGACCAGAAAACAGTGAGTGTGAGAAAGAGGATTGAATACTCTACGGTTAAGGATATGGGTGGTTTTGTGGCGAGTTTTTGCACCCCCGCAAACACGAGGCGTTGTTGGACGCCGGTCAGCGTCGCGATGCTACGTTAACTTAATTAAATTTATATTAACGGCATTTATTCCGAAAAAATTGGAAGTAAATTGCGTCAAGGAGTGAGCGTTTGTATTAATGGTTATGTAATGTTGTTCCTGCTAAATTAAATGAGGTAATTGAGTGTTAAAATTTATTGGGTACTATCGTTCCTATTCTCTTAATAATATATCAGTTAACAGCCTTAATGACTGCACGAATGTTGAACTTTATGATGCATACGTAAAGCTTACCTGAAAACTTTTTTAAGAATTAGAATTTCTGGCTCCTGCAAATAAATTTAAAGGCAACATTTCTTTATATTTATTTATCGATGTTTAGATTAGTGCATTTGCGAATATGCCCTATGACCTAAACCTTTTAGGTGTACGTCAAACATACTCCCAAAAATTGGCAGTATGTTTCTCTTAGGGCCTGATATATTGTAGAAACATGATATTAAAATTACTTATCTTTTGGTAGTAGTAATATTAAGAGCGAGGGCTATTACAAAATTGTAAATTAAAACTGAAGAAACAACATCAAGAGCCTCAAAAATTACCACCAATTTTTTCGTTGATAACAGCAACTCTCAGAGTTATCTAAAAAATCAGCGTTAAGAAAAGTCCTCCTCCACCATGATTCGGCGGAAGTCGGCTCTTTGATAAATAATGAAAGGCTTTTCTAGGTGAAATATTTCAGATTTTATTTCATATTGATAGTTTATGTAAGTCCTGAGATATAGCTAAAAAATCAGCATCTGCAACAAAATAGCGGGTTTCTATTATGTTCTCGTGTGTATAAATGTATACCAAAATAGATCCATTCTAGAAATGCAAACGGTAGGTAGAGCACATTTTTTTTTATAAACGTTACGGTATTAACAATCTGCGCAGGATTTGGGGAAGTAGGTATACATATATAAAGTCACTGTCGTGGGTTTTAGTTCGAAATGTTGAAATGCAAGTCAACATAGTTACTTATAATCACAGTATTCAATACAGTATGTTGAGTCCTCCCATGTGTTTTGTTATTTGGAGATTTTTTGTAAATGAAAGCGCAGGGGTCCACGAGCGCATTGTAGTAGCGGTAAAATTTTAAATACCAATGACAAGTGTACACAGACAGATCATTGCCGTAATGCGCAAATTCTATGCATTTAAATGGGGATCCACGATTTAATATGTATTTTGGTTGAAAAGGTAGGGATAGTTGTGTATGTATAAACTGTGCTGTTGATCACGGCAACAGCATCCTGTTCCACGACCGCCAATTCACAAAGAAAGCGAGGAGTGTACAATAGCTACCGATAGCGACACTAGCTTTGAAGGTAATGAAAAATCAAGTGACCCTGATTTTATTCCATCTACATCAAGCGAACCACATTCAATTACTCAGTTTGAATTAAATGACTTAGTACGGGATTTAAATTTATCAAAATCACAAGCAGAACTTCTTGGGTCGCGACTACAGCACTGGAATCTCTTAGCAAAGGACACAAGAATAAGTATTTTTCGCAACAGACATGAAAATGCTGTTGATTTTTATAGTATAGTCGATAATCTGGTCTACTGCAATAATTTTTATATACATATATACAGGGTGTCTCACGAGGAACTGCATCGATCGATATATGGAAGAGTATACATTGGAACATTCTGAAAATTTTGGAATATATTAATGTCGACGTGCGCTATTAAACTAAAATATTTATAATAACCTGACGCATACGCTTATACCGGAAGTGGCTGTCAACTTTGTTATTTTAAATGGAACACCCTATATATTATTATATTTTTCAATTTCTCGTCCAATTTTGAAGTAAATTTAATAAAACAACTATGTTGTTATTTTCAACCATGTTTGAAATATTTGCATTTTTTTTTAATTTTTGACAGATGGAGGAATGCATTTGAACTTCTATAACTGTAAAGGTATTTAATTTGAAAAATTGAAAATTTGTAGAACTGTTGACCGTATAGAATAGAGCTCGAAACCGAATAAATTTTTCGAAAACGTTATACAGCGTATCCGAAAATTACGGTTAAATTTCCGAATGGAAAAATTGTCAAGACTTAATTTTTTTAAATGCAACTACCTATTTTTCGCTTGCTCATCAAACTGCCCTTACAAAAATACAAAAAAAAGTCTGATTCATTACACATCTAAAATCTATACTTTTTAAGATAATTAATAAAATATGTATGCTCTAAGAAGAATGTAGCTGTGGTAGTTTTTAAAGATGTCATCCTGCTTTGGTATGTCTAAGTTAGTCATGACCATTCGAGAAACAAGCCAGCACTGATGAAATGTCATTCATTGTTAGTTTTCAATTATAAACAATGCCGAAACGTTTAAATTATACGAACGAAGATTATTTAAATTTGTTTATTATTTATGTTGAATGTAATCAAGTGATATCAAGAAAATGTGATACCTTTGCCGTTCGACATTCTCAAAAGCAGAAGCCGTCATCCAAAATTCAAAAACAAACCTACATATTCTTTTAAATGGTAAAACATGAACTTATTTAGAATACTTCATAGTAACAGCATAAGACAGCATATTTAAATTAAGAAACGTAAAATTTATTTTAACAAATGTTCAAAGTTACGTCCTTGAACTTCCAGGCACTTTACGCATCTCCGAATTAGTTCTTCATAGGTAGCCTTTCTAATTGATTCATTGCTCAGACTATCAAACGCATGTCTTACTCTGAGCATACAATCCTCCTTGGTAGTTAGCGGCGTATGATATACTTGATTCTTTATTGTGCCCCACACAAAGAAATCCAGAACCGACAAATCCGGGGAGCGTGGTGGCCATAAAAAGGTCCATTATTAGCTATCCACCGATCAGAAAATATCGCTTGCAAAAAATTTCTAGCCAAGTGACCGTTGTGAGGAGGTGCGCCGTCAGGTTGGTAAAAGATTTGTCTAAGTTCAGCCAGCGGTAAATTTTCTAGATACGTATTTTCAAAATCTTGTAAAATATTATAATAACCTTCACCTACAAAGAAACAATCGTGTATATCTTATGATTAAAATACATATTGATGTTTACCGTTTAAATTTTCTTCATAAAAATGCAAAGCCACTACACCATCATTTCTTACTGCGCAAAAGACGTTGAATTGCCAGCTTTCGTGGAAGTTTTGCATTCTAACTACGCATGGATTCGAATCGCTCCAGTAATGAGAATTGTGTCGGTTATGTACACCATTTTTTGTAAATTTGGCTTCGTCTGTCCAGATAATGTTGCCCAAAAATAATGGATTCTCTTGAGACCATGTTAAAATAAATTCACAAAAACTCACTCTTCCTGGGAAATCAATATCTTTCAGGTGTTGAACCACGGAAAACATGGGCGGAAAGTATGGGCGAAACTTTTGTTTGCGCAGTATTCTGTGTATTGAGCACCTAGATAGTCCTGATTCCAGTGCGGCTTGTCTTAAAGACATTGTTGGATATGTTATGAAGTATCCCAAAATGTCGATTTCCATGTCTGCATTGTTAACAATAGGTTTATGTTTTTGAATTTTGGCCTTGACCGATCCGAAGTTTTTAAAATTCTGTATTACGCGTTTAACTGTGTTTGGTGACGGCTTCTGCTTTTGAGGATACCGAGCGGCAAAGGTATCACATGTTCTTGATATCACTTGATTACATTCAACATAAATAATAAACAAATTTAAATAATCTTCGCTCGTATAATTTAAACGTGTCGGCATTGTTTATAATTGAAAACTAACAATGAATGACATTTCATCAGTGCTGCATTGTTTCTCGAATGGTCATGACTAACTTAGATATACCAAAGCAGGATGACGTCTTAAAAAACTACCACAGCTACATTCTTCTTAGAGCATACATACTTTATAAATTATCTTAAAAAGTATAGATTTTAGATGTGTAATGAATCAGACTTTTTTTTTGTATTTTTGTAAGGGCAGTTTGATGAGCAAGCGAAAAATAGGTAGTTGCATTTAAAAAAATTAAGTCTTGACAATTTTTCCATTCGGAAATTTAACCGTAATTTTCGGATACGCTGTATAACGTTTTCGAAAAATTTATTCGGTTTCGAGCTCTATTCTATACGGTCAACAGTTCTACAAATTTTCAATTTTCCAAATTAAATACCTTTACAGTTATAGAAGTTCAAATGCATTCCTCCATCTGTCAAAAATTTAAAGAAAATGCAAATATTTCAAACATGGTTGAAAATAACAACATAGTTGTTTTATTAAATTTACTTCAAAATTGAACGAGAAATTGAAAAATATAATAATATATAGGGTGTTCCATTTAAAATAACAAAGTTGACAGCCACTTCCGGTATAAGCGTATGCGTCACGTTATTATAAATATTTTAGTTTAATAGCGCACGTCGACATTAGTATATTCCAAAATTTTCAGAATGTTCCAATGTATACTCTTCCATATATCGATCGATGCAGTTCCTCGTGAAACACCCTGTATATGTAGATATATTTTAAATTAAAAGAAGGAACCCATATTCTGCACTAGTTGCACTAATTTCACGTTTTAAAGTCTACAACTGTCAGTGCTAGAACTGATAAAATTTTTAAACTTTATATACATATATACAGGGTAAGTCACGACTATTCCCTCGGTCTCCTGTGTCTAAACGCTAAAAGATATGAGTTTCAAATTTTAGTCAAATATGTAGGACGATAAGGAGCACATTTTAAAATTATTTGCAAGTATACAGGATGCAAAAAAGTACAGCACATCAAAGTTAGGTTATTTTTAATGGAACACCCTATATTGTATACCATTTTTGGATTCTACGTCATAACTTATTAATAGTTCCTTATATCTATCTGCCGCCAATTTTGAGAAAATTTGATATTTATGAAAATGTCAGCTTTAGCGAAAACATTAAAAACAGGAAAACTGTATGATTTGGACGATTTACATTTGTAAGAAGTTATTTTGACAAAGCGTGCTTTCAATAAACCAGTAGAGCATTTTGATATTGACTACATGACATTAAGCAAAACAATTTATATTTTATTTGTTTTCAACCATCAATAACTCTTTTAAGTTAAACGGAACACCCTGTATTTATCCATCCCATATGAAAGCACATTAAACCCCCTACCAACAACTATAAAGATGTCTATATCTATATATATATTTGACGATTAAAATGTTATTAACGAAATTATCTAAAAACCTCATAAAACCGATGCTTTTGTCATCTAAATAGGAGGCTATGCTGCTTTAAAATTAGCATATGGTCATCTAGTTGCGACTGTCACTAATTCCTATGCATAAATCGTATACTTTAAACAGTTATTACGTCTAGTAGATGAAGAATAAAACAAAGAAACAATACTCCACCTACCACTCCCGAAGACATGAAACTAAAATAAAAATGTTATTTCGAAGCCTGTGGTCTCGCATGATACAAATAAAAATTTACCTATTAACCTCTGAAACATGTGTCCTGAATGAATTAATTAAGCGTTGGAAGTGTTGGAGTTATCGATTTTTATCTGTATTATAAATAATGTTAACAAAAATGTATTTCATACAATCACTCCAGGCATTTTACGGAAGAAAATTCTTCTTTTGCCTATAACATTATGCATAGAATAAGATACTCAATCAATGTGAACATCTACTGTAATTTTTTCACTACATAATTTATTTATGTTTATTCAATTCAAACAAACATACATATAGTAGAGTAGACATTTTTTGGAGAAGAACTTATTAAATTCATTTCAATCGAATATGTTAAATTTGAATGTGGTTGACAATTTTATATCTTATTTACTTTTTTTTGTCTAACATATTTGTAATTTTATTAATTTGTTTATGATATCGGTTACCTAATTATTTTATTTTCAATTCTATTACCATGACTTATCAACGTGCAATATATCAATATATTATAAACTAAGAGTGGAGTTTTCGTCATTTTGATATTCGAATAGACAAATATTCATTCGATTCAAACAAATAATATTCAAGTATTCGACGAATTGTCATTTACTTGAATGATTCATTTGAACTTTATCTTACTCTTTAATAATGTATTAATCGGATATTCATATTGCTTCAACATAATTTCCGGCTTTATTTATTATTATAATACAACTTACAAGGAATATAATTATCCACACACAAACAATTAGAAAGCATGGCCTATTTAGATGAGGAAAACCATCAACTTTAGAGCGTTTTTGAAGAATTTCGTTAATAACATTTTAATCGTTAAATTTAGATAGAGACATCTTTATAGTTTTTGCTAGGAGGTTTAATGTGCTTTCACATACTATAGATAAATACTGGGTGTTCCATTTAACTTAAAAAAGTTATTGATGGTTGAAAAAATATAAAGTATAAATTGTTTTGCTTAATGTCATGTAGCCAATATCAAAATGCTCTACTGGTTTATTGAAAGCACGCTTTGTCAAAATAACTTCTTACAAATTTAAATCGTCCAAGTCATACAGTTTTCCTGTTTTTAATTTTTTCGCGAAAGTCGACACTTTCATAAAAATCCAATTTTCTCGAAATTGGCAGCAGATAGGTATAGGGAACTATCAACAAAGTTATTTTAATTTATGAGATAGAATCCAAAAATGTTATACAATATTGGGTGTTCCATTAAAAATACCCTAACTTTGATGTGCTGTACTTTTTTGAATCACCCTGTATACTTACAAATAATTTTAAAATGTGCTCCTTATCGTCCTACATATTTAACTAAAATTTGAAACTCAAATCTTTTAGCGTTTAGACACAAGAGACCGAGGGAATAGTCGTGACTCACCCTGTATATATATATATATATAACGCTTACTGTTTTTCATTTAAATTAAAAGAAGGAACCCATATTCTGCACTAGTTGCAGTAATTTCACGTTTTATATATATATATATGTATATAACTCTAATAGATTGTTGAATTTTAACTCGGTTTGCCCCACAAAATATAAAATTAATTTAATTACCGCAATGAAAACAAGAATACAGAGAATTAGTCATAAAGATTTTGTCACTCAAGATCTACAATATCTATACAATATTCTCCTTAAAAATAGTTTTCCACCTCACTTAACAAACAGGCTTTTATTTTCTACAGCCACTAGCCTTTTAACTCAAGATCGTAATGATTTGTCCAACTCTCGTCATATACAAGATATTAATATTGAACAATCAAAATACAAATCTCTTGTTTACATCCCTGGCCTTACGGATAAAATAAAACTGTTATTTAGAAATAGCAATTTAAAAATTTCATTTACTTCAGCTAATTCGTGTAAAAAATTTTTTACCAAATTGAAAACCCCGATACCTAAAGAACAACAAAATCATATTGTATACGCGGTTAAATGTAACGATTGTTCTAAATTCTATATTGGTCAAACTATCCAGAGGTGGCGTGAGAGAAGCACCCAACATCGTAGTGACAGTCGAGTAAATCCCAAAAAATGTGCTTTGGCTACACATATACATACCAAAGATCACATTGTAAATTTTAATGATGTCACAATTTTATTTAATGAATCTAATTATACGAAAAGAATTTGCCTTGAAGTTTTAGCTATCAAACATTTTTCGGATAATATTAATACAAAAGAACAATCTTCAAATTTTACGAATATTTATAATAATTTAATTAAATTTATCAAATTTAAGGATTTACATTAATCTTTTGGTAGTCTTTTGTGATCTCTTATATTTAAATGTCTTTGTATGGAATGTTATAAATCGTTTTCCATTTGATGTGTTTATAATTTTTTTTTTTTTTTTTTTTTTTTTTTTTTTTCTTGTATATACAATATTTTTTCATTGCATTCAACATATTGTTTTTAAAATGTCGAAATTTAAAATCTAACATGTCTGGTTTTGTTTACAAAATTGTTTATCAAATATTTTGCATATGTTTTCAAATTTCAAAAATTCAAAATTGTCAAAATTGTTTCACATTTTTAGAGCCTTGTATTTAGAAAAACGATTATCCTTGTTGTAAGTTATTGTTTCTTGGTTTAAAAATAGTTAAGTTTTATTATATATGTATTTATATACAGGTTTGAAGAAGGATTAAATTAATCCGAAACGTCACGTAGGAAACTACTGTTTTTCATTTAAATTAATAGAAGGAACCCATATTCTGCACTAGTTGCAGTAATTTCACATTTTAATGTATATATATATATATATATATATATATATAAAGAAGAAAAGAAGGAGTATCGACCGTACTCGTTAGAGAAAAAGAAAATATTGGGTAATCGGTCAAACACAGACTGATTACCCAATATTTTCTTTTTCTCTCTATATAACTATATATATATATGTTTCTGAAGCTTTTGGAATACATCATCATCCCAGTTCTTACAGATTATTCATAGACTCATCAAAGACGAACCTAAAAGCAGTTTTGTTGCATAATGGAAACCATTATCCTGCTATTCCGCTAGGTCATGCTGTTTCTATGAAAGAAACTTGCGAAAATCTGAAAATTGTATTAGAAAAGATAAAGTACAAAGACTATTCCTGGAATATAATTGCAATTATTTTGGGTATGCAATCTGGTGGCCACGACGACAACAGTTTATACTAGGAAAAGACAATGTACAACATCAGCCTCTAGTAGAAAAAGAAAAGATCATAATACCACTTCTCCACGTGAAACTTGGGCTCATGAAAAACGTTGTGAAGGCAGTGGACAGCGAAGGTGAGGGTTTTAGATACCTTCGTAAAAAGTTTCCAAAAATAACAGAAGAAAAACAGAAAAGAAGGTATTTTGTTGAACCTCAGATACAAGAAATAGTAAATGATGAAATGTTTGAAACTAAATTAACAGGGAAGGAAAAAACAGCTCGGCGTTTTTACGAATTTCTTGGGAAACAAAAAAGCTGACAATTATAAAACTTTAGTACTTAATGGATATGATGTAAGCATGTCACGCTGCTGGTTGGCTGTAATATGTCCCTTAAAGTGCACATTCTACATTCTCATTTGGATTTTTGTCCGGAAAATATGGGCGACGTTAGCGATGAACACGGTGAGCGCTTCCACCAAGGCATCATGGGAAAGGAAAAACGGTATCAGGGGAAATGGAATCCTGTTATGTTAGCAGATTACTGTTGGACGTTAAGAAGAGATGCTGTAGATATTGTTTATGAGACAGAGCAATATTACTTTACATTTCTAATTATAATAATTTGAAATATACATTAAATTATGATCTAATCTAAAAACCTTTTCATTTATATACAAAACAAAAAGTCGAGCTAACTTTACCTTCTACCTTTTATTAAAATAAATGTTTATATGTTTTCTATTGAAATTCGTACCGTAGAATGGGGTGAATGGGATCGCTGGGGTGAATAGGATCAAAAAGTCGGAGTTTGTTTCAAGAAATCGCCAAAGCCAAAATAACCAATAAAACTCTTTGTATTTGACCTCGATGGACTCCGAATAGCATAGTAAGAAAAAAGTTGGTAATGCATGGTCACTCGCAGCTTATTAGTGTTGACAATCAGTATATAACCTAAAAACTTTGTTAGTAGCTGTCTTCGCGGGTGTCAAAACTTTGTTTGAAATTCCGAAATTTAGTGAGATATAATTAACGTACCTCGTGTTCGTGACTCCAACAGGTTACTAGATAAGGCACATAAAACAGTTTTAGTCAAATTTCATGCAAAAATAATTTGGAAATTTAATTGTAATTTGATGATTTTTTTTGGGTTAATGGGGTGAATCGGATCAATACTTGGGGTGAATGGAATCAGGTGTTGGGGTCATATTCCACTAATGACAAAAGAGAAGGTACATTTAGGTGTTTCAGTAGATTTTATATAGCACAAGTTTTAAAAATAAATAAAGGGCGATACGAAAGCAATTTCTTACGCGAAAAAGATACCAGAGATTATTCTGGTTATGTTTATACATTTTTCGATGTAAGAGATGAGTATGATTTTACGTTCCAACAAATTGCAGCAAAGCTAGAATCTTCCGAAAGATATGGACGCGGACTCTTCAGATTTAAAATAAATTTACAAGAATACAATATTCAAAAATATAAATAAATTAGTGGTTAAATATATAGTATTTCCATGTAATTATAATAATAAACGTTCATACTTCATATTAATTTGAATAAATTGAGATCTACATGTTTTTAAGTTATATTTAATGAAATTTTATGATTCTACGCATCCCAAGGAAAGGTGAATATGATTAAACATTGTAAACACATAGTGAATAAAAAAAATATTTCTGGTACGCCACTCGTCTTAAAAAAATTTCGACATTGCAAATCAATATATCAGGTGTAAACTGTTGTTTTGATGTGTATACCAAAATTGTATGCGTATTAGTTAAAACGTTACACAGTTTCAAAATCCAAAAGTGATCCTATTCACCCCTTTTTCCGGTATAAATTATTTTATGGCAAAATCAAAAGTTGAAATTTGTTGGCCAGAGTAATTAACTGTAAACGTTATTACGTTTTTGTGTATACTTTTGCATTTATATATGGAATATAATACTGGTTTACTCTTTTCCGATAATTTTAACAAACTTCATAATTTGTTTTCCAATAGCAAACCCAATTCTCTTAACTCAATATTTCGTAACCATAAGCTCCATTCTATAAGTTGCAGTCTGCTTAACAACCAGTTTCAGTCCTTGAAACTGACGGTCAGTTGCTAATAATTTTTTTCAATTCTCTAAAAAAAGTTGTTAAAATTAAGTGGTTAAATTAGCGATGCTGCTTATTTTGCCATTTAATAATTAACTTTATTTTTCATTCTTTTTATGTTTGGTTTTATGAGAAGAGAAACTTAAATTTAGACGCTACAAGAAGGAAAATAATAAATCAATGATAAACATATTTTATCAAAAGATATGAATAAAGATTTTACGTTTTCTTTTATATATTATCCTTTTTTACCGCTTACCGAGCCCTAACAGGCCAAGACAGCATACAATTTCTAAGCACTTTCTTGTAAAGCAGAAAATTTTCTACTACTATTCTAACTGTTGTAGTTTTAGAATTCTACCAATTGAAAACTGTAATGTGTGGCGAAGTCTCTCAGTTCCACAAATTACTTTGCACTTATACACACAATTAGTAATAGGTATTACTTGATCCTTGATATCTTAATGTAAAGAGGTCAAAGTATCTTTGAAGTAATAATTTACATTGATTAAAAATTAACACTAAACCAAAACATTACATATATTTTCTTTTTGTGGGGAGTATACAAATGGATAGAAAAATACAAAAACTTTCAAGCGAGGGGTGAGCGGTGAGTAGCAGTAAGGCCAGGATTATAAATGCTCGATACAATACGTTAATTTTAGAAAAAATGAAATGGAAATAAACTATTGTGATTGAGAGAGATACGTAGATTGAATCGTATCATGCATGTCTTCGTAATCTGAGAGATGGTAGAGAGAATTACAATGATTACATAAAAAACATTAAATTTTGTTGCAAAAATATTATGTAATACCTAAAAACATCATATTTAACATTTATGTGAACGCCCATAATTCATGCCGTAGTAAGCCCCCTTTAATTGGTGTTCGTATGAACGAAAACTTTTGAACGTTGCTGTTTATACCGAATTTTGGAAGGACCTGTATTATAAGTTTTTAAAGAGGGTTATAAACAATCGACAATCACCAACGTATTTTAGAGGATTAGTGAACAATTGACTATCATTAGATATGTACATAAACCGTGCAAGTACGAAATAACGGTCTTCTTTAACTGGCGCCTGTCGATGTCGTTTTGAGTGTAAGTAAGATAATTTTTTTAATTAAAACTTCCAAATTTCCGTTCAAGGCTCACGCATTGGAGCATTCACCACCATAAAGAAGCAGTAGCAGCACACAATACCTAGAGAAGAAGTAGAAAAGAAAAATACTGCGGAGAAGACGGTCATCAGAGCTGGATCTTCCTGGAGCGAAGATACAACAAACTCACATACATCATTACATTCTCAGACTTACATTTAAATAAGGTAATATTCGAATTTAATTAGTTATAATTAATTAAGTTTAATTTTAATTATTAATTTGGCAAATTTATTTCTTTAATTTTAAGTAAATTTCAAAAAGAGATAAAATATTATTTGCAGTAAAAAAATTGAAAAATTTAACTTTGTGCCATCTTCAATCCAGTAATTAAAAAATTTGCAAAGTCGACTACAGAGCGCTATAACGGCGTTTTGGTGAAGATTTTATTCCTATATTTTATTTTTGTCTACAACAATAAATACGTTTTTTGTTTGTTTGTATAAGATTTTGAGTTTTCTTTGTGTTCATACAAGGTTCAGTTGGTATCGTTTGTATTTTGCATATTTGTATTTGTTGCAGATTGAAGAACCTCATAACTATGAGATACATTTTAAAATTCAATTTTTAATTAAAAATAAATATTTTTCACTACAATGTATATATGTATACCTACTATTAAATTATATAAATGGCGTTACTCTTCTATATACGGGAATATATTATATTGAAAATACAGTATCATACATGATTCAAAGATTCAAACCTATATTTTGTATCGGATTCTCAACTTTCTTTCATATACTGAGGAAATGTATTATATTTTCAAAAACTCCAAGTGTTTTTAGTGCCTCCCCTGAAACTTCAAAGTTTTCGAACATATGCAGAAAGTTACATGTCGAAGGAACATAATGATAAAAAAATGGTATCGAACATAATTATTTATAATGAAATAAATCTGGGGTGAGATGATTGCAAATCTATTCTTAAGTCGCTCTTCGTCACGTTTGTGGTGATGATGCTATATATTAACAACATCGAGGATTTCGAAAGGCGAAATATACACATGAGGGTAGATCACGTCTTGACATGAAAGCGTGCTGCCAGAGGGCAGCGCAACAGCTCTTGTATGTAGCGTATACGCGCCTTGCAAACAATATTGGCTAGATTAAAAACGGAAACGACGGTCGCCGGAAGCTGACAGGTTCGTGACAGGTGTCAGCTGTGGATTATCCATTACATGATGGAGAGGGATGAATTGTCGACGTTGCCGACGAGTCAGGAGCGCAGAGTAGAGAGAGGTAACAGAGAAAAAAGATAAACCAGAAAGGAAAGTATATTTTTCCATTGTTGTGTCGTTTTAATAAAAGAAAATACTTACCCATTGTTCGCAATATGTTTCTGTAAGATCTAATGAATCTTTCCAATCTGCTCGATGCGTTTGTAGTGTAAGTCATTAAACTAATGTTAGATCTTCTGTAAATGCTGTTCTCTCTGCACTTTGTATATATTTTTTTGGCGTATCAGGCGATACAGTACAGTTATTACAGCAGTAGCAACACATTTAATTCCAAATCGAAGCCTGTTTCACTTAAGGGTCGTCAGGAAACTCCGAATTTTTATTTGCGTATATGTACATAACTATTTTTTTTCTACTTTTAGCTGAAATATTTATTTCCGTAGAAAGTGAACTCTCCGCTGGAGTTTTTCTTTATTTTAGTCGCAAGCATGAAACAAACAAATTAACTTGATATATTCATTTACAGCTGCTGTCGACGAATAAAATGCAATTTTTTAGAGTTTCTGCACTTTCAAGCGGTTTTGGGAGACGTAACAGTTAAGGTATTTATGACAGCTGTCAAACTAAAAACAGTTATTAACAGTTAATTGTCAAAATATTTCTGGCACAAATCAAATCACAAAAATTGCTGTGAAGTGATAAATCCGTTATATCTTACGGTCAAGGTAGTTAGGTACTGTTAACTGTGTTGAGGGGAGTAATACATATATTAATGAATGTAATAATTATATTGTCTTCCAATTATTATGGGATCTAGTTACGGGCCCAAATATAGGCAGAATATTTGAAGGCAGAATATTTGAAGGTATGACAGAATTATCACAGTATTTAAAATTTTTTCTCGATCGGAGTAGTGTGGGTAGCTGGTATTGTGTACGTTTCGTACGTTTACTCTGTTATCCAAAACTATATGGTTCCTCTTCAACACCTATTTCTCTTATTACTTTCGATAGGAGGGTGATTCTAGTAGTTACCCTATGAGTACCTATTACATAGATTTTGTGATTTTTTTTTAATTTCGTAATCGAAAAAGTACAAAGAGAAGTCAAAGATCTGATAATTGTTATGAGAATTTAAAATTTTAAGTTAAACCGGTCAGTCCAATGGTAATACAACGCACAATAAAACTCTTTATTTACTATTTATCTCGTAAACAAACAATATGTCGATGACTGAATAATGAAACTGAGAGAACGTTCTAAAGGAAGGATTTTATAGCAAATGCCTAGATATGTTTTTTGCCTTCTTTCAGTTCTCTGAATTGTGATGTAGACAGACTGAATTGCTGGCCGTTGTAACAAAGCGTATAGATGTATGAACTACGAAGAATGAGTGATGGTGAAAACTTCATTTCCAATCTTGAAGTTATTTAGTATAGTGAAACTTTTACTAGGACCACATATGCAAGATAATATCGGAAGTGGGGTGAAAATAGATAAACTATGGTTCTTTCGGTTATCCTCTTGTAATTTTTTGGCGTAATAGATTTCTTAAAAGCTTCCTTTTTTCTATCTTTCTCGATGTTTTTCATATAATAGGTGTGTTGATACCATATCTGATCTTAAGGTTAGAACTGTCACCGAGTCAAATTTAAATACACCTGTATCTGCAATATGATCTCTTTGTGTAGTTTTACAAGAAACAGGTAACCATGGATGCTAATCAATAATAGATTTTTAGCAATTTGGGTATAACTATGTGTTGAGTTGCATGCATGAGTGAATAAAAAATAGTTGTGCTTGCGTTAGTAGACTATTCAACTAACTCAACTAACTGCGAAATGCGTTCGTATACAATTAAAAAAAAAATGAAAGTATCACCATCTGGGGGCCAACTAAAATAAAGAAATATACCATGCCGCCCGCCTTGAAATAACGAATATATTTCAACATAAATAAGTAAATAGTAGGTATCTATATATCTAAGTTAATAATGAATATTCTGTTTCCATTGGCAAGATGCACACCTTGGCTGCGCTCCTTCGAAATGTTCCGGTAGGTGTTTTTACAGTTACCACTCTGATAACGCCGTCTTCCCCAGGATGGACTTCTACAATTCTTCCCGTCTTCCATTGAGATATAGGTAAGTTATCATCGTTTAATAACACTAATGCCCCCACGCGGATGGAGTCACGGATGCCGATCTTCCACTTCGCGCTGCTGCAGTGAGTTAAGATATTCATTCCTCCGTCTTTTCCAGAAATGGCTTGTGATAGTTTGCATTCGCTGGCGCATTTTCAAGCGATTTGAAGGAATCTTGTCACCGACATGCCTTGCAGGTAACGCCATCATCGAATCGCCAATAAGAAAATGACCAGGTGTCAAGACGGAGAAATCGTTCGGATTGGAAGGGATAGGAGTCAAAGGTCGGGAGTTTAACACAGACTCTATCTGGCACAGTACGATATAAAGTTGTTCAAACGTTAAATTCGCGTTACAGACAACCTTTGATATATGAGTTTTCACCGATTTAATATTGGCATCCCAGATGCCACCGAAGTGCGGAGCTCTAGGAGGTATAGATGACCATTTTATTTCATTATTTAGTAAGAAATCACGAATTTCAGGATCTTTGATTGCTTCGCGAACCCAAATGTAAAATTTTTTCAACTCGTTTTTTGCGTCCACGAAATTGGTACCGTTATCACTGAATATTTTATTACAAAAGCTCCTTCTAGCTGTGAAGCGTTTTAATGCGTTTAGAAAAGCCTTCGCAGTTAAATCCACCACCAATGAATTGCCTTGGTGACGAAACAGACGAAAATACACAAATACGATTTGATGAATTTATTGGTTTTAAGCATACCAGATTTAATTTGTATAGGTCCAGCATAGTCAATACCTAGTGAAAGAAAAGGCCTCGTAGGTACCACACGTGATTTAGGTAAACTGCCCATTTGTGGAAAAACAGTACGAGGTTTTACCCTGAAACAAGTTATACATTTATGTAATACCCTTTTCACAGAAGCAACAAGCACGCAAAGTTCTAATCTTGGTAGCGTAACCCTTTTGAGAGGGCCTACTCGTGACTTAGCACAAAGCAGTGAAGTGTTATGTGAATCGTTCTGATGTGTTGTTCTAACATACACACATGCGCTGTACGCACGCTCAGAGGCATCACAAAAACCGTGTAGTTCTATGTTTATAAATGTTTTAAGAGTTGAGAGTTTTAAGAGTTGAGTTGAGTTTTAAGTGTTGAGAGAAGACTTGAGGTCATTTAGTGCTGTGAGTTGCCTCTGGAATTGCTGCCACGATTTGTAGATCTCTTCTGGTAGTGGGTTACCCTTGCTTGCCAAAGGTATTGCATTATTAGTTTAGCTCTTATTGTCACCGGACTGATAAAACCTAACGGGTTAAAAATTTTCGAAATTGCAGATAATACGTTTTGTTTTGTTATTTGTACGTCGAAATGTAAATTTACGGAATAACTTAATGTGTCAGTGTCTGACTTTCAAAGTAACTCTAAGGTTTTTGTGTTTAGTTTGTCCGTGATCGTATATTCGCGTTCATTGTCTGTATCACCGTCAGCTAACACTCGTTTGTCATTAGATCTCCATTTTATTAACGGAAAGCATCCCCTTTGTAAGACGTCAGTGATCTTTCTTTTAATGTATAATGCCTCTGTCAAAGTATCAGTACCTTCGTCCATGTAAAAGTCTTGTTTAATTATGTTTGTTACACGCGGGTCACTTTCGTTGTCTAAGCTGCTTAATGTAGGGCTCTTACAGCTAAAAAGGAAGCGGGTGCTGTTCCGTAAGTTATCGTGTTGAGAGAATAGTATTTCAATTCGTGTTTGGGTTCTTTGCGCCATACGATTCTTTGAAAATCTCAATCCTTTGGATTTATACTAATTTGACAATACATTTTTTCGATATCGGCGGTAAAGACAATATTGTGTATCCGAAAGTTTAAAATAATTTTGTATAAATCTCGTTGTATGACCGGTCCCACCTTTAATGTATCGTTTACCGAAAATCCTGTAGTTGTTTTGCAAGAAGCGTGTTTTCGACTTGTAATTTTGTTGTCGAACTGTCTTTCCAAACACAATAATGCGGTAAGTAATACTGGGCGTTAGAGTCATTATCAGGAGGGATTATGCGCGTTATATGACCTAATGCTTCGTACTCTCGTAAAAGGTAAGGCTGTTGTTCTTTTGTAATTTACGCTCTAAATTTTTGAATCGTTGTATCGCGATTTGAAGTGAATTTCCTAAATTTGATTGGTTGTCTTTGAAAGGGAGAGATACATTATAACGACCGTTCGAGTCACGCGTGTGTTTTGAGAAAATGTTCTTAACATTCGTTCGTAGTTTGTTTTATTGATTCGTTAACCGTGATTATTTTTTCTTGTTTCCAAAAATTCTCCATTTGCTCGTGCAGAGTGGCGTTCGTGACTGTTAAGTTGCAAATATTCAATGTACTTGAGGTAAAACTAACCGGTCCCGAAATGATCCATCCTAGCTTAGTTTTTTGTAGGACAGGATTGTCCCTACCTAATTTTATTGTACCGCCACGTAACACATTGAAGAAAATGTCTGCTCCTAATAACACATCTACTGAACGAGATATATTAAATTTAGGGTCTGCCCAATTTATGTTGCCAGGAATTTCAAACATATATGGGTTAAAATTTAATTGTGGCATCTCGCTTGTGATTTGATCTATTACTACTAAGACTACTATTAAGATTTTTTCGTTGACTCTGTACGACTTATCAATGGACATTATCATTGTTTCTGTGATCCTAGACACCGCGCTTTTAGTACTATTTATTCCAGCTACTGCAATATTAACCTTTATGAGATCTAATTTTAATTTATTTAGCAATGGTTTACTAATAAAGCTCGATGTAGATCCGCTATTTAGCATACCTCTGCACATTGTTGGTTTTCCGAATTTGTTTGTTAGATAAATAACTGGTGTTGCCAGAAGATTGTACCGTCGCGTCATGACCGTATTGGATGCGACTTGTTCCAGTTCTGCAGGTACATTCGTCGCGTTGTCGTGAGGGAGGTTTGATGCGTTTGTGATTGTTTGTTGAGTGTGTATTAAGCTGTTGTGTTTTTTACCACATTGCTTGCACTTGCCTGATTTGCACTTTGAATGTGCCGTGAACGTAAGCAATTCATGCAAAGTTTTTTCATAAGTAATATAACAAGTGTATTTAAAAAGACTATATCACGAACAAAATTTGTTGCAATGTGGGTAGTTTGCTATTAGTAAGTTCCGCAGTTATCGGATATTTTCGTAATTTAGTCTCTTAATTGTGTTCATTTTGCCATATATTTGGCTGGTAACTCAGAAGAAGAGGAAACAAAAAAAAATAAACAAGATTTGCTTTTGTGTAGTAATTGCGAGCATTGTGAGTGAAAATGTGTCGTTTTGACAGTACTCCATTTGTATTGATAAAACCACGAGTGATTTTATCACTTATTAAAATTCACACGTGATTTTTTCGCTATAAAACGAATGCCATTGGCTGTTGCTGAGGAATTCCAACTGTGTGATTGGTTGACAGATATGTGAGTGATATAGCATAGATAATATATACATTTCATTCTCTATGGATTGGACACTTTTAATAAAATTTTGTTGGCGTGTTTCTGCGCCATCTAGTGAAATGTGTTAAATTTAAAACAGACCATACTGGGGCACGAAAAGCTTTTTTATTATTGAAAATTGAATTTCTAACTGTTAAACTAAAAAACAAAACGCATTTATATAGTTTCTGAATATTGTCCTATATTTTCATTAAAAATATTTTTACAAAAATGTTATCATCGTGGAACACGACGAAATAAAATTTTATTCCCTAACGCTTCTCGTGAAGTTTCAATTTGGATGATATATGTCACGTATACCTGCAATATCGAAACCGAAGGTTAGGTAATTTATAAAAATGATCTCAAAAGATATTCAAGTTTTAACAATCTCGGAAAGCCACTAAGGGGTACTATTAGAATGTAGGTCTAAACCATAACAGAA